>JAWHQI010000373.1:632500-1232500 GCA_033032865.1 Dactylorhiza incarnata | reverse complement strand
AGGAGGAGCGAGTAAGAGATCAACTTGCCAGGCCACCCCCGCCGCAACCCAATCTTTTGCTGCAAGGTAAAGAGCAAGCGGATTACCACCCTGTTCGTTTTTTCAGGCCGCGGCCTCGAAACAAGTCGCGCGCTTCGTTGTTGAACCCGTCGCCCAGCTTCTTTCCCTCCGCTGCTCAATTTTCTGCTGCTAAGCGGAGGCAAAGTGAGAGATCGTGGAGAGAACAACGCCGAAAGTTTGATACCGAGCTAGCAAGGCGACCCGTCCGCCCGAATTCAACTCAAACCGCTGCGGCTTGTAAGCGAGGAAGATTCGATGAAAGCGGTCTCCTTTTGAACTCTCCTTGACTATTTTCTTTTATTGCAGATGATCGCGACTTCATTCCGAAGCTGGGCGAACTGGTGACCTATCTTCCCCCTCTTGATCCACCCCTGCTGCGTTCTTCTCTGCCGGATACCCGGATGGAGGACGAGATGTTTTGGCTCCAAAGGAATCTCGAAACCCTTACGAGGCAGATGAGGGCTATGGAGGAGAGAGAGAAGGCCGCCCAAGATGAGAAAGCTGCTCTTCGGGCTGAGTTGGAAGCCGAACGGAAGGAGAGCCGGACATCGCTGGAGGCCGAGCGGAGAGAGCGCCGAGAGAAGGAAAAGGCGCAGCAAGACCAGGTGGCTGCCCTGACCGCCCGGGTTGATCGTGGAAAGAAAGAAGTCCGCAAGCTCGAAGAGGACTGCGCCTATTATAGGGATAGATACCTTCATTTGGCAAGGGAGGCCGGCGGAAGTCGGCGCCCTATTAATGTGGTTGACGAAGGCCGGCGTGGGTCACGCCGCCCGGATGCAGGAACGAGCTCATCTCTTCCTGTAGCCGGGGCGATCCACCCAGTTGCTAGTGTTCATGAGTCCGCAACGGCCTTGCCTACTCGCGTGATCCCCGCGACGCGAGTAGAGAGAGGTGTCGCGCGGCTTCATAGTATGATCAACCGCCTTCATCACAACATGAACCAAATGCAAGGAAATGTCCTTCAGATCGGCGATCATGTCGCGCGACTCCATAGGGAGGATGAACCGAGTGATACCCGTCCGTAATGAGTGGCTCTAAGATATTAGATTGTAATAACATTTCTATTCGGTCCCTTGGACAACTGCTTGAATCTGACTCTATAATGTTCGATCTATCTTCCAGGCCGTGCGGCCTAAATATTCAAATTTATTTCTTTGCCTTCTTGCTGTGTTGATTGATGCCTGTGGGTTACTTTACATAAACCGATCTGCTTGTTCCTGTGATTTTTTAATTCGCTTGTTTGAATTATACTTGTCTTTATGGTTGGCTTTTGTGGTGATGTACCCGTACGGGTTGACTGGTCTAGCCGTGATTTGACCCTTGCTAAGCGCAGATCAGCTGTTCCTATAAGTAGCGCCCTTCCGAAAGTCTTCTTACCAAAAATTGAAGATGGGAGCAAAGCGCCAGCCGAAGCGACCTGCCAAGACTTCTGCTACCCGTTTTGAAGCCGCTGTAGCCTTTCACTCAGCAGACCTCGATGAATGCCGTTTGACAAAGGCCGAACTGGACGAATTCGTTGAGAAACATATGACTGACAGCCCGCTGCTCGTGCGGCTTCCGCTCCGTGACGAGCGGATGAATTCTTCCGGGCCAAACCAGATCGCGATCCCAATCGACCATTTCGATTGTGGCTTCAAGTTCCCCATTTCGATTGAGCTCGCCACGATCTTTGACCATTATGGAGTTGTACCCGGCCAAATTTCTCCTAACTCGATGGCCGGGATTTGCAGCTTCATCTCCTACCTGCGGTCTGAGAGAGTCCGCTTCTCTATGGACCTTTTCCGGAAGATATTCTCGGTGCGGGCTATCCCGGACTCCGAGTCGAATATCTTCAAAGGCCACCTCTACTTCGGTTGTCGCGGGTTGAAGATGGTCAACCTGGCGAACAAGGTCACAGCCTGGTCGGAGCGGTACTTGATCTTCGAAGGCCGACTTGGCCTGTTGAACCCGAATCCGCAAGTGCGGCCTGAGGAGGCCTTTCAACAGGTCCCAATAAGTGAGGTCGAGAAGAAGACCTGCAAGCTTCTTGAGGATGAGCGGCTTAACATAAGCTACTACATCCCGCTACTCGCTGAGCTAGAGAATGTTCGGCCTGAAGATAGTAAGCCTTCTTTTAACCCGCTTCCGACTTTAATGTTGACCGCTCGATCTTTTGTGCTGACTCTTCCCCTTTTGTAGCCCAAGCCGTTGTCCCTGCTAAAAAGCCGGTCAGCCCGGCCGGTTTAGTCTTAACTTAGACGGAGAAGAGAAAGAGACAAGCCAGGAACAAGCCGCTGCCATCCGATGGGGAGGATTCGGCCTCCTCGGGCGACTTCTCCGCTCTTCGCTCCTTCAGCAAGGTGAAGGATCTAAAAGGCCGCCCGGTCTTGACCTGGCATCCGGACAGCGATGGTGTCCAGGTCTCTACTGCGCTTCCCCACTGGGCGAACGAGAAGTCGGGCCGATCTGCTGAGGCCGCCAGCATCGCCATGTTCGGCCGACGGAACTTCAGGAGGTTGAGGAAGATCCCCGAAGAAGAGCTCGCTAGGGAGGCCGCGCGGGTTGGCGCCGAGGGTCTTATCACCAATGTCTTCATGGGAATGACCTTCAAGAGGTTGATTAAAGCAAATGATCACCTAGAGAAGGAAATCGCCGAATTGAAGAAGGAGAATGTGCGGCTAAAGGAAGCCGAGTCGGTAAGCTATCACCTGGCCAGCCGTCCTTCTGAATTTTTCAGACCGCGCGGTCTCTTACCTTACTCTTTTTTGTAGGCAAAATATGATGAGACCAATCCGGTTTATCAGCAGGAACTTTTCCCTCATGTCGCCGAGGGAATCGACAATGCTTTCAACCGCCTGCGGGAGCTCAAAGCATTCGCGCCTGGTTTCGAGCATTTCACCTTCTTGGACGCCTACCCGATTTTGCAAAAGAAGTTAGAAAAGATCAGGCGGAAAGCCAAAGGGAAGAATAAAGCCGACGGATCCAGTTCAGAGGGGAGCGACGACGAGGATGATGAGGCCGAAGAACCCGTAGCGGCTAAGAGTGGCGAAAGTGGCTCGGAGTTCGAATCCAGCGGTTCCGAAGAAGAGGCTGGGCGTAAGTCGGGCGAATTGAGCAGTTCATCCTCGTCGGGTAGCGAGGGTTACTCCCCTGACGTTTCAATTGACGGGAGCTACCACTCAAGTACTCCTGCGTCTAAGAAACTCAAGTCGATCAGTAGCCGTATTTTGTTTTTTTTAATAGTCGACGGCTTGATGTTGTTAGCCGATCGGCTTAAAATATAATGTAAAGAATGTTTTGATAATGAAATGGAAAGCTTTTTACATGCCTATCTGTCTACCTTCTGCGACTTACTTGTGGTTGTTTGCGATCTTTTTCTGTGTTAGATCTAACCAAGCCGCGCGACTTAATATTAACTCATCCGGCTAGAATAATGATCTTCACAGGATTCCGACAAAGTATCTATTAGAAACAGCTCATTCGCATAGCTTGCTTCCTTCAATCCGGATCAAATTTGTTTGATTCATCCTGAGAAGGTGCTAACTTATTTTGAATGCATTACGACATCCCTGAAGCTGAACATAATCAAGCCGCGCGGTTACTACTAGACCCTGCATGCTTGCTTTCCAGGATAAAGAATGCCAAGTCATAGGAACAATCGACAAACCGAGCGGCCAGTATTTTAACTTAAGCGATTTGCAACTAGGAGTGCTGCAAGTTCCACCCTCGTGGATGTAATTGATAACCAATCGGGAGATTGAAATAACCAATCCGCGCGGCCATACCCTGGCTTTACATAATTACTTTGCAAGATAGAATACCAAGTTGCAAAGAAATCAGTTCATATACCGTGCGATTAATATTCAATCCGAACAATTTATATGTCAGCCTGATATAATAATAACTGATAACCCGCGCGGACTAAATATATAATTTCTGCGATTGGTAGGTTTAACATTTGTAATGAAGATCACAACCGCCTGATTGAAAAGAGCCTGTAATTAGCCGAACGGATCAAATTGAGACTCATAAAGATGATAGATCCACAACCCGAATAACATGGTCGGTCGGTCATGATTATGCTTGATCCCTTGATATTTACCTTGCGACTTTTTAAAGACATCCCGTTTATTTTAAGCCGTCCGGTTTAAGTATCAGACAACCCGATAATCCTGATACCTGTTTATTTTAAACCGCCCGGTTTAAGTATTAGACAGCCCGATAATTTCGATACCTGTTTATTTTAAACCGCCCGGTTTAAGTATTAGACAGCCTGATAACTCCGATACCTATTGTAATAATATCTTTCTCGAATGTTTTATATACGAAACCACAAGAGGTGAATGCCTTCCTGTAGGGAAGAGAGTTAATCTACAGGCCCAGATGACCAAGTGGGCAGGTGGGCCTCGGTGGCGAACATTGCTTTCCTCAAGTGGTCATAAGGGCTGTAGGAAAAGAAAGAACATGTACAGACTCAGATGACCAAGTGGGCAGGTGGGCCTCGACGGCGAACATTGCTTTCCTCAAGTGGTCATAAGAGCTGTAAGTGACTCATCTGCTCTCTTGCCTAGGGTTACAAGCCGAGTTGATCAATTGGGCAGGTGGGCCTCGGCGGCGAACATTGCTTTCCTCAGAGAGATCAACTTAGTTGTGGGCCCAACTAGGCTCCGCTTCGAGAGTACCTAAGAGTATTCGATGGTCACAGGCTATGATGATCAGTTGGGCAGGTGGGCCTCGACGGCGAACATTGCTTTCCTCAGAAAGATCATCAAAGCTGTAACTATATCCCTTTTGGGGCACGATAGAGCCGACAATCACCTAGACCTCCCTTGATGCAGGGGTGTGTCAGATATCGGCCGGGATCCAAAGTTCTGAAGACCACCGCAGCGGAATTGGCAAGCTACCACTACACGTGTGCGAAAACTCCCCGCATCACATGGTCTTGGTGGGTTTTACGCTATGACTACAATCCGAGGGGGTTCGAGCAGAATTTGGCGATGTCTCAGAAGTTCAGGGAGTGAGATACGTATATATATATATATATATTCATAATGTAGAGCATCATTAGACAAGGAGAAGTGTCAATATAGGACTTTTTATTCAATATCAAGAAATATAAAGAATGAAAAAGGTATTTTAAGGATAGAATCGTTTAAGATCGTCACCGCTCCAGGTGCGTGAGATGTCCTCTCCTTCGCTGGTTTGGAGACGGTAGGCCCCATGCTTTAATACCTCTTTGACAATAAAAGGCCCTGCCCAGTTGGGATTCAGCTTTCCCACATTGCCAGACCTGGCCGCAGCATCTACCTTTTTTAATACTAAATCCCCGACTGCAAACTGCTTTATCCTGATATTTTTGTCAAAATATTTTGCCATCCTCCTCTTAACTTCTTCCTGCCTGATTGTTGCCTCGTCCTGAAGTTCTTCGATTAGATCCAGGCTATACCTGATGGCCTCATCATTGTATTCTATCCATGCTTCTCCTCCTTCTTTTGCATACACAACTCTTGGGGTGACCACCTCAAACTCCACAGGAACAACAGCCACCGAGCCATGAGATAATTTGAATGGTGTCTCCCCTGTAGCTGAAGATGGAGTAGTTCGAAGAGTCCAAAGGATGGAGGGAAGTTGGTCTGCCCAATTTCCTTTCTGATTCCAAACTCTTTTCATCAGGAGCTGCTGGATTCGCCTGTTTGCTGCTTCTACCTGACCATTGGTCCTTGGATGATGTACTGAGGAAAACCGAAGGTCAATTCCAACCTGATCACAAAATTTTATCATCTCAGGATTATTGAATTGTGGACCATTATCAGTGACAATTGCCAGCGGAATTCCGTGTCGGCAGACTATTTCTCCCCAGATGAAGTTTCTGATAATTTGGGTAGTAGTTTTTGCCAATGCTTTAGCCTCAATCCACTTACTGAAGTAGTCGATCATTACTATAATAAAGCGGCGCTGACCGCTAGCCATTGGAAAGGGTCCGACGAGATCCATCCCCAAAACCGCGAAGGGCCAGGGTGCAGTTATTGACCTAAGCGATTGAGCGGGCATATGTTGAAGAGGAGCAAATTTCTGACATTGTACACAACGCTTGGCAAACGCTTCGGCATCCTTTCTTATAGTCGGCCAAAAATATCCTTGCCGCAGGATCCTTTTCTCTAAGGTTTTTGCCCCTGAATGGCTACCGCATTCCCCAGAATGAACTTCCTAAAGTATGATCGGGATCTCTTCTTCTGAAACACACCGTGCTGAGGGAGAAATCAAAGTTTTCCTATACAGGACTCCTGCTATTAGGTAGTAGTAGGCCGCCTTTCACCTAAATCTATTTCTGTCCTTGATTGACTGATGAAACTCCCCTTTTGCCAGAAATAATTCATAAGGGTCCTTCCAGGAGGGATTCTGATCGATCTGCATGAGCTCCTCTTTCTCCGTGGCCGGATGAAAAAGTTCTGAGGTCACCCCTCCCGATGGAATACCAAACTTTGATAATTCGTCTGCCTCTTCATTTTGTGTCCTTGGAATGTGCTCGATGATGAAGGATTTGAATTTCCCGATCTCTTCCTTAGCTAGCAATAGATACTTTCTCAGCATTGGTTCTCTTGTTTCGTAGTTCCCTAGAACTTGTGAAGCCATTACAAGAGAATCAGTTTTTATATGAACATGTTCTATCCCAAGCTCTTTTGCGAGTCTTAGGCCGGCCAAGAGTGCTTCATATTCAGCTTGGTTGTTTGTTACTGGGAAAAAGAATTTGATCGCCTGCTCAAGTTTGATGCCATTTGAACTGAGAAGAACTACTCCGGCTCCCACGGAGTTTCTCCCTGAAGCTCCATCTACGTAGATGATCCAGACATAAGGAGATTCTTCCACTCGTTCAGGGCCAGACTCCATCGTGTCTACCAAGAATTCCGCCAGTACTTGTGCCTTAATTGCTGTTCTGGGAATGTACAATATTTCAAACTCGCTCAGCTCAATTGCCCATTTGGCCAGTCTTCCTGAATGATCTGGCTTCTCCAGGATACTTCTTAGTGGATGATCCAAAACCACCTGAATAGGATGAGCCTGAAAATAGGGGCGGAGCCTTCGTGACGACATTACTAAGGCCAAGGCTAATTTTTTCAGAATTGAATATCTAGTTTCTGCATCTTTAAGGATATGGCTGACGTAATATATTGGAAATTGCTTCTTCTTCTCTTCCCGAACCAGGACAGAGCTTATCGCATCTGGACCCACCCCCAAGTACAAGAATAATGTTTCCCCTTCGCGAGGGCTTTGAAGAAGAGGGGTTGAGGTTAACTGCTTTTTCAACTGTTCGAAAGCATTATCGCACTCTTCATTCCATTCAAACTTAGATCCTCCCCTAAGTGTCTTGAAGAATGGAGCGCTTTTATCTCCAGATTTGGAAATGAATCGGCTCAATCCTGCCAGCCTCCCCCCAAGTTGTTGCACCTCTTTCTGATTACGAGGAGGGGTCATATCTAGGATGGCTTTTACTTTATCCGGATTTGGTGCGAGGCCATCAGGGGTGAGAAGATGTCCGAGAAATTTCCCTTTGTTTGCCCCGAACACGCATTTCAATGGGTTTAGTTTTAATTTGAACCTCCGTAGAGTAGCGAACGTCTCTACGAGGTCTTTCAGGTGGATTGAAAAAGTTTTACTTTTTAGAAGAAGATCATCAACGTATACTTCAAGATTTCTTCCTTTCTGCTTTTCAAAAACCGTGTCCATCATTCTCTGATATGTCGCACCCGCGTTTTTGAGTACGAAAGGCATGACGAGATAACAATAACACCCGTCATTGGTAATGAAGGATGTATGCGGGATATCAGGCTTATGTATTTTAATCTGGTGGTAACCAGAAAATGCATCTAGGAAGCTCATGAAATTATATCCCACCGCGGAATCTACTAAAACATCTATCCGAGGCAAGGGATAACAATCTTTGGGACACGCTTTATTGAGTTTAGTGAAATCTACACACATACGCCATTTCCCCCCAGATTTTTTCACCATCACTACATTTGACATCCAGGTGGGGTATTGGATTTCAGAAATGAAATTGGCTTTAAGAAGCTTTGCAACTTCTTCTTTGATGGGTACCGCCAGCTTGGTTGCTACCTCCCTCTTCTTCTGTTGGATTGGCTTGAATTCAGGAGAGATGTTGAGGTGATGGCACGCAACATCTGGATCTACTCCAGGCATATCTTCTGCTGACCAGGCGAAGATGTCCAGATTCTCCAACAGGCAGGAGATCAACTGAACCTTCTCTTCTTCTGATAGCTCGTCGTTGATGATCAGCTTCTTCCCTTCCTCTTCAGCAATAGGGATTTCTTGGGTCTCCTGGGCAGGTTCCAGGTACGTCCCTCTCCGCTCTGCGTTTTCCTCGGCTTCCTCAGGGAGTTTGGATACCTCATGGATGTCATCCTGAACCTTGGGAAGTGGTGCCTCGGTGATCACATTAACTGTTTTCACATAACATTCACGAGCAACCCTTGGATCGCTTCGGATCCGATATTGACGCCCCTCGGCAGCAAATTTTAAGGCCAAATGAAAAGTGGATACTATCGCTTTGTAAGCATTCAGGATTGGTCTTCCGAAGATTGCACTACGAAGTTTATCAGCTTCGTTATGCCTCCCAGCGACACCAAAAGCTTCACGCACCCCTCCACTTCTTTCTTTTCTCCTGAGAAGCCGTAGAGGGGCCCTTCTGTGGAGAGCAAAGACTTTCCAGTCTTAAGGGCTTCAAATGTTTGGCGGAAAATGAGATTAACCGAGCTACCAGTTGTTCGATTCAAAAGTGCGCTCACGAAGAAAATCGAGGGCTGCGGATTATCGGTTACTATTTGGTTAGAGAATTTAGACCGCTAGCAGCGGTCGAGGCCGGACTTCGCCCGCCGCGGCAAATGCCACTCTTGCGACGGGCTTTCCTTTGATTGAAAAGTAGCGGTTACAAGTGCAGGAAAGCAGAAGCCGGCCGGTCAAACAGTTCGCGAGACCAGAAACTCGAGACCGGAGCTCCGACAAGCGAGCTCTTCGATTCGAGTGTGTCCGTCTTGTGAACAGTGCCGCCCCCTATTTATAGGCTTGGGGGCCTGCCCGAATGGGCAGGGATAAAATAACCTCCTGCCCGGGTACAGGAGAAACGGGCAGGCGGTGACGGGATGCACAAAGAAGAAAAAAGAAAGAGGCCGCGCGACCTGGCGGCTTGCCTTCCCTACCCGTCTGACTTGAGGCTGAGGATACCGGGACTAAGTCAATGATGCAGACCGAGCGGCCTGGAGATTGAGGCCGCGGTCTGCCTTCTGGTCATGACTTAGCCGTTTTTCATAAGGTAACTCGGATAGCCTTTGATCTGGAGCCCCGGCTTGTTCTTCGGGGCTGGAACCTCGAGTTTTTACGGGACAACCCGCGCGGCCTTCTAGCTGAGACTGCGGATGATCTTTTTGCCTTAGCTCTTGACGATCTTCTCCCTTTGGGGGCGATCCGGAAATGACACCAGGCCGCCCGGCCTGGCCCTTCTTGAACTGAGAACCGCTGATCCCGGGACCCAGCGGCCTGACCCAGGAGTTCGAGCGGTCTGCTAATGGTCCAACCCGAGAAGCGGTTTTCCGGGTAAACATAATCCCCGCATATTTTCAAATCTCAAGAGAATTTCGAAAATATTAGCTTTGACCGGGAGACCGCATCCGACCTGCCTTGAATTCTATAAGAGAGCCAGAGAATTCATTCTGCGGAGTTTTTTGTGAAATCACGGGGTATTACTCGTCAGTTGCGGTTAGAATTTTTAAGACCCGCAATTCCTCCGCAATGGACTTCCTGGACGCTGTGTTAGACCGCGTGGATCCCAGCGGAGATCAGAAGAGGGTGGAAGATAAGAGGCGCGAATCGTCGGAGAAATCGAATAAGGAGAAGGAAAAGCAAGACCGGAAGGACCGGAAAAAGAGAAAGCGGGCCGAGAAGGCCGCAGCGGATAGCCCCAAACCGGTCGTGGACTTAACAACTCCCAAGACTCCTGCAGAGCCCGTGGCGAACAGTTCGGAGCCTCCCCCTGATGACTTATTGATCCCTCCCAGAGACCTCAACCAACAGGCCGCCAGCCCGCCGAACAAAGAGGAGACCGCTCCTCCTGAAAAAGTTGTCCCAGGCAGCCCTTCGAAGAAGGCCGGCGAAACCGACTCGTTTGGTGTGGAAATCACCCCATCCGGGAACCCTCACTTACTTGTCAGGGATTTAGAGGAAGAGGCGGTTAACTCCCCAAGGACGGGCGAACCGAATACCCCTTTGACCGTAGACGACTACCCCAGCCCCCTAAAAGAAGTTAGCCCAGCTCCGAGTAAGAGAGAGAGAAAGAGGAAGAAGACCGGATCCATGACCGAGCGGATAACGAAGAAGGTCAAGAGGTTAGCCGCTAAGGAAAGGGCGGCTCTTAAGAAACCGACCGAATCCCTCCTCCAGACCAATTCGCGACTAAAGGAGGAGCTAGGCCTCGCGACTCCTCCACCCAACAAGTCAAATGAATCACCGGCTACCCCTGATACGAAACCGGGCGAACTGCCTCCGGACTCGGCGAGCAGCTTATCTTTTAATGGGATCTTCAGGGATATGGATGAGCTGGTGAAGCGAGATCAGCTTCTTGACAGCCCGATTGTTTCCAGACAAAACCCCTCTGCCACTAATAATACAGTCCGGCCTGAAGAGACCGCTCGGACGGAGGCCGAAGAACGAGAAGCTGCCGCCCGGACTGCCTTGGAGGTCGAAGAGAGAACGAGGGAGCTTGAAGAAACGCTGAAAGCGCGGGAGGAAGTTCCCCCAGCGATGACCGGGGAAGAAATAATGATGGTGAAGAAGGAGGGGGCGGAACGAGCTTTGAACAAGCCGTCGCGGCCTGATCCTCTTGTGGCAGGTAAGGGCTCCACGGACTATAAAGCTGTCCGCTTCTCCATTCCGCGGCCTCGCCATAATAAATTAGTGAACCCGCTGCCGAGCCTCCTTTCTTTAGCGGCCCGGTTCCCTTCTGTTAGACAAAGTACGGAAAGACTCTGGCGTGAGCAATGTCAGAGGATGAATCCGGAACGGTCTAAGTGGCCTGTCCGTCCAGGCACTGCTCTTGTATTTATGTTCATTTGTATATATATATATATGGCGTTGCATGCTCTTACTTTTCATAACCGAGCGGCTTCTTTCAGATAGCGTGGATCAGGTTACGAAGCCGGGCGACCCTGAGGCCAGCCTGCCTCCGTTAGTTCCACTGATTTCAACCAGTGCAACGACTTTGTCGGAAGGACCGCAGCTGTTTGACCATCTCGAGGAAGATCTGGTCAACCTGAGAGCTCGCTTGAAGGAGGTAGAAGACCGGGAGGCCGCCACTCGGACCGCTCTGGAGGCTGAGCAGATTGCGAGGAAGAAGGCTGAAGAGGCGCTGAAGGCGCAGTCGGAGATCAACAGGAAATCCGGCTCAGAAAAGGAGAAAGTCCTGGAGACTCAGCTTGAGGTCGCGCGGGCAGCAGTGGTGGCTACGCGAGCTGCTCTAACCGCTCAACTGGAGAAGGAGAAGAGAGCCTCTGCTAAATTTGAGAGCGACTCGAAATATTACCAGGATAAATTCCTGCGGTTAACCAGAGAAGTCGCCGCTGGTCGGCGAAATATGAACGATGGGGTGGTAGCTGTTAGCCGCCCAACTATTGGAGCGGGCTCGCATCCTCCCCCAGTCCGGGCGGCTGATCCAATGATTGACGAGGCCGCCGCAACCCCCCGTATGATTGCCGCTACGCGGGTCGAAAGGGATGCCGGGCGGCTTCATAGCACAATCAACCACCTTCATTATCATACAAGCCAGATTTACTCTCTCCTGAACACAACCAGTGACCAGGTCGCGCGACTTCACAGAGAGGATGTCTCCCCAGAACGCCGTCAGCCGTGACCGGCCTTTGAGAACAATTTGTACTATAAGCGTGGCTTATTGGTTTGAACAATGTTCTTTGTCTTGTATTTTGAATAACTCGTGCGGTCTCGTATTTAACCGCTATACTTTGTGTTCTGTTTTAGATCTCATGCTTTATTCGAACCGACTTCAGGTCGCTCTGTTCGATTCAAAAGTGCGCTTACGAAGAAAATTGAAGGCTGCGGACTATCAGTTACTATTTAGTTAGAGAATTCAGACCGCTAGCAGCGATCGAGGCCAGACTTCGCCCGTCGCGGCAAATGCCACTCCTGCGACGGGCTTTCCTTTTATTGAAAAGTAGCGGTTACAAATGCGAGAAAGCAGAAGCCGGCCGGTCAACAGTTCGCGAGACCTGAAACTCGAGACCGCAGCTCAGACAAGCGAGCTCTTGGATTCGAGTGTGCGTGCCTTGTGAACAGTGCCGCCCCCTATTTATAGGCTTGGGGGCCTGCCCGATCGGGCAGGGATAAAATAACCTCCTGCCCGGGTACAGGAGAAACGGGCAGGCGGTGACGGGATACACAAAGAAGAAAAAGAAAGAGGCCGCGCGATCTGACGGCCTGCCTTCCCGACCTGTCTTGCTTGCGGCTGAGGACACCGGGACCAAGTCAATAATGCAGACCGCGCGGTTTGGAGATTGAGGCCGCGGTCTGCCTTCTGGTCATGACTTAGCCGATCTTCAAGAGGTAACTTGGATAGCCTTCGATCTGGAGCCCCGGCCTGTTCTTCGGGGCTGGAACTTCGAGTTTCTATGGGACAACCCGCGCGGCCTTCTTGCTGAGACCGCGGATGAACTTCTTGCCTTGGCTCTTTGACGATCTTATCCCTTTGGGGGCGATCCGGAAATGACACCAGGCCGCCCGGCCTGGCCCTTTCTGAACTGAGAACCGCCGATATCAGGACCCAGCGGCTTAGCCCAGGAGTCCGAGCGGTCTGATAATGGTTCAAACCGAGAAGCGGTTTTCCGGGCAAACATAATCCCCGCATATTTTCAAATCTCAGAGGATTTCGAAAATATTAGCTTTGACCGGGAGACCGCATCCGACTTGTCTTGAATTCTATAAGAGAGCCAGAGAATTCATTCTGCGTTGCTTTTTCTGAAATCACGGGATATTACTCGCCGGTTGCGGTCAGAATTTTTAAGACCGGCAATTCTTCAGCAATGGACTTCCTGGACGCCGTGCTAGACCGCGTGGATCCCAGCGGAGATCAGAGGAGGGCGGAAGATAAGAGGCGCGAACCGTTGGAGAAGCCGGACAAGGAGAAAGAGAAGCAAGACCGGAAAGATCGGAAGAAGAGGAAGCGGGCTGAGAAGGCCGCAGCGGCTAGCCTCAAGCCAGTCGTAGATTTGTCAACTCCCAAAACTTCTTCAGAGCCCGTGGTGAACAGCTCGGGGCCTTCCCCTGATGTCTCGCCGATCCCTCCCAGCGACCTCAACCAACAGACCGCCAGCTTGCCGAGCAAAGAGGTGGCCGCCACTTCTGAGAAAGTTGTTTCAGACAGCCCTTCGAAGAAGGTCGGCGAAACCGCCTCGTTTGGAGTGGAAATCACCCCATCCGGGAACCCTCACCTGCTTGTCAGGGATCTAGAGGAAGGGGCGGTTAGTTCCCCCAGGACGGGCGAGCCGAATACTCCTCTGTCCGTGGATGATTATCCCAGCCCCCTGAAAGAAGTTCACCCAGCTCTGGGTAAGGGAGAAAGGAAGAGGAAGCAGACCGGGTCCGTGACCGAGCGGATAACAAAGAAGGTAAAGAGGCTAGCCGCTAAGGAAAGGGCGGCCCTTAAGAAACCGACCGAATCCCTCCTTCAGACCAACTCGCGACTAAAGGAGGAATTGGGCCTCGTAACTCCTCCATCCAAAAAGTTGAATGACCCATCGGCTACCCCTGATACGAGGCCGGGCGAACTGATTCCGGACACGGCGAGTAGTTTATCCTTCAATGGGATTTTCAGAGATATGGATGAGCTGGTGAAGCGGGACCAACTCCTTGACAGCCCGCCGGCCTTAGAACAAACCGCCCGAACTGCTGATAACTCAAGCCGCCCCGCCGAGACCGATCAGACCGAGGCCGAAGAGCGAGAAGCCGCTGCCCGGACCGCCTTGGAGGTCGAGCGGAAAGCGATGGAGCTTGGGGAGGTGCTGAAGGCGCAGGAGAAGGTTCCCCCGGCAATGACCGGGGAGGAGATAGCGGCGGTGAAGAAGGAAAAGGCGGACCGGGATTTAAACAAGCCGCCGCGGTCTGATCTCTTCGCGCCAGGTACGAGCCCCGCGGATCGTAAATCCGTCCGTTTCTTCGTTCCACGGCCTCTTCGAAATAAGTTATTGACCCCGCCGACGAGCTTTTTCTCTATGGCGGCCTGATCTTCTTCCGCTAGGCAGAGTAAGAAGAGATTCTTGCTTGAGCTACAACGGCGGTTAGACCCAAAACAGCCTAAGCGGCCCGCGCGTCTAGGCACTGATCTTTTATTCATGTCCATTGCTGTATATATTCAACCCTGCATGCTTTTATTTTTTATGACCGCGCGGCCTTTTGCAGATAGCAACGATCAGACTGTGAAGCCGGGCGACCTTGTGGCCAGCCTACCTCCATTGGTTCCCCTGGCATCGATCCGCGCAACAACTTCGCAGGAAGGGCCACAACTTTTCGAACATCTCGAAGGAGATCTGGCCACCCTGCGAGCCCGCTTGAAAGAGATCGTAGACCGGGAGGCCGCTACTCGGACCGCTCTGGAGGCTGAGCGAGTTGCGAGGATGAAGGCTGAAGAGGCGCTGAAGGCTCAGCTGGAGGCCGCGCAGGTAGCAGTGGAGGCCGAGAAGAGGGCCAAGGTAGCACAAGTCGCTGCTCTGACCGCCCAGCTGGAGAAAGAGAAGAGGGCGTCCGCGAAATCTGAGGGCGACTCGAAGTATTACCAGGAAAAGTTCCTGCGATTAACCAGAGAGGTTGCTGCGAGCCGGCGAAATATGAATGATGCGATGGTGGTTATTGGCCGCCCGACTGTTGGGGCGGGCTCGAATCCTCCCCCGGTTCGGGCGGCTGATCCGATGGTTGATGAGGCCGCTGCGGTCCCCCGTATGATTGCCGCCTCGCGGGTTGAAAGGGATGCCGGGCGGCTTCATAGTACAATCAACCACCTCCATTATCATACCAGCCAAATTTATTCTCTCCTGAACACCACAAGTGACCAGGTCGCACGACTTCATAGAGAGGATGCCTCCCCAGAGCGCCGTCAGTCGTGACTAATATTTGAATATAACTTGTATTATGAATGTGGCTTGTTGATCTGGACAATGTTCTTCTCTATTCTTGTCTTTTATTTGAACAATTCGCGCGGTCTCTTATTTTAACCGCTGTACTTTATGCCTTGTTTAAATCTTATGTTTCATTCGAACTGTTTTCCGGTCGGGCGAACTGTGATGTATGCTTATTTCTGTTTTTTCTGGATGCCTTTGCTTCTTTCATATTTCTGGTGAATCTAACCACATAGGCCATTGACCGCGCGGTCAGAATGTATAGCCGTGTCATGATTTTACTATTCACAGATCATAGAAATCTATAAGTATAGAATTTGCCGAAGTCATTCTCACGATTTCCAGATGGCGCGATCCAAGAACAAGTCGCAGCGACCTGTTAAAGTTAAGGCCGTCCGAGCTGACGCGGCCTTGGCATTCCATTCGGCGGACCATCCGGAATGCCGGCTTACTCAGAACGAGCTAGATGATTTCATTGCCAGACACATGGTAGGGAGCAATCTGCTCGCGCGGCTTCCTTTGCGCGACGAGCGGATTAACTCTTCCAGTCCGCACCAGATCGCCATCCCAGTTGACCACTTTGAATATGGCTTCAAGTTTCCACTGCCGCTTGAAGTCATAGCCATTTTCGATCACTACGGGGTTGTGCCCGGTCAGCTTCCGCCAAACTCGATCGCTTCAATATACAGCTTCATCTCCTATCTGCGGTTCGAGCGAACTAGATTCTCCATCGACTTGTTCAGGAGGTTCTTCTCGGTGCGGGCAGTATCCGACTCGGGGACCTCGACTTACAGAGGGCACCTCTACTTCAGCTGCCTCGGGCTGAAGGTTGTTAACCTGGCGAACAAAGTCTCCGACTGGTCGGAGCGGTTTGTAATGCTCGAAGGTAACTTCGGGCTGTTACAAACCAACCCGCAAGTCCGGGGGGAAGAAGTTTTCCAGATCCCCCAGGTCGGCAAGATCGAGGCGGACACCTTCGCGTTCCTTGAGAAGGAGCGGCTTGATATCAACCACTACATCCCGCTTTTCTCGGAGCTTGAGAATATCCTCCCCGAACATAGTAAGTTCTTCTAGACCGCCTTTATATGACCGCGCGGCCTTCTTTTCTTATACTCTTGATTTTATTTTGCAGCCGCCCATATCGTTCCAGCGAACAAGCCGGTTACGCCGGCCGGCCCAGTTTTAACCCAGAGGGAGAAGAGGCAGCGGCGAAAGGGGTCGCCATCCTCGGAGGAAGAGGGCCCGACCTCTTCTGACGACTACGAAATCCTTCGTTCAAGTGGGAACCCGCCCGACCTGCAGGGCAACCCGACCGTCCTTTGGCACAGGGATGGAAGTCGGATCCGGGTATCCACCGCTCTCCCTCCCTGGGGGAGCGAAAAAATTGAACGCCATGCCCTAGCCGCCGGGGCCGCCTTGTATGGTCGAAAGACCCTAAGGAAACTGATGAGAACCCCAGAAGAAGAGCTCCCCCGGCTAGCGGCTCAAGCCGGCGCCTGGGGATTTTCGGCCAACCACTTCATGGCCCTGGCGTATAAGCGGCTAGTTTCTGCTCAGAAACATCTGGAGAGGAAATACGAGGAACAGGCCGCGGAGAACACGCGGCTTCAAGAAGAGAACGCGCGGCTTCAAGAAGTCGTGGCGGTGAGTTTTTCAAAAGACAATGCGGTCCCTTTTGTTCAGCCCGAGCGGCCTGATTCATTTTTCCTTTTTCTTGCAGAAGCAATATGAGATGACCAACCCGTCCTTCCAGGACGAGGTGCTGCCCCATGTGGCCCAAGGGATCAACAAGGCCTTGGGTCTCATGGGAGACCGGGGCGGTCTGTCCGAGGGATTCGGCGGAACCACCTTCTCCGACCTCTTCCCCGCCTTGGAGGTGCAGCATGACGAAATCAACCGCAGGAAGAAGGGAAAATCCAAGGTGGGCGAGGAGGCCGAAGCCGACGCGGGCAGGGAGATCGTGCTCCATCAAGGAGGCGATGGAAGTGATGAAGCCGCTGAAGAGGTCGACGCGGATGGAGATGCTGATGACTTCGATGATGAGGATAGTTTGTCCTCTGGATCTACCGGCTCTGCAAGCAAGACCGGGCGGTCTAGCGACAGTAGTTCGTCCGGCTCCTCTTCGCTAAGTGAAGGTTATTCGCCGGAGGTCGACATCGATGGTGTAGACCCCATTTCTCCTGTCAAGAAGAAGAAGAAGAAATCGGCAGACTAGTGCCCTCGTTTTTTAACTTCAACTTTTGTAACCGCCGGTCTCTTTTGGTTGGCCGGGCGGTCAATATTTTGTAAACGTATTTTGAGAAATGAAATAGAAGTTTTTACCTGTCTGATTGTCTTTCTATCATTACTTACTTGTGATTCTTTGTCTCTTTTCTTTACTCTTTATGATCTAACCGTGCGGACATCTTGGCCTGAGCACAAGTGATGATTGATTGTCTTCGACGATCCTTTGTTCAACCCGCGCGGTTATATATTTGGATCTCAGGATATTCGATCTCTAATAACAGATAGATTCATGCGACCATAATTCGGACCGCGCGGCTTCTTTAGATATTAAATACTTGCTGCTATAAGTAATGAATCACAATCTTTCACGCGGTTCGAATTCAGCTCTGGCGAATAATCCATCATGTCTAAGGATAACTTTTGCTAAGAAAAATAGCTTAACCTGATCGGTTAGAACACAATCCGAGCGATCACGTACTCAGATCCAAGGATATCCAATTCTGATTATTCATTCAGGGATAGATAATGCCCGGCCGGTTTAAAATTCAACCCGGATTATATAGCCAGATCCAGAAAATACTAGCTTGATAGAACGAAGAGATAGATAGATCCAATCCGATCAAAAATGTAACCCGAGCGATCATATAGTTAGCTTTTTTAAAAAATATCCGATTTTATAAAGGATGGATGAACCCGCCCGGTTCGAATGCGACCCGGGCAATCAGATAATCAGTTCTGGAATTTTGATAATAAACGGTCAGATTCAGAAACACTTTCCTTAATAGACGACGGGCATACCTGCCCGGTTTGAATATAACCCTGGTGATAACATGATCAATTTCAAAAGATGTCTTAACTTATGTTCAGCCAGACCGCTCGGCCTGAAATACTCAGACCGCATGGTCTTAATACCACAACCCCTTATTGGGGTAGACGAACACCTGCACCTGTTCAACCAGACCGATCGGCCTGAAAAACTCAGACCGTCCGGTCTTAATGTCACAGCCCCTTTATTGGGGTAGACGAACACCTGCACCTGTTCTAACAATATTTTCCTTGAGTGGTCCATATAAAAATCATCAGAAGTGAATGCCTCCCTGTAGGGAAGAAGAATAATCCTACAGGCTCAAATGACCAAGTGGGCAGGTGGGCCTCGGCGGCGAACATTGCTTTCCTCAAGTGGTCATAAGAGCTGTAGGGAAAAAGAAAAAATATGTACAGACTCAGATGACCAAGTGGGCAGGTGGGCCTTGGCGGCGAACATTGCTTTCCTCAAGTGGTCATAAGAGCTGTAAACAACTCATCCGCTCTCTTGCCTAGGGTTACAAGCCGAGTTGATCAATTGGGCAGGTGGGCCTCAGCGGCGAACATTGCTTTCCTCAGAGAGATCAACTCAGTTGTGGGCCCAACTAGGTACCGTTTCGAGAGTACCTAAGAGTATTCGATGGTCACAGACTATGATGATCAGTTGGGCAGGTGGGCCTCGGCGGCGAACATTGCTTTCCTCAGAAAGATCATCAAAGCTGTAACTATATCCCTTCGGGGCATGATAGAGCTGACAATCACCTAGACCTCCCTTGATGCAGGGGTGTGTCAGATATCGTCCGGGATCCAAAGTTCTGAAGACCACCGCAGCGGAATTGGCAAGCTACCACTACATGTGTGCGAAAACTCCCCGCATCACATGGTCTTGGTGGGTTTTACGCTACGACTACAATCCGAGGGGGTTCGAGCAGAATTTGGCGATATCTCAGAGGTTCGGGGAGTGAGATATGTGTGTTTGTGTTTATGATGCAGAGAACCATCAGACAAGAAGAAATGTCAGTATAGGGCTTTTCATTCAATACGAAAAGAGATGTAAAGAATAAAAGAAATAGTTTCAAGGATAGAATCGTTTGAGATCGTCACCGCTCCACGTGCGTGGGATGTCTTCTCCTTCGCTGGTTTGGAGACGGTAGGCCCCATTCTTAGATACTTCTTTGATGATGAAAGGTCCTGCCCAATTAGGATCCAGCTTTCCAACATTACCAGACCTTGCTGCGGCATCCACCTTTTTTAACACCAAATCCCCGACTACAAACTGCTTCACTCTGACATTCTTATCAAAATATTTTGCCATTCTCCTTTTAACTTCTTCCTGCCTGATTGTTGCTTCATCCTGAAGTTCCTCGATTAGATCTAGATTATGCATGAGGGCCTCACCATTTTCATCTATCCAGGATTCTCCTCCTTCTTTGGCGTAAATAACCCTCGGAGTGACCACCTCGAATTCCACAGGGACAACGGCTTCCGAGCCATGAGATAATTTGAAAGGTGTCTCCCCGGTAGCTGAGGACGGAGTAGTACGAAGGGTCCACAGGATGGAAGGAAGTTGGTCCGCCCAATTCCCTTTCTGGTTCAAGACTCTTTTCATCAAAAGCTGCCGAATTTGCCTGTTTGCCGCCTCCACTTGACCATTGGTCCTTGGATGGTGTACTGAGGCAAACCGAAGATCAATTCCTATCTGATCACAGAAGCTTATCATCTCCGGGTTGTTGAATTGTGGGCCATTATCGGTGACGATAGCCAACGGAATTCCATGTCGGCAGATAATTTCTCCCCAGACGAAGTTTCTGACAATTTGGGTGGTAGTTCTTGCTAATGCTTTTGCTTCGATCCACTTACTGAAATAATCGATCATTACCAGGATAAAGCGACGTTGTCCGCTGGCCATTGGGAAAGGCCCCATAAGATCCATTCCCCATACTGAAAAAGGCCATGGCGCAGTTATTGACCTGAGTGACTGAGCAGGCAAATGTTGAAGAGGAGCGAACTTTTGGCACTGGACACATCGCTTGGCGAATGCTTCAGCATCCTTTCTCATGGTTGGCCAGAAGTATCCTTGCCGCAGGATCCTTTTTTCTAAGGTTTTCGCCCCTGAATGGCTACCACACTCCCCAGAATGAACTTCCTGAAGTATGACCGGGATCTCCTCTTCTGAAACGCACCGTGCTGAGGAAGAAATCAAAGTTTTTCGGTACAAGACTCCTGCTATCAAGTAGTAGTAAGCCGCCTTTCTTCTGAACCTATTTTTGTCCTTGATTGATGGATGATATTCTCCTTTTGTCAGAAACAATTCGTAGGGGTCTTTCCAGGAAGGATGCTGATCGATCTGCATGAGCTCTTCTTCCTCTGTCTCCTCTGTTGCCGGATGAAAAAGTTCTGAGGTTACTCCCCCTGATGGAAGACCAAATTTTGACAACTCGTCTGCCTCTTCATTCTGCGTTCTCGGAATGTGCTCGATGATGAAGGATTTGAATCTCCCGATTTCTTTCTTAGCTAGGAATAGGTATTTTCTCAACACCGGTTCTCTTGTCTCGTAGTTCCCCAGAACCTGCGAGGCCATTACAAGAGAATCAGTTTTCACATGAACATGTTCTATCCCAAGCTCCTTTGCGAGTCTCAGGCCGGCCAAGAGTGCTTCGTATTCGGCCTGGTTATTTGTAACTGAAAAGAAGAATCTAATAGCCTGTTCCAGCCTGATGCCGTTTGGACTGATCAAAACCACTCCGGCTCCCACGGAGTTCCTGCCAGAAGCCCCATCCACATAAATG
This sequence comes from Dactylorhiza incarnata, assembly GCA_033032865.1. Classification (NCBI taxonomy): domain Eukaryota; kingdom Viridiplantae; phylum Streptophyta; class Magnoliopsida; order Asparagales; family Orchidaceae; genus Dactylorhiza; species Dactylorhiza incarnata. The sequence goes on along the minus strand of JAWHQI010000373.1, from coordinate 1,211,454 downwards.
ATCCAAGCCAAAGGAGATTGCACTACCTGCTCTGGATTAGACTCCATCGTGTCTACCAAGAAATCTGCCAATACTTGTGCCTTTATTGCCGTTCTGGGAGTGTACAGTATTTCGAACTCGCTTAGCTCGATTGCCCATTTGGCCAACCTTCCTGAATATTCCGGCTTCTCCAAGATATTCCTTAGTGGATGATCTGAAACCACCTGAATAGGATGAGCTTGTAAATAGGGGCGGAGCCTTCGTGATGACATGACTAAAGCCAAGGCTAATTTCTCCAGGATTGAATATCTAGTTTCCGCATCTTTAAGGATATGGCTGACATAATATATCGGAAACTGCTTCTTTTTCTCTTCCCGAACCAGGACAGAGCTTATCGCATCAGGGCCCACCCCCAAGTACAAGAATAGTGTTTCTTCTTCGCGAGGGCTTTGAAGAAGAGGGGTTGAAGTTAATTGCTTTTTCAATTGTTCGAAAGCATTATTGCATTCCTCGTTCCATTCAAACTTAGATCCTCCCCTAAGTGTTTTGAAGAACGGAGCGCTTTTATCTCCCGATTTGGAAATGAATCGGCTCAATCCTGCCAACCTTCCACCAAGTTGCTGTACCTCTTTCGGATTACGAGGAGGGGTCATGTCTAGGATGGCTTTTACTTTATCTGGGTTCGGTGCGAGACCATCAGGAGTGAGAAGATGTCCAAGAAATTTCCCCTTGTTCGCCCCGAACACGCATTTCGAGGGGTTTAATTTTAATTTGAACCTCCGTAGAGTAGCGAACGTCTCTACGAGGTCTTCCAGATGGATTAAAAAAGTTTTACTTTTTAGAAGGAGATCATCAACATAAACTTCCAGATTTCTCCCTTTTTGTTTTTCAAAAACTGTGTCCATCATCCTCTGATATGTTGCCCCCGCATTTTTGAGGCCGAAAGGCATGACGAGATAACAATAACATCCATCATTGGTAATGAAGGATGTATACGGGATATCAGGCTTATGCATCTTAATCTGGTGATAACCAGAAAATGCATCTAAGAAACTCATAAAACTATATCCCACCGCGGAATCTACCAAAACATCTATCCGAGGCAAGGGATAACAATCCTTGGGGCATGCTTTATTGAGTTTAGTGAAATCAACACACATACGCCATTTCCCCCCAGACTTTTTCACCATCACTACATTCGACATCCAGGTGGGGTACTGGATTTCAGAAATGAAATTGGCCTTAAGAAGCTTTGCAACTTCTTCTTTGATAGGCACCGCCAGCTTAGTTGCTACCTCCCTCTTCTTCTGTTGGATTGGCTTGATCTCCGGAGAAACGTTGAGGTGATGGCACGCGACATCTGGATCTATTCCTGGCATGTCTTCCGCTGACCAAGCGAAGATGTCCAAGTTATTCAGCAGGCAGGAGGTTAACTGGAGCTTTTCCTCTCCCGATAGCTCGGCGTTGATGATCAGCTTCTTCCCTTCCCCTTCAACAATGGGGATCTCTTGGGTCTCCTGGGCAGGTTCCAGGTAGGTCCCTTTCCGTTCCGCGCTCCCCTCAGCTTCTTCAGGGAGTTCGGACACCTCTTGGATGTCATTCTGGGCCTTGTGAAGTGGTGCCTCGGTGATCACATTAACTGTCTTCACATAACATTCGCGTGCCACCTTTGGATCGCTCCGGATCCGGTACTGACGCCCCTCAGCAGCGAATTTCAAGGCCAAATGGAAAGTGGATACTACCGCTCTGTAAGCATTCAGGATTGGCCTTCCGAAAATTGCGCAGTAGCTACTTGGGGCTTCCACCACTACGAAGTTCACCAACTTCGTTATGCCCCCTAGGGATACCAGAAGCTTCACGCACCCTTCCACTTCCTTCTTTTCTCCTGAGAAGCCATAGAGGGGGCCTTCCGTGGAGAGTAAGGCCTTTCCAGTCTTGAGGGCCTCAAACGTTTGGCGAAAGATGAGATTAACTGAGCTGCCTGTATCGATCAAAATTTTGTGCACTGCGTAATTCTCAATAACCGCCTTTATCACCACCGCGTCATCGAACGGATTTGCATTTGGGGAGAGATCTTCCTGGCCAAACGTAACAACCGTCCTTTCCGGGGCAGAAGTGGAGGCAACTGCCACTTCTTGCTTTGTAACTCTCCCGATGCTAGATTTTCGGGAGGATTCTATCCCTGCCCCACCATGGATGCAATAGATGTTGCCGAGAGAGCCAACATCATTCACCTCTATGCATTCGGCTGCGGGATGTATATCCCCATAACCACCGGCCTCCTCTACATCAGCACACTCCCATGTTACTTCGACTGCCTCCTTCTTCTTCTCAGCTCGCGGTTCAACCGGAGTTTCTTGCCGAATCAACCCCCGAAGCTTTCCCTCTTTCAGGAGTTTTTCTATCAACCACCGGAGGGCCCGGCAATCCTCAGTCTGATGCCCCTCTTCTTTATGATATTCACAATAAAGGTTCGGGTTCCGATTGCGAACTTCTGATTTCAAAGGAGGGGGCCTTTTAAAGTCAGGCCTCTTCTGAAGAATCTGCACGACCTCATTCATGGTGACGTTGAGTGGGGTGAATGAATCTTGTGATTCATCATATCGGATGGATGGGATAGGTGGAGATGGTTGTGCGATGTATTGTGGCAGATATACGGGCATGATTTGCGGAACTCCCATGGGTTGAGTGGGTGCGATGGCCAACGGCGGCTTCTGATCTTGAAACCGTTGATGGCCAATGAATGGTTGCTTGGGCTTAAGATTCCTTCCCCTTTGAGCCCGAGGCTCGAAATCAGGCCGAGACGAGTGATTATAACGTTGCTGATGGGTTGATGCAGAATTGAACTGATCGTTGTCGCTGAGCAACTTGGCAACGTAACCCGGATTAGTCTTTTCCCCCCTGATAAATTTGTTTGCCAGACTAATCATTTCTTGATATGTCTTTGGCTCCCTGATTTGGGCTTCAAACTTCAGCGGCCCCTCCCTAAGGCCATGCATTAGTGCGACCCTATATAACTCCGGATCGACGTTTTGTACCTCCATTATTTCCCTTTGGAAACGATCGACGAAACGGGCCCACGTTTCGTTTTCTTGCTGTCGTATCTCGAATAGGGCTGCCGGACCATTCTTCCTTTTCTTAGAGGTAGAGAATCGAAGCAGAAATTCTCTACGTAACTCCGCAAAGCATCTGATAGATCGAGGATGCAATCCATAGAACCATTCTCTGGCCTGCCCATCAAAGGATGTCACCAGGAGCTTGCACTTTGTTGCATCAGTGATGGTCCTCAGAGCAACAGCCGATTCAAATGCCTGGAGGTGTATTGCTGGATCGGACTCCCCACTATATGCTGACATACGTGGTTCTCGAAAGTTGTTTGGGGCCGGCTCTCCTCGGATTTCGTCGGTGAAGGGAGAACTCTCCTCGGCATCCTCGTACAGAGGGAAAGCAGGGTTGTAAGGGATCTCGGCTGCGGTCATTGGCGGACAGGCCGCATGATAGGAGCGGGCAGGTGCTCCAGCCGGATATGATTGGAAGGCGGCGACCTCAGGCGGATAGGGAAAATGAGCGGCCTGAGAGGTCGCCCCTTGAAAGTCAAGGACCCGAGCTGGCATACATCGCGCGGCCTCTTGGTAGTAATTCGGCCGGTCCGCGGGACCTTCTTGTGGTGGTCGGGAATGAGCGACTTGCGCGAACGGGTATGGAGGTGGAGGAGGTAAAACAGGAGTGACCGCCTGGTGAGCCGCGGCCTGCTGAGGGGCTAACCGCTCGGTTAGTAGAGTTAGGGCCTGAGTGATCGCGTCCAGACGCTGATCAGTCGCCTGCCGAGCCTGGTCGGCCTCTCTCTTTGTCTGCTCCAGAGCTTCCCACAAAGAGTCTTCACTGTGGTCGGATCGGTCTCTTGGAGGGAGCTGGCGGTCTGACATTCTGAACCAAGGATTTCGCTGACAGTCTGCGATCTGAAGGTCGCGTGTTTCTGTTCGATTCAAAAGTGCGCTTACGAAGAAAATTGAAGGCTGCGGACTATCAGTTACTATTTAGTTAGAGAATTCAGACCGCTAGCAGCGATCGAGGCCAGACTTCGCCCGTCGCGGCAAATGCCACTCCTGCGACGGGCTTTCCTTTTATTGAAAAGTAGCGGTTACAAATGCGAGAAAGCAGAAGCCGGCCGGTCAACAGTTCGCGAGACCTGAAACTCGAGACCGCAGCTCAGACAAGCGAGCTCTTGGATTCGAGTGTGCGTGCCTTGTGAACAGTGCCGCCCCCTATTTATAGGCTTGGGGGCCTGCCCGATCGGGCAGGGATAAAATAACCTCCTGCCCGGGTACAGGAGAAACGGGCATGCGGTGACGGGATACACAAAGAAGAAAAAGAAAGAGGCCGCGCGATCTGACGGCCTGCCTTCCCGACCTGTCTTGCTTGCGGCTGAGGACACCGGGACCAAGTCAATAATGCAGACCGCGCGGTTTGGAGATTGAGGCCGCGGTCTGCCTTCTGGTCATGACTTAGCCGATCTTCAAGAGGTAACTTGGATAGCCTTCGATCTGGAGCCCCGGCCTGTTCTTCGGGGCTGGAACTTCGAGTTTCTATGGGACAACCCGCGCGGCCTTCTTGCTGAGACCGCGGATGAACTTCTTGCCTTGGCTCTTTGACGATCTTATCCCTTTGGGGGCGATCCGGAAATGACACCAGGCCGCCCGGCCTGGCCCTTTCTGAACTGAGAACCGCCGATATCAGGACCCAGCGGCTTAGCCCAGGAGTCCGAGCGGTCTGATAATGGTTCAAACCGAGAAGCGGTTTTCCGGGCAAACACGCTCGATCTGTGATGTATGCTTGCTTCTGTTTTCCTGGATGCCTTTGCTTCTTTTATTTTTCTGGTGAATCTAACCACTTAGGTCATTGACCGCGCGGTTAGAATGTATAGTCGCGATATGATTTTACTATTCACAGATTATAGAAATCTATAAGTAGGGAATTCTTCGAAGTCATTCTCACGATTTCCGGATGGCGCGATCCAAGAACAAGTCGCAGCGACCTGTTAAAGTTAAAGCCGTCCGAGCTAATGCGGCCTTAGCATTCCATTCGGGGGACCATCCGGAATGCCGCCTTACTCAGAGCGAACTGGACGATTTCATCGCAAAACACATGGCAGGGAGTAGTCTGCTCGCGCGGCTTCCTTTGCGCGACGAGCGGATTAACTCTTCCAATCCGCACCAGTTAGCTATCCCGGTCGACCACTTCGAATACGGCTTCAAGTTCCCACTGCCATTTGAAGTCATAGCCATCTTCGACCATTACGGGGTCGTACCCGGTCAACTTCCACCGAACTCCATCGCCTCCATATACAGTTTCATCTCGTACCTGCGGTTCGAGCGGATCAGGTTCTCCCTCGACCTATTTAGAAAGTTCTTCTCGGTGCGGGCGGTCTCCGACTCGGGGACTTCAACTTATAGGGGACACCTCTACTTCGGCTGCCATGGGTTGAAGATCGTCAACTTGGCAAACAAAGTCTCCGACTGGTCGGAGCGGTTTGTAATGCTCGAAGGCAACTTCGGACTGTTGCAGACCAACCCGCAAGTCCGAGGGGAAGAAGTTTTCCAGATCCCCCAGGTCAGAAAGATCGAGGCGGACACTTTCACGTTCCTTGAGAACGAGCGGTTGGATATCAACCACTACATCCCGCTGTTCTCGGAGCTGGAGGATATCCTCCCTGAGCATAGTAAGTTCTTTTAGACCGCCTGTATGTAACCGCGCGGACTTCGTTATTTACACTTTTGTTTTCACTTTACAGCTGCCCACGTCGTCCCTGCGAACAAGCCGGTCACTCCAGCCGTGCCGGTTTTAACCCAAAGGGAGAGGAGGCAGAAGCGAAACAGATCGCTATCTTCAGAGGAAGAAGGCCCGGCTTCTCCTGATGACTACGAGCTCCTTCGTTCTTGTGGGAACCCGCCCGACCTGCAGGGCAACCCGACCGTCCTCTGGCATAGGGATGGAAGCCGCATTCGGGTATCCACCGCGCTCCCTCCGTGGGGGAGTGAAAAGATTGACCGCCACGCCCTAGCCGCCGGGGCCGCCTTGTATGGTCGAAAGACCCTAAAGAAGCTGAGGAATACTCCCGAAGAAGAGCTCCCCCGGCTAGCGGCACAGGCCGGCGCATGGGGATTCGCGTCCAATCACTTCATGGCCTTGTCGTACAGGCGGCTGGTTTCTGTTCAGAAACATCTGGAGAAGAAGTACAAGGAGCAGGTCGCGGAGAGTACACGGCTTCGAGAGGAGAACGCGCGGCTTCAAGAAGTCGTGGCGGTGAGTTTGACAAACAAATGTCGCGGCTCCTTTTGTTTAGCCCGAGCGACCTAATTCGTTTTTCTTTTTTCCTGCAGAAACAATATGAGATGACCAACCCGACCTTCCAAGACGAGGTGTTGCCTCATGTGGCCCAAGGGATCAACAAAGCGTTGGGTCTTATGGAAGACCGGGGCGGTCTGACCGAAGGGTTCGAGGGTACCACCTTCTCCGACCTCTTCCCCACCTTGAAGACTCAACTTGACGAAATCAGCCGAAGGCAAAAAGGGAAGACTAAGGTGGGTGAGGAGGCGGAGGCCGATGCGGGCAGGGAGATCGTACTCCATCAAGGGGGCGATGGAAGTGGTGAAGCCGCCGACGAGGTCGATGCGGATAACGAAGCCGGTGATGCTGATGAGGATGATGAGGATGACTTGTCCTCCGGGACCACCGGCTCCGCCAGTAAGACCGGGCGATCTAGTTACAGCGGTTCGTCAGATTCCTCTTCGTTCAGTGAAGGCTATTCGCCGGATGTTGACATCGAGGGTCTGAACTCAAGTCCGCCTGTTAAGAAGAAAAGAAAGTCGGCAGACTAGTGCTTTCGTTTTGATTTTAACTTTTGTAACCGCCGGTTTCTTTTTGTTAGCCGGGCGGTCAATATTTTGTTTTAACATATTTTGAAGAAATGAATAGAAATTTTTACCTGTCTGGCCGTCCTTCTGTTACTACTTACTTGTGATTGATACCTTGTCTTTTCCCTTTTTCTTTTCTTTTGCTCTTCGTGATCTAGCCGTGCGGCTACTCTGATCCGGATATAAATGTCGATTGATGATCTTGGATGATTTGTTTTCAAAACGAGCGATTACCCTTTTAAACTTCAGGGTATCCGATTTCTGATAATTTTGAACCATGAAGAGTATACCCGCGCGATTATAGTTTAGGCCGGGCGGTCCCTTATTATTCAAAAAGGTACCTCATCCCTGTTGATGCAAGTAATAATCCTTTTAACTTTGCGCGGTTTTGAATTCAACCCGGGCGAACAACTCATTGCATCCAAGGATAACTTTTTGCTAAGAAATAAGTCAACCCGATCGGTTAAAACATAATCTGAGCGGCGATATACTTAGATCCAGGGACAACCAGACTTGATTAATTTTGAGATATAGATAGGTTCGCTCGGCTAGAATATGATCCGGATAATCATATAAAAACATCCAACCTATTAAGGGATGGATAAGTTCGCCCGATTAGAATGTAACCCGGGTAATCAGATAATCAGTTCCGGAAATATCCAACTGTTTAAAGACATATAGATTCGCCCGGCTAGAATACAATCCGGACAACCATGCGATTGAATTTTTAAAACATACAACTTGTTAACGGATGGATAGATAGATAAATCCGACCGGTCAGGATGAAGTTTGAGCAATTATATATTAGTTCCAGAAATATCAAGTTTTAGAAAAGATGAATGGACCCGCCCGGCTTGAATGCCACCCGGGTAATAGATGATCAGCTTCGAAGATTTCCAGCTTGTAAAACATTGATAAGACCGCCTGGTTGAATAACAACCCGGGTAACAGATAATCGGTTCCGGAGATACCCAATTAAGAAATTGATAAGGTCGCCCGGTTGGATAACCACTCGGGTCATCATATAATTGCCAGGAAATATCCCAACTTATATCCAATCAGACCGTTCGGTTTGGATGTTCAGACCGCACGGTCTTAATATCATAACCCTTTATTAGGGTAGACGAACACCTGTACCTGTCTTAAACATATCTTTCTCGAATGGTTTTATACAAGAAACCATAAGAGGCAAATGCCTCCCTGTAGAGAAAGAATAAAAAAGGTATGTACACACTCAAATGACCAAGTGGGCAGGTGGGCCTTGGCGGCGAACATTGCTTTCCTCAAGTGGTCATAAGAGCTGTAAACGACTCATCCGCTCTCTTGCCTAGGGTTACAAGCTGAGTTGATCAATTGGGCAGGTGGGCCTCGGCGGCGAACATTGCTTTCCTCAGAGAGATCAACTCAGTTGTGGGCCCAACTAGGCACCGTTTCGAGAGTACCTAAGAGTATTCGATGGTCACAGACTATGATGATCAGTTGGGCAGGTGGGCCTTGGCGGCGAACATTGCTTTCCTCAGAAAGATCATCAAAGCTGTAACTATATCCCTTCGGGGCATGATAGAGCTGACAATCATCTAGACCTCCCTTGATGCAGGGGTGTGTCAGATATCGGCCGGGATCCAAAATTCTGAAGACCTCCGCAGCGGAATTGGCAAGCTACCACTACATGTGTGCGAAAACTCCCCGCATCACATGGTCTTGGTGGGTTTTACGCTACGACTACAATCCGAGGGGGTTCGAGCAGAATTCGGCGATATCTCAGAGGTTTGGGGAGTGAGATATGTATATTTATATTCACAATGTAGAGAACCATCAGACAAGAAGAGGTGTCAGTATAGGGCTTTTCATTTAATACCAAAAGAGATGTAGAGAATAAAAGAGATAATTCAAGGATAGAATCGTTTAAGATCGTCACCGCTCCACGTGCGTGGGATGTCTTCCCCTTCACTGGTTTGGAGACGGTAGGCCCCATTTTTTAATACTTCTTTGATGATAAAAGGTCCTGCCCAATTAGGATCCAGCTTTCCAACATTACCAGACCTGGCTGCAGCATCTACTTTCTTTAATACCAAATCACCACTTGCGAACTGCTTTACTCTGACATTCTTGTCAAAATATTTTGCCATTCTCCTTTTAACTTCCTCCTGTCTGATAGTTGCCTCGTCTTGAAGCTCCTCGATCAGATCCAGACTATACCTCATAGCCTCGTCATTTTCATCCATCCATGATTCTCCTCCCTCTTTTGCATACATAACCCTTGGAGTGACCACTTCAAATTCTACGGGAACAACAGCCTCTGAGCCATGAGATAGTTTGAACGGCGTCTCCCCTGTAGCTGAAGATGGCGTAGTACGAAGAGTCCAAAGGATGGAAGGAAGCTGGTCCGCCCAATTCCCTTTTTGATTTAAGACCCTTTTCATCAAGAGCTGCCGGATTTGCCTGTTCGCTGCTTCCACCTGACCATTGGTCCTGGGATGATGTACTGAGGAAAATCGCAGATCAATTCCCACCTGATCGCAGAAGCTTTTCATCTCGGAATTGTTGAACTGTGGACCGTTATCGGTAACAATTGCTAACGGAATTCCATGCCGGCAGATTATTTCCCCCCAGATGAAGTTTTTGACAATTTGAGTTATTGTTTTCGCCAGCGCTTTTGCCTCAATCCACTTACTGAAATAGTCGATCATTACAAGGATGAAACGGCGTTGACCGCTGGCCATCGGAAAGGGTCCCATAAGATCCATTCCCCATACTGCAAAGGGCCACGACGCGGTTATCGACCTGAGCGACTGAGCAGGCAAATGTTGAAGAGGAGTGAACTTTTGGCACTGGACACATCGCCTGGCAAATGCTTCAGCATCTTTCCTCATGGTCGGCCAGAAATATCCCTGCCGCAAGATCCTTTTCTCCAAAGTCTTCGCCCCTGAATGACTACCGCACTCTCCCGAATGAATTTCCTGAAGTATAATCGGAATTTCTTCTTCTGAAATGCATCGTGCTGAGGGAGAAATCAGAGTTTTCCTATACAGGACTCCTGCCATCAAGTAGTAGTAGGCTGCCTTTCTTTTGAATCTATTTCTGTCCCTGATTGATGAATGAAACTCTCCTTTTGACAGAAACAATTCATAGGGGTCTTTCCAGGAAGGATGCTGATCGATCTCCATGAGCTCCTCTTCCTCTGTCTCATCTATTGCCGGACGAAAGAGTTCTGAGGTCACCCCTCCTGATGGAAGACCAAACTTTGACAATTCGTCTGCCTCTTCATTCTGTGTTCTCGGAATGTGTTCGATGATGAAGGATTTGAATCTCCCAATTTCTTTCTTAGCTAGGAATAGATATTTTCTCAATACCGGTTCTCTTGTTTCATAATTCCCTAGAACCTGCGAGGCCATCACAAGAGAATCAGTTTTCACGTGAACATGTTCTATCCCAAGCTCCTTCGCGAGTCTCAAGCCGGCCAAGAATGCTTCGTATTCGGCCTGGTTATTTGTAACTGAAAAGAAGAATTTGATAGCCTGCTCCAGCCTGATGCCATTTGGACTGATCAGAACCACTCCGGCTCCCACGGAGTTTCTGCCAGAAGCCCCATCCACATAAATGATCCAAGCCAAAGGAGATTGCACTACTTGTTGTGGATTAGACTCCATCGTGTCTACCAAGAAATCTGCCAATACTTGTGCCTTTATTGCCGTTCTGGGAATGTATAATATTTCGAACTCGCTTAGCTCGATTGCCCATTTGGCCAACCTTCCTGAATGATCCGGCTTTTCCAAGATGCTCTTTAGTGGATGGTCCGAGACCACCTGAATGGGATGAGCCTGAAAATAGGGGCGGAGCCTTCGTGATGACATGACCAAAGCCAAGGCTAATTTCTCCAAGATTGAATATCTAGTTTCCGCATCTTTGAGGATGTGGCTGACATAATATATCGGAAACTGCTTCTTTTTTTCTTCCCGCACCAGGACAGAGCTTATCGCATCTGGGCCCACTCCCAAGTATAAGAATAGTGTTTCCCCTTCGCGAGGGCTTTGAAGAAGAGGGGTTGAGGTTAACTGCTTTTTCAACTGTTCGAAAGCATTATCGCACTCCTTATTCCATTCGAACTTAGATCCCCCCCTAAGTGTTTTGAAAAATGGAGCACTTTTATCCCCTGACTTGGAAATGAATCGGCTCAATCCTGCAAGCCTCCCCCCAAGTTGTTGCACCTCTTTCGGGTTACGGGGAGGGTTCATATCTAGGATGGCTTTTACTTTATCGGGATTTGGTGCGAGGCCATCGGGAGTGAGAAGATGTCCCAGAAACTTCCCTTTGCTTGCCCCAAACACACATTTCAAAGGATTTAGTTTTAATTTGAACCTCTGCAGAGTAGCGAACGTCTCTACGAGGTCTTTCAGATGGATTGAAAAAGTTTTACTTTTTAGAAGAAGATCGTCTACATATACTTCAAGATTTCTCCCTTTCTGTTTTTTGAATACTGTGTCCATCATCCTCTGATATGTCGCCCCCGCATTTTTGAGCCCGAAGGGCATGACAAGATAACAATAACATCCATCATTGGTAATGAAGGATGTATGCGGGATATCAGGTTTGTGCATCCTAATCTGGTGATAACCAGAGAACGCATCTAGGAAGCTCATGAAATTATACCCTACCGCGGAATCAACTAAAACATCTATCCGAGGCAAGGGATAACAATCTTTGGGGCACGCTTTATTGAGCTTTGTGAAGTCTACGCACATGCGCCACTTCCCACCAGTTTTTGGAACCATTACAATGTTTGACATCCATGTTGGATATTGAATTTCAGAAATAAAACCCGCTTTTAGGAGCTTGGAAACCTCCTCTCTGATGGGCAATGCCAGCATTGTTGCCACCTCCCTCTTCTTTTGTTGGATCGGCTTGAATTCAGGAGAGACGTTGAGGTGATGGCACGCTACATCTGGATCTACCCCAGGCATGTCCTCCGCTGACCAGGCGAAGATGTCCAAGTTCTCCAACAGGCAGGAGATTAGTTGAGCTACCGGTATCAATCAGAATTTTATGCACGGTGTAGTTTTCAATAACCGCCTTTATCACCACTGCATCATCAAAAGGATTTGCATTTGGGGACAGATCTTCTTGGCCAAAGGTAACGACCGCCCTTTCTGGAGTAGAAGTGGAGGCGACTGCCACTTCTTGCTTTGTAACTCTCCCGATGCTAGATTTCCGAGAAGATTCTACTCCTGCCCTACCATGAATGCAATAGACATTGCCAAGAGGGCCAACGTCATTCACCTCTATACACTCGGTTGTGGGATGTATATCCCCATAGCAACCTGCCTCTTCCACATCAGCACACTCCCAGGTCACTTCGACCACTTCCTTCTTCTTCTCGGTTCGCGGCTCAACCAGGGTTTCTTGCCGAATCAACCCTCGGAGCTTCCCCTCTTTCAGGAGCTTCTCTATCAACCACCGGAGGGCCCGACAATCCTCAGTCTGATGCCCCTCCTCTTTATGATATTCACAATAAAAGTTAGGGTTCCGGTTGCGAACTTCTGATTTCAAGGGAGGAGGCCTCTTGAAGTCAGGCCTCTTTTGGAGAATCTGCACGACCTCGTTCATGGTGACGTTGAGAGGGGTGAACGACTCCTGAGATTCATCATATCGGATGGATGGAATAGTTGGGGATGGTTGTGCGATGTACTGCGGCAGATATACGAGCATTATTTGCGGAACTCCCATGGGTTGAGTGGGTGCGATGGCCAACGGCGGTTTCTGATCTTGAAACCGTTGATGGCCGAGAAATGGTTATTTAGGCTTTAGATTCCTCCCCCTCTGAGCCCGGGGTTCGAAATCAGGCCGAGATGGATGATTATAACGTTGCTGATGAGTTGATGCGTGATTAAACTGATCGTTATCGCTGAGCAATTTGGCAACATAACCAGGATTAGTCTTTTCTCCCCTGATAAATTTGTTAGCCAGACTAATCATCTCCTGGTATGTTTTTGGCTCCCTGATTTGAGCTTCAAATTTCAGCGGCCCCTCCCTAAGGCCATGCATCAGAGCGACCCTATATAATTCTGGATCGACGTTTTGCACCTCCATTATCTCCCTTTGGAAACGGTCAACGAAGCGGGCCCACGTTTCGTTTTCCTGCTGCCGTATCTCAAATAGGGCTGCCGGACCGTTCTTCCTCTTTTTCGAGGTAGAGAATCGAAGCAGAAATTCTCTACGCAGTTCTGCAAAACATCTAATGGATCGAGGATGCAATCCATAGAACTATTCTCTGGCTTGTCCATCGAAGGACGTCACCAGGAGCTTACACTTAGTTGCATCAGTGATGGTCCTCAGAGCAACAGCCGATTCAAACGCTTGGAGATGAATTGCCGGATCGGACTCCCCACCATATGTTGATAGGCGTGGTTCTCGAAAGTTATTCGGAGCCGGCTCTCCTCGGATCTCATCCGTGAAGGGAGAACTCTCCTCGGCATCCTCGTATAGAGAAAAAGCAGGGTGGTAGGGGGTCTCTGCTGCGGTCATTTGCGGACAGGCCGCCTGATAGGAGCGGGCAGGTGCTCCAGCCGGATAGGATTGGTAGGCGGCGACCTCAGGCGGATAGGAGAAGCGAGCGGCCTGAGAAGCCGCTCCCTGAAAGTCAAGGACCCGAGCCCGCATACAGCGTGCGGCCTCTTGGTAAAAATTCTGCCGATCCGCAGAACCTTCTGGTGGCGGTTGGGAATGGGCGACCTGCGCAAATGGGTATGGAGGTGGAGGAGGTAGAATAGGGGTTATGGCCGGGTTAACCGCGGCCTGTTGGGGGGCTAACCGCTTGGTTAGCAGAGCTAGAGCCTGACTGATCGCGTCCAGACGCTGATCAGTTGCTTTCTGAACCTGGTCGGCTTCTCTCTTAGTTTGCTCCAGAGCCTCCCACAGGGAGTCATCGCTATGATCGGACCGGTCTCTTGGAGGGAACTGGCGGTCTGACATTCTGAACCAAAGATTTCGCTGATAGTCCGCAATCTGAAGGTCGCGTGTTTCTGTTCGATTCAAAAGTGCGCTCACGAAGAAAATCGAGGGCTGCGGATTATCGGTTACTATTTGGTTAGAGAATTTAGACCGCTAGCAGCGGTCGAGGCCGGACTTCGCCCGCCGCGGCAAATGCCACTCTTGCGACGGGCTTTCCTTTGATTGAAAAGTAGCGGTTACAAGTGCAGGAAAGCAGAAGCCGGCCGGTCAAACAGTTCGCGAGACCAGAAACTCGAGACCGGAGCTCCGACAAGCGAGCTCTTCGATTCGAGTGTGTCCGTCTTGTGAACAGTGCCACCCCCTATTTATAGGCTTGGGGGCCTGCCCGAATGGGCAGGGATAAAATAACCTCCTGCCCGGGTACAGGAGAAACGGGCAGGCGGTGACGGGATGCACAAAGAAGAAAAAAGAAAGAGGCCGCGCGACCTGGCGGCTTGCCTTCCCTACCCGTCTGACTTGAGGCTGAGGATACCGGGACTAAGTCAATGATGCAGACCGAGCGGCCTGGAGATTGAGGCCGCGGTCTGCCTTCTGGTCATGACTTAGCCGTTTTTCATAAGGTAACTCGGATAGCCTTTGATCTGGAGCCCCGGCTTGTTCTTCGGGGCTGGAACCTCGAGTTTTTATGGGACAACCCGCACGGCCTTCTAGCTGAGACTGCGGATGATCTTTTTGCCTTAGCTCTTGACGATCTTCTCCCTTTGGGGGCGATCCGGAAATGACACCAGGCCGCCCGGCCTGGCCCTTCTTGAACTGAGAACCGCTGATCCCGGGACCCAGCGGCCTGACCCAGGAGTTCGAGCGGTCTGCTAATGGTCCAACCCGAGAAGCGGTTTTCCGGGTAAACACCAGTATCAATCAGAATTTTATGTACGGTGTAGTTCTCGATGACTGCCTTTATCACTACTGCATCATCGAAAGGATTTGCATTTGGGGGAAGATCTTCTTGGCCGAAAGTGACGACCGACCTTTCTGGAGCAGAAGTGGAGGCGGGAGACTCTCCCGATGCTGGATTTCCGAGAGGATTCTGGCCCTGCTCCTCCATGGATACAATAGATGTTGCCAAGGGGGCCAACATCATTTACTTCTATACATTCGGTGGCGGGATGTATATCCCCATAGCAACCTGCCTTTTCTACGTCAGCACACTCCCAGGTCACTTTGACCGCTTCCTTCTTCTTCTCGGTTCGTGGTTCAACCGGGGTTTCTTGCCTGATCAACCCTCGGAGCTTCCCTTCTTTCAGGAGTTTTTCTATCAGCCACCGGAGGGCTCGACAATCTTCAGTTTGATGCCCCTCCTCTTTATGGTACTCACAATAGAAGTTCGGATTTCGATTGCGAACTTCCGATTTCAAAGGTGGAGGTCTCTTGAAGTCAGGCCTTTTTTGGAGAATCTGAACAACCTCGTTCATGCTGACGTTAAGAGGGGTGAATGATTCCTATGATTCATCATATCGGATGGACGGAATAGTTGGGGATGGTTGTGCGATATATTGCGGCAGATATACCGGCATTACTTGTGGAGCCCCAAGGGGTTGAGCGGGTGTGATGGCCAACGGCGGTTTCTGATCTTGAAACCGTTGATGGCCAAAGAATGGTTGCTTAGGCTAAAGATTTCTTCCCCTCTGAGCCCGAGGTTCGAAGTCAGGCCGGGATGAGTGATTGTAACGTGGCTGATGGGTTGATGCGGAATTAAACTGATCATTGTCGCTGAGCAATTTGGCAACATAACCAGGATTAGTCTTTTCCCCTCTGATAAACTTATTAGCAAGACTAATCATCTCTTGATAGGTCTTTGGTTCCCTGATTTGAGCTTCAAATTTCAACGGCCCCTCCCTAAGGCCGTGCATCAGAGCGACCCTGTATAATTCCGGATCGACGTTCTGTACCTCCATTATCTCCCTTTGGAAACGGTCGACGAAACGGGCCCACGTTTCGTTTTCTTGCTGCCGTATCTCAAATAGGGCTGCCAGACCATTCTTCCTCTTTTTAGAGGTAGAGAATCGAAGCAGGAATTCTCTACGTAATTCCGCAAAACATCTGATGGATCGAGGATGCAATCCGTAAAACCATTCTCGGGCTTGTCCATCAAAGGACGTTACCAGGAGCTTACACTTAGTTGCGTCGGTGATGGTCCTCAGAGCAACAGCCGATTCAAATGCTTGGAGATGAATTGCCGGATCGGACTCCCCATTATATGTTGACAGGCGTGGTTCTCGAAAGTTATTTGGGGCCGGCTCTCCTCGGATCTCGTCCGTGAAGGGAGAACTTTCCTCGGTATCTTCGTACAGAGGGAAAGCAGAGTGACGAGCTACCTCAGCTGCGGTCATTTGCGGACAAGCCGCCTGATAGGAGCGGACAGGGACTCCAGCCGGGTAGGATTGGTAGGCGGCGACCTCAGGCGGGTAGGATTGGTAGGCGGCGAGCTCAGGCGGGTAGGATTGGTGAGCAACCTCAGAAGTCGCCCCTTGGAAGTCGAGGACTCGAGCCGGCATACAGCGCGCAGCCTCTTGATTGAAGTTCTGTCGAGCCGCAGAACCTTATGGTGGTGGCTGGGAATGAGCGACTTGTGGTAGTGGAAATGGCGGCAGAGGAGGTAGAACAGGAGTTACTGCACGGTTAACCGCGGCCTGCTGGGGGGCTAGCCACTCGGTTAACAGAGTTAAAGCATGACTGATCGCGTCCAGACGCTGATCGGTTGCTTTCTGGGCCTGGTCGGCGTCTCTCTTTGTTTGCTCCAGAGCCTCCCATAAAGAATCGTCGCTGTGGTCGGAGCGGTCTCTTGGAGGGAACTGGCGGTCTGACATTCTGAACCAAAGATTTCACTGACAGTCCGCGATCTGAAGGTCGCGTGTTTCTGTTCGATTCAAAAGTGCGCCTCCGAAGGAAATCAAGGGTTGCGGATTATCAGTTACTATTTGGTTAGAGAATTCGGACCGCTAGCAGCGGTCGAGGCCGGACTTCGCCCGCCGCGACAAATGCCACTCCTGCGACGGGCTTTCCTTTGATTAAAATGAGGCGGTTACAGCGGTTATAAATGTAGGAAAAGAGAAGCCGGCCGGTCAGACAATCCGCAAGACGAGAAACTCGAGTCCGCAGCTCAAACAAGCAAGCTCCTAGGTTCGAGTGTGCGTCCCTTGGGAACAGTGCCGCCCCCTATTTATAGGCTTGGGGGCCTGCCCGAACGGGCAGGGATAAAATAACCGCTTGCCCGGGTACAGGAGAAACGGGCAGGCGGTGACGGGATACACAAAGAAGGAAAGAAAGAAGCCGCGCGGCTTGGCGGCTTGCCCTTCCGACCTGTCTGACCAGAAGCTGAAGATGATGCGGCCAAGGCGACGATGCTATCCGAGCGGTCTCTGTCTTGAGGCCGCGGCTTGTTCTTTGACCTCGAACCTTGGCTTGTCTCCATGGCACAAACCGCGCGATCTCCGACTTGAGACCGCGACTTGCCCTGTTGGACTTGGGCTTGGATTATCTTTAGTACTTGGAGGTGGTCTGAATTATGTCAGACCGCCCGGCCTGTGCTAGCTGGTGCTGATGGACTCTGTACAGTCTGAGCCGGGCGACTTGGATCCGCCAACCGCACGGTCTACGAGTAAACCTATTGAAAGCGGTCTTCCGGGTAAACACATACATCCAATGGAGCACAATTTTAAACAATTCCAGCTCATTTTAGTGGTCCATTTACAGCGGGTTGCAATGGTAATGAGGGATTTAGCTCCTCTTGACACATAAACTGTAACAGCCATAACTTTTGATTTGGTTGCCCGATTTTTACGCACATCTTTTTGGAATGAGCTCGGAGCCCTACATCCAACGGAGAACAAATTTTACAAATTCCAGTTTGTTCAGTGGTCAATAAACACCGGGTATAAGGTATTTAGCTCGAAAGGAGACCTAAACTTCAAACATCCGTAACTTTTGATCCGGTTGTCCAATTTTCACCCACAATACATTTTTGGCATGAGATCGGAGCCCTAAATCCAATGGAGAACAATTTTAACCCATTCAAGCTCGTTTGGAGGTCGATATACAGTGAGTTGTACTGGTAATGCGATATTTAGCTCCAAATGACACATAAATTTCAAAATGAAAGAATTTTAGATGCGGTTTGTAGTGAAAGTGAGAGATTTAGCTCCAAATGACGCTCAAACTTTAAACAACAATAACATTTAATCCGGTTGTCTGATTTTACCCCCACAACACCTTTTAGGAATGAGCTCGGAGCCCTACATTCATTGAAGCACAAGTTTTACCCATTGCGGTTCATTTAGTTGTCGATATATAGCGGGTTGCACTGGTAATTCGAAATTTAGCTCCAAATGACACCTAAACTTGAAACAGCCATAACTTTTGATCAGGTTGTCTGATTTTTGCGCACATAACCTCTTCGAAATGAGCTCTGAGCCATACATTCAATGGAGAGCAAGTTTTACCCAATCTAGTTCTTGTAGTGGTCGATATACATTGAGTTGCAGTGGTCATGTGGGATTTAGCTCCAATTGACACCTAAACATCAAAAAGTTATAACTTTTGATATGGTGGTCTGGATTTTGCCCGAAACACCTTTTCGAAATAAGCTCGGAGCACTACATTCATTGGATCACAAGTTGTACCCATTCCAGTTCATTCAGTTGTCGATATATAACGGGTTGCAGCGGTAATGCGAAATTTAGCTCCAAATGACACCTAAACTTCTAACAGCCATAAATTTTGATTTGCATGTTTGATTTTTGCCCACAACAGCTTTCCAGAATAAGCTCGGAGGCATACATCCAATGGAGCACAATTTTAAACAAATCCAGGTCATTTTAGTGGTCAATATACAGCGGGTTGCAATGGTAATGAGGGATTTAGCTCCTCTTGACACATAAACTGTAACAGCAATAACTTTTGATCTGGTTGTCCGATTTTTACGCACATCTATTTGGAATGAGCTCGGAGCCCTACATCCAATGGAGAACAAATTTTACAACTTCTAGTTTGTTCAGTGGTCAATATACACCGGGTATAAGGTATTTAGCTCGAAAGGAGACCTAAACTTCAAACACCCATAACTTTTGATGCGGTTGTCCAATTTTCGCCCACTATACATTTTCGGCATAAGATCGGAGCCCTAAATCCAATGGAGAACAATTTTAACCCATTCAAGTTCGTTTGGAGGTCGATATATAGTGTGTTGTACTGGTAATGCGATATTTAGCTCCAAATGACACTTAAATTTCAAAATGAAAGAATTTTAGATGCGTTTGTAGTGAAAGTGAGAGATTTAGCTCCAATGACGCTCAAACTTTAAACAACAATAACATTTGATCCGGTTGTCTGATTTTACCCCCACAACACCTTTTCGGAATGAGCTCGGAGCCCTACATTCATTGAAGCACAAGTTTTACCCATTGCGGTTCATTTAGTGGTCGATATATAGCGGGCTGCACTGGCAATGCAAAATTTAGCTCCAAATGACACCTAAACTTGAAACAGCCATAACTTTTGTTCAGGTTGTCTGATTTTTGCCCACAAAACCTCTTCGAAAAGAGCTCTGAGCTGTACATTCAATGGAGAGCAAGTTTTACCCAATCTAGTTCTTGTAGTGGTCGATATACATTGAGTTGCAGTGGTCATGAGGGATTTAGCTCCAACTGACACCTAAACATCAAACAGTTATAACTTTTGATATGGTGGTCCGGATTTTGCCCGAAACACCTTTTCGAAATGAGCTCAGAGCACTACATTCATTGGAGCACAAGATTTACCCATTCCAATTCATTCAGTTGTCGATATATAGCGGTTGCAGCGATAATGCAAAATTTAGCTCCAAATGACACCTAAACTTCTAACAGCCATAACTTTTGATTTGTATGTTTAATTTTTGCTCACAGCACCTTTCCGGAATATGCTCGGAGACATACATCCAATGGAGCACAATTTTAAATAATTCCAGCTCATTTTAGTGGTCAATATACAGCGGGTTGCAATGGTAATGAGGGATTTAGCTCCTCTTGACACATAAACTATAACAACCATAACTTTTGATCTGGTTGTCCGATTTTTACGCACATCTATTTGGAATGAGCTCGGAGCCCTACATCTAATGGAGAACAAATTTTACCAATTCCAGTTTGTTCAGTGGTCAATATACACCGGGTATAAGGTATTTAGCTCGAAAGGAGACCTAAACTTCAAATATCCGTAACTTTTGATCCGGTTGTCCAATTTTCGTCCACAATACCTTTTCGGGATGAGATCGGACCCCTATATCCAATGGAGAACAATTTTAACCCATTCAAGCTTGTTTGGAGGTCGATATACAGTGGGTTGTACTGGTAATGCGATATTTAGCTCCAAAAGACACATAAATTTCAAAATGATAGAATTTTAGAATTTTAGATGCGGTTCATTTAGTTGTCGATATATAGCGGGTTGAAAATTTTGCTCCAAATGACACCTAAACTTGAAACAGCCATAACTTTTGATCAGGTTGTCTGATTTTTGCCCACAAAACCTCTTCGAAATGTGCTCTGAGCCATACATTCAATGGAGAGCAAGTTTTACCCAATCTAGTTCTTGTAGTGGTCGGTATACATTGAGTTGCAGTGGTCATGTGGGATTTAGCGCCAACTGACACCTAAACTTCAAACAGTTATAACTTTTGATATGGTGGTCCGGATTTTGCCCGAAACACCTTTTTGAAATGATCTCGGAGCACTACATTCATTGGAGCACAAGTTTTACCCATTCCAGTTCATTCAGTTTTCGATATATAGCGGGTTGCAGCGGCAATGCAAAATTAGGTCCAAATGACACCTAAACTTCTAACAGCCATAACTTTTGATTTGTATGTTTGATTTTTACCCACAACACCATTCCGGAATATGCTCGGAGGCATACATCCAATGGAGCACAATTTTAAATAATTCCAGCTCATTTTAGTGGTCAATATACTGTGGGTTGCAATGGTAATGAGGGATTTAGCTCCTCTTGACACATAAACTGTAACAGCAATAACTTTTGATCTGGTTGTCCGATTTTTACGCACAACATCTATTTGGAATGAGCTCGGAGCCCTACATCCAATGGAGAACAAATTTTACCAATTCCAATTTGTTCAGTGGTCAATATACATCGGGTATAAGGTATTTAGCTCGAAAGGAGACCTAAACTTCAAACATCCGTAACTTTTGATCCGGTTGTCCAATTTTCGCCCACAATACATTTTCGGCATGAGATCGGAGCCCTAAATCCAATGGAGAACAATTTTAACCCATTCAAGCTCATTTGGAGGTCGATATACAGTGGGTTGTACTGGTAATGCGATATTTAGCTCCAAATGACACATAAATTTCAAAATGAAAGAATTTTAGATGCGGTTTGTAGTGACAGTGAGATTTAGCTCCAAATGACGCTCAAACTTTAAACAACAATAACATTTAATCCGGTTGTCTGATTTTACCCCCCACAACACCTTTTAGGAATGAGCTCGGAGCCCTACATTCATTGAAGCACAAGTTTTACCCATTGCGGTTCATTTAGTTGTCGATATATAGCGGGTTGCACTGGTAATTCGAAATTTAGCTCCAAATGACACCTAAACTTGAAACAGCCATAACTTTTGATCAGGTTGTCCGATTTTTGCCCACAAAACCTCTTCGAAATGAGCTCTAAGCCATACATTCAATGGAGAGCAAATTTTACCCAATCTGGATCTTGTAGTGGTCGGTATACATTGAGATGCAGTGGTCATGTGGGATTTAGCTCCAACTGACACCTAAACTTCAAACAGTTATAACTTTTGATGTGGTGGTTCGGATTTTGGCCGAAACATCTTTTCGAAATGAGCTCGGATTACTACATTCATTGGAGCACAAGTTTTACCCATTCCAGTTCATTCAGTTGTCTATATATAGCGGGTTGCAGCGGTAATGCGAAATTTAGCTCCAAATGACACCTAAACTTCTAACAGCCATAAATTTTGATTTGTATGTTTGATTTTTGCCCACAACAGCTTTCCAGAATAAGCTCGGAGGCATACATCCAATGGAGCACAATTTTAAACAATTCCAGCTCATTTTAGTGGTCAATATACTGCGGGTTGCAATGGTAATGAGGGATTTAGCTCCTCTTGACACATAAACTATAACAGCCATAACTTTTGATCTGGTTGTCTGATTTTTACGCACAACATCTATTTGGAATGAGCTCGGAGCCCTACATCCAATGGATAAATTTTTTTACCAATTCCAATTTGTTCAGTGGTCAATATACACCGGGTATAAAGTATTTAGCTCGAAAGGAGACCTAAACTTCAAACATCCGTAACTTTTGATCAGGTTGTCCAATTTTCGCCCACAATACATTTTCGGCATGAGATCGGAGCCCTAAATCCAATGTAGAACAATTTTAACCCATTCAAGCTCGTTTGGAGAAAAATATATAGTGGGTTGTACTGGTAATGCGATATTAAGCTCCAAATGACATATAAATTTCAAAATGAAAGAATTTTAGATACGGTTTGTAGTGAAAGTGAGAGATTTAGCTCCAAATGACCTTCAAACTTTAAACAGCAATAACATTTGATCCGGTTGTCTGATTTTACCCCCACAACACCTTTTAGGAATGAGCTCGGAGCCTTACATTCATTGAAGCACAAGTTTTACCAATTGCGGTTCATTTAGTTGTCGATATATAGCGGGTTGCACTGGTAATGTGAAATTTAGCTCCAAATGACACCTAAACTTGAAACAGCCATAACTTTTGATCAGGTTGTCTAATTTTTGCCCACAAAACCTCTTTGAAATGAGCTCTGAGCCATACATTCAATGGAGAGCAAATTTTACCAAATCTAGTTCTTGTAGTCGTCGATATACATTGAGTTGTAGTGGTCATGTGGGATTTAGCTCCAACTGACACCTAAACTTCAAACAGTTATAGCTTTTGATATGGTGGTCCGGATTTTGCCCGAAACACCTTTTCGAAATGAGCTCGGAGCACTACATTCATTGGAGCACAAGTTTTACCCATTCCAGTTCATTCAGTTGTCGATATATAGCGGGTTGTAGCGGCAATGCAAAATTTAGCTCCAAATGACACATAAACTTCAAACAGCCATAACTTTTGATTTGTATGTTTGATTTTTGCCCACAACACCTTTCCGGAATATGCTCGGAGGCATACATCCAACGGAGCACAATTATAAACAATTCCAGCTCATTTTAGTGGTCAATATACTGCGGGTTGAAATGGTAATTAAGGATTTACCTCCTCTTGGCACATAAACTGTAACAGCCATTACTTTTGATCTGTTTGTCCGATTTTTATGCACAACATCTATTTGGAATTAGCTCGGAGCCCTACATCCAATGGAGAACAAATTTTACCAATTCCAGTTTGTTCAGTGGTCAATATACACTGGGTATAAGGTATTTAGCTCAAAAAGAGACCTAAACTTCAAACATCCGTAACTTTTGATTCGGTTGTCCAATTTTCGCCCACAATATATTTTCGGCATGAGATCGGAGCCCTAAATCCAATGGAGAACAATTTTAACCCTTTCAAGCTCGTTTGGAGGTCGATACACAGTGGGTTGTACTGGTAATGCGATATTCAGCTCCAAATGACACATAAATTTCAAAATGAAAGAATTTAGATGCGGTTTGTAGTGAAAGTGAGAGAATTAGCTCCAAATGACGCTCAAACTTTAAACAGCAATAACATTTGATCCGGTTGTCTGATTTTACCCCCCACAACACCTTTTAGGAATGATCTCGGAGCCCTACATTCATTGAAGCACAAGTTTTACCCATTGCGGTTATTTAGTTGTCGATATATAGCGGGTTGCACTGGTAATGCGAAATTTAGCTCCAAATGACACCTAAACTTGAAACAACCATAACTTTTGATCAGGTTGTCTGATTTTTCCCACAAAACCTCTTCGAAATGAGCTCTGAGCCATTTATTCAATGGAGAGCAAGTTTTACCCAATCTAGTTCTTGTAATGGTCGGTATACATTGAGTTGTAGTGGTCATGTGGGATTTAGCTCCAACTGACATCTAAACTTCAAACAGTTATAACTTTTGATATAGTGGTCCGGATTTTGCCCGAAACACTTTTTCGAAATGAGCTCGGAGCACTACATTCATTGGAGTACAAGTTTTACCCATTCCAGTTCATTTAGCTGTCGATATATAACGAGTTGCAGCGACAATGCAAAATTTAGCTCCAAATGACACCTAAACTTCTAACAGCCATAACTTTTGATTTGTATGTTTGATTTTTGCCACAACACCTTTCCGGAATATGCTCGGAGGCATACATCCAATGGAGCACAATTTTAAACAATTCCAGCTCATTTTAGTGGTCAATATACTGCGGGTTGCAATGATAATGAGGGATTTAGCTCCTCTTGACAAAAATAAACTGTAACAGCCATAACTTTTGATCTGGTTGTCCGATTTTTACAGACAACATCTATTTGGAATGAGCTCGGAGCCCTACATCCAATGAAGAACAAATTTTACCAATTACAGTTTGTTCAGTGGTGAATATACACCGAGTATGAGGTATTTAGCTCGAAATGAGACCTAAGCTTCAAACATCCGTAACTTTTGATCCGGTTGTCCAATTTTTGCCCACAATACATTTTCGGCATGAGATCGGAGCACTAAATCCAATGGAGAACAATTTTAACCCATTCATGCTCGTTTGGAGGTCGATATACAGTGGGTTGTACTGGTAATGCGATATTTAGCTCCAAATGACACATAAATTTCAAAATGAAAGAATTTTAGATGCGGTTTGTAGTGAAAGTGAGAGATTTAGCTCCAAATGACGCTCAAACTTTAAACAGCAATTACATTTGATCCGGTTCTCTGATTTTACCCACACAACACCTTTTAGGAATGAGCTCGGAGCCCTACATTCATTGAAGCACAAGTTTTACCCATTGCGGTTCATTTAGTTGTCGATATATAGCGGGTTGCACTGGTAATGCGAAATTTAGCTCCAAATGACACCTAAACTTGAAACAGCCATAACTTTTGATCAGGTAGTCTGATTTTTGCCCACAAAACCTCTTTGAAATGAGCTCTGAGCCATACATTCAATGGAGAGCAAGTTTTACCCAATCTAATTCTTGTAGTGGTCGATATACATTGACTTGCAGTGGTCATGTGGGATTTTGCTCCAACAGACACCTAAACTTCAAACAGTTATAACTTTTGATATGGTGGTCCGGATTTTGCCCGAAACACCTTTTCGAAATGAGCTCGGAGCACTACATTCATTGGAGCACAAGTTTTACCCATTCCAGTTCATTTAGTTATCGATATATAGCGGGTTGCAGCGGCAATGCAAAATTTAGCTCCAAATAACACATAAACTTCAAACAACCATAACTTTTGATATGTATGTTTGATTTTTGCCCACAACACCTTTCCGGAATATGCTCGGAGGCATACATCCAATGGAGCACAATTTTAAACAATTCCAGGTATTTTAGTGGTCAATATACAGCGGGTTGCAATGGTAATGAGGGATTTAGCTCCTCTTGACACATAAACTGTAACAGCCATAACTTTTGATCTGGTTGTCCGATTTTTACGCACATCTATTTGGAATGAGCTCGGAGCCCTACATCCAATGGAGAACAAATTTTACAACTTCTAGTTTGTTCAGTGGTCAATATACACCGGGTATAAGGTATTTAGCTCGAAAGGAGACCTAAACTTCAAACACCCGTAACTTTTGATGCGGTTGTCCAATTTTCGCCCACAATACATTTTCGGCATGAGATCGGAGCCCTAAATCCAATGGAGAACAATTTTAACCCATTCAAGCTCGTTTGGAGGTCGATATATAGTGTGTTGTACTGGTAATGCGATATTTAGCTCCAAATGACACTTAAATTTCAAAATGAAAGAATTTTAGATGCGGTTTGTAGTGAAAGTGAGAGATTTAGCTCCAATGACGCTCAAACTTTAAACAACAATAACATTTGATCCGGTTGTCTGATTTTACCCCCACAACACCTTTTCGGAATGAGCTCGGAGCCCTACATTCATTGAAGCACAAGTTTTACCCATTGCTGTTCATTTAGTTGTCGATATATAGCGGGCTGCACTGGTAATGCGAAATTTAGCTCCAAATGACACCTAAACTTGAAACAGCCATAACTTTTGATCAGGTTGTCTGATTTTTGCCCACAAAACCTCTTCGAAAAGAGCTCTGAGCTGTACATTCAATGGAGAGCAAGTTTTACCCAATCTAGTTCTTGTAGTGGTCGATATACATTGAGTTGCAGTGGTCATGAGGGATTTAGCTCCAACTGACACCTAAACATCAAACAGTTATAACTTTTGATATGGTGGTCCGGATTTTGCCCGAAACACCTTTTCGAAATGAGCTCGGAGCACTACATTCATTGGAGCACAAGATTTACCCATTCCAATTCATTCAGTTGTCGATATATAGCGGGTTGCAGCGATAATGCAAAATTTAGCTCCAAATAACACCTAAACTTTTAACAGCCATAACATTTGATTTGTATGTTTGATTTTTGCCCACAACACCTTTCCGGAATATGCTCGGAGACATACATCCAATGGAGCACAATTTTAAATAATTCCAGCTCATTTTAGTGGTCAATATACAGCGGGTTGCAATGGTAATGAGGGATTTAGCTCCTCTTGACACATAAACTGTAACAACCATAACTTTTGATCTGGTTGTCCGATTTTTACGCACATCTATTTGGAATGAGCTCGGAGCCCTACATCCAATGGAGAACAAATTTTACCAATTCCAGTTTGTTCAGTGGTCAATATACACCGGGTATAAGGTATTTAGCTCGAAAGGAGACCTAAACTTCAAATATCCGTAACTTTTGATCCGGTTGTCCAATTTTCGTCCACAATACATTTTCGGGATGAGATCGGAGCCCTATATCCAATGGAGAACAATTTTAACCCATTCAAGCTTGTTTGGAGGTCGATATACAGTGGGTTGTACTGGTAATGCGATATTTAGCTCCAAATGACACATAAATTTCAAAATGATAGAATTTTAGAATTTTAGATGCGGTTCATTTAGTTGTCGATATATAGCGGGTTGAAAATTTAGCTCCAAATGACACCTAAACTTGAAACAGCCATAACTTTTGATCAGGTTGTCTGATTTTTGCCCACAAAACCTCTTCGAAATGTGCTCTGAGCCATACATTCAATGGAGAGCAAGTTTTACCCAATCTAGTTCTTGTAGTGGTCGGTATACATTGAGTTGCAGTGGTCATGTGGGATTTAGCGCCAATTGACACCTAAACTTCAAACAGTTATAACTTTTGATATGGTGGTCCGGATTTTGCCCGAAACACCTTTTTGAAATGATCTCGGAGCACTACATTCATTGGAGCACAAGTTTTACCCATTCCAGTTCATTCAGTTGTCGATATATAGCGGGTTGCAGCGGCAATGCAAAATTAGGTCCAAATGACACCTAAACTTCTAACAGCCATAACTTTTGATTTGTATGTTTGATTTTTACCCACAACACCATTCCGGAATATGCTCGGAGGCATAAATCCAATGAAGCACAATTTTAAACAATTCCAGCTCATTTTAGTGGTCAATATACTGTGGGTTGCAATGGTAATGAGGGATTTAGCTCCTCTTGACCCATAAACTGTAACAGCAATAACTTTTGATCTGGTTGTCCGATTTTTACGCACAACATCTATTTGGAATGAGCTCGGAGCCCTACATCCAATGGAGAACAAATTTTACCAATTCCAGTTTGTTCAGTGGTCAATATACATCGGGTATAAGGTATTTAGCTCAAAAGGAGACCTAAACTTCAAACATCCGTAACTTTTGATCCGGTTGACCAATTTTCGCCACAATACATTTTCGGCATGAGATCGGAGCCCTAAATCCAATGGAGAACAATTTTAACCCATTCAAGCTCGTTTGGAGGTCAATATACAGTGGATTGTACTGGTAATGCGATATTTAGCTCCAAGTGACACATAAATTTCAAAATGATAGAATTTTAGATGCGGTTTGTAGTGAAAGTGAGAGATTTAGCTCCAAATGACGCTCAAACTTTAAACAACAATAACATTTGATCCGGTTGTCTGACTTTACCCCCACAACACCTTTTAGGAATGAGCTCGGAGCCCTACATTCAATGAACCACAAGTTTTACCCATTGTGGTTCATTTAGTTGTAGATATATAGCGGGTTGCACTGGTAATGCAAAATTTAGCTTAAAATGACACATAAACTTAAAATAGTCATAACTTTTGATCAGGTTGTCCGATTTTTGCCCACAAAACCTCTTCGAAATGAGCTCTGAGCCGTACATTCAATGGAGAGCAAATTTTACCCAATCTGGATCTTGTAGTGGTCGGTATACATTGAGTTGCAGTGGTCATGTGGGATTTAGCTCCAACTGACACCTAAACTTCAAACAGTTATAACTTTTGATGTGGTGGTTCGGATTTTGCCCGAAACATCTTTTCGAAATGAGCTCGGAGTACTACATTCATTGGAGCACAAGTTTTACCCATTCCAGTTCATTCAGTTGTCTATATATAGCGGGTTGCAGCGGTAATGCAAAATTAAGCTCCAAATGACACCTAAACTTCTAACATCCATAACTTTTGATGTGTATGTTTGATTTTTTCCCACAACACCTTTCCGGAATATGCTCGGAGGCATACATCCAATGGAGCACAATTTTAAACAATTCCAGCTCATTTTAGTGGTCAATATACTGCGGGTTGCAATGGTAATGAGGGATTTAGCTCCTCTTGACACATAAACTATAACAGCCATAACTTTTGATCTGGTTGTCCGATTTTTACGCACAACATCTATTTGGAATGAGCTCGGAGCCCTACATCCAATGGAGAAATTTTTTTACCAATTCCAGTTTGTTCAGTGGTCAATATACACCGGGTATAAAGTATTTAGCTCGAAAGGAGACCTAAACTTCAAACATCCGTAACTTTTGATCAGGTTGTCCAATTTTCGCCCACAATACATTTTCGGCATGAGATCGGAGCACTAAATCCAATGTAGAATAATTTTAACCCATTTAAGCTCGTTTGGAGAAAGATATACAGTGGGTTGTACTGGTAATGCGATATTAAGCTCCAAATGACATATAAATTTCAAAATGAAAGAATTTTAGATGCGGTTTGTAGTGAAAGTGAGTGATTTAGCTCCAAATGACCTTCAAACTTTAAACAGCAATAACATTTGATCCGGTTGTCTGATTTTACCCCCACAACACCTTTTAGGAATGAGCTCGGAGCCTTACATTCATTGAAGCACAAGTTTTACCCATTGCGGTTCATT
Organism: Dactylorhiza incarnata; assembly: GCA_033032865.1. Taxonomy (NCBI): domain Eukaryota; kingdom Viridiplantae; phylum Streptophyta; class Magnoliopsida; order Asparagales; family Orchidaceae; genus Dactylorhiza; species Dactylorhiza incarnata. The sequence continues at coordinate 1,182,199 of JAWHQI010000373.1, read as the reverse complement.
TAGTTGTCGATATATAGCGGGTTGCACTGGTAATGTGAAATTTAGCTCCAAATGACACCTAAACTTGAAACAGCCATAACTTTTGATCAGGTTGTCTAATTTTTTCCCACAAAACCTCTTTGAAATGAGCTCTGAGCCATACATTCAATGGAGAGCAAATTTTACCAAATCTAGTTCTTGTAGTCGTCGATATACATTGAGTTGTAGTGGTCATGTGGGATTTAGCTCCAACTGACACCTAAACTTCAAACAGTTATAACTTTTGATATGGTGGTCCGGATTTTGCCCGAAACACCTTTTCGAAATGAGCTCGGAGCACTACATTCATTGGAGCACAAGTTTTACCCATTCCAGTTCATTCAGTTGTCGATATATAGCGGGTTGTAGCGGCAATGCAAAATTTAGCTCCAAATGACACATAAACTTCAAACAGCCATAACTTTTGATTTGTATGTTTGATTTTTGCCCACAACACCTTTCCGGAATATGCTCGGAGGCATACATCCAACGGAGCACAATTATAAACAATTCCAGCTCATTTTAGTGGTCAATATACTGCGGGTTGAAATGGTAATTAGGGATTTACCTCCTCTTGGCACATAAACTGTAACAGCCATTACTTTTGATCTGGTTGTCCGATTTTTATGCACAACATCAATTTGGAATTAGCTCGGAGCCCTACATCCAATGGAGAACAAATTTTACCAATTCCAGTTTGTTCAGTGGTCAATATACACCGGGTATAAGGTATTTAGCTCAAAAAGAGACCTAAACTTCAAACATCCGTAACTTTTGATCCGGTTGTCCAATTTTCGCCCACAATATATTTTCGGCATGAGATCGGAGCCCTAAATCCAATGGAGAACAATTTTAACCCTTTCAAGCTCGTTTGGAGGTCGATACACAGTGGGTTGTACTGGTAATGCGATATTCAGCTCCAAATGACACATATATTTCAAAATGAAAGAATTTTAGATGCGGTTTGTAGTGAAAGTGAGAAATTTTGCTCCAAATGAAACTCAAACTTTAAACAGCAATAACATTTGATCGGGTTGTCTGATTTTACCCCCACAACACCTTTTAGGAATGATCTCGGAGCCCTACATTCATTGAAGCACAAGTTTTACCCATTGCGGTTCATTTAGTTGTCGATATATAGCGGGTTGCACTGGTAATGCGAAATTTAGCTCCAAATGACACCTAAACTTGAAACAACCATAACTTTTGATCAGGTTGTCTGATTTTTCCCACAAAACCTCTTCGAAATGAGCTATGAGCCATTTATTCAATGGAGAGCAAGTTTTACCCAATCTAGTTCTTGTAATGGTCGGTATACATTGAGTTGTAGTGGTCATGTGGGATTTAGCTCCAACTGACATCTAAACTTCAAACAGTTATAACTTTTGATATAGTGGTCCGGATTTTGCCCGAAACACTTTTTCGAAATGAGCTCGGAGCACCTACATTCATTGGAGTACAAGTTTTACCCATTCCAGTTCATTCAGCTGTCTATCCGAGTTGCAGCGACAATGTAAAATTTAGCTCCAAATGACACCTAAACTTCTAACAGCCATAACTTTTGATTTGTATGTTTGATTTTTGCCACAACTCCTTTCCGGAATATGCTCGGAGGCATACATCCAATGGAGCACAATTTTAAACAATTCCAGCTCATTTTAGTGGTCAATATACTGCGGGTTGCAATGATAATGAGGGATTTAGCTCCTCTTGACACATAAACTGTAACAACCATAACTTTTGATCTGGTTGTCCGATTTTTACGCACAACATCTATTTGGAATGAGCTCGGAGCCCTACATCCAATGGAGAACAAATTTTACCAATTCCAGTTTGTTCAGTGGTCAATATACACCGGGTATAAGGTATTTAGCTCGAAAGGAGTCCTAAACTTCAAACATCTGTAACTTTTGATCCGGTTGTCCAATTTTCGCCCACAATACATTTTCGGCATAAGATCAGAGCCCTAAATCCAATGGAGAACAATTTTAACCCATTCAAGCTCGTTTGGAGGTCGATATACAGTGGGTTGTACTGACAATGCGATATTTAGCTCCAAATGACACATAAATTTCAAAATGAAAGAATTTTAGATGCGGTTTGTAGTGAAAATGAGAGATTTAGCTCCAAATGACGCTCAAACTTTAAACAGCAATAACATTTGATCCGGTTGTCTGATTTTACCCCCACAACACCTTTTAGGAATGAGCTCGGAGCCCTACATTCATTGAAGCACAAGTTTTACCCATTGCGGTTCATTTAGTTGTCGATATATAGCGGGTTGCACTGGTACTAAAAAATTTAGCTCCAAATGACACCTAAACTTGAAACAGCCATAACTTTTGATCAGGTTGTCTGATTTTTTTCCCACAAAACCTCTTCGAAATGAGCTCTGAGCCATACATTCAATGGAGAGCAAGTTTAACCCAATCTAATTCTTGTAGGGGTCGATATACATTGAGTTGCAGTGGTCATGTGGGATTTAGCTCCAACTGACACCTAAACTTCAAACAGTTATAACTTTTGATATGGTGGTCCGGATTTTGCCCGAAACATCTTTTCCAAATGAGCTCAGAGCACTACATTCATTGGAGCACAAGTTTTACCCATTCCAGTTCATTCAGTTGTCGATATATAGCGGGTTGCAGTGGCAATGCAAAATTTAGCTCCAAATGACACATAAACTTCAAACAACCATAACTTTTGATTTGTATGTTTGATTTTTGCCCACAACACCTTTCCGAAATATGCTCGGAGGCATACATCCAACGGAGCACAATTATAAACAATTCTAGCTCATTTTAGTGGTCAATATACTGCGGGTTGAAATGGTAATTAGGGATTTAGCTCCTCTTGACACATAAACTATAACAGCCATTACTTTTGATCTGGTTGTCCGATTTTTATGCACAACATCTATTTGGAATGAGCTCGGAGCCCTACATCCAATGGTGAACAAATTTTACCAATTCCAGTTTGTTCAGTGGTCAATATACACCGAGTATAAGGTATTTAGCTCGAAATGAGACCTAAACTTCAAACCTCCGTAACTTTTGATCCGGTTGTCCAATTTTTGCCCACAATACATTTTCGGCATGAGATCGGAGCCCTAAATCCAATGGATAAAAATTTGAACTCATTCATGCTTGTTTGGAGGTCAATATACAGTGGGTTGTACTGGTAATGCGATATTTAGCTCCAAATGACACATAAATTTCAAAATGAAAGAATTTTAGATGCGGTTTGTAGTGAAAGTGAGAGATTTAGCTCCAAATGACGCTCAAACTTTAAACAACAATAACATTTGATCCGATTGTCTGATTTTACCCCCACAACACCTTTTAGGAATGAGCTCGGAGCCCTACATTCATTGAAGCACAAGTTTTACCCATTGCGGTTCATTTAGTTGTCGATATATAGCGGGTTGCACTGGTAATGCGAAATTTAGCTCCAAGTGACACCTAAACTTGAAACAACTATAACTTTTGATCAGGTAGTCTGATTTTTGCCCACAAAACCTCTTCGAAATGAGCTCTGAGCGATACATTCAATGGAGAGCAAGTTTTACCCAATCTAGTTCTTGTAGTGGTCGATATACATTGAGTTGCAGTGGTCATGGGATTTAGCTCCAACTGACACCTAAACTTCAAACAGTTATAACTTTTGATATGATGGTTCGAATTTTGCCCGAAACACCTTTTCGAAATGAGCTCGGAGCACTACATTCATTGGAGCACAAGTTTTACCCATTCCAGTTCATTCAGTTGTTGATATATAGCGGGTTGCAGCGGTAATGCAAAATTTAGCTCCAAATGACACCTAAACTTCTAATAGCCATAACTTTTGATTTGTATGTTTGATTTTTGCCGATAACACCTTTCCGGAATATGCTCGGAGGCATTCATCCAACGGAGCACAATTTTAAACAATTCCAGCTCATTTTAGTGGTCAATATACTGCGGGTTGCAATGGTAATGAGGGATTTAGCTCCTCTTGACACAAAAACTGTAACAGCCATAACGTTTGATCTGGTTATCCGATTTTTATGCACAACATCTATTTGGAATGAGCTCGGAGCCCTACATCCAATGGAGAACAAATTTTACCAATTCCAGTTTGTTAAGTGGTCAATATACACCGGGTATAAGGTATTTAGCTCGAAAGGAGACCTAAACTTCAAACATCCGTAACTTTTGATCCGGTTGTCCAGTTTTCGCCCACAATACATTTTTGACATGAGATCGGAGCCCTAAATCCAATGGAGAACAATTTTAACCCATTCAAGCTCGTTTGGAGGTCGATATACAGTGGGTTGTACTGGTAATGCGATATTTAGCTCCAAATGACACATAAATTTCAAAATGAAAGAATTTTAGATGCGGTTTGTAGTGAAAGTGAGACATTTAGCTCCAAATGACGCTCAAACTTTAAACAACAATAACATTTGATCCGGTTGTCTGATTTTACTCCATCAACACCTTTTAGGAATGAGCTCGGAGCCCTAGATTCATTGAAGCACAAGTTTTACCCATTGCGGTTCATTTAGTTTGTTTACCCAAAAGACCGCATCCAAATAACATTACTCGCAAATCAGGCGGTCTCAGGATACAAGTCGCCCGGTTCAGATTTGATGAGGTCCATCAGCACCAACCGGGCGGTCTGAGGATTCAGGCCGCCTCCAAAGATTAAAGATCACCGAAGGCCCAAGTCCAAACAGCAGGTCGCGGTCTCAAGACGGAGACCGCCCAGGTTGCATGATCGCCTTGGTCGCAACAGCTTCAGCTCCTGGTCAAGACAGATCGGAAGCGTGAGCCGCCAAACCGCGCGGCTTTCTTTTTTCCTTTCTGTATCCCGTCACCGCCTGCCCGATTCTCCTGTACCAGGGCAGGCGGTTATTTTATCCCTGCCCATTCGGGCAGGCCCCCAAGCCTATAAATAGGGGGAGGCGACGTTCCCAAGACACGCACACTCGAATCCAGGAGCTCACTTGTTTGAGCTGCGGTCTCGAGTTTCCCGTCTTGCGACCTGTGTGACCAGACGACTTCTGCTTTCCTGCATTTGTAATCCGCTGTAACCGCTTCTTCTTAATCAAAGGAAAGCCCGTCACAGGAGTGGCATTTGCCGTGACGGGCGAAGTCTGGCCTTGACCGCTGCCAGCGGTCTCACTTTCTCCAAGTAAAAAGTAACCGGCAACCCGCAACCTTCGATTTCCTTCGGAGGTGCGATTTCGGACTCAACAGAAATACGTGACCTTCAGATCGCGGATTGTCGGTGAACTCCTTGCCATAATGTCAGACCGCCAGTTCCGCCTTGGTGACCGCTCCGACCACAGTGAGGATTCCCTGTGGGAGGCTTTAGAGCAATCAAAACGAGAAGCCGAGCGGGCTCAGAAAGCTACTGACCAGCGTCTTGACGCGATCAGTCAGGCTTTAGCAGTACTAACCGAGCGGTTAGTCCCACAGCAAACCGCGGGTAACCAGGCGGTTACACCTTTCCCTCCTCCACCTCCTCCTTATCCGCTACCTCAAGTCACCAACTTTCCACCACTGCAAGAAGGTTTTGCGGCTAGGCAAAACTTTTACCAAGAAGCTGCGCACAACATGCCGGCTCGAGTCCTCGATTTCCAGGGGAGGTTCTCATGCAGCCCGCCTGTCCTATCCGCGTGAAGCCGCTGCTCATCACTCCTACCCGCCGGAGGCCGCTGTCCGCTCCCTACCAGGCGGTCTGTCCGCGAGTAGCCGCTGCTCAGGCGGCTTATTTTTCTGTTCCTCTATACGAGGATATTGAAGAAACTTCTCCCTTCGTGGACGAAGTCCAGGGGGAGCCAGCCCCGAATAATTTCAGAGAGCCCCGTCTGCCGGCTTTCAACGGAGAAACTGATCCCACTATTCATCTACAAGCCTTCGAGTCGGTCATTGCTCTTAGGACCCTACCAGATGCAACCAAGTGCAAACTCCTTGTGACCTCCTTCGAAGGACAAGCAAGGGAGTGGTTTTATGGACTGCACCCCAGGTCGATCAGTTGTTTTGCTGAGCTGCGCAGGGAATTTCTGCTGAGATTCTCTACTTCAAGAAAAAGGAAAAGTGGCCCCGCGGCCCTTTTTGACATAAGGTAGCGGGAAGACGAAACGTGGGCCCGTTTCGTAGATCGCTTCCAGAAATAGATCATGGAAGTTCAGAACGTGGATCCAGAGCTATACAGGGTTGCCCTTATTCATGGCTTAAGGGAGGGCCCCCTGAAATTTGAAGCAAACATAAGGGAGCCGAAAACTTATCAGGAAATGATAAGTTTGGCAAACATGTTCATCAGGGGAGAGAAGAGTAATCCTGGCTACGTCGCAAGCTAGTGAGCGACAAGGAACAGTCTAATCCATCCTTTCATCATCCACCATCAAACCAATCCCACTTTGAGCCCCGTTCCCAAAGGGGAAGAAATTATAAAAATAGGCAACCCTTTATCAGCCATCAACGGTTTCAGGATCAGAAACCGTCGTTGGCCATCACATCCGCTCCATCCATTCCTTTTCCGCAAATCATGCGAGTATACCTTCCACAGTATACTGCGCAGCCACCTCAGGCCATTCCATCCACACAATATGATGACTCGCAAGAGTCATTTACCCCCCTGACGTTACTATGGACGAAGTCATCCAAATCCTCTAAAAAAGACCGGATTTCAGAAGACCCGCTCCTCTGAGATCAGATATCCAAAACCGAAATCCGAACCTTTTCTGTGAATATCACAAAGAGGGAGGGCATCTGACTGAAAATTGTCGGGCCCTCCGCTTGTTGATAGAGAGGCTCCTGGGAGAAGGAAAGCTCCAGGGCCTAGTTCGGAAAGAGGCAACTGCTGAGCCAGCCGGCGAGAAGAAAAAAGAAAAAGAAACGGTGGAGGTGGCCTGGGAATGCGCCGACGTTGAAGACGCCGGCTGTCATGGGGACATCCACCCTACGACTGAATGCATTGAAGTTAATGATGCGGGCCCCCTGGGGGACATTTATTGCATTCATGGAGGAACTGGGGCTGAGTCATCTCGCAAATCCAGCATTGCGAGGGTCTTGAAACAAGAAGTGGCAGCGACCACAAGTTCTCCCCCTGAAAGCACCATTGTCACTTTTGGTCAGGATGTCCTTCCACCAAATGTCAATCCCTTCGACGATGCTGTAGTCATCAAGGCCGTCATCGAGAATTATACTGTTCACAAGATCTTGATTGACACAGGCAGCTCTATCAATCTCCTCTTTCGCCCGACCTTTGAAGCCCTGAAGACCGGAAAGCCTCTGCTCTCCACCGATGGGCCCCTCGACGGTTTTTCTGGGGAGAAGAAAGAAGTGGAGCGTTCAGTAAAGCTCCTGGTCTCTCTCGGAGGAGTAATAAAGCTGATCAACTTTGTGGTGGTGGATACCCCAAGCAACTACTGCGCCATCTTCGGGAGGCCAATTCTTAATGCATACAGGGCAGTAGTGTCCACCTTTCACCTTGCTCTTAAGTTTGCCGCCGAAGGAAGGCAGTATCGGGTCAGAAGCAACCCAAAGGTGGCCCGGGAGTGTTACGTCCGAACCGTCAACATAATCACCGACGTTGCACTTCCCAAAGACATGACTGAAGTTCTGGAAATTGCTAAATCCTTAAGGCTCCGTTCGTTTCGCGAGTTTTGAGAGGAAGGTTTTGGTTTTGGGTATATCAAAACTAATTTTTTTGTTCGTTTGACATTTTTTAGGATGGAATTGGCATTCACAGAAAACCTATGGGTTTTGGAGAAAGGTGTTTGACCAAAATCAATTCTAGTGTTCGTTTGCTTATTTTAAAAGAGGGGATTGGTTTTGGCCCAAAACCCATGGGTTTTGCTTTTTGAAAAATCCTTCTATGCCCAAAACTTACCTATTTAGATGGGTTTTGGGATAGTTTTGACACTGTTCATCATCATTGTGGCCAGAGTTCATCATCATCATTTTGGCCATAGTAATGATTATGTTTTGGACCCTAGATTATCCGCAAATTTATTTTTCAAAATTTATTTTTCAAAACCTTCATGCAAAACCATGGGTGCAAACGAACAAATTTTTTTGGTTTTTGACCAAAACCAAAACCTACAAAATTTTGGTTTTTGACCAAAACCAAAACCCTCCGTGTAAAACCCGCGAAACGAGCGGAGCCTAAGGGTTGCTGAGGAAGGAAAAGATCGAGAAGGGGCTCACCTGGAACCTGCCCAGGCAACACAAGAGGTCCCTATTGCTGAAGGGGAAGATAAGAAACTGGTTATCAATGCAGAGCTGCAAGAAGAGGAAAAAGTGCAGCTAGTCTCCTGCCTTTTGGAGAACCTGGATGTCTTCGCTTGGTCAGCGGAGGATATGCCAGGAGTGGATCCAGACGTGGCTTGCCATCATCTGAACATATCTCCTGAGTTCAGGCCCGTCCAGCAGAAGAAGAGAGAAGTGGCAACCAAGCTGGCATTGCCCATCAGAGAGGAGGTTGCCAAACTCCTGAAAGCGGGCTTCATTTCTGAAATTTAATATCCCGCGTAGATGTCGAATGTTGTAATGGTTAAGAAATCTGGTGGGAAGTGGCGCATGTGCGTGGACTTTATCAAACTTAATAAAGCATGTCCCAAAGATTGCTACCCTCTGCCTCGGATAGATGTCTAAGTTGATTCCGCGGTTGGGTATGATTTTATGAGTTTTCTCGATGCTTTCTCTGGGTATCATCAAATTAAAATGCACAAACCTGACATCCCACATTTATCACAAACGATGGGTGTTACTGCTATCTCGTAATGCCCTTCGGTCTTAAAAATTCGGGCGCTACATATCAAAAAATGATGGATACCGCCTTTGAACATCAAAAAGGCAGAAACCTCGAAGTTTACGTTGATGACCTCCTTCTGAAAATTAAAACATTTTCATTGCACTTGAAAGACCTCGTAGAGACGTTCGCCACTCTACGGAGGTTCAAGTTAAAATTGAACCCGTTAAAATGTGTGTTTGGGGCAAACAAGGGAAAGTTTCTCGGGCATCTCTTGACTCCTAATGGCCTTGCACCGAACCAAGATAAGGTGAAGACCATCCTTGATATGACCCCTCCTCGTAGTACCAAGGAAGTTCAGCAACTTGGAGGAAGGTTGGAAGGATTGAGCAGGTTTATTTCCAAATCAGGAGATAAAAGTGCTCCATTCTTTAAAATTCTTCGGGGAGGATCGAAGTTTGAATGGAGCGAAGAGTGCAACAGAGCTTTCGAGCAGCTAAAAGTGCAGTTAACTTCAACCCCACTACTTCAAAGTCCCCGTGAGGGGGAAATATTATTCTTATATTTGGGAGTGGGCCCAGATGCAGTAAGTTATGTCCTCGTCCGGGAGGAAAAGAAGAGGCAGTTTCCAATATATTATGTTAGTCATTTTCTCAAAGATGCCGAAACCAGATATTCAATCTTGGAGAAGCTAGCCTTGGCCTTGGTTATGTCCTCACGAAGGCTTCGTCCTTATTTTCAGGCTCATCCTGTCCAAGTGATCACAGATCATCCTTTGAGAAGTGTACTTGAGAAACTAGACCATTCGGGGAGGTTGGCCAAGTGGGCTATTGAACTGAGTGAGTTTGAAATATCGTACGTTCCCCGAACAACAATCAAAGCGCAAGTCTTGGCGGATTTCTTGGTGGATACGGGAGAATCCGATCCTGAACGGGTGGTGAAATCCCCTTTGGCTTGGATCATTTATGTGGATGGGGCTTCTGGTAAAAACTCTATGGGAGCCGGAGTAGTTTTAGTTAGACTGAATGGCATCAAGCAGGAGCAAGCTATCAAATTCTTCTTTCCGGTTAAAAATAATCAGGCTGAATATGAAGCACTTCTGGGTGGGTTGAGGCTCGCAAAAGAACTGGGCATAGAGTATTTACATGTTAAAACTGATTCACTTGTTATGGCTTCTCAGGTCCTGGGTAACTTCGAGACAAGAGAACCAATTCTAAGAAAATATCTATTGCTGACTAAGAAGGAGATCGGGAAATTCAAGTCATTCATTATCGAGCATATTTTAAGAACACAAAATAAGGAAGCAGATGAGTTGTCAAAGTTCGGTCTTCCATCCGGGGGAGTGACCTTTGAACTTTTCCATCCGGCAACAGATGAAGCAGAACTTATGCAAATCGACCATAATCCTTCGTGGAAGGATCCTTATGAGCTGTTTTTATCAAAGGGAGAATTCCATCATTCCATCAAAGATAGAAGAAGATTTAGAAGGAAAGCGGCATATTATTATCTGATAACAGGAGTTCTCTACATGAAGACCTTGATCTCCTCCGCAGCACGGTGTGTTTCTGAGGACGAAATTCCAACCATTCTTCAGGAAGTTCATTCCGGGGAGTGTGGTAGCCATTCAAGGGCAAAGACTTTGGAAAAAAAATCTTGAGGCAGGGGTATTTCTGGCCAACCATGAGGAAAGATGCCGAAGCATTTGCCAAGCGATGTGTTCAGTGCCAAAAGTTCGCTCCTCTTCAACATCTGCTTGCTCAGTCACTCAGATCAATAATTACACCTTGGCCTTTCGCAGTTTGGGGGATGGATCTCGTCGGACCATTCCCAGTGGCTAGTGGCCAGCGGTGTTTTAAAATTGTGATGATCGATTATTTTAGCAAATGGATTGAGGCAAAAGCACTGGCAAAAACCACGACGCAGGTCATCAGGAACTTCATTTGGGGGGAAATAGTATGCCGGCATGGAATTCCGAAGGCAATTGTCACTAACAATGGTCCACAGTTCAACAATCCAGAGATGATAAACTTTTGTGATCGGGTTGGAATTGATCTCTGGTTCGCCTCAGTGTATCATCCAAGGACTAATGGTCAGGTAAAAGCCGCGAACAGGCAAATTCAGCAGCTTCTGATGAAGAGGGTTTTGAATCAAAGATGGAACTGGGCAGATCAACTCCCTTCTATCCTTTGGACTCTCCGTACTACCCCTTCTTCAGCTACGGGAGAGACACCATTCAAGTTGTCTCATGGCTCAGAGGTTGTCGTTCCTGTAGAATTTGAGGTGCTCACTCCCAGAGTGGTGTATGCAAAAGAAGGAGGAGAGGCATGGATAGAAGAAAATGATGAAGCCATCAAGTATAGCTTGGATTTAATTGAAGAGCTTCAGGATGAAGCAACAATCAGACGGGAGGAAGTAAAAAGGAGAATGGCCAAGTATTCTGACAAGAATGTCAGGGTAAAACATTTTGCTATCGGAGACGTTGTGCTAAAGAAAGTTGATGCAGCAGCCAGAACAGGCAACGTCGGAAAGCTGAATCCCAACTGGGCCGGACCTTTCATCATCGAGGAAGTACTAAAAAGCGGGGCTTATCGTCTTCAGACAAGTGAAGGAGAGGGCATCTCAAGCACTTAGAGCGGTGATGATCTCAAACGGTTCTATCCTTAAAAAGCCTTCTTTACTTTCTTGCATTTTATGGGATATTTGAATGAAAAGCCCCATACTGACACTTCTCCATGTCTGATGATTCTATTTTACACTTTCTCATATATATCAACCTCACTGAACCGCGGAGACATCACCAAGTTCTGCTCAAATCCCCTCGGATTGTAGTAATTAGCATAAAACCACGAAGATCATGTGTAGCGGGGAGTTTTCGCACACGTGTAGTGGTAGCTTGCCAATTCCCGTGCGGTGGTCTTCAAAACCTTGGATCCCGGCTGATATCTGGCACACCCCTGCATCAAGGGAGGTCCGGGTGAATGTTGGCTCTATCATGCCCCGAAGGGGATATAGTTACAGCCTTGATGATCTCTCTGAGGAAAGCAATGTCGGTATAGTCCCTGCGACATAACCACACATGCCCAATTGATCATCTCGGTCTGTGACCATCGAATACTCCTAGGTACTCTCAAGCGATGCCTAAGTGGGACCCACAACTGAGTTGATCCCTCCGAGGAAAGCAATGTCGGTATAGCCCCCGCGGCATAACCACACCTGCCCAATTGATCAACTCGGCTTGTAGCCCTAGGCAAGAGAGCAGTTGAGTCGCTTATCGCCTTCATGACCACTTAAGGAAAGCAATAGTTGCCACCTAGGCCCACCTGCCCACTTGGTCATCTAGGTCTGTACTTATCTTTTTTCTTTTTCTCTACAACTCTTATGACCATCTGAGGAAAGCAATGGCTGCCGCCTAGGCCCACCTGCCCATTTGGTCATCTGAGTTTGTAGCTGCTTTTTTACCACATTATAGGGAATTATCTCATCTCATAGGGTCCTTTTAGACCATATGAGGAGGAAACAGGTTTTCAACAGGCATATCGCAGACCGGGCGGTTTGTATTTAAACCTTGCGGTTTGAAATAAGCAGGTACCAAAATTATAGGGTAGTCTGGTCGTGAAACCGATCGGATTTGGTAAAATGACGTAAGGCAGGTATCGGGGGATCAAGCATAATAATGACCGGTCGGTCTCGTCATTTGGTTTGTAAACCTATCATCCTTATAAGTATGAATTCGACCCGCTCGGTTAATAGCAAGCTCTTCACAATCAAGCAATTATGTTCCTTATAGAATGGTCATTGAAAATATCAAGCTGCTAACCGTTCAAAGTATATACAGACCGAGCGAGTTTATCAATCAATATTATATAAAGCTAAGTTATGTAAATCCGTTCGGATTTATCCAGAAAAACAAGATTTACAGAAATCTGAGCTATGTGAATCATCCAGATTAAAATACTAATCACGCGGCCTATTGATTATTTTCTTATGACTTAGTATTCTCAGTCTGGTGAAACAATCATGAAAAGCCAGGTTAAAATCGCGCGGCTTGGTTATGTCGATTTCCTGTTTGAATTTTTATCCGCCTGAGTTATATATATACCGCACGGGCATATCGGTTAACTGATTATATTCATGGGGAAATCTGAGCTATGTGAACCATCCAAACTAAATACTAATCGCTCGGCCTGTTGATTATTTTCTTATGACTTAGTATTCTCAGTCTGGTGAAGCGATTATGAAAAAGCCAGGTTATAACCGCGCGGTTTGGTTATGTTTGATCTCCCGATTGGGTTTCTATCCACCTGGGTTATATATAAACCGTGCGGGTGTATCAGTTATTTGTTATATACAGGGATGGGACTTACAGAAATTTCAATTATAAGTTGTTTGAATCAAAATATTAACCGCTCAAACCTGTTGATTGTTTCCTTATGACTTGGTGTGTCTCGCAAAGTGGTTGTATAAGGCTGGGTAATGGCCGCGCGGCTTGATATCAAATATGTGGAGTCGTCTAATCCAATAGGACATTTTCAAATCGCATGGTCATGATTCTCCAGCGGCCTGAAGTTATTCTTGGTTATTACAAAGCATTCATAATGAGATGAAGAATTTCAATATCTGATCGTTCAATTATATATTCAAACCGCGCCAACTACGCATCGGAATATCATAGTTGATACTTCTTCTGGACATATTAAGTCTGCTTAATCCGGATCGAAGAAATAAGCTATATGAAGTTCAACACTCTGGCCGGCTGAGCAAATATTAAGCCGCACGACTTGATTAAAATAAAGGAGACCGCAGCAAATGCAAGTAAGTCGCAGAAAAAACAAACAACTAGACAGGTAAAAGCTTTCCATTTCATCACCGAAATATCTTTACATTGTTTCATGACCGACCGGCTAATAAAACCAAGTCGCCGGCTATGCAAAATAAAAACAAAATTCAAAAAATTACAATCGGAGCTATTCGTCCGGTTTGAGCTTTTTTGTCGTGGGGGGACTTGAGCCTTCACTGCCATCAATATCCACCTCAGGCGAATACCCTTTACTGGAAGAAGAGGACCCCGAGGAGCTGCTGCCCGAGCTACTCGAGCTACCAGAGCCGCCCGACTTCCGGGATCTGGACTGCCCAGGTTCATCAGAATCTCCGGACTCAGCATCCGAGCCATCTTCTTCTTCAACAACCATTGCGGGTTCTTTTTCGACCTCTTCGTTGTTGCTCTCTTCCTCGGAACTGCTGGACTCGGCTTTGTCCTTCCCTTTGGCTCGACGGGTTATTTCATCCAGTTTATCTTTCAGTCCAGGATAAAGATCCGGGAAGGTTGTATCTTCAAAGCCCCCAGCCAAGCCGTCCCGATCTCGCAGGCGATTTAAGGCACCGTCAATCCCCTTGGCGACGTGGGGGAAGACCTCGTCCTGGAAATCCGGGTTGTCCATGTCATATTGATGCTATAAAAGGAAAATAAAAGTCAGATCGTGCGGTCTGAAAATGATAAGCCCGAAGTGTTCGTTGAAAACTTACCGCAATAATCTCCTTCAATTTGGCGTTCTCATCGGCCTGGTCGGCGAACTTCTTCTCCAGGTAGGTATGGGCTGAGACCAGTTGTTTATATGAGAGTGCCATAAAATGATTGGCCAGAATGGAAGAGCAGTGGAGACTTGCACACATTCACCATCCTTATGCCAAAGAACTGTCGGCTTACCCTTGAGGTCGCGCGGGTTGCTGCAAGAGCGAAGCAGCTCGAACTCGCCCGAGGAAGCCGGGCTCTCCTCATCAGACCACTGCGGGTCATATTTCCTTTGTCGCTTTTCCCTCTGGGTCAGAACCGGAGCAGCCGGAGTAACCGGCTTGTTCAAAGGTGTTTACCCGGAAAACCGCTTCTCGGGTTGGATCATTCTCGGACCGGGCGAACTGCTGGGTCAGGCCGCTGGGTTCCAGGATCAGTGGCTCTCAGCTCAAGGTAAACCAGGCCGGGTGGTCTGATGTCATTTTCGGACCGCCCCCAAGAGTGAGGGTCGTCAAGGGCCAAAACAAGAAGGCTATCCGCGGTCTCAGGAAGGAGACCGCGCAGATTGTGCCATAGAGATTCAAGATTCAAACCCGGAGAACAAGCCGCGGTTTCAGATCAGAGACTATCCAGGTTACCTCATGAAGATCAGCCAAGCCATGTCCAGAAGACAGATCGCGGTCTCAAGCCAGAGGCCGCTCGGTCTGAATCATTGACTTGGTACCGGTATCTTCAGCCTCAGGTCAGACAGGTCGGAGAAGCAAGCCGCCAAGCCGCGCGGTTTCTTTTTTTTTCTTCTTTGTGCATCCCGTCACCGCCTGCCCGTTTCTCCTGTACCCGGGCAGGTGGTTATTCTATCCCTGCCCATTCGGGCAGGCCGCCAAGCCTATAAATAGGGGGCGGCACTGTTCACAAGGCACGCACACTCGAATCCAGGAGCTCGCTTGTTTGAGCTGCGGTCTCGAGTTTCCCGTCTTGCGGACTGTCAAACCTGCCGGCTTCTCTTTTCCTACATTTTCAGCCGCTGTAACCGCTTTATTTTAATCAAAGGAAAGCCCATCGCAGGATGGCATTTGCCGCGGCGGGCGAAGTCCGGCCTCGACCGCTGCTAGCGGTCCGAATACTCTAACCGAATAGTAACTGATAATTCGCAACCCTCGATTTCCTTCGGAGGCGCACTTTTGAATCGAACAGAAACACGCGACCTTCAGATAGCGAACTGTCAGCGAAATCTTTGGTTCAGAATGTCAGACCGCCAGTTCCCTCCAAGAGACCGATCCGACCATTGCGATGACTATTTGTGGGAAGCACTGGAGCGAACAAAGAGAGAAGTCGACCAGGCCCAGAAAGCAACTGATCAGCGTCTGGACGCGATCAGTCAGGCTCTAACTCTGCTAACCGAGCGGCTAGCCCCCCAGCAGGCCGCGGCTAACCAGGCAGTAACTCCTGTCCTACCTCCTCCACCTCCATACCCATTTCAGCAAGTCGCCCATTCCCGACCACCACAAGAATGTTCTGCGGCTCGGCAGAATTTTTACCAAGAGGCCGCGCACTGTATGCCGGCTCGAGTCCTCGACTTCCAAGGGGCGGCTTCTCAGGCCGCTCACTTTTGCTATCCGCCTGAGGTCGCCGCCTACCAATCCTACCCGGCTGGAGCCCCTGCCCGCTCCTATCAGGCGGCCTGTCCGCAAATGACCGCAGCAGAGATCCCCTACCACCCTGCTTTCCCTCTGTACGAGGATACCGAGGAAAGTTCTCCCTTCACGGACGAAATCCGAGGAAAGCCGACCCCAAATAACATTCGAGAACCACGCCTGTCAACATATAGTGGGGAGTCCGATCCGGCAATTCATCTCCAAGCATTTGAATCGGCTGTTGCTCTGAGGACCATCACCGATGCAACTAAGTGTAAGCTCCTGGTAACGTCCTTTGATGGACAGGTAGAGAATGGTTTTATGGACTGCATCCTCGATCTATTAGATGTTTTGCGGAATTGCGTAGAGAATTCCTGCTTCGATTCTCTACCTCTAAAAAGAGGAAGAACGGTCCGGCAGCCCTATTTGAGATACGACAGCAAGAAAACGAAACGTGGGCCCGTTTCGTCGACCGTTTCCAAAGGGAGATAATGGAGGTGCAAAACGTCGATCCGGAATTGTACAGGTTCGCTTTGATGCATGGCCTTAGGGAGGGGCCGTTGAAATTTGAAGCCCAAATCAGGGAGCCAAAGACATATCAAGAGATGATTAGTCTGGCTAATAAGTTTATCAGGGGAGAAAAGACTAATCCAGGTTATGTTGCCAAGTTGCTCAGCGACAATGATCAGTTTAGTTCCGCATCAACCCATCAGCAACGCTACAATCATTCATCTCGGCCTGATTTCGAACCTCGTGCTCAGAGGGGAAGAAATCTCAAGCCTAAGCAACCATTTCTTGGCCATCAACGGTTTCAGGATCAGAAACCGCCGTTGGCCATCGCACCCACTCAACCCATGGGGGTTCCGCAAATAATGCCCGTGTATCTGCCGCAGTACATCGCACAACCATCCCCAACTATCCCATCCATCCGATATGATGAATCACAAGAGTCATTCACCCCTCTTAACGTCACCATGAACGAGGTCGTTCAAATTCTCCAAAAGAGGCCTGACTTCAAGAGGCCCCCTCCTTTGAAATCGGAAGTTCGCAATCGGAACCCAAACCTCTATTGTGAATATCACAAAGAGGAGGGGCATCAGACTGAGGATTGGCGGGCCCTCCGGTGGTTGATAGAAAAACTCCTGAAAGAGGGGAAGCTCCGAGGGTTGATTCGGCAAGAAACCCCGGTTGAACCACGAACCGAGAAGAAGAAGGAAGCGGTCGAAGTGACCTGGGAGTGTGCTGATGTAGAAGAGGCAGGTTGTTATGGGGATATCCATCCTGCGACCGAATGTATAGAAGTGAATGATGTTGGTCCCCTTGGCAACGTCTATTGCATCCATGGAGGAGCAGGGGTAGAATCCTCTCGGAAATCTAGCATCGGGAGAGTTACAAAGCAGGAAGTGGCAGTCGCCTCCACTTCTGCTCCAGAAAGGGCAGTCGTTACTTTCGGCCAAGAAGATCTTCCCCCAAATGCAAATCCTTTCGATGATGCAGTAGTAATAAGAGCGGTTATTGAGAACTACACCGTGCATAAAATTCTGGTTGATACCGGCAGCTCGGTTAATCTCATTTTCCGCCAAATATTTGAAGCCCTTAAGACTGGAAAGTCTTTGCTCTCCACGGAAGGGCCCCTCTACGGCTTCTCGGGAGAAAAGAAAGAAGTGGAAGGGTGCGTAAAGCTTTTGTTATCGCTGGGGGGCATAACGAAGCTGATAAACTTCGTAGTGGTGGAAGCCCCAAGCAGCTACTGTGCAATCTTCGCAAGACCAATCCTGAATGCTTACAAAGCGATAGTATCCACTTTCCATTTTGCCTTAAAGTTCGCTGCGGAGGGGCATCAATATCGGGTCCGAAGCGATCCAAAGGTTGCTCGGGAATGTTACGTGAAAACAGTTAATGTGATCACCGAGGCACCACTTCCCAAGGTTCAGGATGACATCCATGAGGTATCCAAACTCCCTGAAGAGGCCGAGGAAAGCGCAGAGCGGAAAGGAACTTATCTGGAACCTGCCCAGGAGACCCAAGAGATCCCTATTGCTGAAGAGGAAGGGAAGAAGCTGATCATCAACGCCGTGTTGAGTCTGAGATCGCACCTCCGAGGGAAACCGGAGGTTACGGGTTGCCGGTTACTTTTTATGTAGAAGAATGAGACCGCTAGCAGCGGTCAAGGCCAGACTTCGCCCTCCGCGGCAAATGCCACTCCTGCGACGGGCTTTCCTTTGATTAGAAAGAAGTGGTTACAGCGGGCTGCAAGTGCAGGAAAAGAGAAGCCGGCCGGTCAGACAGTTCGCAAGACGAGAAACTCGAGTCCGCAGCTCAAACAAGCGAGCTCCTAGATTCGAGTGTGCGTGTCTTGGGAACAGTGCCACCCCCTATTTATAGGCCTGGGGGCCTGCCCGAGCGGGCAGGGATAGAATAACCGCCTGCCCGGGTACAGGAGAAATGGGCAGGCGGTGACGGGATACACAAAGAAGGAAAGAAAATAAGCCGCGCGGCTTGGCGGCTTGCCCTTCCGACTTGTCTGACCAGAAGCTGGAGATGATGCGGCCAAGGTGACGATTCTACCCGCTCGGTCTCTGTCTTGAGACCGCGACCTGTTCTTTGGCTTTGGACCTTGGCTTGTCTTCATGGCATAAACCGCGCGACCTCCGATTTAAGACCGCGACTTGCCCTGTTGGACTTGGGCTTGGATTACCTCTGGTTCTTGGAGGCGGCCTGAATTATTATAGACCGCCCGGCCTGTGTTAGCTGGTGCCGATGGAGCTTGCTTAACCTGAGCAGGGCGACTTGGATCTGCAAACCGCTCGGTCTGCGAGTAATCCTCTTGAAAGCGGTTTCCCGGGTAAACATAATCCCCGCATATTTTTAAATTTCCGTGAAGATTTCGAAAATATCAGTGCTAGCCGGAGACTGCGTCGTCTTCACCCTGTTGGTTATAAATGTTCCAGAAGCTTCGATTCTGGCATAACTCCATTGTTACCACGAGTCACTACTCGCCTATTGCGGTTAGGGCTTTCAGATTGAACAGCCCGAAAAAGATGGTGAACCTGATGGCTGAGCTGGAAGTTCTCGAGAAGTCCGGGAAGAACCGCGGGAGAGACCGCGCGAAAGAGAAGAAGAAGAAAAAGGTGAAGCGGCCTGATAAGACCGTAACAATTGCTTCTGCGAGTAACCCGACCAACCTGCCTGCGGAGTTGACAATCGATTTGTCATCTAAACAGGAGGGGAATAAGCCGACCGAACTGCTTCCTGAGCAAACAGTCGTCTTGTCGACCAAGAATGCGGAGAGCTGTCTGAACCCACCCCCAGCTGATCCCCCAACCTTTTCTGACAAAGGAAATAGCCCGCCTTCTCCGCCGGATAAGACAAACTTGGAGGCTGCTTCCCAGAAAGGCGACGGGGATGAGTCTTTTAAGATAGAGGTCACCCCGTCCGGGGATTTTCATTTAAAGATTAGAGATAAAGGAGAGACAGTCGACTCCCCCAGGCCGAGCGAACAGCAAACTCCAATAGTCAACATCGAGGATAGTCCGGAAAAAAAACCGGTCAAAATTCGAAGAAAAGGAAGAAGGAAGAGTCCGCGGCGGACAAGCTTCTCAAGAAGATGAAGAGGCTGAAGGCCAGGAATAAAGCAGCATCTGGGAAATCGAAAGCGGACAGCCTGCAAGGCAAGTCGCGCGAGAATGAAGTTTCGGAAGGCCTGATTACTCCTTCCCCCCAGCCGAACGACCAGGTTCCAATTGATGCTCATAGTATTTCCGTAAGCGACCTCCTCAAGGATTTTGATTCTTTTCAGAAGCAAGATGAACAACTGAGGACTTCTTCCGAACTGCAGGCTGCCAATCCGCCAGGAGAGAAGGGATCCGCCCTGTCTGAGGATGCGACCAGCCTTAAGGAGGCCATCCTTCCTGAGGTCGCGACTGAAAGAACAATATCGGTACCTGAAGATACCGTGGCGGCTGGCCTGCGGTTTATGCAGGTGAAGGCGGAGCGAGTAAGAGATCAACTTGCCAAGCCGCCCCCGCCGCAACCCAATCTTTTGCTGCAAGGTAAAAGGGGAGCGGATTACCCCTCTGTTCGTTTTTTCATGCCGCGGCCTCGAAACAAGTCGCGCGCTTCATTGTTGAACCCGTCGCCTAGCTTCTTTCCCTCCGCCGCTCAATTTTCTGCTGCTAAGCGGAGGCAAAGTGAAAGATCGTGGAGAGAACAACGCCGAAAGTTCGATACCGAGCTGGCAAGGCGACCCGTCCGCCCGATTTCAATTCAAACTGCCGCGGCTTGTAAGCGAGGAAAATTCGATGAAAGCGGTTTACTTTTGAACACTCCTTGACCATTTTCTCTTATTGCAGATGACGGTGGTTCGATTCCGAAGCCGGGCGAACTGGTGACTTATCTTCCCCCTCTGGATCCTCCCCTGCTGCGTTCCTCTTTGCCGGATACCCGGATGGAGGACGAGATGTCCCGGCTTCAAAAGAACTTGGAAACCCTTTCCAAGCAGTTGCGGGCTGTGGAGGAAAGAGAGAAGACCGCCCAGGACGAGAAAGCTGCTCTTCGGGCCGAATTGGAGACCGAAAGGAAAGAGAACCGTGCGGCGCTGGAGGTCAAGCGGAGAGAGCGCCGAGAGAAGGAAAAGGCGCAGCAAGACCAAGTGGCTGCGCTGACCGCCCGGATTGACCGGGGAAAGAAAGAAGTCCACAAGCTCGAAGAGGACTGCGCATATTATAGGGACAGATACCTCCATTTGGCGAAGGAAGCCGGCGGAAGTCGGCGCCCTACCAACATGATTGACGAAGGCCGGCGTGGGTCAGGCCGCCCGGATGCAGGGACGAGTTCGTCTCTCCTTGTAGCCGGGACGACCCACCCAGTTATGAGTGTTCATGAGCCCGCAGCAGCCTTGCCTACTCGCACGATCCCCGCGTCGCGAGTAGAGAGAGATGCCGCGCGGATTCATAGCATGATCAACCGCCTTAATCATAACATGAACCAAATGCAGGGAACTGTCCTTCAGATCGGCGATCACGTCGCGCGGCTTCACAGGGAGGACGAGCCGGGTGAAAACCGCCCGTAATGAGTGGCTCTAAAGTATGAGCTTGTCATATTATTTCAATTCGGTCCTTTGGACAATTGCTTGACTCTGATTATGTAATATTCGATCTACCTTTCAGGCCGTGCGGCCTAAGTATTCGAACTTATTATTTTTTCTGCCTTGTTGTGTTGATTAATGCTTGCGGGTTGCTTTACATAAACCGATCTGCCTATTTTTGTGATTCTTTAATCCGCTTGTTTGGGTATATTTAGTCTTTGTGGTTGGCTTTTGTGGTGATGTACCCGTACGGGTTGACCGGTCTAGCCGTGATTTGACCTTTACTAAATGCAGATCAGCCGTTCTTATAAATAGCGCCCTTCCGGAAGTCCTTTTACCAAAATCTCAAGATGGGAGTAAAGCGCCAGCCGAAGCGACCTGCCAAGACTTCTGTTACCCGCTCCGAAGCCGCTTTGGCCTTTCATTCTGCGGACCTCGAGGAATGTCGCTTGACAAAAGCCGAGCTGGATGAATTCGTCGAGAAGCACATGACCGACAGTCCGCTACTCGCGCGGCTTCCGCTCCGGGATGAGCGGATGAATTCGTCTGGCCCGAACCAAATTGCGATCCCAATCGACCATTTCGATTGCGGATTTAGGTTCCCGATTTCGATTGAACTCGCCGTGGTCTTTGACCATTATGGAGTTGTTCCCGGCCAGATTTCCCCCAACTCGATGGCCGGGATATGTAGCTTCATCTCCTACCTGCGGTCTGAGAGAGTCCGCTTTTCTATGGATCTCTTCAGGAAGATATTCTCGGTGCGGGCCATCCCGGACTCTGAATCGAACGTCTTCAAAGGCCATCTTTATTTCGGCTGCCGCGGGTTGAAGATGGTCAACCTAGCGAACAAGGTCACAGCCTGGTCGGAGAGGTATCTGATCTTCGAAGGCCGACTCGGTCTGTTGAACCCGAATCCGCAAGTACGGCCGGAGGAGGCCTTTCAACCGGTCCCAATAAGCGAGGTGGAGAAGGGGATCTGCAAGCTTCTCAAGGATGAGCGGCTTAACATAAGCTACTATATCCCTCTACTTGCCGAATTAGAGAACGTTCGGCTTGAAGATAGTAAGCTTCCTTTTGCTTCTGACTTCAATGTTGATCGCTCGATTTCTCGTGCTGACTCTTCTCCTTTTATAGCCCAAGCCGTTGTTCCTGCTAACAAGCCGATCAGTCCGGCTGGTTTAGTCTTGACTCAGACGGAGAAGAGGAAGAGGCAAGCCAGGAACAAGCCGCTGCCGTCTGATGGGGAGGATTCGGGCTCCTCGGGCGACTTTGCCGCTCTTCGCTCCTTCAGCAAGGTGAAGGATCTAAAAGGTCGCCCGGTTTTAACCTGGCACCCGGACAGCGATAGTGTCCAGATCTCTACTGCGCTCCCCCACTGGGCGAACGAGAAGTCGGGTCGTCATGCTGAGGCCGCTAGCATCGGTATATTCGGCCGACGGAACTTCAGGAGGCTGAGGAAAATCCCTGAGGAAGAGCTCGCCAGGGAGGCCGCGCGGGTTGGTGCTGAGAGCTTCATCACCAACGCCTTCATGGGAATGACCTTGAAGAGGTTGATTAGAGAAAACGCCCTTCAAGAAAAAGAAAACCCCGAATTGAAAAAGGAAAATGCGCGGCTAAAGGAAGCCGAGTCGGTAAGTCGTCACCTGGCCAGTATCAATACCAATGTTCTCAGACCACACGATCTTACCTTATTCTTTTTGCAGGCTAAGTATGATGAGACCGACCCGGTCTATCAGCAGGAACTCTTCCCTCATGTCGCTGAGGGAATTGATAATGCTTTTAACCGCTTGCGGGAGCTCAACGGGTTCGCGCCTGGTTTTGAACATTTCACCTTCTCAGACGCCTATCCGATTTTGCAAAAGAAGTTAGAGAAAATCAGGCGGAAAGCCAAGGGAAAGAACAAAGCCGACGGATCTAGCTCAGAGGAGAGCGACGACGAGGATGATGAGGTCGAAGAACCCGCAGCGGCTAAGAGTGGCGAGAGCGGCTCGGAGTCCGAATCCAGCGATTCTGAAGAAGATGCTGGTCGCAAGTCGGGCGAATTGAGCAGCTCATCCTCGTCGGGTAGCGAGGGTTATTCCCCTGATGCTTCGACTGGTGGCAGCGAACATTCAAGTGCTCCTGCGTCTAAGAAACTCAAGTCGCATGATCAGTAGCTGTATTTTACTTTTTATTTTGAATAGCCGTCGGCTTGATGTTGTTAGCCGGACGGCTTAAAACATAATGTAAACAATGTTTTGATGATGAAATGAAAAGTTTTTACCTGTCTATCCGTCTACCTTCTGCGACTTACTTGCATTTGTTTGCGATCTCTTTCTGTGTTAAATTTAACCAAGTCGTGCGACTAAATGTTAACTCACCCGGTTAGGATAAGATTCCGGTAGAGTATCTAGAAAACCACTCGCATGGCTTGCTTCTTTTAATCCGAATCTAATATATCCGATTTATTCTGAGAAAGTGCTAACTTATTGCGAATGTATTAAGCCGCACGGTTACTGTTAGACCCGGCATATTTGCTCTTTTAGGATAAAGAAATACAAGTTATGAGAACAATCATCAGCCCGAGCGGTCAGTTTTTAAACTTAGGCGACTTGTAGCTAACACCGCTGTAAATCCCACCTCCGGGAATGTAACCAGATAACCGACCCGGAATTTAAAATAATCAAGCCGTGCGACCATAAACTGGTCCTACGTAATTGCCTTGCAAAACGGAATGTCTCTCGAAGATCAGCTGATAGACCGTGCGATTAACATTTAACCCGAACAATCTATATGACAGCAATATATAACATTGGCTGACAAGCCGCACGGGCTGTATGTAGAATTCGTGCGATTAGCAGATTTAATACTTGCAATGAGAATCATAACCTGACGAACTGTATATAGAATTCGTGCGATTAGCAGGTTTAATACTTGCAAAGAGGATCATAACCTGACGAGCTGTATATAGAATTCGTGCGATTAGCAGGTTTAATACTTGCAAAGAGGATCATAACCTGACGAGCTGTATATAGAATTCGTGCGATTAGCAGGTTTAATACTTGCAAAGAGGATCATAACCTGACGAGCTGTATATAGAATTCGTGCGATTAGCAGGTTTAATACTTGCAAAGAGGATCATAACCTGACGAGCTGTATATAGAATTCGTGCGATTAGCAGGTTTAATATTTGCAACGAGAATCATAACCTGACGAGCTGTGACTATCCGATCGGATTGAGTGGAAATACATAAGTATGATGAATTTATAATCCGGACAATGAGGTCGGCCGGTCATGACTATGCTTGCTTCCCTTTGGAACCTGCTTATTTCAAACCGCCCGGTATAAAACCGAACCGTATGACATCTTTTGAACCTGCTGGTTTCAGACCGCCAGGTTTAATAACCAGACCGCCCGGATTAACAATCAGACCGCTTGAAAACCTTGGCACCTGCTTATCTCAAACCGCCCGGTTTGAGTATTAAGCCGTCCGGTTTATGCTGCATATAGAAATCCTGCTTTTTCCTCCAAATGGTCTATAATGACCATATGGGATAAAATAATCCCTTGTATTGCAATAGAGATGATTACAGACTCAAATGACCAAGTGGGCAGGTGGGCCTAGGCGGCGAACATTGCTTTCCTCAAGTGGTCATAAGAGCTGTAGAAATAAAGAGAAACAAGTACAGACCCAAATGACCAAGTGGGCAGGTGGGCCTAGGCGGCGAACATTGCTTTCCTCAAGTGGTCATAAGGGCTGTAAGCGACTCGACTGCTCTCTTGCCTAGGGTTACAAGCCGAGTTGATCAATTGGGCAGGTGGGCCTAAGCGGCGAACATTGCTTTCCTCGGAGAGATCAACTCAGTTGTGGGTCCCGCTTAGGCATCGCTTGAGAGTACCTTGGAGTATTCGATAGTCACAGACTAAGATGATCAATTGGGCAGGTGTGGTTATGCCGCGGGGGCTATACCGACATTGCTTTCCTCAGAAGGATCATCAAAGCTGTAATTATATCCCCCTCGGGGCATGATAGAGCCAACATTCACCTAGACCTCCCTTGATGCAGGGGTGTGTCGGATATCAGCCGGGATCCAAGGTTCTGAAGACCACCGCACGGGAATTGGCAAGCTACCACTACACGTGTGCGAAAACTCCCCGCTACAGATGATCTTCATGGTTTTTACGCTAATGACTACAATCCGAGGGGGTTCGAGCAGAACTTGGCGATGTCTCTGTGGTTCAGTGAGTTTGATATATGAGAAAATGCAGAAAAGAAACATCAGACATGGAGAAGTGTCAGTATGGAGCTTCTTATTAAAATATCTCAAAAAGAACTGCAGAAAAGTAAGGAAGACATTTTAAGGATAGAACCGTTTGAGATCGTCGCCACTCCAGGTGCGCGGGATTTCTTCTCCTTCACTTGTTTGGAGGCGATAAGCCCCACTTTTTAATGCCTCCTTGACGATGAAAGGTCCAGACCAATTAGGATTTAGCTTCCCGACATTACCTGTTCGGGCTGCTGCATCAACCTTTTTTAGTACGACGTCGCCGATCGCGAAATGCTTTACCCTGACATTTTTGTCAAAGTACTTTGCCATCCTCCTTTTAACTTCTTCTTGCCTGATTGTTGCCTCATCCTGAAGTTCTTCGATTAGATCCAGACTATACTTGATAGCTTCGTCATTGTAGTCTACCCACGCTTCTCCTCCTTCACCGTACACAACCCTTGGAGTGACCACCTCAAACTCCACAGGAACAACAGCCTCCGAGCCATGAGACAGTTTGAATGGCGTCTCCCCTGTAGCTGAAGATGGAGTAGTACGAAGAGTCCAAAGGATGGAGGGAAGTTGATCCGCCCAGTTTCCTTTCTGATTCCAAACCCTTTTCATCAAGAGCTGCTGGATTCGCTTGTTGGCTGCTTCTACCTGACCATTGGTCCTTGGATGATGTACTGAGGAGAACCGCAGGTCAATTCCAACCTGATCGCAAAATTTTATCATCTCGGGATTATTGAATTGTGGACCAATATCAGTGACAATTGCCAGCGGAATTCCGCGTCGGCAGACAATTTCTCCCCAGATGAAGTTTCTGATGATTTGGGTAGTAGTTCTTGCCAGTGCCTTAGCCTCGATCCACTTGCTGAAGTAGTCAATCATCACTATGATAAAGCGGCGCTGACCGCTAGCCATTGGAAAGGGTCCGATGAGATCCATCCCCCAAACTGCAAAAGGCCAGGGTGCTGTTATTGACCTAAGCGACTGAGCGGACAGATGCTGAAGAGGAGCGAACTTTTGGCACTGCACACACCGCTTGGCAAATGCTTCAGCATCCTTTCTCATGGTCGGCCAAAAATATCCTTGCCGCAGGATCCTCTTTTCTAAGGTTTTTGCCCCTGAATGGCTACCACATTCCCCAGAATGTACTTCCTGAAGTACGATAGGGATCTCTTCTTCTGAAACACATCGTGTTGATGGGGAAATCAAAGTTTTTCTGTAGAGTACTCCTGCTATTAGATAATAATATGCCGCCTTCCTTTTGAATCTTCTCCGATCTTTGATGGAATGGTGGAACTCTCCCTTTGATAGGAATAGCTCGTAAGGATCCTTCCATGAAGGATTATGATCAATTTGCATGAGTTCTGACTCATCTATTGCCGGATGAAAAAGTTCAAAGGTCACTCCCCCGGATGGAAGACCGAACTTCGACAATTCATCTGCCTCCTCATTTTGCGTTCTTGGGATGTGCTCGATAATAAATGACTTGAATCTTCCGATTTCCCTTTTGGCTAATAGCAGATATTTTCGCAGAATCGGCTCTCTTGTCTCATAATTTCCCAAGACCTGGGAAGCCATCACCAATGAATCAGTTCTAACATGTACATATTCTATGCCCAACTCTTTCGCGAGCCTTAGCCCAGCCAGAAGTGCTTCATATTCTGCCTGGTTATTCGTAACTGGGAAGAAGAACTTGATAGCTTGCTCCAGCCTGATGCCATTTGGGCTGATCAACACTACTCCGGCTCCCACGGAGTTTTTGCCAGAAGCCCCATCCACATAAATGATCCAAGCCAGAGGAGATCGTACCACCTGTTCTGGACTAAGCTCTGTTGTATCTACCAGGAAGTCTACCAAGATTTGCGTTTTGATTGATGTTCGGGGGATGTATGATATCTCAAATTCACTTAGTTCAATCGCCCATTTTGCCAACCTCCCTGAATGATCTGGCTTTTCAAGAATATTTTTTAGAGGATGATCTGTAATAACTTGGACGGAATGAGCCTGAAAATAAGGGCGAAGCCTTCGCGCAGACATAACCAAGGCCAAGGCCAGTTTCTCTAGAATCGAATATCTGGTTTCTGCATCCTTAAGGATGTGACTGACATAGTATATTGGAAACTGCCTCTTCTTCTCTTCTCGAACGAGGACAGAACTCACCGCTTCTGGTCCGACTCCCAGATATAAGAATAGTTTTCCCCCCTCATGGGGACTTTGGAGTAGTGGAGTCGAAGTTAACTGTCCCTTCAGCTGCTCGAAAGCCTTGTTGCACTCCTCGCTCCATTCAAACTTTGATCCCTTTCGCAATGTTTTAAAGAATGGGGCACTTTTATCTCCGGATTTAGAGATAAACCTGCTCAATTCTGCCAATCTCCCCCCGAGTTGTTGAACTTCTTTAGTATTTCGAGGAGGGGTCATATCAAGGATGGCCTTCACCTTATCTGGATTTGGTGCAAGGCCATTAGGAGTTAAGAGATGCCCAAGAAACTTTCCTTTGTTTGCCCCGAACACACATTTCAATGGGTTTAATTTTAACTTGAACCTCCGTAGAGTAGCGAACGTCTCTACGAGGTCTTCCAAGTGCAATGAGAATGTTTTACTTTTGAGAAGAAGGTCATCAACGTAAACTTTGAGATTCCTGCCCTTTTGATGTTTAAAGACGGTATCCATCATTCTTTGGTATGTTGCACCCGCATTTTTAAGACCGAAGGGCATTACGAGATAGCAGTAACACCCATCGTTTGTGATAAATGAGGTATGCGGGATGTCAGGTTTATGCATTTTAATTTGATGATACCCGGAGAAGGCATCGAGGAAACTCATAAAACCATACCCAACCGCGGAATCAACTAATACATCTATCCGAGGCAAAGGGTAACAATCTTTAGGGTACGCTTTATTAAGTTTGGTGAAGTCCACGCACATGCGCCACTTCCCGTCGGATTTCTTAACCATTACAACATTCGACATCCACGTGGGATATTGAATCTCAGAAATGAAACCCGTTTTTAGGAGTTTGGAAACCTCCTCTCTGATGGGCAACGCCAGCTTGGTCGCCACTTCTCTCTTCTTTTGCTGGACGGGCTTGAACTCAGGAGATACGTTTAGATGATGACAAGCCACGTCTGGATCCACTCCTAGCATATCCTCCGCTGACCAAGCGAAGATATCCAGATTTCCCAACAGGCATGAGATTAGCTCCACTTTCTCCTCTTCTGACAATTCAGCGTTGATGACCAGCTTCTTCTCTGCCCCCTCAGCAATAGGAACTTCTTGGGTCGCTTGGGCAGGTTCCAAGTGAGCCCCTTCTCGATCTTTTCCTTCCTCGACGGCCTCTGGAGACTCAGCAACCTCCAAAACCTCATCCATGATCTCGGGAAGCGGAACGTCGGTGACCATGTTGACAGTTCGGACGTAGCACTCCCGAGCTTGTCCTTCAAAGGAGGTTACAAGAAGCTTGCACTTAGTTGCATCAGTTGAGGTTCTAAGAGCAATGACTGACTCGAAAGCTTGTAAATGAACCGTGGGATCAGTCTCCTCATTGAAAGCTGGCAGGCGGGGTTCCCTGAAATTATTAGGGGCAGGCTCCCCTCTGACTTCGTCCACAAAGGGAGAGGTCTCTTCCATGTCTTCATATAGAGGAGTAGAATAATAAGCCGCTGGAGCTGCGGCTATTCGCGGACAAGCCGCCTGATAAGAAGACCGGGCGGCTGCTTCTGGCGGGTAGGAGTGATGAATAGGAACTTCAGGCGGGTAGGAGAGACGGGCCGCGCCCTCCTGCGGGTAGGAAAGATGGGCAGCGTGAGAAGTCGCCCCCTGGAAGTCGAGGACTCGAGCTGGCATGTTGTGCGTGGCTTCCTGATAGAAGTTTTCCCTAGCCGCAGGGTCTTCTTGATGGAGCTGGAAATTAGCGGCTTGCGGTAGCGAGTAAGGAGGAGGTGGAGGAAGGACCGGGGTCACCGCCCGATTAGTCGCGGCTTGTTACGGAACTAGTCGCTCAGTTAGTATTGCTAAGGTCCGACTGATCTCTTCAAGTCGCTGATCAGTGGTCCTCTGAGCCCGCTCGGCTTCTCTCTTTGACTGCTCCAGGGCTTCCCACAAGGAGTCCTCGCTATGATCGGAGCGGTCTCCAAGGGGGAACTGACGGTCTGACATTATGGCGAAAAGGGATTTCACCGACAATCCGCGATCTGAAGGTCGCGTGTTTCTATTGAGTCTGAGATCGCACCTCCGAGGGAAACCGGAGGTTACGGGTTGCCGGTTACTTTTTATGTAGAAGAATGAGACCGCTAGCAGCGGTCAAGGCCAGACTTCGCCCGCCGCGGCAAATGCCACTCTTGCGACGGGCTTTCCTTTGATTAGAAAGAAGTGGTTACAGCGGGCTGCAAGTGCAGGAAAAGAGAAGCCGGCCGGTCAGACAGTTCGCAAGACGAGAAACTCGAGTCCGCAGCTCAAACAAGCGAGCTCCTAGATTCGAGTGTGCGTGTCTTGGGAACAGTGCCGCCCCCTATTTATAGGCCTGGGGGCCTGCCCGAGCGGGCAGGGATAGAATAACTGCCTGCCCGGGTACAGGAGAAACGGGCAGGCGGTGACGGGATACACAAAGAAGGAAAGAAAATAAGCCGCGCGGCTTGGCGGCTTGCCCTTCCGACTTGTCTGACCAGAAGCTGGAGATGATGCGGCCAAGGTGACGATTCTACCCGCTCGGTCTCTGTCTTGAGACCGCGACCTGTTCTTTGGCTTTGGACCTTGGCTTGTCTTCATGGCATAAACCGCGCGACCTCCGATTTAAGACCGCGACTTGCCCTGTTGGACTTGGGCTTGGATTACCTCTGGTTCTTGGAGGCGGCCTGAATTATTATAGACCGCCCGGCCTGTGTTAGCTGGTGCCGATGGAGCTTGCTTAACCTGAGCCGGGCGACTTGGATCTGCAAACCGCTCGGTCTGCGAGTAATCCTCTTGAAAGCGGTTTCCCGGGTAAACACGCCGAGCTATCAGAAGAAGAGAAGGTTCAGTTGATCTCCTGCCTGTTGGAGAATCTTGACATCTTTGCCTGGTCAGCAGAAGATATGCCTGGAGTAGATCCAGATGTTGCGTGCCATCACCTCAACATCTCTCCTGAATTCAAGCCAATCCAACAGAGGAAGAGGGAGGTAGCAACCAAGCTGGCGGTACACATCAAAGAAGAAGTTGCAAAGCTTCTTAAAGCCAATTTCATTTCTGAAATCTAATACCCCACCTGGATGTCAAATGTAGTGATGGTGAAAAAAATCTGGGGGAAAATGGCACATGTGTGTAGATTTCACTAAACTCAATAAAGCGTGTCCCAAAGATTGTTATCCCTTGCCTCGGATAGATGTTTTAGTAGATTCCGCGGTGGGATATAATTTCATGAGCTTCCTAGACACATTTTCTGGTTACCATCAGATTAAGATGCATAAACCTGATATCCCGCATACATCCTTCATTACCAATGATGGTGTTTACCCGGGAAACCACTTTCAAGAGGATTACTCGCAGATCGAGCGGTTTGCGGATCCAAGTCGCCCGGGTCAGGTTAAACGAGATCCATCGACACCAGTTAGCACAGGTCGGGCGGTCTGGCATAACTCAGACCGCCGCCAAGTACTAAAGATAGTCCAAGCCCAAGTCCAACAGGGCAAGTCGCGGTCTCAAGTCGGAGATCGCGCGGTTTATGCCATGGAGATAAGCCCAGATTCAAGGTCAAAGAACAAGCCGTAGTCTCAAAATAGAGACCGCTCGGATAGCACCGTCGCCTTGGTCGCATCATCTTTATCTTCTGGACAGACAAGTCGGAAGGGCAAGCCGCCAAGCCGCGCGGCTTCTTTCGTTCCTTCTTTGTGTATCCCGTCACCGCCTGCCCGTTTCTCCTGTACCCGGGCAGGCGGTTATTTTATTCTTGCCCGTTCGGGCAGGCCCCCAAGCCTATAAATAGGGGGCGGCACTGTTCCCAAGACACGCACACTCGAATCTAGGAGCTCGCTTGTTTGAGCTGCGGACTCGAGTTTCTCGTCTTGCGGACTGTCTGACCGGCCGGCTTCTCTTTTCCTGCACTTGTAACCCGCTGTAACCCCTTCTTTCTAATCAAAGGAAAGCTCGTCGCAGGAGTGGCATTTGCCGCGGCGGGCGAAGTGTGGCCTTGACCGCTGCTAGCGGTCTCATTCTTCTGCACAAAAAGTAACCGGCAACCCGCAGCCTCCGGTTTCCCTCGGAGGTGCGATTTCAGACTCAACAGATGGGTGTTATTGTTATCTTGTCATGCCTTTCGGACTCAAA
Source organism: Dactylorhiza incarnata (assembly GCA_033032865.1). NCBI lineage: Eukaryota > Viridiplantae > Streptophyta > Magnoliopsida > Asparagales > Orchidaceae > Dactylorhiza > Dactylorhiza incarnata. Next base: position 1,150,659 of record JAWHQI010000373.1, on the reverse strand, counting down.
AATGCGGGTGCGACATATCAGAGAATGATGGACACGGTTTTCAAAAAACAGAAAGGAAGAAATCTTGAAGTATGCGTCGATGATCTTCTTCTAAAAAGTAAAACTTTTTTAATCCACCTGAAAGACCTCGTAGAGACGTTCGCTACTCTGCGAATGTTCAAATTAAAACTAAACCCATTGAAATGCGTGTTTGGGGCAAACAAAGGGAAATTTCTTGGACATCTTCTCACCCCTGATGGCCTCGCACCAAACCCAGATAAAGTAAAGGCCATTCTAGACATGACCCCTCCTCGTAATCAGAAAGAAGTGCAGCAACTTGGAGGGAGGCTGGCAGGATTGAGCCGATTCATTTCCAAGTCAGGGGATAAAAGCGCTCCATTCTTCAAGACGCTTAGGGGAGGATCTAAGTTTGAATGGAATGAAGAGTGCGATAATGCTTTCGAACAGTTGAAAAAGCAGTTAACTTCAACCCCTCTTCTTCAAAGCCCTCGCGAAGGGGAAACATTATTCTTGTACTTGGGGGTGGGCCCAGATGCAATAAGCTCTGTCCTGGTTCGGGAAGAGAAAAAGAAGCAATTTCCGATATATTATGTCAGCCACATCCTCAAAGATGCGGAGACTAGATATTCAATCCTAGAGAAACTAGCCTTGGCTTTGGTCATGTCATCACGAAGGCTCCGCCCCTATTTTCAGGCTCATCTTATTCAGGTGGTTTCGGATCATCCACTAAGAAGTATCCTGGAGAAGCCGGATCATTCAGGAAGATTAGCCAAATGGGCAATCGAGCTGAGCGAGTTCGAAATATTGTACATTCCCAGAACGGCAATAAAGGCGCAAGTATTGGTAGATTTCTTGGTAGACACGATGGAGTCTAATCCTGAACAGATAGTACAATCTCCTTTGGCTTGGATGGGGCTTCTGGCAGAAACTCCGTGGGAGCCGGGGTAGTTCTGATCAGTCCAAATGGCATCAGGCTGGAGCAAGCTATCAAATTCTTCTTTTCAGTTACAAATAACCAGGCCGAATACGAAGCACTCTTGGCCGGCCTGAGACTCGCGAAGGAGCTTGGAATAGAACATGTTCATGTGAAAACTGATTCTCTTGTGATGGCTTCGCAGGTTCTAGGGAACTACGAAACAAGAGAACCGATACTAAGAAAGTATCTATTTCTAGCTAAGGAAGAAATCGGGAAATTCAAATCCTTCATCATCGAACACATTCCGAGAACACAGAATGAAGAGGCAGACGAATTGTCAAAGTTTGGTCTTCCATCAGGAGGGGTGACCTCGGAACTTTTTCATCCGGCAACGGAGGAAGAGGAGCTCATGCAGATCGATCAACATCCTTCCTGGAAGGACCCTTATGAATTATTTCTGTCAAGAGGGGAGTTTCATCAATCAATCAAAGACAAAAGTAGATTCAGGAGAAAGGCGGCCTACTACTACTTAATAGCAGGAGTTTTGTATAGAAAGACTTTGATTTCTCCCTCAGCGCGGTGTGTTTCGGAAGAAGAGATCCCGATCATACTTCAGGAAGTTCATTCTGGGGAATGTGGTAGTCATTCAGGGGCAAAAACCTTAGAGAAAAGGATCCTGCGGCAAGGATATTTTTGGCCAACTATGAGAAAGGATGCTGAAGCATTTGCCAAGCGCTGTGTACAATGTCAGAAATTTGCCCCTCTTCAACATCTGCCCGCTCAATCGCTTAGGTCAATAACTGCACCCTGGCCCTTCGCAGTTTGGGGGATGGATCTAGTCGGACCCTTTCCAATGGCTAGCGGCCAGCGCCGCTTTATCATAGTAATGATCGACTACTTCAGTAAGTGGATTGAGGCAAAAGCATTGGCAAAAACTACTACTCAAATTATCAAAAAATTCATCTGGGGAGAAATAGTCTGCCGACACGGAATCCCGCTGGCAATCGTCACTGATAATGGGCCGCAGTTCAATAATCCCGAGATGATAAAATTTTGCGATCAGGTTGGAATTGACCTTCGGTTTTCCTCGGTACATCATCCAAGGACCAACGGACAGGTGGAAGCAGCAAACAGGCGAATTCAGCAACTCCTGATGAAAAGAGTTTTGAATCAAAAAGGAAATTGGGCAGACCAACTTCCCTCCATCCTTTCGACTCTTCGCACTACCCCATCTTCAGCTACAGGGGAGACACCATTCAAATTATCTCATGGCTCGGAGGCTGTTGTTCCTGTAGAGTTTGAGGTGGTCACCCCAAGAGTTGTGTATGCCAAAGAGGGAGGAGAAGCATGGGTAGAATACAATGATGAGGCCATCAGGCATAGTCTGGATCTGATCGAAGAACTTCAGGACGAGGCGACAATCAGGCAGGAAGAAGTTAAGAGGAGGATGGCGAAATATTTTGACAAAAATATCAGGGTAAAGCAGTTTGCAGTTGGGGATTTGGTGTTGAAAAAGGTAGATGCTGCGGCCAGATCTGGTAATGTTGGAAAGCTGAATCCCAACTGGGTCGGGCCTTTTATTGTTAAAGAAGTATTAAAGAATGGGGCCTACCGCCTCCAAACCAGCGAAGGAGAAGACATCGCACGCACCTGGAGCGGTGACGATCTTAAACGATTTTATCCTTGAACTATCTCTTTGATTCTTTACGTTTCTTTTTGGTATTAAATGAAAAGCCTTATACTGACACTTCTCCTTGTCTGATGGTTCTCAACATTATAAATGCATATATACATATCTCACTCCCTGAACCTCTGAGATATCGCCAAATTCTGCTCGAACCCCCTCGGATTGTAGTCATAGCATAAAACCCACCAAGACCATGTGATGCCGGGAGTTTTCGCACACATGTAGTGGTAGCTTGCCAATTCCGCTGCGGTGGTCTTCAGAACTTTTGGATCCCGGCCGATATCTGGCACACCCCTGCATCAAGGGAGTTCTAGGTGATTGTCAGCTCTATCATGCCCCGAAAGGGATATATTTACATCTTTGATGATCTTTCTGAGGAAAGCAATGTTCGCCACCGAGGCCCACCTACCCAACTGATCATCATAGCCTGTGACCATCGAATACTCTTAGGTACTCTCGAAACGGTGCCTAGTTGGGCCCACAACTGAGTTGATCTCTCTGAGGAAAGCAATGTTCGCCGCCGAGGCCCACCTGCCCAATTGATCAACTCGGCTTGTAACCCTAGGCAAGAGAGCAGATGAGTCGCTTACAGCTCTTATGACCACTTGAGGAAAGCAATGTTCGCCGCCGAGGCCCACCTGCCCACTTGGTCATCTGAGCCTGTAGATTATCCTTTTTCCCTACAGGAAGAATACCTCTTGTGGTTTTTTGTATAAAACCATTCGGGGAAGATATTATTAAAACAGGTACATGTGTTCTTCTACCCTAATAAAGGGTTGTGATATTAAGATCGGGCGGTCTGAACTTTCAAACCGAACGGTCTGATTGTGTATAAGTTAGGGTATTTCTGGATAATTACATGGTTGCCCGGGTTGTATTCTAACCGGGCGGCCCTGTCAATCTTTTATAGGTTGGGTATTTTTGGACAATTATATGACTGCCCGGATTATATTCTAACCGGGCGGGTTTATCCATCCATTATAAGTTGGATATTTATGGAGCTAATTATATGATTGCCCGGATTGTGTTCTGACCGGTCGGGTTTATCTATCCCTCCATTCTGTTGAATTGGATATTTCTGGATCTAAATATATTGCTCGGGTTGTATTCTAATCGGGCGGGCATTACCTATCTTTTACAATTAATTAAGTTGGATATCTCAAGATCTAAATATATGATCGCCCGGATTATGCTCTAATCGATCGAGTTGAGCTATTTCTTAAGCAAAAGTTATCTCTAAGATGCAGTGTGTTACTCGCCAGGATAGAATTCAAACCGCGCAAAGTTATTATTCGTTATTTACATCGGCAAGGATAAAATATCTCTGAATGATAAGAAGCCACCCGGTCCAAATTACAGTCGCATGAGTCTATATGTTATGATTCATACTATCAGAAATCAGACATCCTGAGACCTAGATGAGTAATCGCACGGTTTGAATATAGATCGTCCAAGATCATCAAATCATCACTTATGCTCAGATCAGGATAACCGCACGGCTAGATCATAAAAGGCAAAAGGTAAAAAGAAAGAAAAGAGACAAGACATCAGCCACAAGTATGTAACACTAGAAGGTCAATCAAACAGGTAAAATTTCTATTCATTTCTTCAAATGTTTTGACAAAAATTTAACCGCCCGACTAACAAAAAAAGACCGGCGATTATACAAAAATAAAATTAAAAACAAAGGCATTATTCTGCCGACTTCTTCTTCTTCTTGACAGGAGAAATTGAGTCCACATCAACGTCGGGCGAATAACCTTCACTTGACGTGGAAGAATAATCCGATGAAACGCTACCACTGGACCGCCTGGTCTTACTAGCAGAGCCAGTTGTTCCAGAGGACAAGCTGTCCTCATCATCATCATCAGCATCATCATCCGCGTCGACCTCCTCAGCGGCTCCACCACTTCCATCACCTCCTTGATGGAGTACGATCTCCCTGCCCGCATCGGCTTCAGCCTCCTCGCCCACCTTGGCTTTTCCCTTCTGCCTTCGGCTGATCTCATCAAGTTGAACCTTCAGGGCAGGGAAGAGGTCGGAGAAGGTAGTACCCCCGAATCCTTCGCACAGACCGCCCCGGTCATCCGTAAGACCCAAAGCTTTGTTGATCCCTTGGGCCACATGAGGCAACACCTCGTCTTGGAAGGCCGGGTTGGTCATCTCATATTGTTTCTGCAAAAAAAAAATAAAAAAATAAAGCTCGGTCTGAACAAAAGAAGCCGCGTCATCATTTGTCAAACTCACCGCCATGACTTCTTGAAGCCGCGCATTCTCTTCTTGAAGCCGCCCATTCTCCGCGACCTGTTCCTCGTACTTCTTCTCCAGAAATTTCTGGACAGAAACCAGCCGCCTGAACGACAAGGCCATGAAGTGATTGGCCGCGAACCCCCATGCGCCGGCTTGCGCCGCTTGCCGAGGAAGCTCTTCTTCCGGAGTTTTCTTCAGCTTCTTCAAAGTCTTTCGACCAAACATAGCGGCCCCGGCGGCTAGCGCATGGTGGTTAATCTTGTCACTTCCCCATGGGGGAAGTGCAGTGTATACCCGGATGCGGCTCCCATCCCTATTCCAGAGGACAGTCGGGTTGCCCTGCAGGTCGGGCGGGTTTCCGCAGGAACGAAGAAGCTCATATTCATCAGGAGACGCCGGGCCCTCTTCCTCTGATGATGGCGACCTGTTTCGCCGCTGCCTTTTCTCCCTCTGGGTCAAAACCGGGCCGGCCAGAGTGACCGGCTTGTTCGCAGCGATGTGGGAAACTGCAAGGTAAAATCAGAAGTTTAAACAAAGCAGTCCGCACGGTCATATTCAAGCGGTCTAGAAGAACTTACTGTGCTCGGGGAGGACATCCTCTAGCTCTGAGAACAGCGGGATGTAATGATTGATGTCCAACCGCTCGTTCTCAAGAAATGTGAAGGTGTCCATCTCGATCTTCCCAACCTGGGGGATCTGGAAGGCCTCTTCCCCCCAAACTTGCGGGTTGGTTTGCAACAGCCCGAAGTTGCCTTCGAGCATTACGAACCGCTCCGACCAGTCCGAGACCTTGTTCGCCAGGTTGACGATTTTCAGTCCGTGGCATCCAAAGTAGAGGTGCCCCCTGAAAGTTGAAGTCCCCACGTCGGAGACAGCCCGCACTGAGAAGAACTTCCTGAATAGGTCAAGGGAAAAACTGGTTCGCTCGAACCGAAGGTAGGAAATGAAACTGTATATGGAGGCGATGGAGTTCGGTGGAAGTTGGCCGGGTACAACCCCGTAATGGTCGAAAATGGCTATGACTTCAAGTGGCAGCGGAAATTTGAAGCCATATTCGAAGTGGTCGACCGGGACGGCTATTTGGTGCGGATTGGAAGAGTTAATCCGCTCGTCGCGCAAACGAAGCCGCGCGAGCAGGTTACTCCCTGCCATGTGTTTTGCGATGAATTCATCCAGTTCGCTCTGGGTGAGTCGGCACTCTGGGTGGTCCGCCGAATGAAAGGCTAAGGCCGCATCCGCTCGGACGGCATTAACTTTAACAGGCCACTGCGCCTTGTTCTTAGACCGCGCCATCTGGAAATCGTAAAAATGACTTCGAAGAGTCCCTACTTATAAATTTTTACGATCTGCGAATAGTAAAACTATGTCACGGCTATACATTTCTAACCGCGCGGTCAATAGCCTGCATGGTTAGATTCACCAGAAAAACAAAAGAAGCAAAGGAAACAGGAGCAAGCATACATCACAGATCGTGCGACCTGAAATCAGTTCGGATAAAACACAGAAGAAACAGAACACAAACACAGCGGCTAAACAAGAACCCGCACGGGTTATTCAAATAAAAGACATAAAGTAAAAAAGAAGCATTGTTTAAACAAAGGCCGAATCAACAAGCCGCATTCATAATACAAATTGTTCTCAAAAGCCGGTCACGGCTGACGGTGTTCAGGGGAGACATCTTCTCTGTGAAGTCACGCGACCTGGTCGCTGGTGGTGTTCAGAAGGGAATAAATCTGGCTGGTATGATAATGGAGATGGTTGATTGTGCTATGAAGCCGCCCGGCATCCCTTTCAACCCGCGTAGCGGCAATCATGCGGGGGGTTGCGGTGGCCTCATCAATCATAGGATCAGCCGCCCGAACCGGGGGAGGATTTGAGCCCGCCCCAACAGTTGGGCGGCTAACAACCTGCGTTCCATCATTCATACTTCGCCGGCCCGCAGTGACTTCCCTGGTTAACCGCAGGAATTTATCCTGGTAGTATTTCGAGTCATCCTCGAACTTAGCAGATGTTTTCTTCTCCTTCTCGAGCTGAGCGGTCAGAGTAGCGACTTGCGCCACCTTGGCTCTCTTCTCGGCCTCCACTGCAGCACGCGTGGCCTCCACCGTAGCTCGCGCGACCTCAAGCTGAGTCTCCAGGCCATTCTCCCTTTCTGTCCTGGATTTTCTGTCAATCTCCACCTGCGCCTTCAGCGCCTCTTCAGCCTTCTTCCTCGCCATTCGCTTGGCCTCCAGAGCAGTCCGAGTGCCGGCCTCCCGGTCTTCCACCTCCTTCAAGCGGGCCCTCAGATTTACCAGATCCTCCTCGAGATGCTCGAACAATTGCGGCCCTTCTTGTGAAGTCGTCGCACAGGTTGATATCGGGGGGACTAATGGAGGCAGGCTGGCCTCAAGGTCGCCCGGCTTCACAATCTGCTCCTCGCTATCTGCAAGAGGCCGCTCGGGTTATAAGAAGCAAGAGCATACAACGCCATATATATACAAAATGGACATAAATATAAGATCAATGCCTGGGCGCACAGGCCGCTTAAACCGTTCCGAGTCCATCCTCCGACGTTGCTCACGCCAGAGTCTCTCCGTTTTCTGCCTAGCGGAAGGGGACCAGGCCGCTAAGGGAAAGAAGCTCGGCGGCGGGTTCAGTAATTTATTACGACGAGGCCGCGGAATGAAGAAGCAGACAGCTTTATAATCCATGGGGCGCTTACCTGGCGCAAAAGGATCAGGCCGCAGCGGCTTGTCTAAAACCCGCTCCGCCCCTTCCTTCTTCACCATCATTATCTCCTCCCCGGTCATCATCGAGGGGACCTCCGCCTGCACTTTCAACACTTCTCCGAGTTCCCTCGCTCTTTCTTCGACCTCCAGGGCGGTCCGGGCAGCAGCTTCTCGCTCTTCGGCCTCCGTCTGAGCGGTCTCCTCAGGCTGGGCTGTGTTATCTGTAATGGGAGCAGTTCGCTTTGAAGACATCGGGCTGTCAAGAAGTTTATCTCGCCCCATCAGCTCATCCATATCCTGAAAGATCCCATTAAGTGATAAGCTACTCGCCGAGTCCGGAGGCAGGTCGCCCGGTTTCGCATCAGGGGTAGTAGGCGAGTCCTTTACCTTAGCGGATGGAGGAGTCGCTAGGCCAAGCTCCTCTTTTAGTCGCGGATTGGTCTGGAGGAGGGACTCGGCTGGTTTCTTAAAAGCCGCCCTTTCCTTGGAGGCTAGTCTCTTGACCTTCTTGGTTATTCGCTCGGTCACTGACCCGGTCTTCTTCCTTTTCTTCTCTTTCTTACCCGGAGCTGGGCTAACTTCTTTGGAGGGACTGGGGTAGTCGTCCACGGATAAAGGGGCACTCAGTTAGCCCGGCCTTGGAGAGTTAACCGCCTCCTCCCCCAAATCTCTGACTAGCAAGTGAGGATTCCCGGATGGGGTGATTTCCATGTCAAACGAGTCGGCCTCACCGACCTTCTTCGAAGGGCTACTGGGGTCAACTTTTCCAGAAGGGGCGGCCTCCCCTTTGTTCAGCGGGCTATTAGCCAGTTGGCCAAGATCTCTGGGAGGAATCAACGAGTCGCTGGGGGGAGGCCCCGAACTGTCTGCTGCGGGCTCCGCGGGAGTCTTGGGAGTTGTTGAATCCACTACGGACTTGGAATTATCCGCCGCGGTTTTCTCAGCCCGCTTCCTCTTTTTCCGGTCCTTCCGGTCCTGCTGTTCTTTCTCCTTTTTCAACCTCTCTGTCAATTCGCGTTTTTTACCTTCCACCTTCTTTTGATCTCTGGCGGGATCCACGCGGTCTAACACGGTGTCTAGGAAGTCCATTATTGAAGAGTTACCGGTCTTAAAAATTCTAACCGCAGCTGGCGAGCAATATCCCGTGATTTCAGAAAAAACTCTGCAGAAAGAATTCTCTGGCTCTCTTATAGAATTCAGGGCAAGTCGGAGCGGTCTCCTGGCTAAAGCTTATATTTTTGAAATCCTCTTGAGATTTGAAAATATGCGGGGATTATGTTTACCCGGAAAACCGCTTCTCGGGTTGGATCATTCTCGGACCGGGCGAACTGCTGGGTCAGGCCGCTGGGTTCCAGGATCAGTGGCTCTCAGCTCAAGGTAAACCAGGCCGGGTGGTCTAATGTCATTTTCGGACCGCCCCCAAGAGTGAGGGTCGTCAAGGGCCAAAACAAGAAGGCTATCCGCGGTCTCAGGAAGGAGACCGCGCGGGTTGTGCCATAGAGATTCAAGATTCAAACCCGGAGAACAAGCCGCGGTTTCAGATCAGAGACTATCCGGGTTACCTCATGAAGATCAGCCAAGCCATGTCCAGAAGACAGACCGCGGTCTCAAGCCAGAGGCCGCTCGGTCTGAATAATTGACTTGGTCCCGGTATCTTCAGCCTCAGGTCAGACAGGTCGGAGAAGCAAGCCGCCAAGCCGCGCGGTTTCTTTTTTTTTTCTTCTTTGTGCATCCCGTCACCGCCTGCCCGTTTCTCCTGTACCCGGGCAGGTGGTTATTCTATCCTTGCCCATTCGGGCAGGCCCCCAAGCCTATAAATAGGGGGTGACACTGTTCACAAGGCACGCACACTCGAATCCAGGAGCTCGCTTGTTTGAGCTGCGGTCTCGAGTTTCCCGTCTTGCGGACTGTCAAACCGGCCGGCTTCTCTTTTCCTACATTTTCAGCCGCTGTAACCGCTTCATTTTAATCAAAGGAAAGCCCGTCGCAGGAGTGGCATTTGCTACGGCGGGCGAAGTCCGGCCTCGACCGCTGCTAGCGGTCTGAATACTCTAACCGAATAGTAACTGATAATTCGCAACCCTCGATTTCCTTCGGAGGCGCACTTTTGAATCGAACAAAAGGAACGACAGTGGCAGCTGCAGAAATTGGAAACTTAGAAGAACAGCCCGCGCGGTCATAAAATGACGAGTTGAGAAAAACTTACTATCCTCAGGGCGGACATCTGCTAGCTCCGCGAACAGCGGAATGTAATGATTCACGTTGAGCCGCTCATTTTCAAGAGATTCGAAGATCTCTTTCTCGGCCGCTCCAAGTTTAACCGCTTTGAAATCCGCCGCACTCCTCGTCTGCGGGTTGACTTGAAGTAAACCGAGGGGCCCCTCGAACATTATATATCGTTCAGACCAACTCCCTACCTTGTTCGCGAGGTTGACGACTTTCATCCCCCGACATCCAAAGTAAACATGCCCCATAAAGATAGAGGTCCCATTCTCCGGAATAGACCGTACAGAGAAAAACTTTCGGAAAAGAGAAATCAAAAACTTGACTCGCTCTGACCGCAGATATGAGATAAAACTGTAGATAGAGGCGATAGAATTCGGCGGGAGTTGACCGGGCACAACTCCATAATGGTCAAAAATAGCGATGACTTCAAGTGGCGGGGGGAATCTAAAGCCGTACTTAAAATGGTCGATGGGGATGGCAATTTTAGTGGAAGACGAGGAGTTTATCCACTCATCACGTAAAGGAAGCCAAGCGGTTATGTTGCTTCCAACCATGTATTCTTTAATGAAGTCATCCAACTCGCCTTGTGTTAAGCGGCACTCTTTATGATTGGCTGATCAGAAAGCGGAAGCCGCGTCAGTTCGGACCGCGTGAACCTTCTCAGACTGCGACGACTTTCTCTTAGCTCGCGCCATTTCAGAAAGCATGGATAGATCTCCGTAATAGCTACTACTTATAGAGACAACGATCTGCAAACAACAAAATTATGGCGCGGATATGACATCAAACCGCGCGGATTATATCGCAACATTAGCACAAGTAACACAGATAACAGAGATATACAGTGGCTTGCGCATAGGCAAGTCAGGCCGATTGGACAGAAACCTGTGATCAACATGTTAACAAAGTTTAACAAAAATCTCAAGCATTTAGCGCAAATCGCGCGACCTGCATATCAATTCGGATTATAGGAAAAAGCATAAGTCATTTCAGCACAAATCACACGGGTTATATGCGCATCAGAAAGTGTTAAAGGAAAATATTATCCAAAGCAAACCAAATCATCAGGTCGTCTCAAGAAGCGAACAAAGAAATATTACAAACATGGTTCTTAAAAGTTAAAAGCCGTTCACGACTGATAAGGCTCTTGAGGGATATCCTCGCGATGAAGCCGGGCGACTTGGTCGCCGGTTTGAATAAGGAGGCCATAAATTTGGCTCGAGTGATAATGAATGTGATTGAGCGTGCTATGAAGCCGCGCGGCGTCTCGTTCTACCCATGCGGCAGGAATCGTACGAGCAGAAGGGGCCCCGGCGGACTCATTTGCAGCAGGATCGGACGCCCTGACTAGTTGCGGGTTAGAGCTCGCTCCAACAGCCGGGCGGTTCAACATCCTGGACCTCTCATGATTAGCAGAACGCCGGCTTCCGCCAACTTCCCTGGTCGAACGAAGATATTTATCCTAGTAATATTTACAGTCCTCTTCGAACTTCGAGGACATCTTCTTCTCCCTATCAAGGCGCGCGGTTATTGTGGCGATCTGATCTACTAGCATTCTTTCCTTATTAAGCCGCGCTTTCTTCTCGGATTCTAGTTGGGCCTCCAGCGCTTTCTCTCTCTCTCCGGCCGCCTTTTCTTCTCGGCCTCCAATTCAGCTCGCGCGGCCTCCAGCTGGGCTCTAATCATCAGATGTTCTTCTCGCCGTTCTTTCTTCTCCGCCTCTAGAGCAATTTGGGCGGCCTTTTCTTTTCCTTCCATTTCCCTTACCGTCACCTCCAAGTTGTTAAGATGGAGTTGAAAGTTGGCCAGCTCCTCCTATCTGGAATTTGATCTCGGCATGAGGCCCGGCACCAGGGACAGAGGCGGAAGGCTAGATATAAGGTCGCCCGATTTTACTCTGTCTTCCGGCTTATCTACAAATACAAGTTATAATTAGCACAGCCAAAGGCGAACAGAACAACTAAAGGATTATAAGGTTAAATGCCTGAATGAACAGGCCGCTTCAACTGTTCCGGGTCCATTCTCCAGCGTTGTTCTCGCCAGATCCTTTCATTGTTCCTTCGTCTAGTGGCTAAGGTTTGAGTCTTGGGCGGGAAGAAACTCGGCGGCGGATTCAACAACAATTTGTTTTGCTTTTTCCGAGGACGCGGAATGAAGAAACAGATAGTTTCATAACTCGCATCGGGCTTACCTGGGGCGAAAAGATCGGGAAGTTGCGGCTTGCCCTGCGCTCGTATCTTCTCCGCCTTTATACTCATTAAATGTAGCCCGGCCAGTGTCTGGTCCTTTTCTTCTCGCACAGCTTTTTCGGAGTCACCTGTATTCTCGTCAGGAGAGACAGCTCGGCTCGAAGTCGCAGGACTATCAAGTAACTTATCTTGGTTCAAAAAATTATCCATTACTCTGAGGATGCCCCCGATCGACATACTGTTCGCAGAATCTGGGACAAGGTCGTCTGACTTGGTATGAGGGGTATGGGGGGCGTCGATCTCCTCCTCCACACGCAGATTGCTCTGTAGACAGGCCGCCGTTGGTTTCTTAAAGGCTCTATTCTTAGCCTTCAATTTCTGAAGCTTCCTGGCAATTCGCTCTGCTGACGAATAGCCCCTTTTTCTCTTATTCTTCTTCCCCGACTCCGGGTTGACCTGCTTGGTAGGGCTGGAATCATCAAGAATCAGAACCCGGGAGGTAGGTGACCCGTCCGGCTTGGAAGAAACAACTTCTCCTTCTTCTCCAACATTCAGCTTCATGTGAGGGGTCCCCGACGGAGTAAACTCCATGTCAAAGGAGGGGGTGGAATGGTCCGCTCCGGGCTCTGCGGACTTCTTTTCTGAGGTCTTATCCTCAGGCAGTGAGACTTTCGCGGCTTTAACCTTAGCCGCCTTTTCATCGGCGGCTTTAGCCTTGGCCGCCTCCTCCTCGGCGACTTTGGCCTTTGTCGCCTATTCTATTGCGGCTTTAGCCTTAGCCGCCTCTTCCTTGGCGACTTTGGCCTTTTTCGCCTCTTCTATTGCAGCTTTAGCCTTAGCCGCCTCTTATTAGGCGGCTTTGTCCTTTGCCGCCTCTTCTTCGCAGCTTTGGCCTTTGCCGCCTCTTCTATTGCGGCTTTAGCCTTGTCCGCCTCTTCTTCAGCAGCTTTGGCCTTTGCCGCCTCTTCTCTTGCGGCTTTGACTTTGGCCGCTTCCTCCTCTATCACCCTTTTCTTTGCCAATAACTCGTCGGCGGCTTTCCTCTTCTCTGCAGTTTCTTCCCCGGTATTCTTCTTTGATCCAGAAGGTTCCACCTTCGGAGACCGCCCGGCTTTATCAGATCGGTGACTCTTTTTTCTTTTCCGGTCATCCTTCTCTTTCCGTTCATCGTCCTTCTTCCGGTCACTGCCCTTATCAACGCGGGTTTGAAGGGAATCAAGGAAATCCATTCTGATTAAAGGGGCGCCGACCTGAAAAATCCTAACCGCAATTGGCGAGTAGCGTCCCGTGATCTCGGAAGGATTATGCAGAGGAAAGAGATCTCAGGCAATTTTATAAGCATGAGTACAAGTCGGGTGCGGTCTTGCGGCTAGAACTAATATTTTCGAAATCTCTTCGGAGTTTGAAAATATGCGGGGATTATGTTTACCCAAAAGACCACTTCCGAGTAGTCCTTCTCCCAGACCGGGCAGCCTAAGGATAAAGGTCGCCCGGTTCAGGTTCAGTAAAGGTCCGTCAGAACCAACCAGCACAAAACCGGGCGGTCTGACATGATTCAGACCGCCTCCAAAGGCTAAAGATCACCAAAGCCAGGCCCCCAAAGGCACCATGAAGATCAACCAAGATCAAGTTCCAAGGGCAATCCGCGGTCTCAGGTCGGAGACCGCCCGGGTTGTACCATCGCCTTGGTCACAGCATCTTCAACCCAGGCCAAAGGCAGACCGGGAGCGCAAGCCGCCAAGCCGCGCGGCTTCTTCCTTCTCTCCCTTCTATATCTCGTCACCGCCTGCCCGTTTCTCCTGTACCCGGGCAGGCGGTTATTTTATCCCTGCCCGTTCGGGCAGGCCCCCAAGCCTATAAATAGGGGGCGGCAACGTTCCCAAGACACGCACACTCGAATCCAGGAGCTCGCTTGTTTGAGCTGCGGTCTCGAGTTTCCTGTCTTGTGACCTGTCTGACCGGCCCGGCTTCAGCTTTCCTGCATTTGTAACCCGCTGTAACCGCTTCTTCTTAATCAAAGGAAAGCCCGTCACAGGAGTGGCATTCGCTGTGATGGGCGAAGTCTGGCCTTGACCGCTGCCAGCGGTGTTGAGTCCGAGATCGCACCTCCGAGGGAAACCGGAGGCTGCGGGTTGCCGGTTACTTTTTGTGTAGAAGAATGAGACCGCTAGCAGCGGTCAAGGCCAGACTTCGCCCGCCGCGGCAAATGCCACTCCTGCGACGGGCTTTCTTTTGATTAGAAAAAAGTGGTTACAGCGGGCTGCAAGTGCAGAAAAAGAGAAGCCGACCGCTTAGACAGTCCGCAAGACGTGAAACTCGAGACAGCAGCCCAAACAAGCGAGCTCCTGGATTCGAGAGTGCGTGTCTTGTGAACAGTGCCGCCCCCTATTTATAGGCTTGGGGGCCTGCCCGAATGGGCAGGGATAGAATAACCACCTGCCTGGGTACAGGAGAAACGGGCAGGCGGTGACGGGATGCACAAAGAAAAAAAAGAAAGAAGCTGCGCGGCTTGGCGGCTTGCTTTTCCGACCTGTCTGACCTGAGGCTGAAGATACCGGGACCAAGTCAATGATTCAGACCGAGCGGCCTCTGTCTTGAGACCGCGGTCTGTCTTCTTGGCATGGCTTGGCTGATCTTCATGAGGTAACCCGGATAGTCTCTGCTCTGAAACCGCGGCTTGTTCTCCGGGTTTGAATCATGAATCTCTATGGCACAACCCGCGCGGTCTCCTTCCTGAGACCGCGGATAGCCTTCTTACTTTGGCCCTTGACGAACTTCACTCTTGGGGGCGGTCCGAAAATGACATCAGACCACCCGGCCTGGTTTACCTTGAGCTGAGAGCCACTGATCCTGGAACCCAGCGGCCTGACCCAGCAGTTCGCCCGGTCCGAGAGTGATCCAACCCGAGAAGCGGTAACTCTTCAATAATGGACTTTCTAGACACCGTGTTAGACCGCGTGGATCCCGCCGGAGATCAGAAGAAGGTGGAAGGTAGAAGGCGCGAATCGACGGAGAGGTCGAAAAAGGAGAAAGAACAGCAGGACCGGAAAGACCGGAAAAAGAGGAAGCGGGCTGAGAAAGCCGCGGCGGATAATTCCAAGTCCGTAGTAGACTCAACAACTCCCAAGACTCCTGCGGAGCCCGCAGCGGACAGTTCGGGGCCTCCCCCCAGCGACTCGTTGATTCCTCCCAGGGATCTTGGCCAACTGGCGGCTAGCCCGCTGAACAAAGGGGAGGCCGCCCCTTCTGGAAAAGTTGACTCCAGTAGCCCTTCGAAGAAGGTCGGCGAGGCTGACTCGTTTGACATGGAAATCACCCCATCCGGGAATCCCCACTTGCTAGTCAGAGATTTGGGGGAGGAGGCGGTTAACTCTCCAAGGCCGGGCGAACTGAGTGCCCCTTTATCCGTGGACGACTACCCCAGTCCCTCCAAAGAAGTTAGCCCAACTCCGGTTAAGAAAGAGAAGAAAAGGAAGAGGACCAGGTCAGTGACCGAGCGAATAACCAAGAAGGTCAAGAGACTAGCCTCCAAGGAAAGGGCGGCTTTTAAGAAACCAGCCGAGTCCCTCCTCCAGACCAATCCGCGACTAAAAGAGGAGCTTGGCCTAGCGACTCCTCCACCCGCTAAGGTAAATGACTCGCCTGCTACCCCTGATGCGAAACCGGGCGACCTGCCCCCGGACTCGGCGAGTAGCTTATCACTTAATGGGATCTTTCAGGATATGGATGAGCTGATGGGGCGAGATAAACTTCTTGACAGCCCGATGTCTTCAAAGCGAACTGCTCACATTACAGATAACACAGCCCAGCCTGAGGAGACCGCTCAGACGGAGGCCGAAGAGCGAGAAGCTGCTGCCCGGACCGCCCTGTAGGTCGAAGAAAGAGCGCGGGAACTCGGAGAAGTGTTGAAAGTTCAGGCGGAAGTCCCTTCGGTGATGACCGGGGAGGAGATAATGACGGTGAAGAAGGAAATGGCGGAGCGGGTTTCGGACAAGCCGCTGCGGCCTGATCCTTTTGCGCCAGGTAAGCGCCCCATGGATTATAAAGCTGTCTGCTTCTTCATCCCGCGGCCTCGTCGTAATAAATTACTGAACCCGCCGCCAAGCTTCTTTCCCTTAGCGGACTGGTCCCCTTCCGCTAGGCAGAAAACGGAGAGACTCTGGCGTGAGCAACGTCGGAGGATGGACCCGGAACGGTCTAAGCGGCCTGTGCGCCCAGGCATTGATCTTATATTTATGTCCATTTTGTATGTATATGGCGTTGTATGCTCTTGCTTCTTATAACCCGAGCGGCCTCTTGCAGATAGCGAGGAGCAGATTGTGAAGCCGGGCGACCTTGAGGCCAGCCTGCCTCCATTAGTCCCCCCGATATCAACCTGCGCGACGACTTCGCAAGAAGGGCCGCAACTGTTCGAGCATCTCGAGGAGGATCTGGTAAATCTGAGGGCCCGCTTGAAGGAGGTGGAAGACCGGGAGGCCGGCACTCGGATTGCTCTGGAGGCCGAGCAAATGGCGAGGAAGAAGGCTGAAGAGGCGCTGAAGGCTCAGCTTGAGCCCGCGCGAGCTATGGTGGAGGCCAAGAAGAGAGCCAAGGTGGCGCAAGTCGCCACTCTGACCGCTCAGCTCGAGAAGGAGAAGAAAACATCGGCTAAGTTCGAGGATGACTCGAAATACTACCAGGATAAATTCCTGCGGTTAACTAGGGAAGTCGCTGCGGTCCGGCGAAGTATGAATGATGGAATGCAGGTTGTTAGCCGCCCGACAGTTGGGGCGGGCTCAAATCCTCCCCCGGTTCGGGCGGCTGATCCTATGATTGATGAGGCCACCGCAACCCCCCGCATGATTGCCGCTACGCGGGTTGAAAGGGATGCCGGGCGGCTTCATAGCACAATCAATCATCTCCATTATCATACCAGCCAGATTTATTCCCTTCTGAACACCACCAGCGACCAGGTCGCGCGACTTCACAGAGAAGATGTCTCCCCTGAACACCGTCAGCCGTGACCGGCTTTTGAGAACAATTTGTATTATGAATGCGGCTTGTTGATTCGGCCTTTGTTTAAACAATGCTTCTTTTTACTTTGTCTTTTATTTGAATAATCTGTGCGGGTTCTTGTTTGACCGTTGTGTTTGTGTTCTGTTTCTTCTGTGTTTTCTCCGAACTGATTTCAGGTCGCACGATCTGTGATGTATGCTTGCTCCTGTTTCCTTTGTTTTTCTGGTGAATCTAACCATGCAGGCTATTGACCGCGCGGTTAGAAATGTATAGCCGTGGCATAGCTTTACTATTCGCAGATCGTAAAAATCTATAAGTAGGGACACTTCGAAGTCATTTTTACGATTTCCAGATGGCGCGATCTAAGAACAAGTCGCAGCGGCTGTTAAGGTTAAAGCCGTCCGAGCTGATGCGGCTTTAACCTTTCATTCGGCGGACCACCCAGAGTGCCGACTCACCCAGAGCGAACTGGATGAATTCATCGCAAAACACATGGCAGGGAGTAACCTGCTCGCGCGGCTTCATTTGCGCGACGAGCGGATTAACTCTTCCAATCCGCACCAAATAGCCATCCCGGTCGACCACTTCGAATATGGCTTCAAATTTCCGCTGCCACTTGAAGTCATAGCCATTTTTGACCATTACGGGGTTGTACCCGGCCAACTTCCACCGAACTCCATCGCCTCCATATACAGTTTCATATCCTACCTTCGGTTCGAGCGAACCAGTTTTTCTCTTGACCTATTCAGGAAGTTCTTCTCGGTGCGGGCTGTCTCCGACGTGGGGACTTCAACTTTAGGGGGCACCTCTACTTTGGATGCCACGGACTGAAAATCGTCAACCTGGCGAACAAGGTCTCAGACTGGTCGGAGCGGTTCGTAATGCTCGAAGGCAACTTCGGGCTGTTGCAAACCAACCCGCAAGTTCGGGGGGAAGAGGCCTTCCAGATCCCCCAGGTTGGAAAGATCGAGATGGATACCTTCACGTTTCTTGAGAACGAGCGGTTGGACATCAATCATTACATCCCGCTGTTCTCAGAGCTAGAGGATGTCCTTCCCGAGCACAGTAAGTTCTTCTAGACCGCTTGCATATGACCGCGCGGACTGCTTTGTTTAAACTTCTTATTTTACCTTACAGCTGCCCACATCGTCCCTGCGAACAAGCCGGTCACTCCGGCCGGCCCGGTTCTGACCCAGAGGGAGAAAAGGCAGCGGCGAAACAGGTCGCCATCATCAGAGGAAGAGGGCCCGGCGTCTCCTGATGAATATGAGCTTCTTCGTTCCTGCGGAAACCCACCCGACCTGCAGGGCAACCCGACTGTCCTCTGGCATAGGGATGGGAGCCGCATCTGGGTGTCCACTGCACTTCCCCCATGGGGAAGTGACAAAATTAACCGCCATGCGCTAGCCGCCGGGGCCGCTATGTATGGCCGAAAGACTTTGAAGAAGCTGAGGAAGACTCCGGAAGAAGAGCTTCCCCGGCTAGCGGCGCAAGCCGGCGCATGGGGGTTCGCGGCCAATCATTTCATGGCCTTGTCGCACAGGCGGCTGGTTTCTGTCCAGAAATTTCTGGAGAAGAAGTACGAGGAGCAGGTCGCCGAGAATGCGCGGCTTCAAGAAGAGAATGCGCGACTTCAAGAAGTCATGGCGGTGAGTTTGACAAATGATGACGCGGCTTCTTTTATTCAGACTGAGCGACAAGATTTATTATTTTTCTTTTCTTTTTTGCAGAAACAATATGAGATGACCAACCCGGCCTTCCAAGACGAGGTGTTGCCTCATGTGGCCCAAGGGATCAACAAAGCTTTAGGTCTTATGGAAGACCGGGGCGGTCTGTGCGAAGGATTCGGGGGTACTACCTTCTACGACCTCTTCCCTGCCCTGAAGGTTCAACTTGATGAGATCAGCCAAAGGCAGAAGGGAAAAGCCAAGGTAGGCGAGGAGGCTGAAGCCGATGCGGGCAGGGAGATCGTACTCCATCAAGGAGGTGATAGAAGTGGTGGAGCCGCTGAGGAGGTCGACGCGGATGATGATGCTGATGATGATGATGATGAGGACAGCTTGTCCTCTGGAACAACTGGCTCTGCTAGCAAGACCGGGCGGTCCAGTGGTAGCGATTCATCGGATTATTCTTCCACGTCACGTGAAGGTTATTCGCCCGACGTTGATGTGGTCTCGATTTCTCCTGTCAAGAAGAAGAAGAAGAAGTCGGCAGAATAATGCCTTTGTTTTTAGCTTTATTTTTGTACAATCGCCGGTCTTTCTTTTGTTAGCCGGGCGGTTAAATTTTTGTCAAAACATTTGAAGAAATGAATAGAAATTTTACCTGTTTGATTGACCTTCTAGTATTACTTACTTGTGGCTGATGTCTTGTTTCTTTTCTTTCTTTTTACCTTTTGCCTTTTTATGATCTAGCCGTGCGGTTATCCTGATATGAGCATAAGTGATGATTTGATGATCTTGGACGATCTATATTCGAACCGTGCGATTACTCATTTGGGTCTCAGGACGTCTGATTTCTGATAATATGAACCATAACATATAGACTCATGCGACTATAATTTAGACCGGGCGGCTTCTTATCATTCAGAGATATTTTATCCTTGCCGATGTCAATAACGAATCACAACTTTGCGCGGTTTGAATTCTATCCTGGCAAGTAATACACTGTATCTTAGAGATAACTTTTGCTTAAGAAATAGCTCAAACTCGATCGATTAGAGCATAATCCGGGCGATCAGATATTTAGATCTTGAGATATCCAACTTAATTAATTGTAAAGATAGGTAATGTCCGCCCGGTTAGAATACAATCTGAGCAATATATTCAGATCCAGAAATATCCAATTCAACAAAATGGAGGGATAGATAAACCCGACCGGTCAGAACACAATCCGGGCAATCATATAATTAGCTCCATAAATATCCAATTTATAATGGATGGATAAACCCGCCCGGTTAGAATATAATCCGGGCAGTTATATAATTGTCCAAAAATACCCAACCTATAAAAGATTGACAGGACCGCCCGGTTAGAATACAACCCGGGCAACCATATAATTATCCAGAAATACCCCCAACTTATACACAATCAGACCATTCGGTTTAAAAGTTCAGACCGCCCGATCTTAGTATCACAACCCTTTATTAGGGTAGAAGAACACCTGTACCTGTTTTAATAATATCTCCCCCGAATGGTTTTATACAAAAAACCACAAGAGGTGAATACCTTCCTGTAGGGAAAAAGGATAATCTACAGGCTCAGATGACCAAGTGGGCAGGTGGGCCTTGGCAGCGAACATTGCTTTCCTCAAGTGGTCATAAGAGCTGTAGAAATAAAGAGAAACAAGTACATACCCAGATGACCAAGTGGGCAGGTGGGCCTAGGCGGCGAACATTGCTTTCCTCAGAGAGATCAACTCAGTTGTGGGTCCCGCTTAGGCATCGCTCGAGAGTACCTTGGAGTATTCGATAGTCACAGACTAAGATGATTAGTTGGGCAGGTGTGGTTATGCCGCGGGGGCTATACCGACATTGCTTTCCTCAGAAGGATCATCAAAGCTGTAATTATATCCCCCTCGGGGCATGATAGAGCCAACATTCACCTAGACCTCCCTTGATGCAGGGGTGTGTCGGATATCAGCCGGGATCCAAGGTTCTGAAGACCACCGCACGGGAATTGGCAAGCTACCACTACACGTGTGCGAAAACTCCCCGCTACAGATGATCTTCATGGTTTTTACGCTAATGACTACAATCCGAGGGGGTTCGAGCAGAACTTGGCGATGTCTCCGTGGTTCAGTGAGTTTGATATATGAGAAAATGCAGAAAAGAAACATCAGACATGGAGAAGTGTCAGTATGGAGCTTCTTATTAAAATATCTCAAAAAGAACTGCAGAAAAGTAAGGAAGACATTTTAAGGATAGAACCGTTTGAGATCGTCGCCACTCCAGGTGCGCGGGATTTCTTCTCCTTCACTTGTTTGGAGGCGATAAAACCCACTTTTTAATGCCTCCTTGACGATGAAAGGTCCAGACCAATTAGGATTTAGCTTCCCGACATTACCTGTTCGGGCTGCTGCATCAACCTCTTTTAGTACGACGTCGCCGACCGCGAAATGCTTTACCCTGACATTTTTGTCAAAGTACTTTGCCATCCTCCTTTTAACTTCTTCTTGCCTGATTGTTGCCTCGTCCTGAAGTTCTTCGATTAAATCCAGACTATACTTGATAGCCTCGTCATTGTAGTCTACCCACGCTTCTCCTCCTTCTTTTCCGTGCACAACTCTTGGAGTGACCACCTCAAACTCCACAGGAACAACAACCTCCGAGCCATGAGACAGTTTGAATGGTGTCTCCCCTGTAGCTGAAGATGGAGTAGTACGAAGAGTCCAAAGGATGGAGGGAAGTTGATCCGCCCATTTTCCTTTCTGATTCCAAACTCTTTTCATCAGGAGCTGCTGGATTCGCTTGTTGGCTGCTTCTACCTGACCATTGGTCCTTGGATGATGTACTGAGGAAAACCGCAGGTCAATTCCAACCTGATCGCAAAATTTTATCATCTCGGGATTATTGAATTGTGGACCATTATCAGTGACAATTGCCAGCGGAATTCCGTGTCGGCAGACTATTTCTCCCCAGATGAAGTTTCTGATGATTTGGGTAGTAGTTCTTGCCAGTGCCTTAGCCTCGATCCACTTGCTGAAGTAGTCAATCATCACTATGATAAAGCGGCGCTGACCGCTAGCCATTGGAAAGGGTCCAATGAGATCCATCCCCCAAACTGCAAAAGGCCACGGCGCAGTTATTGATCTGAGTGACTGAGCAGGCAAATGCTGAAGAGGGGCGAACTTTTGGCACTGCACACACTGCTTGGCAAATGCTTCAGCATCCTTTCTCATAGTCGGCCAAAAATATCCTTGCCGCAGGATCCTCTTTTCTAAGGTTTTTGCCCCTGAATGGCTACCACATTCCCCAGAATGAACTTCCTGAAGTACGATAGGGATCTCTTCTTCTGAAACACATCGTGCTGACGGGGAAATCAAAGTTTTTCTGTAGAGAACTCCTGCTATTAGATAATAATATGCCGCCTTCCTTTTGAATCTTCTCCGATCTTTGATGGAATGGTGGAACTCCCCCTTTAATAGGAATAACTCGTAAGGATCCTTCCATGAAGGATTATGATCAATTTGCATGAGTTCTGCCTCATCTATTGCCGGATGAAAGAGTTCAAAGGTCACTCCCCCTGATGGAAGACCGAACTTCGACAATTCATCTGCCTCCTCAT
Source organism: Dactylorhiza incarnata (assembly GCA_033032865.1). Classification (NCBI taxonomy): domain Eukaryota; kingdom Viridiplantae; phylum Streptophyta; class Magnoliopsida; order Asparagales; family Orchidaceae; genus Dactylorhiza; species Dactylorhiza incarnata. Next base: position 1,128,400 of record JAWHQI010000373.1, on the reverse strand, counting down.
TTTGCGTTCTTGGGATGTGCTCGATAATAAATGACTTGAATCTTCCGATTTCCCTTTTGGCTAATAGCAGATATTTTCGCAGAATCGGCTCCCTTGTCTCATAATTTCCCAAGACCTGGGAGGCCATCACCAGTGAGTCGGTTCGAACATGTACATATTCTATGCCCAACTCTTTCGCAAGCCTTAGCCCAGCCAAAAGTGCTTCATATTCTGCCTGGTTATTTGTAACTGGAAAGAAGAACTTGATAGCTTGCTCCAGCCTGATGCCATTTGGGCTGATCAACACTACTCCTGCTCCCACGGAGTTTCAGCCAGAAGCCCCATCCACATAAATGATCCAAGCCAGAGGAGATCGTACCACCTATTCAGGACTAAGCTCTGTTGTATCTACCAGGAAGTCTGCCAAGATTTGCGCTTTGATTGTTGTTCGGGGGATGTACGATATCTCAAATTCACTTAGTTTAATAGCCCATTTTGCCAACCTCCCTGAATGATCTGGCTTTTCAAGAATATTCCTTAAAGGATGATCTGTAACAACTTGGACGGAATGAGCCTGAAAATAAGGGCGAAGCCTTCGCGCTGACATAATCAAAGCCAAGGCCAGTTTCTCCAGGATCGAATATCTGGTTTCTGCATCCTTAAGGATGTGGCTGACATAGTATATTGGAAACTGCCTCCTCTTTTCTTCCCGAACGAGGACGGAACTCACCGCTTCTGGTCCGACTACCAGATATAAGAATAGCTTTTCTCCCTCACGGGGACATTGGAGTAGTGGAGTCGAAGTTAACTGTCCCTTCAGCTGCTCGAAAGCCTTGTTACACTCCTCGCTCCATTCAAACTTTGATCCCCCTCGCAATGTTTTAAAGAATGGGGCACTTTTATCTCCGGATTTGGAGATAAACCTGCTCAATCCTGCTAATCTCCCCCCAAGTTGTTGAACTTCTTTAGTATTTCGAGGAGGGGTCATATCAAGGATGGCCTTCACCTTATCTGGATTTGGTGCAAGGCTATCAGGAGTTAAGAGATGCCCAAGAAATTTTCCTTTGCTTGCCCCGAACACACATTTCAATGGGTTTAATTTTAACTTGAACCTCCGTAGAGTAGCGAACGTCTCTACGAGGTCTTCCAAGTGCAATGAGAATGTTTTACTTTTGAGAAGAAGGTCATCAACGTAAACTTCGAGATTCCTGCCCTTTTGATGTTTAAAGACGGTATCCATCATTCTTTGGTATGTTGCACCCGCGTTTTTAAGACCGAAGGGCATTACGAGATAGCAGTAACACCCATCGTTTGTGATAAATGAGGTATGCGGGATGTCAGGTTTGTGCATTTTAATTTGATGGTACCCGGAGAAGGCATCGAGGAAACTCATAAAACCATACCCAACCGCGGAATCAACTAAGACATCTATCCGAGGCAAAGGGTAGCAATCTTTAGGGCACGCTTTATTAAGTTTGGTGAAGTCCACGCACATGCGCCACTTCCCACAAGATTTCTTAACCATTACAACATTCGACATCCACGTGGGATATTGAATCTCAGAAATGAAACCCGCTTTTAGGAGTTTGGAAACTTCCTCTCTGATGGGCAACGCCAGCTTGGTCGCCACTTCTCTCTTCTTTTGTTGGACGGGCTTGAACTCAGGAGATACGTTTAAATGATGAGAAGCCACGTCTGGATCCACTCCTGGCATATCCTCCGCTGACCAAGCGAAGACATCCAGATTCCCCAACAGACAGGAGATTAGCTCCACTTTCTCCTCTTCTGACAACTCAGCGTTGATGACCAGCTTCTTTTCTGCCCCTCAGCAATAGGAACTTCTTGGGTCGCTTGGGCAGGTTCCAAGTGAGCCCCTTCTCGATCTTTTCCTTCCTTGACGGCCTCTGGAGACTCAGCAACCTCCAAAATCTCATCCATGATCTTGGGAAGTGGAGCGTCGGTGACCATGTTGACAGTTCGGACGTAGCACTCCCGAGCTACCTTTGGGTTGCTTCTGACCCGATACTGTTTTCCTTCAGCAGCGAACTTGAGGGCGAGATGAAAGGTGGACACTACCGCCCTATACACATTAAGAATCGGCCTCCCGAAGATAGCACAGTAGTTGCTCGGAGCATCTACTACCACGAAATTGATCAACTTTATTATTCCTCCAAGAGAGACCAGGAGCTTCACTGAACCCTCTACTTCCTTCTTCTCCCCAGAAAAACCGTAGAGGGGTCCCTCGGTGGAGAGCAGATGCTTTCCAGTCTTCAGGGCCTCGAAAGTCGGACGAAAAAGGAGATTGACAGAGCTGCCGGTGTCAATCAGAATCTTGTGGACTGTATAGTTTTCGATGATGGCCTTGATAACCACCGCATCATCGAAAGGATTAGCATTGGGGGGAAGGTCATCCTGACCAAACGTGACCATAGTGCTTTCGGGAGGAGAACTTGTAGTGGCTGCCACTTCCTGCTTTAGAACCCTTGAAATGCTGGATTTGCGAGATGACTCCGCTCCAGCTCCCCCATGGATACAATAGATGTCCCCTAAGGGGCCCACATCATTGACTTCGACGCATTCGGTAGAAGGATGGATGTCACCATAGTAGCCGGCGTCCTCGACGTCGGCGCATTCCCAGGTTACTTCTACTGTTTCCTTCTCCTTTTTCTTCTCGGTAGTTGGCTCAGCAATTTTATCTTTCCGAACTAGACCCCGGAGCTTTCCTTCTCCCAGGAGTCTTTCTATAAGCAGACGAAGAGCTCGACAGTCTTCAGTTAGATGTCCCCCCTCTTTATGATACTCACAATAAAGGTTCGGATTTCGACTGCGAATATCCGACTTCAGAGGAGCAGGCCTTTTGAAATCTGGCCTCTTTTGCAGAATCTGGACTACTTCGTCCATGGTGACGTTTAGGGGAGTGAATGACTCTTGCGAATCATCGTATTGAGTTGATGGAATGACTGGAGGTGGATGCGCGGCATACTGTTGTAAATATACCGGCATGATTTGCGGAGGGGGAGCGGATGAAGCGGGAGCGACGGCCAACGGTGGTTTCTGATCTTGAAACCGCTGATGGCCCATAAATGGTTGCTTATTTTTGTAGTTCCTCCCCCTTTGGGAACGGGGATCGAAGTGGGACTGATTCGATGGTGGATGACGGAAGGATGGATTCGATGGCTCCTTGTCGCTTACCAGCTTCGCGACGTAGTCTGGATTGCTCTTCTCTCCTCTGATAAACATATTTGCCAAACTTATCATTTCCTGATAAGTCTTAGGCTCCCTTATATTTGCTTCGAACTTTAGGGGGCCCTCTCTTAGGCCATGGATGAGGGCAACCCTATACAGCTCCGGGTCCACATTTTGAACTTCCATGATCTCTCTCTGGAATCGATCCACAAAACGAGCCCATGTCTCGCCTTCCCGTTGTTTTATATCGAAAAGGGCCGCCGGGCCGCTCTTTCTCTTCCTTGAGGTGGAGAATCTCAGCAGGAATTCTCTTCGCAGCTCCGTGAAACAACGGATCGACCTGGGGTGCAAACCGTAGAACCATTCCCTCGCTTGTCCTTCAAAGGAGGTTACAAGAAGCTTGCACTTGGTTGCATCAGTTAAGGTTCTGAGAGCAATGGCTGACTCGAAAGCTTGTAAATGAACCGTGGGATCAGTCTCCCCATTGAACGCTGGCAGGCGAGGTTCCCTAAAATTATTAGGGGCAGGCTCCCCTCTGACTTCGTCCACAAAGGGAGAGGTTTCTTCCATGTCTTCATATAGAGGAGCAGAGTAATAAGCCGCTGGAGCTGCGGCTATTCGCGGACAAGCCGCCTGATAAGAAGACCGGGCGGCAGCTTCTGGCGGGTAGGAGTGATGAATAGGAACTTCAGGCGGGTAGGAGAGACGGGCCGCGCTCTCCTGCGGGTAGGAAAGATAGGCAGCGTGAGAAGTCGCCCCATGGAAGTCGAGGACTCGAGCTGGCATGTTGTGCGCGACTTCCTGATATAAGTTTTTCCTAGCCGCAGGGTCTTTTTGATGGAGCTGGAAATTAGCGGCTTGCGGTAGCGAGTAAGGAGGAGGTGGAGGAAGGACCGGGGTCACCGCCTGATTAGCCGCGGCTTGTTGCGGAACTAGTCGCTCGGTTAGCATTGCTAAAGTCTGACTGATCGCTTCAAGTCGCTGATCAGTGGCCCTCTGAGCCCGCTCGGCTTCTCTCCTTGACTGTTCCAGGGCTTCCCACAAAGAGTCCTCGCTATGATCGGAGCGGTCTCCAAGGGGGAACTGACGGTCTGACATTGTGGCGAAAAGGATTTCACCGACAATCCGCGATCTGAAGGTCGCGTGTTTCTGTTGAGTCCGAGATCGCACCTCCGAGGGAAACCGGAGGCTGCGGGTTGTCGGTTACTTTTTGTGTAGAAGAATGAGACCGCTAGCAGCGGTCAAGGCCAGACTTCGACCGCCGCGGCAAATGCCACTCCTGCGATGGGCTTTCTTTTGATTAGAAAAAAGTGGTTACAGCGGGCTGCAAGTGCAGAAAAAGAGAAGCCGGCCGGTTAGACAGTCCGCAAGACGTGAAACTCGAGACCGCAACCCAAACAAGTGAGCTCCTGGATTCGAGAGTGCGTGTCTTGTGAACAGTGCCGCCCCCTATTTATAGGCTTGGGGGCCTGCCCGAATGGGCAGGGATAGAATAACCACCTGCCCGGGTACAGGAGAACCGGGCAGGCGGTGACGGGATGCACAAAGAAGAAAAAAGAAAGAAGCCGCGCGGCTTGGCGGCTTGCTTTTCCGACCTGTCTGACCTGAGGCTGAAGATACCGGGACCAAGTCAATGATTCAGACCGAGCGGCCTCTGGCTTGAGACCGCGGTCTGTCTTCTGGGCATGGCTTGGCTGATCTTCATGAGGTAACCTGGATAGTCTCTGCTCTGAAACCGCGGCTTGTTCTCCGGGTTTGAATCTTGAATTTCTATGGCACAACCCGCGCGGTCTCCTTCCTGAGACCGCGGATAGCCTTCTTACTTTGGCCCTTGACGACCTTCACTCTTGGGGGCGGTCCGAAAATGACATCAGACCACCCGACCTGGTTTACCTTGAGCTGAGAGCCACTGATCCTGGAACCCAGCGGCCTGACCCAGCAGTTCGCCCGGTCCGAGAGTGATCCAACCCGAGAAGCGGTTTTCCGGGTAAACAAGCGGTCTCAATTTCCTTAACTAAAAAGTAACCGGCAGCCCGCAGCCTCCGATTTCCCTCGGAGGTACAATTTCGGACTCAATAGTACTACCCCTTCTTCGACTACAGGGGAGACACCATTCAAATTATCTCATGGGTCGGAGGCAGTCGTTCCAGTAGAATTTGAGGTGGTCACCCCCAGGGTGGTGTATGCAAAAGAGGGAGGAGAGGCATGGATAGAAGATAATGATGAAGCCATCAAGTATAGCCTGGATTTAATTGAAGAGCTTCAGGATGAAGCAACAATCAGACAAGAGGAAGTAAGAAGGAGAATGGCCAAGTACTTTGACAAGAATGTCAGGGTAAAACATTTTGCAGTCGGAGACGCTGTGCTAAAGAAAGTTGATGCAGCAGCTAGAACAGGCAACGTCGGAAAGCTGAATCCCAACTGGGCCGGACCTTTCATCATCAAGGAAGTACTAAAAAGCGGGGCTTATCGTCTTCAAACAAGTGAAGGAGAAGACATCTCACGCACCTGGAGCGGTGATGATCTCAAACGGTTCTATCCTTAAAATGCATTCTTTACTTTCTTGCATTTTTTGGGATATTTTAATGAAAAGCCCCGTACTGACACTTCTCCATGTCTGATGATTCTTTTTTACACTTTCTTATATATATCAACCTCACTGAACCGCGGAGACATCGCCAAGTTCTGCTCGAACCCCCTCGGATTGTAGTCATTTGCATAAAACCACGAAGACCATATGTAGCGGGGAGTTTTCGCACACGTGTAGTGGTAGCTTGCCAATTCCCGTGCGGTGGTCTTTGGAACCTTGGATCCCGGCTGATATCTGAAACACCCATGCATCAAGGGAGGTCTGGGTGAATGTTGGCTCTATCATGCCCCGAGGGGGATATAGTTACAGCCTTGATGATCTCTCTGAGGAAAGCAATGTCGGTATAGTCCCTGCGACACAACCACACCTGCCCAATTGATCATCTTGGTCTGTGACCATCGAATACTCCTAGGTACTCTCAAGCGATGCCTAAGTGGGACCCACAACTAGGTTGATCTATCTGAAGAAAGCAATGTCGGTATAGCCCCGGCGGCATAACCACACCTGCCCAATTGATCAACTCAGCTTGTAGCCCTAGGAAGGAGAGCAGTTGAGTCGCTTACAGCCCTTTTGACCACTTGAGGAAAGCAATGGTTGCCACCTAAGACCACCTTCCCACTTGGTCATCTGAGTCTGCACTTATCTTTTTTTCTTTATTCCTACAACTCTTATGACCATCTGAGGAAAACAATGGTTGCCGCCTAGGCCCACCTATCCATTTAGTCATCTGAGTCTGTAGCTACTTTTTATTGCATTATAGGGAATTATCTCATATGGTCTGTCTGGGCCATTTGAGGAGAAAACAGGATTTTCAAACAGGCGTATCGTAGACCGGGCGGTTTGTGTTTAAATCCTGCGGTTTGAAATGAGCAGGAACAAATCATCGGAGGGTCTGGTTATGAAACCGATCGGTTTTAAGCAGGATATCATAAAATGCCATAAGGCAGGTATCAGGAGATCAAGCATAATCATGACCAGTCGGTCTCATCATTCGGTTTGAAAACCTATCATCTTTGTGGGTTTCGATTCGATCCGTTCAGTTAATAACAGGCTCTTCATAATCAAGCAATAGAGTCCGCTGTCGATGATATGTAAAACTATGTTATGTAAATCCGTTTGGGTTTATTCGGAAGAATAAGATTTGCTGAAATCTAAGTTACGCGAACCATCCAGATTAAATACTAATCGCGCGACCTGTTGATTATATTCTTATAAATTGGCATTCTCAAATCTGGTGAAGCAATTATGAAAAGCTGGGTTATAATCACGCGACTTGGTTATGTTTGATTTCCCGATTGGATTTCTATCCGCCCAAGTTATATATATAAACGCACGGGCATATCAGTTATTGGTTATATTCAAAGGGATGGGATTTGCGAAAATCTGAATTATAAGTTCTCTAAATCAAAATATTAATCGCTCAACCTGTTGATTGTTTTCTTGTGACTTGGTATGCCTCGCGAAGCAATTATACAAGACCGGATAAGGTTCGCGCGGCTTGGTATCAAATATATAGAGTCATCTAATCAGACAGGACATGTTCAAATCGCATGGTCATGATTCCGCAGCGACCTGAAGTTATGTTTGGATTCCTGGTTATTACAAGGCACTTATAATAAGATGAATCAAAGAAATAAGCCGCGCGAACAGATTTTATAAACGTTCAAGTCGCTATTTCACCACACGACCTGATCCAAAGAAAGGAGACCGCAATAAAACGCAAGTAAGCCGCAAGAAAAACGAACAATTAAACAGGTAAAAATGTTTCATTTCATCATCAAAATATATTTACATTGTTTGTGGCCGACCGGCTAACAAAACTAAGCCGTCGGCTATGCAAAATAGAAAACAAAATTCAAAATAGCAATCTCCGCTATTCGTCCGGTTTTAGTTTTTTTGGCCGCAGGGGAACTTGAGTCTTCACTGCCGTCAATGTTCACGTCGGGCGAATACCCTTTACTAGAAGAAGAGGAACCCGAGAAGCTGCTACCCGAGCTACTCGAGCTACCAGAGCCGCCCGACTTGCGGGACCTGGACCGCCCTGTTTCATCAGAATCACCGGACTCTGCATCCGAGCCATCTTCTTTTTCTTCAACAGCCACTGCGGGTTCTTTTTCGACCTCTTCGCCGTTGCTCTCTTCCTCAGAACTGCTGGACTCGGCTTTGCCCTTCCCCTTGGCTCGGCGGGTTATTTCATCTAGTTTGTCCTTCAGTCCAGGATAGAGGTCCGGGAAGGTAGTATCTTCAAAACCCCAGACAAACCATCTCGATCTCGCAGGCGATTTAAGGCACGGTCGATTCCCTTGGCAACGTGGGGGAAGACCTCGTCCTGGAAATCCGGGTTGTTTCATAACTCGCATCGGGCTTACTTGGGGCAAATGGATCGGGCAGTTGCGGCTTGCCCTGCGCTCGTATCTTCTCTGCCTTTATACCCATTAAACGTAGCCCGACCAGTGTTTGGTCTTTCCCTTCTCGCACAGCTTTTTCGGAGTCACCTGTATTCTCGTCAGGGGAGACACCTCGGCTCGAATTCGCAGGACTATCGAGTAATTTATCTTGGTCCAGAAAATTATCCATTCCTCTGAGGATGCCCCCTATCGACACACTGTTCGCAGAATCCGGGACAAGGTCGTCCGATTTGGCAAGAGGGGTATTGGGGGCGTCGATCTCCTCCTTCACACGTGGATTACTTTGAAGACAGGCCGCGGTTGGTTTCTTAAAAGCTTTATTCTTGGCCTTCAATTTTTGAAGCTTTCTGGCAACTCGCTCTGCCGACGAATAGCTCCTTTTCCTTTTCTTCTTCCCCGACTTCGGGCTGGTCTGCTTTGAAGGGCTAGAGTCATCAAGAATCCGCACCGGCGAGGTAGATAATCCGTCCGGCAAGGAAGAAATGACTTCCCCTTCTTCAACATTCAGTTTCATATGAGGAGTCCCCGACGGAGTAAACTCCATGTCAAAGGAAAGAGTATGATGGTCCGCACCGAGTTCTGCCGACTTCTTTTCTGGGGTCTTCTCAGGTAGTGGGACCACTGCGACTTTAGCTCTGGCCGCCTCCACATCGGCAGCTTTAGCCTTGGCCGCCTCCGCCTCGGCGGCTTTAGCCTTGGCCGCCTCCGCCTCGACGGCTTTAGCTTTGGCCGCCTCCGCCTCGACGGCTTTAGCCTTGGCCGCCTCCACCCCGGCGGCTTTAGCCCTGGTAGCCTCTTCTTTTGTGGCTTCAGCTTTGGCCGCCTCTTCTTTCGCGGCTTGGGCTTTGGCCGCCCCTTCTTTCGCGGCTTCAACCTTGGTCGCCTCTTCCTCCACAGTTCTTTTCCCGGCCAACAACTCTTCGGCGGTCTTCTTCTCTTCTGCAGTTTTCTCTCCGGTATTCTTAGATCTAGAAGGTTCCACTCTTGGAGACCGTCCGGTCTTGTCAGATCGGTGGCCTTTTCTTCTTTTCCGGGCATCCTTCTCTTTCCGTTCTTCATCCCTCTTCCGGTCACTGCCCTTATCTACGCGGGTTTGAAGGGAATCGAGGAAATCCATTCGGATCAAAGGGGTGCCGACCTGGAAAATCCTAACCGCTATTGGCGAGTAGCGTCCCGTGGTCTCAGAAGATTTATGCAAAGTAAAGAGCTCTCAGGCAATTTTATAGGCAGGAGTAAAAGTCGGGCGCGGTCTTGCAGCTAAAACTAATATTTTCGAAATCTCTTCGGAGTTTGAAAATATGCGGGGATTATGTTTACCCAAAAGACAGCATCCGAATAACATTACTCGCAAACCGGGCGGTCTCACGACAAGTCGCCCGGTTCAGATTTGATGAGGTCCATCAGCACCAACCGGGCGGTCTGAGGATTCAAGCCGCCTCCAAAGATTAAAGATCACCGAAGGCCCAAGTCCAAACAGCAGGCCGCGGTCTCAAGACAGACCGCCCAGTCGCCTTGGTCGCAACAGCTTCAGCTCCTGGTCAAGACAGATCGGAAGTGCGAGCCGCCAAACCGCGCGGCTTTCTTTTTTCCTTTCTGTATCCCGTCACCGCCTGGCCGATTCTCCTGTACCCGGGCAGGCGGTTATTATATCCTAGCCCGTTCGGGCAGGCCCCCAAGCCTATAAATAGGGGGCGGCGACGTTCCCAAGACACGCTCACTCGAATATAGGAGCTCGCTTGTTTGAGCTGCGGTCTCGAGTTTCCCGTCTTGCGACCTGTCTGACCGGCCGGCTTCTGCTTTCCTACATTTGTAATCCGTTGTAACCGCTTCTTCGTAATCAAAGGAAAGCCCAAGCCTATAAATAGGGGGCGGCGACGTTCCCAAGACACGCTCACTCGAATACAGGAGCTCGCTTGTTTGAGCTGCGGTCTCGAGTTTCCCGTCTTGCGACCTGTCTGACCGGCCGGCTTCTGCTTTCCTACATTTTTAATCCGTTGTAACCGCTTCTTCGTAATCAAAGGAAAGCCCGTCACAGGAGTGGCATTTGCCGTGACGGGCGAAGTCTGGCCTTGACCGCTGCCAGCGGTCTCACTTTCTCCAAGTAAAAAGTAACCGGCAACCCGCAGCATTCGATTTCCATCGGAGGTGCGATTTCGGACTCAACATAGTTGTCGATATATAGCGGGTTGCACTGATAATGCGAAATTTAGCTCCAAATGACACCTAAACTTGAAACAACCATAACTTTTGATCAGGTTGTCTGATTTTTGCCCACAAAACCTCTTCAAAATGAGCTATGAGCCATACATTCAATGGAGAGCAAGTTTTACCCAATCTAGTTCTTGTAGTGGTCGGTATACATTGAGTTGCAGTGGTCATATGGGATTTAGCTCTAACTGACACCTAAACTTCAAACAGTTATAACTTTTGATATGGTGGGCCGGATTTTTCCCGAAACACCTTTTCGAAATAAGCTCGGAGCACTACATTCATTGGAGCACAAGTCGTACCCATTCCAGTTCATTCAGTTGTCGATATAAAGCGGGTTGCAGCGGTAATGCAAAATTTAGCTCCAAATGACACCTAAACTTCTAACAGCCATAACTTTTGATTTGCATGTTTGATTTTTGCCCACAACACCTTTCCGGAATACATCCAATGGAGAACAATTTTAAACAATTCCAGCTCATTTTAGTGGTCAATATACAGCGGGTTGCAATGGTAATGAGGGATTTAGCTCCTCTTGACACATAAACTGTAACAACCATAACTTTTGATCTGGTTGTCCGATTTTTACGCACAACATATATTTGGAATGAGCTCGGAGCCCTACATCCAATGGAGAACAAATTTTACCAATTCCAGTTTGTTCAGTGGTCAATATACACCGAGTATAGGGTATTTAGCTCGAAAGGAGACTTAAACTTCAAACATCCGTAACTTTTGATCAGGTTGTCCAATTTTTGCCCACAATACATTTTCGGCATGAGATCGGAGCCCTAAATCCAATGGAGAACAATTTTAACTCATTCAAGCTCATTTGGAGATCGATATACAGTGGGTTGTACTGGTAATGCGATATTTAGATCCAAATGACACATAAATTTCAAAATGAAAGAATTTTAGATGCGGTTTATAGTGAAAGTGAGAGATTTAGCTCCAAATGACGCTCAAACTTTAAACATCAATAACATTTGATCCGGTTATCTGATTTTACCACCACAACACCTTTAAGGAATGAGCTCGGAGCCCTACATTCATTGAAGCACAAGTTTTACCCATTGCGGTTCATAGAGTTGTCGATATATAGCGGGTTGCACTGGTAATGCAAAATTTAGCTCCAAATGACACCTAAACTTGAAACATCCATAACTTTTGATCAGGTTGTCTGATTTTTGCCCACAAAACCTCTTCGAAATGAGCTCTGAGCAATACATTCAATGGAGAGCAAGTGTTAACCAATCTAGTTCTTGTAGTGGTCGGTATACATTGAGTTGCAGTGGTCATGTGGGATTTAGCTCCAACTGACACCTAAACTTCAAACAGTTATAACTTTTGATATGGTGGTCCGGATTTTGCCCGAAACACCTTTTCGAAATGAGCTCGGAGCACTACATTCATTGGAGCACAAGTTTTACCAATTCCAATTCATTCAGTTGTTGATATATAGCGGGTTGCAGCGGTAATGCAAAATTTAGCTCCAAATGACACCTAAACTTCTAACAGCCATAACTTTTGATTTGTATATTTGATTTTTGCACACAACACCTTTCCGAAATATGCTCGGAGGCATACATCCAATGGAGCACAATTTTAAACAATTCCAGCTCATTTTAGTGGTCAATATACTGCGGGTTGCAATGGTAATGAGGGATGTAGCTCCTCTTGACACATAAACTATAACAGCCATAACTTTGGATCTGGTTGTCCGATTTTTACGCTCAACATTTATTTGGAATGAGCTCGGAGCCCTACATCCAATGGAGAACAAATTTTACCAATTCCAGTTTGTTCAGTGGTTAATATACACCTGGTATAAGGTATTTAGCTCGAAAGGAGACCTAAACTTCAAACATCCATAACTTTTGATCCGGTTGTCCAATTTTCGCCCATAATACATTTTCGGCATAAGATCGGAGCCCTAAATCCAATGGAGAACAATTTTATCCCATTCAAGCTCGTTTGGAGGTCGATATACAGTGGGTTGTACTGGTAATGAGATATTTAGCTCTAAATGACACATAAATTTCAAAATGAAAGAATTTTAGATGCGGTTTGTAGTGAAAGTGAGAGATTTTAGCTCCAAATGACGCTAAAACTTTAAACAGCAATAACTTTTGATCCGGTTGTCTGATTTTACCCCCACAACACCTTTTAGGAATGAGCTCGGAGCCCTACATTCATTGAAGCACAAGTTTTACCCATTGTGGTTCATTTAGTTGTCGATATATAGCGGGTTGCACTTGTAATGCGAAATTTAGCTCCAAATGACACCTAAACTTGAAACAACCATAACTTTTGATCAGGTTGTCTGATTTTTGCCCACATAACATTCAATGGAGAGCAAGTTTTACCCAATCTAGTTCTTGTAGCGGTCGATATACATTGAGTTGCAGTGGTCATGTGGGATTTATCTCCAACTGATACCTAAACTTTAAACAGTTATAACTTTTGATATGGTGGTCCGGATTTTGCCCGAAACACCTTTTCAAAATGAGCTCGGAGCACTACATTCATTGGAGCACAAGTTTTACCCATTCTAGTTCATTCAGTTGTCGATATATAGCGGTTTGCAGCGGTAATGCAAAATTTAGCTCCAAATGACACCTAAACTTCTAACAGCCATAACTTTTGATTTGTATGTTTGATTTTTGCCCACAACACCTTTCCAGAATATGCTCGGAGGCATACATCCAATGGAGCATAATTTTAAACAATTCCAGCTCATTTTAGTTGTCAATATACAGCGGGTTGCAATGGTAATGAGGGAGTTAGCTCCTCTTGACACATAAACTGTAACAGCCATAACTTTTGATCTGGTGGTCCGATTTTTACGCACAACATCTATTTGGAATGAGCTCGGAGCCCTACATCCAATGGAGAACAAATTTATACTAATTCCAGTTTGTTCAGTGGTCAATATACACCGGGTATAAGGTATTTAGCTCGAAAGGAGACCTAAACTTCAAACATCCGTATCTTTTGATCCGGTTGTCCAATTTTCGCACACAATACATTTTCGGCATGAGATCGGAGCCCTAAATCCAATGGAGAACAATTTTATCCCATTCAAGCTCGTTTGGAGGTCGATATACCGTGGGTTGTACTGGTAATGTGATATTTAGCTTCAAATGACATATAAATTTCAAAATGAAAGAATTTTAGATGCGGTTTGTAGTGAACGTGAGAGATTTAGCTCCAAATGACGATCAAAAGTTACGGATGTTTGAAGTTTAGGTCTCCTTTCGAGCTAAATACCTTATACCCAGTGTATATTGACCACTGAACAAACTGGAATTGGTAAAATTTGTTCTCCATTGGATGTAGGGCTCCGAGCTCATTCCAAATAGATGTTGTGCGTAAAAATCGGACAACCAGATCAAACGTTAAGGCTGTAACAGTTTATGTGTCAAGAGGAGCTAAATCCCTCATTACCATTGCAACCCGCTGTATATTGACCACTAAAATGAGCTGGAATTGTTTAAAATTGTGCTCCATTGGATGTATGCCTCCGAGCATATTCCGGAAAGGTGTTGTGGTCAAAAATCAAACATACAACAAAGTTATGGCTGTTAGAAGTTTAGGTGTCATTTGGAGCTAAATTTTGCATTACCGCGGGAACCCGCTATATATCGACAACTAATTGAATTGGAATGGGTAAAACTTGTGCTCCAATGAATGTAGTGCTCCGAGCTCATTTTGAAAAGGTGTTTCGGGCAAAATCCGGACCACCATATCAAAAGTTATAACTGTTTGAAGTTTAGGTGTCAGTTGGAGCTAAATCCCACATGACCATTGCAACTCAATGTATATCGACCACTACAAGAACTAGATTGGGTAAAACTTGCTCTCCATTGAATGTATGGCTCGGAGCTCATTTCGAAGAGGTTTTGTGGGCAAAAATCAGACAACCTGATCAACAGTTATGGCTGTTTCAAGTTTAGGTGTCATTTGGAGCTAAATTTCGCATTACCAGTGGAGCCCGCTATATATCGACAACTAAATGAACCGCAATGGGTAAAAATTGTGCTTCAATGAATGCAGGGCTCCGAGCTCATTCCTAAAAGGTGTTGTGGAGGTAAAATCAGACAACCAGATCAAAAGTTATTGCTGTTTAAAGTTTGAGCGTCATTTGGAGCTAAATCTCTCACTTTCACTACAAACCGCATCTAAAATTCTTTTATTTTGAAATTTATTCGTCATATGGAGCTAAATATCGCATTACCAGTACAACCCATTGTATATCGACCTCCAAATGAGCTTGAATGGGAAAAAATTGTTCTCCATTCGATTTAGGGCTCCGATCTCATGCCGAAAATGTATTGTGGGCGAAAATTGGACAACCGGATCAAAAGTTACGGATGTTTGAAGTTTAGGTCTCCTTTCGAGCAAAATACCTTATACCCGGTGTATATTGACCACTGAACAAACTGGAATTGGTAAAAATTTGTTCTCCATTGGATGTAGGGCTCCGAGCTCATTCCAAATAGATGTTGTGCGTAAAAATCGGACAACCAGATCAAAAGTTATGGCTGGTACAGTTTATGTGTCAAGCGGAGCTAAATCCCTCATTACCACAGCAACCAGCTGTATACTGACCACTAAAATGAGCTGAATTGTTTAAAATTGTGCTCCATTGGATGTATGCCTCCGAGCATATTTCGGAAAGGTGTTGTGGGCAAAAATCAAACATATAAATCAAAAGTTATCGCTGTTAGAAGTTTAGGTGTCATTTGGAGCTAAATTTTGCATTACCGCTGCAACCCGCTATATATCGAGAACTGAATGAACTGGAATGGGTAAAACTTGTGCTCCAATGAATGTAGTGCTCCGATCTCATTTCGAAAAGGTGTTTCGGGCAAAATCCGGACCACCATATCAAAAGTTATAACTGTTTGAAGTTTAGGTGTCAGTTGGAGATAAATCCCACATGACCGCTGCAACTCAATGTATGTCGACCACTACAAGAACTAGATTGGGTAAAACCTACTCATCATTGAATGTATGGCTCAGACCTCATTTCGAAGAGGTTTTGTGGGCAAAAATCAGACAACCTGATCAAAAGTTATGGATGTTTCAAGTTTAGGTGTCATTTGGAGCTAAATTTCGCATTACCAGTGCAACCCGCTATATATCGACAAATAAATGAACCGCAATAGGTAAAAATTGTGCTTCAATGAATGTAGGGCTCCGAGCTCATTCCTAAAAGGTGTTGTGGGGGTAAAAGCAGACAACCAGATCAAAAGTTATTGCTGTTTAAAGTTTGAGCGTCATTTGGAGCTAAATCTCTCACGTTCACTACAAACCGCATCTAAAATTCTTTCATTTTGAAATTTATGTGTCATTTGGAGCTAAATATTGCATTACCAGTACAACCCACTGTATATCGACCTCCAAATGAGCTTGAATGGGATAAAATTATTCTCCATTGGATTTAGGGCTCCGATCTTATGCCGAAAATGTATTGTGGGCGAAAATTGGACAACCGGATCAAAAGTTACGGATGTTTGAGGTTTAGGTCTCCTTTCGAGCTAAATACCTATACCCGGTGTATATTGACCACTGAACAAACTGGAAATGGTAAAGATTTGTTCTCCATTGGATGTAGGGCTCCGAGCTCATTCCAAATAGATGTGCGTAAAATCGGACAACCAGATCAAAATTTAGGGCTGTTATAGTTTATGTGTCAAGAGGAGCTAAATCCCTCATTACCATTGCAACCTGCTGTATATTGACCCCTAAAAAGAGCTGGAATTGTTTAAAATTGTGCTCCATTGGATGTATGCCTCCGAGCATATTCCGGAACAGTGTTGTGGGCAAAAATCAAACATACAAATCAAAAGTTATGGCTGTTACAAGGTTAGGTGTCATTTGGAGCAAAATTTTGCATTACCGCTGCAACCCGCTATATATCGACAACTGAATGAACTGGAATGGGTAAAACTTGTGCTCCAATAAATGTAGTGCTCCGAGCTCATTTCGAAAAGGTGTTTCGGGCAAAATCCGGACCACCATATCAAAAGTTATAACTGTTTGAAGTTTAGGTGTCAGTTGGAGCTAAATCCCACATGACCACTGCAACTCAATGTATATCGACCACTACAAGAACTAGATTGGGTAAAACTTGCTCTCTATTGAATGTTATGTAGGCAAAAATCAGACAACCTGATCAAAAGTTATGGCTGTTTCAAGTTTAGGTGTCATTTGGAGCTAAAGTTCGCATTACCAGTGCAACCCGCTATATATCGACAACTAAATGAACCGTAATGGGTAAAACTTGTGCTTCAATGAATGTAGGGCTCCGAGCTCATTCCTAAAAGGTGTTGTGGGGGTAAAATCAGACAACCGGATCAAAAGTTATTGCTGTTTAAAGTTTGAGCGTCATTTGGAGCTAAATCTCTCACTTTCACTACAAACCGCATCTAAAATTCTTTTATTTTGAAATTTGTGTCATTTGGAGCTAAATATCACATTACCAGTACAACCCACTGTATATCGACCTCCAAACGAGCTTGAATGGGTTAAAATTGTTCTTCATTGGATTTAGGGCTCCGATCTCATGTCGAAAATGTATTGTGGGCGAAAATTGGACAACCGGATCAAAAGTTACGGATGTTTGAAGTTTAGGTCTCCTTTCGAGCTAAATACCTTATACCTGGTGTATATTGACCACTGGACAAACTGGAATTGGTAAAATTTGTTCTTCATTAGATGTAGGGCTCCGAG
The DNA here is from genome assembly GCA_033032865.1 of Dactylorhiza incarnata. Classification (NCBI taxonomy): domain Eukaryota; kingdom Viridiplantae; phylum Streptophyta; class Magnoliopsida; order Asparagales; family Orchidaceae; genus Dactylorhiza; species Dactylorhiza incarnata. The sequence continues at coordinate 1,111,291 of JAWHQI010000373.1, read as the reverse complement.
CTCATTCTAAATAGATGTTGTGCGTAAAAATCGGACAATCAGATCAAAAGTTATGGCTGTTACAGTTTATGTGTCAAGAGGAGCTAAATCCCTCATTACCATTGCAACCCGCTGTATATTGACCACTAAAATGAGCTGGAATTGTTTAAAATTGTGCTCCATTGGATGTATGCCTCCGAGCATATTCCGGAAAGGTGATGTGGGCAAAAATCAAACATACAAATCAAAAGTTATGGCTGTTAGAAGTTTAGGTGTCATTTGGAGCTAAATTTTGTATTACCGCTGCAACCCGATATATATCGACAACTGAATGAACTGGAATGGGTAAAACTTGTGCTCCAATGAATGTAGTGCTCCGAGCTCATTTCGAAAAGGTGTTTTGTGCAAAATTCGGACCACCATATCAAAAGTTATAACTGTTAGAAGTTTAGGTGTCAGTTGGAGCTAAATCCCGCATGACCACTGCAACTCAATGTATATCGACCACTACAAGAACTAGATTGGGTAAAACTTGCTCTCCATTGAATGTATGGCTCAGACCTCATTTCGAAAAGGTTTTGTGGGCAAAAATCAGACAACCTGATCAAAAGTTATGGTTGTTTCAAGTTTAGGTGTCATTTGGAGCTAAATTTCGCATTACCAGTGCAACCCGCTATATATCGACAACTAAATGAACCGCAATGGGTAAAACTTGTGCTTCAATGAATGTAGGGCTCCGAGCTCATTAATAAAAGGTTTTGTGGGGGTAAAATCAGATAACCGGATCAAAAGTTATTGCTGTTCAAAGTTTGAGCGTCATTTGGAGCTAAATCTCTCACTTTCACTACAAACCGCATCTAATATTCTTTCATTTTGAAATTTATGTGTCATTTGGAGCTAAATATCGCATTACCAATACAACCCACTGTATATCGACCTCCAAACAAGCTTGAATGGTGTTCGATTCAAAAGTGCGCTCACGAAGAAAATTGAAGGCTGCGGACTATCGGTTACTATTTAGTTAGAGAATTCAGACCGCTAGCAGCGGTCGAGGCCAGACTTCGCCCGTCGCGGCAAATGCCACTCCTGCGACGGGCTTTCCTTTGATTGAAAAGTAGTGGTTACAAATGCGAGAAAACAGAAGCCGGCCGGTCAACAGTTCGCGAGACCAGAAACTCGAGACCGGAGCTCAGACAAGCGAGCTCTTGGATTCGAGTGTGCGTGTCCTGTGAACAGTGCCGCCCCCTATTTATAGGCTTGGGGGCCTGCCCGAATGGGCAGGGATAAAATAACCTCCTGCCCGGGTACAGGAGAAACGGGCAGGCGGTGACGGGATGCACAAAGAAGAAAAAGAAAGAGGTCGCGCGACCTGACGGCCTGCCTTCCCGACCTGTCTTGCTTGTGGCTGAGGACACCGGGACCAAGTCAATAATGCAGACCGCGCGGTTTGGAGATTGAGGCCGCGGTCTGCCTTCTGGTCATGACTTAGCCGATCTTCAAGAGGTAACTTGGATAGCCTTCGATCTGGAGCCCCGGCCTGTTCTTCGGGGCTGGAACTTCAAGTTTCTATGGGACAACCCGCGCGGCCTTCTGGCTGAGACCGCGAATGAACTTCTTGCCTTGGCTCTTTGACGGTCTTATCCCTTTGGAGGCGATCCGGAAATGACACCAGGCCGCCCGGCCTGGCCCTTCTTGAACTGAGAACCGCCGATCCCAGGACCCAGCGGCTTGGCCCAGGAGTCCGCGCGGTCTGATAATGGTCCAACCCAAGAAGCGGTTTTCCGGGCAAACATAATCCCCGCATATTTTCAAATCTCAAAAGAATTTCGAAAATATTAGCTTTGACCGGGAGACCGCATCCGACCTGCCTTGAATTCTATAAGAGAGCCAGAGAATTCATTCTACGGAGTTTTTTCCTGAAATCACGGGGTATTACTCGCCAGTTGCGGTCAGAATTTTTAAGACCGGCAATTCTTCAGTAATGGACTTCCTGGACGCCGTGCTAGACCGCGTGGATCCCAGCGGAGACCAGAGGAGGGCGGAAGATAAGAGGCGCGAACCGTTGGAGAAGCCGGACAAGGAGATAGAGAAGCAAGACCGGAAAGATCGGAAGAAGAGGAAGCGGGCTGAGAAGGCCGCAGCGGCTAGCCTCAAGCCAGTCGTAGACTTATCAACTCCCAAAACTTCTGCAGAGCCCGTGGTGAACAGTTCGGGGCCTCCCCCCGATGTCTCGTCGATCCCTCCCAGCGACCTCAACCAACAGACCGCTAGCTTGCCGAGCAAAGAGGTGGCCGCTACTTCTGGGAAAGTTGTTTCAGACAGCCCTTCGAAGAAGGTCGGCGAAACCGCCTCGTTTGGAGTGGAAATCACCCCATCCGGGAACCCGCACCTGCTTGTCAGGGATCTAGAGGAAGAGGCGGTTAACTCCCCCAGGACGGGCGAACCGAATACTCCTCTGACCGTGGACGACTATCCCAGCCCCCTAAAAGAAGTTCACCCAGCTCTGGGTAAGAGAGAGAGGAAGAGGAAGCAGACCGGGTCCGTGACCGAGCGGATAACAAAGAAGGTCAAGAGGCTAGCCGCTAAGGAAAGGGCGGTTCTCAGGAAACCGACCGAATCCCTCCTCCAGACCAATTCGCGACTAAAGGAGGAGCTAGGCCTCGTGACTCCTCCGCCCATCAAATCAAATGAATCACCGGCCACCCCTGATACGAAAACGGGCGAACTTCCTCCGGACCCGGCGAGCAGCTTATCTTTTAATGGGATTTTCCGGGATATGGATGAGCTGGTGAAGCGAGACCAGCTTCTTGACAGCCCGATCGTTTCCGAACAAAACGCTCCTGCCACTGATGATGTAGCCCGGCCTGAGAAAACCGCTCGGACGGAGACCGAAGAAAGAGAAGCTGCCGCCCGGACTGCCTTAGAGGTCGAAGAGAGAACGAGGGAGCTTGAAGAAGTTCTGAGAGTGCGGGAGGAGGTTCCCCCAGCGATGACCGGGGAGGAGATAATGACGGTGAAGAAGGAGAGGGCGGAACAGGCCTTGAACAAGCCGTCGCGGCCTGATCCTCTTGCGGCAGGTAAGGATTCTACGGACTACAAAGCCGTCCGTTTTCTTATTCCGCGGCCTTGCCATAATAAATTAGTGAACCCGCCACCGAGCCTCTTTTCTTTGGCGGCCCGGCTCCTTTTCATTAGGCCAAGTACGGAGAGACTCTGGCGTGAGCCGTGTCAGAGGATGAACTCGGGACGGTCTAAATGGCCTGCCCGCCCAGGCACTGCTCTCGTATTTATGTTCATTTTTACTCATAACCGAACGGCTTTTTTCAGATAGCGCGGACCAGATTATGAAACCGGGCGATCTTGAGGCCAGCCTGCCTCTGCCAGCTCCCCTGATTACAACCTGCGCGACGACCTTGCCGGAAGGGCCGCAGCTGTTTGATCGCCTTGAGGCAGATTTGATCAACCTGAGAGCCCGCCTGAAGGAGGCAGAAAACCAGGAGGCCGCCACTCGGACCGCTTTGACACAATCAGAGATTGACAGGAGATCCAGCACGGAGAGGGTGAAAGTCCTGGAGACCCAGCTTGAGGCCGCGCGGGCAGCAGTGGTGGCTACGCGGGCTGCTCTGACCGTCCAACTGGAGAAAGAGAAGAGAGCCTCTGCCAAATTTGAGAGCGACTCGAAATACTACCAGGATAAATTCCTGCGCTTAACCAGAGAAGTCGCCGCTGGTCGGCGAAATATGAACGATGGGGTGGTAGCTGTTAGCCGCCCGACTATTGGAGCGAGCTCGAATCCTCCCCCAGTCCGGGCGGCTGATCCAATGATTGACGAGGCCGCCGCAACCCCCCGTATGATTGCCGCTTCGCGGGTCGAAAGGGATGCCGGGCGGCTTCACAGTACAATCAACCACCTTCATTATCATACAAGCCAGATTTACTCTCTCCTGAATACAACCAGTGACCAGGTCGCGCGACTTCACCGAGAGGATGTCTCCCCAGAGCGCCGTCAGCCGTGACCAACTTTTGAGAACTTGTATTATGAATGTGGCCCATTGATTTGAACAATTTTTTTTCTCTCTTATTCTGAATAACTCGCGCGGTCTTCTTTTTAACCGCTATATTTGGTGCCTTTGTTTAGATCTTATGTTTTATTCGAACTGACTTCTGGCCGGGCGAACTGTGATGTATGCTTGTTTCTGTTTTTTCTGGATGCCTTTGCTTTTTTTATTTCTCTGGTGAATTTAACCATATAGGCCATTGACCGTGCGGTTAGAATGTATAGCCGCGATATGATTTTACTATTCACAGATCATAGAAATCTATAAGTAGGGAATTTTCCGAAGTCATTCTCATGATTTACAGATGGCGCGATCCAAGAACAAGTCGCAGCGACCTGTTAAAATTAAAGCCGTCCGAGCTGAAGTTGCCTTGGCATTCCATTCGGCGGACCATCCGGAATGCCGCCTTACTCAGAACGAACTGGACAATTTCATTGCCAGTCACATGGTAGGGAGTAATCTGCTCGCGCGACTTCCTTTGCGTGACGAGCGGATTAACTCTTCCAATCCGCACCAGATCGCCGTCCCAGTTGACCACTTCGAATATGGCTTCAAGTTTCCACTGCCGCTTGAAGTCATTGCCATCTTTGACCATTACGGGGTTGTGCCCGGTCAGCTTCCGCCGAACTCCATCGCTTCAATATATAGCTTCATCTCTTACCTGCGGTTCGAGCGAACCAGATTCTCCATCGACCTGTTCAGAAAATTCTTCTCTGTGCGGGCAGTTTCCGACTCGGGGACTTCGACTTATAGGGGGCATCTCTACTTCAGCTGCCACGGGCTGAAGATTGTCAATCTGGCGAACAAAGTCTCCGACTGGTCGGAGCGGTTTGTAATGCTCGAAGGTAACTTCGGACTGTTGCAGACCAACCCGCAAGTCCGAGGGGAAGAAGTTTTCCAGATCCCTCAGGTCGGAAAGATTGAGGCGGACACCTTCGCGTTCCTTGAGAAGGAGCGGTTGGATATCAACCACTACATCCCGTTGTTCTTGGAACTGGAGAATATCCTCCCCGAGCATAGTAAGTCCCTTTAGACCGCTTTTATATGACCGCGCGGCCTTCTTTACTTACGCTTTTGGTTTCGTTTTGCAGCCGCCCATATCGTTCCTGCGAACAAGCCGGTCACGCCAGTCGTCCCGGTTTTGACTCAAAGGGAGAAGAGGCTGAAGCGAAACAGATCGCTATCGTCTGAGGAAGAAGGCCCGGCTTCTCCTGATGATTACGAGCTCCTCCGCTCTTGTGGGAACCCGCCCGATCTGCAGGGCAATCCGACCGTCCTTTGGCATAGGGACGGAAGCCAGATCCGAGTATCCACCGCTCTTCCTCCATGGGGGAGCGACAAAATTGAACGCCATGCCCTAGCCGCTGGGGCCGCCTTGTATGGTCGAAAGACCTTAAGGAAGCTGATGAGAACCCCTGAAGAAGAGCTCCCCCGGCTAGCGGCTCAAGCCGGCGCCTGGGGGTTTTCGGCCAACCATTTCATGGCCCTGGCGTATAAGCGGCTAGTTTCTGTTCAGAAACACCTGGAGAAAAAGTACGAGGAGCAGGCCGCGGAGAATACGCTGCTTCGGGAGGAGAACGCGCGGCTTCAGGAAGTCGTGGCGGTGAGTTTTTCAAAAAAGACAATGCGGTCCCCTTCGATCAGCCCGGGCGACCTAATTCATTTTGCCTTTCTTTTGCAGAGACAATACTAGATGACCAACCCGGCCTTCCAGGACGAGGTGCTACCTCATGTGGCCCAAGGGATCAACAAGGCCTTGGGTCTCATGGGAGACCGGGGCGGTCTGTCCGAAGGATTCGGCGGAACCACCTTCTCCGACCTTTTCCCCGCCTTGGAGGTCCAGCTTGACGAAATCAGCCGGCGGAAAAAAGGAAAATCCAAGGTGGGCGAGGAGGCCGAAGCCGACGCGGGCAGGGAGATCGTGCTCCATCAAGGAGGCGATGGAAGTGACGAAGTCGCTGAAGAGGCCGACGCGGATGGAGATGCTGATGACTATGACGATGAGGACAGCTTGTCCTCTGGATCTACCGGCTCTGCAAGCAAGACCGGGCGGTCTAGCGACAGCAGTTCGTCCGGCTCCTCCTCATTAAGCGAAGGTTATTCGCCGGAGGTGGACATCGATGGTGCGGACTCAAATTCTCCTGTTAAGAAGAAGAAGAAAGAATCGGCAGACTAGTGCCTTTGTCTTTTGTTTTAATTTTTGTAACCGCCGGTTTCTTTTTGTTGGCCGGGCGGTCAATATTTTGTAAACATATTTTGAAAAAATGAAAGAGATTTTACCTGTCTGATTATCCTTCTATTATTACTTACTTGTGATACCTTGTCTTTTTTCTTTGCTCGTTATGATCCAACCGCGCGAACATCCTGGTCCGAGCATAGGTGATGATGGATTATCTTCGACGATCCTTTGTCCGAACCGTGCGATTGCTTGTTTAGATCTCAACACGCCTCATTTCTGATAGTATGGTCCATAACGCATAGACTTATGCGACTATAATATAGACCGGGCGGCTTCTTTTCATTTGAAGATACTTTATACTTGCTGCTATGAATAATGAACAACTTTCATGCGGTTCGAATTCAGTCCCGGCGAGCAATCCATTGTGTCTAGAGATAATTCTCGCTAAGAAATAGCTTAACCTGATCGGTTAGAACACAATCCGAGCGACCATATATTCAGATCCGGAAATATCCAATTTCGACTTATTCACTCAGGAATAGATAGTGCCCGGCTGGTTTAAAATTCAACCCGGATCATATAGCCAGATCCAGAAGTATTAACTTGATGGAGTAAAGAGATAGATATATCCGATCGGTCAAAGTGTAACCCGAGCGATCACACAATTAGCTCCAGAAGTATCCAATTTTATAAAGGATGAATAATCCCGCCCGATTTGAATACAACCCGGGCAATCAGATAATCTGTTCCGGAATCTTGATTAGGAATGGTCAGATCCGCCCGGTTAGAGTGCAACCCGGGCGATCATAAGAATAGATTCAAAAAACATCTTACTTAATAAAAGACGGGCATATCCGCCCGGTTAGAATGTAACCCGGGTAATCAGATTAGTCAGTCCCGGAAACATCCAACTTAGTTTAAAGACGTATAAATTCGCTCGGCTAGAATACAATCCGGACAACCATATGATCCGAATGTAGAAATACCCAACTCATTAACGGATGGACAGATAGATAAATTCGACCGGTCAGAATAAAATCTGAGCAACTATATATCTTTTCCAGAAATATCCATTTTTATAGAAGATGAATAGACTCGCCCGGTTTGACTGTCACCTGGGTACTAGATGATCACCTTCGGAGATTTCCATCTTATAAAACATTGATAAGACCGCCCGGTTATATAACAACCTGGGTAACAGATAATCGGCTCCGGAGATATCCAAAAAATTTGGTAAGATCGCCCGGTTATATAACAATCCGGGTAATCATATACCTGTCAGAGAATATCCCAACTTATATCCAATCAGACCGCTCGGTTTGGATGTTCAGACCGCTCGGTCTCATTTATCATAACCCTTCATCAGGGTAGACGAACACCTGCACCTGTCTTAACCATATTCTCCTCGAATGGTTTTATACAAGAAACCATAAGAGGCAAATGCCTTCCTGTAGAGAGAATAAAAAAGGTATGTACAGACTGCATGGTCTTAATATCATAACCCTTTATTAGGGTAGACGAACACCTGCACCGGTTTTAACCGAATCTTCCTCGAATTGTTCTTATACAAGAAACCATAAGAGGTAAATGCCTCCCTGTAGAGAGAATAAAAAAGGTATGTACAGACTCAAATGACCAAGTGGGCAGGTGGGCCTCGGCGGCGAACATTGCTTTCCTCAAGTGGTCATAAGAGCTGTAAACGACTCATCCGCTCTCTTGCCTAGGGTTACAAGCCGAGTTGATCAATTGGGCAGGTGGGCCTCGGCGGCGAACATTGCTTTCCTCAGAGAGATCAACTCAGTTGTGGGCCCGACTAGGCACCGTTTCGAGAGTACCTAAGAGTATTCGATGGTCACAGACTATGATGATCAGTTGGGCAGGTGGGCCTCGGCGGCGAACATTGCTTTCCTCAGAAAGATCATCAAAGCTGTAACTATATCCCTTCGGGGCATGATAGAGCTGACAATCACCTAGACCTCCCTTGATGCAGGGGTGTGTCAGATATCGGCCGGGATCCAAAATTCTGAAGACCTCCGCAGCGGAATTGGCAAGCTACCACTACACGTGTGCGAAAACTCCCCGCATCACATGGTCTTGGTGGGTTTTACGCTATGACTACAATCCGAGGGGGTTCGAGCAGAATTCGGCGATATCTCAGAGGTTTGGGGGAGTGAGATATGTATATTTACATTCATAATGTAGAGAACCATCAGATAAGAAGAGGTGTCAGTATAGGGCTTTTCATTTAATATCAAAAAGAAATGTAGAGAATAAAAGAGATAATTCAAGGATAGAATCGTTTAAGATCGTCACCGCTCCAAGTACGCGGGATGTCTTCCCCTTCACTGGTGTGGAGACGGTAGGCCCCATTCTTTAATACTTCTTTGATGATAAAAGGTCCTGCCCAATTAGGATCCAGCTTTCCAACATTACCAGACCTGGCTGCAGCATCTACCTTCTTTAATACCAAATCACCGCTTGCGAACTGCTTTACTCTGACATTCTTGTCAAAATATTTTGCCATCCTCCTTTTAACTTCCTCCTGCCTGATAGTTGCCTCGTCTTGAAGCTCCTCGATCAGATCCAGACTATACTTCATAGCCTCGTCATTTTCATCCATCCATGATTCTCCTCCCTCTTTTGCATATATAACCCTTGGAGTGACCACTTCAAATTCTACGGGAACAACGGCCTCTGAGCCATGAGATAGTTTGAACGGCGTCTCCCCTGTAGCTGAAGATGGCGTAGTACGAAGAGTCCAAAGGATGGAAGGAAGCTGGTCCGCCCAATTCCCTTTTTGATTTAAGACCCTTTTCATCAAGAGCTGCCGGATTTGCCTGTTAGCTGCTTCCACTTGACCATTGGTCCTAGGATGATGAACTGAGGCAAACCGAAGATCAACCCCGATCTGATCACAAAAGCTTATCATCTCCGGATTATTAAATTGTGGGCCATTATCGGTAACAATTGCTAACGGAATTCCATGCCGGCAGATTATTTCCCCCCAGATGAAGTTTTTGATGATTTGAGTTGTTGTTTTTGCTAGCGCTTTTGCCTCAATCCACTTACTGAAATAGTCGATCATTACAAGGATGAAACGGCGTTGACCGCTGGCCATCGGAAAAGGTCCCATAAGATCCATCCCCCATACTGCAAAAGGCCATGGCGCGGTTATCGATCTGAGTGACTGAGCAGGCAAATGCTGAAGAGGAGCGAACTTTTGGCACTGGACGCATCGCCTGGCAAATGCTTCAGCATCTTTCCTCATGGTCGGCCAAAAATATCCCTGCCGCAAGATCCTTTTCTCCAAAGTCTTTGCTCCTGAATGACTACCGCACTCTCCCGAATGAATTTCCTGAAGTATAGCCGGGACCTCCTCTTCTGAAACGCACCGTGCTGAGGGAGAAATAAGAGTTTTCCTATACAAGACTCCTGTCATCAAGTAGTAGTAGGCTGCCTTTTTTCTGAATCTATTTCTGTCTTTGATGGACGAATGAAACTCCCCTTTTGACAGAAATAGTTCATAAGGATCTTTCCAGGAAGGATTTTGATCGATCTGCATGAGCTCCTCTTCTTCCGTCCCATCTGTTGCCGGATGAAAAAGTTCTGAGGTCACCCCTCCGGATGGAAGACCAAACTTTGATAATTCATCTGCCTCCTCATTCTGTGTTCTCGGAATGTGTTCGATGATGAAGGATTTGAATCTCCCAATTTCCTTCTTCGCTAGGAATAGATATTTTCTCAACATCGGTTCTCTCGTTTCATAATTCCCCAAAACCTGCGAGGCCATCACAAGAGAATCAGTTTTCACATGAACATGTTCTATCCCAAGCTCCTTCGCGAGTCTCAAGCCAGCCAAGAATGCTTCGTATTCGGCCTGGTTATTTGTAACTGAAAAGAAGAATTTGATAGCCTGCTCCAGCCTGACGCCATTTGGACTAATCAGAACCACTCCGGCTCCCACGGAGTTTCTGCCAGAAGCCCCATCCACATAAATGATCCAAGCCAAGGGAGACTGTACTCTCTGTTCTGGATTAGACTCCGTCGTGTCCACCAAGAAATCTGCCAATACTTGTGCCTTTATCGCCGTTCTGGGAACGTATGATATTTCGAACTCGCTTAGCTCAATTGCCCATTTAGCCAACCTCCCTGAATGATCCGGCTTTTCTAAGATACTTTTTAGTGGATGATCCGAGACCACCTGAATGGGATGAGCCTGAAAATAGGGGCGGAGTCTTCGTGATGACATGACCAAAGCCAAGGCTAATTTCTCCAAGATTGAATATCTAGTTTCCGTATCTTTGAGGATGTGGCTGACATAATATATCGGAAACTGCTTCTTTTTCTCTTCCCGCACCAGGACAGAGCTTATCGCATCTGGGCCCACTCCCAAGTATAAGAATAGTGTTTCCCCTTCGCGAGGGCTTTGAAGAAGAGGGGTTGAGGTTAACTGCTTTTTCAACTGTTCAAAAGCATTGTCGCACTCCTTACTCCATTCGAACTTAGATCCCCCCCTAAGTGTTTTGAAAAATGGAGCGCTTTTGTCCCCCGACTTGGAAATGAATCGGCTCAATCCTGCAAGCCTCCCCCCAAGTTGTTGCACCTCTTTCGGGTTACGGGGAGGGTTCATATCCAAGATGGCTTTTATTTTATCGGGATTTGGTGCGAGGCCATCGGGAGTGAGAAGATGTCCCAGAAATTTTCCTTTGTTGGCCCCAAACACACATTTCAAAGGATTCAGTTTTAATCTAAACCTCCGCAGAGTAGCGAACGTCTCTACGAGGTCTTTCAGATGGATTGAAAAAGTTTTACTTTTTAGAAGAAGATCATCTACATATACTTCAAGATTTCTCCCTTTCTGTTTTTTGAACACTGTGTCCATCATCCTCTGATATGTCGCCCCCGCATTTTTGAGCCCGAAGGGCATGACAAGATAACAATAACATCCATCATTGGTAATGAAGGATGTATGCGGGATATCAGGTTTGTGCATCTTAATCTGGTGATAACCAGAAAACGCATCTAGGAAGCTCATGAAATTATATCCTACCGCGGAATCAACTAAAACATCTATCCGAGGCAAGGGATAACAATCTTTGGGGCACGCTTTATTGAGCTTCGTGAAGTCCACGCACATGCGCCACTTCCCACCAGATTTTGGAACCATTACAATGTTTGACATCCACGTTGGATATTGAATTTCAGAAACAAAACCCGCTTTCAGGAGCTTGGAGACCTCCTCTCTGATGGGCAATGCTAGCTTTGTTGCCACCTCCCTCTTCTTTTGCTGGGTCGGCTTGAACTCAGGAGAGACGTTGAGGTGATGGCACGCTACATCTGGATCTACCCCAGGCATGTCCTCCGCTGACCAGGCGAAGATGTCCAAGTTCTCCAATAGACAGGAGGTTAGTTGAGCTTTTTCCTCCTCCGACAGCTCGGCGTTGATGATAAGCCTTTTCTCTTCCCCCTCAGCAATGGGGATCTCTTGGGTCTCCTGGGCAGGTTCCAGGAAAACTCCTTTCCGCTCTGTGCTTTCTTTGATTTCCTCAGGGAATTCGGACACCTTGTGGATGTCATTTTGAGCCTCGCAAAGTGGTGCCTCGGTGATCATATTAACTGTTTTCACATAACATTCACGTGCAACCCTTGGATCGCTTCGGATCCGATATTGACGTCCCTCAGCGGCGAATTTCAAGGCCAAATGAAAAGTAGATACTACAGCTCTGTAAGCGTTCAGAATTGGCCTTCCGAAAATTGCACAATAGCTGCTTGGGGCTTCCACCACCACGAAGTTTATCAGCTTCGTTATACCCCCCAGTGATACCAAAAGCTTTACGCACCCCTCTACTTCTTTCTTCTCTCCCGAGAAGCCATAGAGGGGCCCTTCTGTGGAGAGCAAAGACTTCCCAGTCTTAAGGGCTTCAAACGTCTCGCGGAAGATGAGATTAACTGAGCTGCCGGTATCAACCAGGATTTTATGCACGGTGTAGTTCTCAATAACCGCCCTTATCACCACTGCATCATCAAAAGGATTTGCATTTGGGGACAGATCTTCCTGGCCAAAGGTAACGACCGCCCTTTCTGGAGTAGAAGTGGAGGCGACTGCCACTTCTTGCTTCAAAACTCTCCCGATGCTAGATTTTCGAGAAGATTCTACTCCTGCCCCACCATGAATGCAATAGATGTTGCCAAGAGGGCCAACGTCATTCACCTCTATACATTCGGTTGTGGGATGTATATCCCCATAGCAACCTGCTTCTTCCACATCTGCACACTCCCATGTCACTTCGACCACTTCTTTCTTCTTCTCAGCTCGCGGCTCAACCGGAGTTTCTTGCCGAATCAACCCCCGAAGCTTTCCCTCTTTCAGGAGTTTTTCTATCAACCACCGGAGGGCCCGGCAATCCTCAGTCTGATGCCCCTCTTCTTTATGATATTCACAATAAAGGTTCGGGTTCCGATTGCGAACCTCTGATTTCAAAGGAGGGGGCCTTTTAAAGTCAGGCCTCTTCTGAAGAATCTGCACGACCTCATTCATGGTTACGTTGAGAGGAGTGAATGAATCCTGTGATTCATCATATCGGATGGACGGGATAGGTGGAGATGGTTGTGCGATGTATTGTGGCAGATACACGGGCATTATTTGTGGAACTCCCATGGGTTGAGTGGGTGCGATGGCCAACGGCGGTTTCTGATCCTGAAACCGTTGATGGCCGAGAAATGGTTGTTTAGGCTTAAGATTTCTCCCCCTCTGAGCCCGGGGTTCGAAATCAGGCCGAGATGGATGATTATAACGTTGCTGATGAGTTGATGCGGGATTGAACTGATCATTGTCGCTGAGCAATTTGGCAACATAACCAGGATTAGTCCTTTCCCCCCTGATGAATTTATTAGCCAGACTAATCATCTCCTGGTATGTTTTTGGCTCCCTGATTTGAGCCTCAAATTTCAACGGCCCCTCTCTAAGGCCATGCATCAGAGCGACCCTATATAACTCTGGGTCGACGTTTTGCACCTCCATTATTTCCCTTTGGAAACGATCGACGAAACGTGCCCATGTTTCGTTTTCTTGCTGTCGTATCTCGAATAGGGCTGCCGGACCATTCTTCCTTTTCTTAGAGGTAGAGAATCGAAGCAGAAATTCTCTGCGCAATTCCGCAAAGCATCTGATAGATCGAGGATGCAATCCATAAAACCATTCTCTGGCCTGCCCATCAAAGGACGTCACCAGGAGCTTGCACTTTGTTGCATCAGTGATGGTCCTCAGAGCAACAGCCGATTCAAATGCCTGGAGGTGTATTGCTGGATCGGATTCCCCACTATATGGTGGCATGCGTGGTTCTCGAAAGTTGTTTGGGGCCGGCTCTCCTCGGATTTCGTCGGTGAAGGGAGAACTCTCCTCGGCATCCTCGTACAGAGGGAAAGTAGGGTTACAAGGGACCTCTGCCGCGGTCACTTGCGGACAGGCCGCCTGATAGGAGCGGGCAGGTGCTCCGGCCGGGTAGGACTGGTAGGCGGCGACCTCAGGCGGATAGGAAAAGCGAGCGGCCTGAGAGGTCGCCCCTTGAAAGTCAAGGACCCGAGCCGGCATACATCGCGCGGCCTCTTGGTAGAAGTTCGGCCGGTCCGCAGAACCTTCTGGTGGCGGTTGGGAGTGAGCGACCTGCGCAAATGGGTATGGAGGTGGAGGAGGTGGAACAGGGGTCATGGCCGGGTTAACCGCGGCCTGTTGGGGGGCTAACCGCTGGGTTAGTAAGGCTAGAGCCTGAGTGATCGTATCCAGACGCTGATCAGTCGCTTTCCGAGCTTGGTCGGCTTCTCTCTTTGTCCGCTCCAGAGCTTCCCACAAAGAGTCATCACTGCGGTCGGATCGGTCTCTCGGAGGGAACTGGTGGTCTGACATTCTGAACCAAAAGATTTCGCTGACAGTCCGCGATCTGAAGGTCGCGTGTTTCTGTTCGATTCAAAAGTGCGCTCACGAAGAAAATTGAAGGCTGCGGACTATCGGTTACTATTTAGTTAGAGAATTCAGACCGCTAGCAGCGGTCGAGGCCAGACTTCGCCCGTCGCGGCAAATGCCACTCCTGCGACGGGCTTTCCTTTGATTGAAAAGTAGTGGTTACAAATGCGAGAAAACAGAAGCCGGCCGGTCAACAGTTCGCGAGACCAGAAACTCGAGACCGGAGCTCAGACAAGCGAGCTCTTGGATTCGAGTGTGCGTGTCCTGTGAACAGTGCCGCCCCCTATTTATAGGCTTGGGGGCCTGCCCGAATGGGCAGGGATAAAATAACCTCCTGCCCGGGTACAGGAGAAACGGGCAGGCGGTGACGGGATGCACAAAGAAGAAAAAGAAAGAGGTCGCGCGACCTGACGGCCTGCCTTCCCGACCTGTCTTGCTTGTGGCTGAGGACACCGGGACCAAGTCAATAATGCAGACCGCGCGGTTTGGAGATTGAGGCCGCGGTCTGCCTTCTGGTCATGACTTAGCCGATCTTCAAGAGGTAACTTGGATAGCCTTCGATCTGGAGCCCCGGCCTGTTCTTCGGGGCTGGAACTTCGAGTTTCTATGGGACAACCCGCGCGGCCTTCTGGCTGAGACCGCGAATGAACTTCTTGCCTTGGCTCTTTGACGGTCTTATCCCTTTGGAGGCGATCCAGAAATGACACCAGGCCGCCCGGCCTGGCCCTTCTTGAACTGAGAACCGCCGATCCCAGGACCCAGCGGCTTGGCCCAGGAGTCCGCGCGGTCTGATAATGGTCCAACCCAAGAAGCGGTTTTCCGGGCAAACAAATGGGTTAAAATTGTTCTCCATTGGATTTAGGGCTCCGATCTCATGCCGAAAATGTATTGTGGGCGAAATTTGGACAACCGGATCAAAAGTTATGGATGTTTGAAGTTTAGGTCTCCTTTCGAGCTAAATACCTTATACCCGGTGTATATTGACCAATGAACAAACTGGAATTGGTAAAAATTTGGTCTCCATTAGATGTAGGGCTCCGAGCTCATTCCAAATAGATGTTGTGCATAAAAATCGGACAACCAGATCAAAAGTTATGGCTGGTACAGTTTGTGTGTCAAGAGGAGCTAAATCCCTCATTACCACTGCAACCCGCTGTATATTGACCACTAAAATGAGCTGGAATTATTTAAAATTGTGCTCCATTGGATGTATGCCTCCGAGCATATTCCGGAAAGGTGTTGTGGGCAAAAATCAAACATACAAATCAAAAGTTATCGTTGTTAGAAGTTTAGGTGTCATTTGGAGCTAAATTTTGAATTACCGCTGCAACCCGCTATATATCGAGAACTGAATGAACTGGAATGGGTAAAACTTGTGCTCCAATGAATGTAGTGCTCCGAGCTCATTTCGAAAAGGTGTTTCGGACAAAATCCGGACCACCATATCAAAAGTTATGACTGTTTGAAGTTTATGTATCAGTTGGAGCTAAATCCCACATGACCACTGCAACTCAATGTATATCGACCACTACAAGAACTAGATTGGGTAAAACTTGCTCTCCATTGAATGTATGGCTCAGACCTCATTTCGAAGAGGTTTTGTGGGCAAAAATCAGACA
This sequence comes from Dactylorhiza incarnata, assembly GCA_033032865.1. NCBI lineage: Eukaryota > Viridiplantae > Streptophyta > Magnoliopsida > Asparagales > Orchidaceae > Dactylorhiza > Dactylorhiza incarnata. The sequence goes on along the minus strand of JAWHQI010000373.1, from coordinate 1,095,496 downwards.
ACCTGATCAACAGTTATGGCTGTTTCAAGTTTAGGTGTCATTTGGAGCTAAATTTCGCATTACCAGTGCAACCCGCTATATATCGACAAATAAATGAACCGCAATAGGTAAAAATTGTGCTTCAATGAATGTAGGGCTCCGAGCTCATTCCAAAAAGGTGTTGTGGGGGTAAAATCAGACAACCGGATCAAAAGATATTGCTGTTTAAAGTTTGAGCGTCATTTGGAGGTAAATCTCTCACTTTCACTACAAACCGCATCTAAAATTCTTTCATTTTGAAATTTATGTGACATTTGGAGCTAAATATCGCATTACCAGTACAACCCACTGTATATCGACATCCAAACTAGCTTGAATGGGATAAAATTGTTCTCCATTGGATTTAGGGCTCTGATCTCATGCCGAAAATGTATTGTGGGCAAAAATTGGACAACCGGATCAAAAGTTACGGATGTTTGAAGTTTAGGTGTCCTTTCGAGCTAAATACCTTATACCCGGGTATATTGACCACTGAACAAACTGGAATTGGTAAAATTTGTTCTCCATTGGATATAGGGCTCCGAGCTCATTCCAAATAGATGTTGTGCGTAAAAATCGGACAACCAGATCAAACGTTAAGGCTGTTACAGTTTATGTGTCAAGAGGAGCTAAATCCCTCATTACCATTGCAACCCGCTATATATTGACCACTAAAATGAGCTGGAATTGTTTAAAATTGTGCTCCATTGGATGTATGCCTCCGAGCATATTCCGAAAAGGTGTTGTGGGCAAAAATCAAACATACAAATCAAAAGTTATGACTGTTAGAAGTTTATGTGTCATTTGGAGCTAAATTTTGCATTACCGCTGCAACACGCTATATATCGACAACTAAATGAACTGGAATTGGTAAAACTTGTGCTCCAAAGAATGTAGTGCTCCGAGCTCATTTTGAAAAGGTGTTTCGGGCAAAATCCGGACCACCATATCAAAAGTTTTAACTGTTTGAAGTTTAGGTGTCAGTTGGAGCTAAATCCCACATGACCACTGCAACTCAATGTATATCGACCACTACAAGAACTAGATTGGGTAAAACTTGCTCTCAATTGAATGTATGTCTCAGAGCTCATTTCGAAGAGGTTTTGTGGGCAAAAATCAGACAACCTGATCAAAAGTTATGGCTTTTTCTGTTGAGTCCGAAATCGCACCTCCGAAGGAAATCGGAGGCTGCGGGTTGCCGGTTACTTTTTAGGTTGAGAAAACGAGACCGCTAGCAGCGGTCAAGGCCAGACTTCGCCCGTCACGGCGAATGCCACTCCTGTGACGGGCTTTCCTTTGATTAAACAGAAGCGGTTACAGCGGGTTACAGCGGGTTACAAGTGCAGGAAAGCAGAAGCCGGCCGGTCATGGTAGATAGTCCGCTACTTGCGCGACTTCTGCTCCGCGATGAGCGGATGAACTCCTCTGGGCCGAATCAAATCGCAATCCCAATCGATCACTTTGATTGCGGCTTCAAGTTCCCCATACCAATTGAGCTCACCACGATCTTCGATCACTACGGAGTCGTCCCTGGCCAGATCTCCCCCAACTCGATGGCCAACATCTGTAGCTTCATATCTTATTTGCGGTCTGAGAGAGTCCGCTTCTCCATGGATCTCTTCAGGAGAATCTTCTCGGTGCGGGCTATCCCGGACTCCGAGTCGAACGTGTTCAAGGGCCACCTCTACTTCGGCTGTCGGGGGCTGAAGATGGTCAACCTAGCAAATAAGGTCACGGCCTGGAACGAGAGATATTTGATATTTGAAGGCCGACTTGGCCTATTGAATCCGAACCCTCAGGTGCGGCCAGAGGAGGCCTTCCAGCAAATCGCCATCAACGCGGTTGAGAAGCAGACCTTTGAACTTCTTGAGAATTAACGGCTCAATGTACGCCACTACATCCCGCTGCTTGCCGCGTTAGAGAATGTCCGTCCTAAAGACAGTAAGTTTTTCTTCAACCCGCTTCCCGCCTCGATGTTGACCGCACAGTCTCTTGTACTCTTTTACTTCTCTTTTGAAGCTGAGGTCATTGTCCCCAAAAACAAGCCGGTTAGCCCAGCCGGCTTGATCCTAACTCAGAGCGAGAAGAGACAGAGACAGGGCAAAAACAAGCCGTAGCTATCTGATGGGGAGGATTTGAGCTCTTCAGGCGACTTCTCTGCCCTCCGTTCCTTCAGCAAAGTGAAGGACTTGAAAGGCCGCACGGTCTTGACCTGGCATCCGGACGGCGATGGCGTCCAGGTCTCTACTGCGCTCCCCCACTGGGATAATGTGAAGTCGGGACGGCATGCTGAGGCCGCTAGCATCGCTATGTTTGGCCGATGAAATTTCAGGCATTTGAGGAAGATCCCTGAGGAGGAGCTCGCCCGGGAAGCTGCGCGGGTTGGAGCTGAGAGCCTCATCACCAACGTCTTCATGGGGATGACCTTCAAAAGATTGATCAGAGCGAATGATCATCTAGAGAAGGAAGTTATCAAATTGAAGAAGGAGGTCGCGCGGTTAAAGGAGGCCAAGTCGGTAAGTTATCACCTGGCTAGCCATCGTTCTGATTTTTCCAGATCGCGCGGTCTCTTACCTTTACTCTCTTTTTTTGCAGACAAAGTATGATGAGACCGATCCGGTCTATCAAGAAGAACTTTTCCCTTATGTCGCCGAGGGAATCGATAATGCTTTTAACCGCCTGCGAGAGCTCAAAGGGCTCGCGCCCAGTTTCGAACATTTCACTTTTTCTGATGCCTACCCGACCTTACAAAAGAAACTAGAGAAGATCAGGCGGAAGGCCAAAGGAAAGAACAAAGTTGATGGGTCCAGTTCAGAGGAAAGTGATGATGAGGATGGCGAAGTTGAAGAGCCCGCTGCGGCTAAGGACGGTGAGAGCGGCTCGGACTCTGAGTCCAGCGATTCTGAAGAAGAGGCCGAGCGCAAGTCGGGCGAGCTGGGCAGCTCGTCTTCGTCGGGCAGCGAGGGTTATTCTCCTGATGTTTCGAATGATGGCAGCGAACATTTGAGTGCTCCTGCATCTAAGAAACTCAAGTCGGGTGGTCAATAGTTGTATTTTGTTTTTATTTTGAATAGCCGACGGTTTGATTTTGTTTAACCGGTCAGTTACACAACAATGTAAAGATATTTTGACAATGAAATGGAAAGTTTTTACCTGTTTAGCCGTTTGCTTTCTGCGACTTACTTGTAATTGTTTGCGATCTCTTTCTGCTTCGGATAATTAACTCTTCTAGCCAAGTCGTGCGACTTAATAATGCCTCAGTCAGCTTGGGTACTGAACCTTCAAAATTCTAATAACCATTCGAACATTATAAATCCTGTTCGGGCGGCTTGTTTCTGTGATCCCGACTTAGCAAATGTCATATAACCCGGAAGAATATCAACCATTCACACCTCGATAAACACTCTAATGCGGTTATAATATGTAGTCGGGTGGATAGAAATTTGAACTTTCTAAGTGTTTACCCAGAAGACCGCTTCCAATAGAATGATTCGCAGACCGGGCGGTTTGAAGATACAAGTCGACCGGCTCAGGTTTTACAAGGTCCATCAACACCAACTAGCACAGGTCGGGCGGTCTGACATAATTCAGATCGCCTCCAAGTACTAAAGATAATCCAGGCCCAAGTCCAACAGGATAAGTCGCGGTCTCAAGTCGGAGACCGTGCGGGTTGTACCATAGAGACAAGCCAAGGTTCGAGATCAAAGAACAAGCCGCGATCTCAAGACGGAGACCGCTCAGATTGCATCATCACCTTGGTCGCGTCATCCGCAGCCTCTGGTCAGACAGGTCGAAAGGCAAGCCGCCAAGCCGCGCGGCTTCTTTCTTTCCTTCTTTGTGTATCCCGTCACCGCCTGCCCGTTTCTCCTGTACCCGGGCAGGCGGTTATTTTATCCCTGCCCATTCGGGCAGGCCCCCAAGCCTATAAATAGGGGGCGGCACTGTTCCCAAGACACGCACACTCGAATCCAGGAGCTCGCTTGTTTGAGCTGCGGTCTCGAGTTTCCCATCTTGCGGACTGTCTGACCGGCCGGCTTCTCTTTTCCTGCACTTGTAACCGCTGTAACCGCCTCATTTTAATCAAAGGAAAGCCCGTCACAGGAGTGGCATTCGCCGTGACGGGCGAAGTCTGGCCTTGACCGCTGCTAGCGGTCTCATTTTCCCACCTAAAAAGTAACCGGCAACCCGCAGCCTCCGATTTCCTTCGGAGGTGCGATTTCGGACTCAACACTAAGTTCTTAATATGAATACCCCGGATGCAATTTCAAGCCGCTGTAATTATTATATCCTGATCACAAACCATACAACTTGAATGCTTCTCATATGACTAGATGTTTCCGTGTACATGAATCCAAGCCGCGCGATTACTTCCAGGCCTTAGACAATTGCTTCGCAAGATAGAGAATACGAAGTCAAAAGAAAACCATCAATAGGTCGTGCGGTTAGTATTGAATTCGCGCGACTTGTAATTTCTGATTTCTATGAGTTCCATTATTAAATATAAGTTTTAACTGATAAGCCCGCGCGATCTATTTATAACTCAGGCGGTTAATGGCTTGATACCTGTAATGACTTTCATCCAGCAAGAACCATAATTACTTTTCTATGAAGAGCTCGTTCCTACCCGAACGGATAGAAGCAATATTTTTACGGATGACAGATTACGAGCCAGATAATAAGACCGACCGGTCACAGTTATGCTCAATATCCTGATAGACCCCACGATATAGTGATATCCTGCTCTCAAATCGCCCAGTTTAATAACCAAACCGCCCGATAACTTTGGTACCTGCTTATTTCAAACCGTTCGGGTTAATAACCAGACCGCTCGATAAACTTGATACCTGTTTATTTCAAACCGCCCGGTTTAATAACCAGACCGCTCGATAAACTTGATACCTGTTTATTTTAAACCGCCCGGTTTAAGCATCGAACCGACCGGTTTGTAATGTACCTATAAAAATCCTGTTTTTTCTCCTAAATGGTCTAGAGTGACCAGATGAGATAATTTCCTGCAATATAACATGAAATACCTACAGACTCAGATGACCAAGTGGGCAGGTGGGCCTAGGCGGCGAACATTGCTTTCCTCAAGTGGTCATAAGAGCTGTAGAAATAAAGAAAAAGTAAGTACATACCCAGATGACCAAGTGGGCAGGTGGGCCTAGGAGGCGAACATTGCTTTCCTCAAGTGGTCATAAGGGTTGTAAGCGACTCGACTGCTCTCCTGCCTAGGGCTACAAGCTGAGTTAATCAATTGGGCAGGTGGGCCTAGACGGCGAACATTGCTTTCCTCAGAGAGATCAACTCAGTTGTGGGTCCCGCTTAGGCATCGCTTGAGAGTACATAGGAGTATTCGATGGTTACAGACTGAGATGATCAATTGGGTAGGTGTGGTTATGCCGCAGAGGCTATACCGACATTGCTTTCCTCAGAGAGTTCATTAAAGCTGTAACTATATCCCTTTCGGGGCATGATAGAGCTAACATTCACCTAGACCTCCCTTGATGCAGGGGTATGTCAGTTATCAGCCGGGATCCAAGATTCTGAAGACCACCGCACGGGAATTGGCAAGCTACCACTACACGTGTGCGAAAACTCCCCGCTACACATGATCTTCGTGGTTTTATGCTAATAACTACAATCTGAGGGGGTTCGAGCAGAACTTGGTGATGTCTCCGCGGTTCAGTGAGGTTGATATATGAGAAAGTGTAAAAAAGAATCATTAGACATGGAGAAGTGTCAGTACGGGGCTTTTCATTAAAATATCCCAAAAAATGCAAGAAAGTAAAGAAGATATTTTAAGGATAGAACCGTTTGAGATCATCACCGCTCCAGGTGAGTGAGATGTCTTCTCCTTCACTTGTCTGAAGACGATAAGCCCCGCTTTTTAGTACTTCCTTGATGATGAAAGGTCCGGCCCAGTTGGTATTCAGCTTTCCGACGTTGCCTGTTCTAGCTGCTGCATCAACTTTCTTTAACACAACGTCCCCAACTGCAAAGTGCTTAACCCTGACATTTCTATCAAAGTACTTGGCCATTCTCCTTTTAAGCTCTTCCTGCCTGATTGTTGCTTCATCCTGAAGCTCTTCAATTAAATCCAGGCTATATTTGATGGCTTCATCATTATCTGCTATCCATGCCTCTCCTCCCTCTTTTGCATACACCACCCTGGGGGTGACCACCTCAAATTCTACCGGAACGACTGCCTCCGAGCCATGAGATAATTTGAATGGTGTCTCCCCTGTAGCCGAAGAAGGGGTAGTACGAAGAGTCCAAAGGATAGAGGGAAGTTACTCTGCCCAATTTCCTCTCTGATTTAAGACTCTCTTCATTAGAAGCTGTTGGATTTGCCGATTTGTTGCTTCTACCTGACCATTAGTCCTTGGGTGATGCACAGAAGAGAACCGAAGATGAATCCCAATCTGATCACAGAAAGTTATCATCTCCGAATTGTTGAACTGCGGACCATTATCAGTGACAATTGCTAGCGGAATTCCATGTCGGCAGACTATCTCTCCCCAGATGAAGTTTCTGATAAATTGGGTTGTAGTTTTCGCCAATGCTTTCGCTTCCATCCAGTTGCTGAAGTAGTCAATCATCACAATGATAAAGCGACGCTGGCCGCTGGCCATTGGGAAGGCTCCGATAAGATCCATCCCCCAAACTGCGAAGGGCCACGGTGCAGTTATGGATCTGAGTGATTGAGCAGGCAGATGTTGAAGCGGAGAAAACTTTTGACACTGAACACATCGCTTGGCAAATGCTTCAGCATCTTTCCTCATGGTCAGACAGAAATACCCTTGTCTCAAGATTCTCTTCTCCAGGGTCTTTGCCCCTGAATGGCTGCCACATTCCCCGGAATGAACCTCTTGAAGTATAGTTGGAATTTCGTCCTCAGAAACACACCGTGCTGAGGGAGAGATCAAAGTCTTCCTGTAGAGAACTCCCGCTATCAGATAATAATATGTCAATTTCCTTCTAAATCTTCTTTTATCTTTGATGGAATGATGAAACTCCCCTTTTGACAAAAACAGCTTGTAAGGGTCCTTCCACGAAGGATTCTGATCGATTTGCATAAGTTCTGCTTCATCTGTTGTCAGATAGAAAAGTTCAAAGGTCACTCCCCCGGATGGAAGACCGAACTTTGACAACTCATCTGCTTCCTCATTTTGTGTTCTTGGAATATGCTCGATAATGAATGACTTGAATTTCCCGATCTCCTTCTTAGTCAGCAGTAGATACTTTCTCAGAATTGGTTCTTGTTGAGTCCGAGATCGCACCTCCGAGGGAAACCGGAGGCTGCGGGTTGCCGGTTACTCTTTGTGCAGAAGAATGAGACCGCTAGCAGCGGTCAAGGCCAGACTTCGCCCGCCGCGGTAAATGCCACTCCTGCGACGGGCTTTCCTTTGATTAGAAAAAAATGGTTACAGCGGGCTGCAAGTGCAGAAAAAGAGAAGCCGGCCGGTCAGACAGTCCGCAAGACGTGAAACTCGAGACCGCAGCCCAAACAAGCGAGCTCCTGGATTCGAGAGTGCGTGCCTTGTGAATAGTGCCGCCCCCTATTTATAGGCTTGGGGGCCTGCCCGACTGGGCAGGGATAGAATAACCACCTGCCCGGGTACAGGAGAAACGGGCAGGCGGTGACGGGATGCACAAAGAAGAAAAAAGAAAGAGGCCGCACGGCTTGGCAGCTTGTTTTTCTGACCTGTCTGGCCTGAGGCTGAAGATACCGGGACCAAGTCAATGATTCAGACCCGGCGGTCTCTGGCTTGAGACCGCGGTCTGTCTTCTGGATATAGCTTGGCTGATCTTCAGAAGGTAACCCAAGTAGTCTCCGATCTGAAACTGCGGCTTGCTCTTCTGGGTTTGAATCTTGAATCTCTATAGCACTACCCGCGCGGCCTCTTTCCTGAGACCGCGGATAGCCTTCTTACTTTGGCCTTTGACGACCTTCACTCTTGGGGGCGGTCCGAAACTGACCTCAGACCACCCGGTCCGGTTTACCTCGAGCTGAGAGCTACCGATCCTGGAACCCAGCGGCCTGACCCAGCGGTTCGCCCGGTCCGAGAGTGATCCAACCCGAGAAGCGGTTTTCCGGGTAAACATAATCCCCGCATATTTTCAAATCTCAAGAGGATTTCGAAAATATAAACTTTAGCCGGGAGACCGCTCCGACTTGCCCTGAATTCTATAAGAGAGCCAGAGAACTCATTCTGCAGAGTTTTTTCCGAAATCACGGGATATTGCTCGCCAGCTGCGGTTGGAACTTTTAAGACCGGTAATTCTTCGATCATGGATTTCTTAGACGCCGTGTTAGACTGCGTGGATCCCGCCGGAGATCAGAAGAAGGTGGAAGGTAAAAGGCGCGAATCGACTGAGAGGTCACAGAAGGAAAAAGAACAGCAGGACCGGAAAGACCGAAAAAAGAGGAAACGGGCTGAGAAAGCCGCGGCGGACAATTCCAAGTCCGTAGTAGGCTCAACAATTCCCAAGACTCGTACGAAGCCCGCAGCGGACAGTTCGGGGCCTCCCCCCAGCGATCTTGGCCAACCGGCTGCTAGCCCGCTGAACAAAGGGGAGGCCGCACCTTCTGGAAAAGTTGACTCCAATAGCCCTTCGAAGAAGGTCGGCGAGGCCCACTCGTTTGACATGGAAATCACCCCATCCGGGAACCCCCATTTGCTAGTCAGAGACTTGGGGGAGGAGGCGGTTAATTCTCCAAGGCCGGGCGAACTGAGTGCTCCTTTGTCCGTGGATGACTACCCCAGTCCCCCCAAAGAGGTTAGCCCAGCTCCGGGTAAGAAAGAGAGGAAAAGGAAGAAGACCGAGTCAGTGACCGAGCGAATAACCAAGAGGGTCAAGAAACTAGCCTCCAAGGAAAGGGCGGCCTTTAAGAAACCGGCCGAATCCCTCCTCCAGACCAATTCGCGGTTAAAAGAAGAGCTTGGCCTAGCGAATCCTCCAGCCGCTAAGGTAAATGACTCGCCTGCTACCCCTGATGCGAAACCGGGCGACCTGCCTCCGGACTCGGCGAGTAGCTTATCACTTAATGGGATCTTTCAGGATATGGATGAGCTGATGGGGCGAGATAAGCTTCTTGACAGCCCGATGTCTTCAAAGCGAGCTGTTTCCACTACAGATAACACAGCCCATCCTGAGGAGACCGCTCGGGCGGAGGTCGAAGAGCGGGAAGCTGCTGCCCGGACCGCCCTGGAGGTCGAAGAAAGAGCGAGGGAACTCGGAGAAGTGCTGAAAGTGCATGCGGAGGTCCCCTCGGTGATGACCGGTGAGGACATAATGATGGCGAAGAAGGAAGGAGCGGAGCGGGTTTTGGACAAGCCGCTGCGACCTGATCCTCTCACACCAGGTAAGCGTCCCACGGATTATAAAGCTGTCCGCTTCTTCATCCCGCGGCCTCGCCGTAATAAATTACTGAACCCGCCGCCGAGCTTCTTTCCCTTAGCGGCCTGGTCCCCTTCCGCTCAGCAGAAAACAGAGAGACTCTGGCTTGAGCAACGTCGGAAGATGGACCCGGAACGGTCTAAGCGGCCTGTGCGCCCAGGCATTGATCTTATATTTATGTTCATTTTGTATGTTTATGGCGTTGTATGCTCTTGCTTCTTATAACCCGGGCGGCCTCTTGCAGATAGCGAGGAGCAGATTGTGAAGCCGGGCGACCTTGAGGCCAGCCTGCCTCCATTAGTCCCCCTGATATCAACCTGTGCGATGACTTCGCAAGAAGGGCCGCAACTGTTCGAGCGTCTCGAGGAGGATCTGGTAAATCTGAGGGCCCGCTTGAAGGAGGTGGAAGAACGGGAGGCCGGTACTCGGATTGCTCTGGAGGCCGAGCGAATGGCGAGGGGGAAGGCTGAAGAGACGCTGAAGGCTCAGCTTGAAGCCGCGCGAGCTACGGTGGAGGTCGAGAAGAGAGCCAGGGTGGCGCAAGTCGCCATTCTGACCGCTCAGCTCGAGAAGGAGAAGAGAACATCGGCTAAGTTCGAGGAAGACTCGAAATACTACCAAGATAAATTCCTGCGGTTAACCAGGGAAGTCGCTGCGGGCCGGCGTGGTATGAATGATGGGATGCAGGTTGTTAGCCGCCCGACTGTTGGGGCGGGCTCAAATCCTCCCCCGGACACCGTCAGCCGTGACCGGCTTTTGAGAACAATTTGTATTATAAATGCGGCTTGTTGATTCGGCCTTTGTTTGAACAATGCTTCTTTTTATTTTATCTTTTATTTGAATAACCCGTGCGGGTTCTTGTTTTAGCCGCTGTGTTTGTGTTCTGTTTCTTTTGTGCCTTATCCGAACTGATTTCAAGCCGCACGTTCTGTGATGTATGCTTGCTTCTATTTCCTTTGCTTCTTTTGTTTTTCTGGTGAATCTAACCATGCAGGCAATTGACCGCGCGGTTAGAAATGTATAGCCGTAGCATAATTTTACTATTCGCAGATCGTAAAAATCTATAAGTAGGGACTCTTCGAAGTCATTTTTACGATTTCCAGATGGCGCGATCTAAGAACATGTCGCATCGGCCTGTTAAGGTTAAAGCCGTTCGAGCGGATGCGGCCTTAGCCTTTCATTCGGCGGACCACCCAGAGTGCCGACTCACCCAGAGCGAACTGGATGAATTCATCGCAAAACACATGGCAGGGAGTAACCTGCTCGCGCGGCTCCCTTTGCGCGACGAGCGGATTAACTCTTCCAATCCGCACCAAATAGCCGTCCCGGTCGACCACTTCGAATATGGCTTCAAATTTCCGCTGCCACTTGAAGTCATAGCCATCTTCGACCATTACGGGGTTGTACCCGGCCAACTTCCACCGAACTCCATCGCCTCCATATATAGTTTCATATCCTACCTCCGGTTCGAGCGAACCAGTTTTTCTCTTGACCTTTTCAGGAAGTTCTTCTCGGTGTGGGCTGTCTCCGCCGTGGGGACTTCAACTTTCAGGGGGCATCTCTACTTTGGATGCCACGGACTGAAAATTGTCAACCTGGCGAACAAGGTCTCGGACTGGTCGGAGCGGTTCGTGATGCTCGAAGGCAACTTCGGGCTGTTGCAAACCAACCCGCAAGTTCGGGGGGAAGAGGCCTTCCAGATCCCCCAGGTTGGACAGATCGAGAAGGACACCTTCACGTTCCTTGAGAACGAGCGGTTGGACATCAATCATTACATCCCGCTGTTCTCAGAGCTAAAGGATGTCCTCCCCGAGCACAGTGAGTTCTTCTAGACCGCTTGCATATGACCGCGCGGACTGCTTTGTTTAAACTTCTTATCTTACCTTGCAGCTGCCCGCATCGTCCCTGCGAACAAGCCGGTCACTCCGGCCGGCCCGGTTTTGACCCAGAGGGAGAAAAGGCAGCGGCGAAACAGATCGCCATCATCAGAGGAAGAGGGCTCGGCGTCCCCCGATGAATATGAGCTTCTTCGTTCCTGCGGAAACCCGCCCGACCTGCAGGGCAACCCGACTGTCCTGGCATAGGGATGGGAGCCGTATCCGGGTGTCCACTGCACTTCCCCCATGGGGAAATGACAAGATTAACCGCCATGCGCTAGCCGCCGGGGCCGCTATGTATGGCCGAAAGACTTTGAAGAAGCTGAAGAAGACCCCGGAAGAAGAGCTTCCTCGGCTAGCGGCGCAAGCCGGCGCATGGGGGTTCGCGGACAATCACTTCATGGCCTTGTCGCACAGGCGGCTGCTTTCTGTCCAGAAATTTCTGGAGAAGAAGTACGAGGAGCAGGTCGCGGAGAATGCGCGGCTTCAAGAAGTCGTGGAGGTGAGTTTGACAAACGATGACGCGGCTTCTTTTATTCAGACCGAGCGACCTAACTTATTTTTCCTTTCTTGCAGAAACAATATGAGATGACCAACCCGGCCTTCCAAGACGAGGTGTTGCCTCATGTGGCCCAAGGGATCAACAAAGCTTTGGGCCTTATGGAAGACCGGGGCGGTCTGTGTGAAGGATTCGGGGGTACTACCTTCTCCGACCTCTTCCCTGCCCTGAAGGTTCAGCTCGATGAGATCAGCCGAAGGCAGAAGGGAAAAGCCAAGGTAGGCGAGGAGGCTGAAGCCGATGCGGGCAGGGAGATCATACTCCATCAAGGAGGTGATAGAAGTGGTGAAGCCGCTGAGGAGGTCGACGCGGATGATGCTACTGATGATGATGATGATGAGGACAGCTTGTCCTCTGGAACAACTGGCTCTGCTAGCAAGACCGGGCGGTCCAGTGGTAGCGATTCATCGGACTATTCTTCCACGTCAAGTGAAGGTTATTCGCCCGACATTGATGCGGAGTCGATTTCTCCTGTCAAGAAGAAGAAGAAGTCGGCAGAATAATGCCTTTGTTTTTAGCTTCATTTTTGTATAATCGCCGGTCTTTATTTGTTAGCCGGGCGGTTAACTTTTTGTCAAAATATTTAAAGAAATGAATAGAAATTTTACCTGTTTGATCGACCTTTTAGTATTACTTACTTGTGGCTGATGTCTTGTTTCTTTTCTTTCTTTTCACCTTTTGCTTTTCATGATCTAGCCGTGCGGTTACTCTGATCTGAGTTTAAGTGATGATTTGATGATCTTGGACGATTTATATTCGAACCGTGCGATTACTCATTTAGGTCTCAGCACGTCTGATTTCTGGTAATATGAACCATAACATATAGACTCATGCGACTATAATATGGACCGGGCAGCTTCTTATCATTCAGATATATTTTATCCTTGCCGATGTAAATAATGAATCATAACTTTTTGCTTTAAGAAATAGTTCCAATCGATCGATTTGAAGAATAATCCGGGCGATCAGATATTTAGGTCTTGAGATATCCAACCCAATTAACTGTAAGAGATATGTAATGCCCGCCCGGTTAGAATACAAACCCGAGCAATATATTCAGATCCAGAAATATCCAATTCAACAGAATGGAGGGATTGATAAACCCGACCGGTCAGAACACGATCCGGGCAATAATATAATTAGCTCCATAAATGTCCAATTTATAATGGATGGATGAACCCGCTCGGTTAGAATATAACCCGGGCAGTCATATAATTGTCCATAAATGCCCAGCCTATAAAAGATTGTCAGGACCGCCCGGTTAGAATACAACCCGGGCAACCATATAATTATCCAGAAATACCCCAACTTATACACAATCAGACCGTTCGGTTTGAAAGTTCAGACCGCCCGATCTAGGTATCACAACCCTTTATTAGGGTAGAAGAACACCTGTACCTGTTTTAATAATACCTTCCCCGAATGGTTTCATACAAAAAACCACAAGAGGTGAATACCTTCCTGTAAAGAAAAAAGGATAATCTACAGGCTCAGATGACCAAGTGGGCAGGTGGGCCTTGGCGGCGAACATTGCTTTCCTCAAGTGGTCATAAGAGCTGTAGAAATAAAGAGAAACAAGTACAGACCCAGATGACCAAGTGGGCAGGTGGGCCTAGGCGGCGAACATTGCTTTCCTCAAGTGGTCATAAGGGCTGTAAGCGACTCGACTGCTCTCTTGCCTAGGGCTACAAGCCGAGTTGATCAATTGGGCAGGTGGGCCTAGGCGGCGAACATTGCTTTCCTCAGAGAGATCAACTCAGTTGTGGGTCCCGCTTAGGCATCGCTTGAGAGTACCTTGGAGTATTCGATAGTCACAGACTAAGATGATCAGTTGGGCAGGTGTGGTTATGCCGCGGGGGCTATACCGACATTGCTTTCCTCAGAAGGATCATCGAAGCTGTAATTATATCCCCCTCGGGGCATGATAGAGCCAACATTCACCTAGACCTCCCTTGATGCAGGGGTGTGTCGGATATCAGCCGGGATCCAAGGTTCTGAAGACCACCGCACGGGAATTGGCAAGCTACCACTACACGTGTGCGAAAACTCCCCGCTACACATGATCTTCATGGTTTTACGCTAATGACTACAATCTGAGGGGGTTCGAGCAGAACTTGGCGATGTCTCCGTGGTTCAGTGAGTTTGATATATGAGAAAATGCAGAAACGAAACATCAGACATGGAGAAGTGTCAGTATGGAGCTTCTTATTAAAATATCCCAAAAAACTGTAGAAAAGTAAGGAAGACATTTCAAGGATAGAACCGTTTGAGATCGTCACCACTCCAGGTGCGCGGGATGTCTTCTCCTTCGCTTGTTTGGAGGCGATAAGCCCCACTTTTTAATGCCTCCTTGATGATGAAAGGTCCAGCCCAATTAGGATTTAACTTCCCGACATTACCTGCTCGGGCTGCTGCTTCAACCTTTTTCAATACGACGTCGCCGACAATAAAATGCTTTACCCTGACATTTTTGTCAAAGTACTTTGCCATCCTCCTTTTAACTTCTTCTTGTCTGATTGTTGCCTCATCCTGAAGTTCTTCGATTAGATCCAAACTGTACTTGATAGCCTCGTCATTGTATTCTACCCACGCTTCTCCTCCTTCTTTTCCGTACACAACTCTTGGAGTGGCCACCTCAAACTCCACAGGAATAACAGCCTCCGAGCCATGAGACAGTTTGAATGGTGTTTCCCCTGTAGCTGAAGATGGAGTAGTACGAAGAGTCCAAAGGATGGAAGGAAGTTGATCTGCCCAGTTTCCTTTCTGATTCCAAACTTTTTTCATCAGGAGCTGCTGGATTCGCCTGTTGGCTGCTTCTACCTGACCATTGGTCCTTGGATGATGTACTGAGGAAAACCGCAGGTCAATTCCAACCTGGTCGCAAAATTTTATCATCTCAGGATTATTGAATTGTGGACCATTATCAGTGACAATTGCCAGCGGAATTCCGTGTCGGCAGACAATTTCTCCCCAGATGAAGTTTCTGATGATTTGGGTAGTAGTTCTTGCCAGTGCCTTAGCCTCGATCCACTTGCTAAAGTAGTCAATCATCACTATGATAAAGCGGCGCTGACCGCTAGCCATTGGAAAGGGTCCGATAAGATCCATCCCCCAAACTGCAAAGGGCCAGGGCGCCGTTATTGACCTAAGCGACTGAGCGGGCAGATGCTGAAGAGGAGCGAACTTTTGGCACTGCACACACCGCCTGGCAAATGCCTCAGCATCCTTTCTCATGGTCGGCCAAAAATATCCCTGCCGCAGGATCCTCTTTTCTAAGGTTTTTGCCCCTGAATGGCTACCACATTCCCCAGAATGAACTTCCTGAAGTACGATAGGGATCTCTTCTTCTGAAACACATCGTGCTGAGGGGGAAATCAAAGTTTTTCTGTAGAGTACTCCTGCTATTAGATAATAATATGCCGCCTTCCTTTTGAATCTTCTCCGATCTTTGATGGAATGGTGAAACTCCCCTTTTGATAGGAACAACTCATAAGGATCCTTCCATGAAGGATTATGATCAATTTGCATGAGTTCTGCCTCGTCTATTGCCGGATGAAAGAGTTCAAAGGTCACTCCCCCTGATGGAAGACCGAACTTCGACAATTCATCTGCCTCCTCATTTTGCGTTCTTGGGATGTGCTCGATAATAAATGACTTGAATCTTCCGATTTCCTTTTTGGCTAATAGCAGATACCTTCGCAGAATCGGCTCCCTTGTCTCATAATTTCCCAAGACCTGGGAAGCCATCACCAATAAATCAGTTCTAACATGTACATATTCTATACCCAACTCTTTCGCGAGCCTTAGCCCAGCCAGAAGTGCTTCATATTCTGCCTGGTTATTCGTAACTGGGAAGAAGAACTTGATAGCTTGCTCCAGCTTGATGCCATTTGGACTGATCAACACTACTCCGGCTCCCACGGAGTTTTTGCCAGAAGCCCCATCCACGTAAATGATCCAAGCCAGAGGAGATCGTACCACCTGTTCTGGACTAAGCTCTGTTGTATCTACCAGGAAGTCTGCCAAGATTTGCGCTTTGATTGCTGTTCGGGGAATGTGCGATATCTCAAATTCACTTAGTTCAATAGCCCATTTTGCCAACCTCCCTGAATGATCTGGCTTTTCAAGAATATTTTTTAGAGGATGATCTATAACAACTTGGACGGAATGAGCCTGAAAATAAGGGCGAAGCCTTCGCGTAGACATAACCAAAGCCAAGGTCAGTTTCTCCAGGATCGAATATCTGGTTTCGGCATCCTTAAGGATGTGGCTGACATAGTATATTGGAAACTGCCTCCTCTTCTCTTCCCGAACGAGGACAGAACTCACCGCTTCTGGTCCGACTCCCAGATATAAGAATAGTTTTTCCCCCTCACGGGGACTTTGGAGTAGTGGAGTCGAAGTTAACTGTCCCTTCAGCTGCTCGAAAGCCTTGTTACATTCCTCGCTCCATTCGAATTTTGATCCCTTTCACAATGTTTTAAAGAATGGGGCACTTTTATCTCCGGATTTAGAGATAAACCTGCTCAATCCTGCCAATCTCCCCCCAAGTTGTTGAACTTCTTTAGTATTTCGGGGAGGGGTCATATCAAGGATGGCCTTCACCTTATCTTGATTTGGTGCAAGGCCATCAGGAGTTAAGAGATGCCCAAGAAATTTTCCTTTGTTTGCCCCGAACACACATTTCAATGGGTTCAATTTTAACTTGAACCTCCGTAGAGTAGCGAACGTCTCTACCAGGTCTTCCAAGTGTAATGAGAATGTCTTACTTTTGAGAAGAAGGTCATCAACGTAAACTTCGAGATTCCTGCCTTTTTGATGTTTAAAGACGGTATCCATCATTCTTTGGTATGTTGCACCCGCATTTTTAAGACCGAAGGGCATTACGAGATAGCAGTAACACCCATCGTTTGTGATAAATGAGGTATGCGGGATGTCAGGTTTATGCATTTTAATTTGATGATACCCGGAGAAGGCATCGAGGAAACTCATAAAACCATACCCAACCGCGGAATCAACTAATACATCTATCCGAGGCAAAGGGTAACAATCTTTAGGGCACGCTTTATTAAGTTTGGTGAAGTCCACGCGCATGCGCCACTTCCCGCCGGATTTCTTAACCATTACAACATTCGACATCCACGTGGGATATTGAATCTCAGAAATGAAACCCGCTTTTAGGAGTTTGGAAACCTCCTCTCTGATGGGCAACGCCAGCTTGGTCGCCACTTCTCTCTTCTTTTGCTGGACGGGCTTGAACTCAGGAGATACGTTTAGATGATGACAAGGCACGTCTGGATCCACTCCTGGCATATCCTCCGCTGACCAAGCGAAGATATCCAGATTCCCCAACAGATAGGAGATTAGCTCCACTTTCTCCTCTTCTGACAATTCAGCGTTGATGACCAGCTTCTTTTCTGCCCCCTCAGCGATAGGAACTTCTTGGGTCACTTGGGCAGGTTCCAAGTGAGCCCCTTCTCGATCTTTTCCTTCCTCGACGGCCTCTGGAGACTCAGCAACCTCCAAAACTTCATCCATGATCTTGGGAAGCGGAACGTCGGTGACCATGTTGACAGTTCGGACGTAGCACTCCCGAGCTACCTTTGGGTTGCTTCTGACCCGATACTGTTTTCCTTCAGCAGCGAACTTGAGGGCAAGATGAAAGGTGGACACTACCGCCCTATACGCATTGAGAATCGGCCTCCCGAAGATAGCACAGTAGTTGCTCGGGGCATCCACTACCACGAAATTGACCAGCTTTATTATTCCTCCAAGAGAGACCAGGAGCTTCACTGAACCTTCTACCTCTTTCTTCTCCCCAGAAAAACCGTAGAGGGGCCCATCGGTGGAAAGCAGTTGCTTTCCAGTCTTCAGGGCCTCGAAAGTTGGGCGAAAAAGGAGATTGACGGAGCTGCCAGTATCAATTAAAATCTTGTGGACGGTATAGTTTTCGATGACGGCCCTGATAACCACCGCATCATCGAAAGGATTAGCATTGGGGGGAAGGTCGTCTTGACCAAACGTGACAATAGTACTTTCGGGAGGAGAACTTGTAGTGGCTGCCACTTCCTGTTTTAGAACTCTCGCAATGCTGGATTTGCGAGATGATTCCGCTCCAGCTCCCCCATGGATACAATAGATGTCCCCTAAGGGGCCCACATCATTGACTTCGATGCATTCGGTAGAAGGATGGATGTCACCATAATAGCTGGCATCCTCGACGTCGGCGCATTCCCAGGTTACTTCTACTGTTTCCTTCTCCTTTTTCTTCTCGGTAGTTGGCTCAGCAGTTTTATCTTTCCGAATTAGACCCCGGAGCTTTCCTTCTCCCAGGAGTCTTTCTATGAGCAGACGAAGGGCCCGACAGTCTTCAGTTAGATGTCCCCCCTCTTTATGATATTCACAATAAAGGTTCGGATTCCGATTACGAATATTCGACTTCAGAGGAGCGGGCCTTTTGAAATCTGGTCTCTTTTGCAGAATCTGGACTTCCTCGTCCATGGTGACGTTTAGGGGAGTGAATGAGTCTTGCGAATAATCATATTGGGTTGATGGAATGACTGGAGGTGGCTGCGCGGTATACTGTTGTAAATATACCGGCATGATTTGTGGAAGGGGAGCGGATGGAGCGGGAGCGATGGCCAACGGTGGTTTCTGATCTTGAAACCGCTGATGGCCCATGAATGGTTGCTTATTTTTGTAGTTCCTCCCCCTTTGGGAGCGGGGTTCGAAGTGGAACTAATTCGATGGTGGATGACGGAAGGATGGATTCGATGGCTCCTTGTCGCTTACCAGCTTTGCGACGTAGTCTGGATTGCTCTTCTCTCCTCTGATAAACATATTTGCCAAACTTATCATCTCCTGATAAGTCTTAGGCTCCCTTATATTTGCAGATATTAGCAGGTATTCGCGAGTTCTCTTCAGGTACTCGCGTTATATTGTATGTCTGCTTTATGTTCTGTTTTGCAGATATTAGCAGGTATTCGCGAGTTCTCTTCAGGTACTCGCGTATTAGATTGTTTTATACCTGCTTTATGTTCTGTTTTGCAGATATTAGCAGGAATTCGCGAGTTCTCTTCAGGTACTCGCGTATTGGATTGTTTTATACCTGCTTTATGTTCTGTTTTGCAGATATTAGCAGGTATTCGCGAGTTCTCATCAGGTACTCGCGTATTAGATTGTTTTATACCTGCTTTATGATCTGTTTTGCAAATATTAGCAGGTATTCGCGAGTTCTCATCAGGTACTCGCGTATTAGATTGTTTTATACCTGCTTTATGTTCTGTTTTGCAGAGATTAGCAGGTATTCGCGAGTTCTCTTCAGGTACTCGCGTATTAGATTGTTTTATACCTGCTTTATGTTCTGTTTTGCAGATATTAGCGGGTATTCGCGAGTTCTCTTCATGTACTCGCGTATTAGATTGTTTTATACCTACTTTATGATCTGTTTTGCAGATATTAGCGGGTATTTGCGAGTTCTCTTCAGGTACTCGCATATTAGATCGTTTTATACCTGCTTTATGTTCTGTTTTGCAGATATTAGCAGGTATTCGCGAGTTCTCTTCAGGTACTCGCGTATTAGATTGTTTTATACCTGCTTTATGTTCTGTTTTGCAGATATTAGCAGGTATTCGCGAGTTCTCTTCAGGTACTCGCGTATTAGATTGTTTTTACCTGCTTTATGTTCTGTTTTGCAGATATTAGCAGGTATTCGCGAGTTCTCTTCAGGTACTCGCGTATTAGATTGTTTTATACCTGCTTTATGTTCTGTTTTGCAGATATAAGCAGATATTCGCGAGTTCTCTTCAGGTACTCGCGTATTAGATTGTTTTATACCTGCTTTATGACCTGCTTTGCAGATATTAGTAGGTATTCGCGAGTTCTCTTCAGGTACTCGCGTTATATTGTATGTCTGCTTTATGTTCTGTTTTGCAGATATTAGCAGGTATTCGCGAGTTCTCATCAGGTACTCGCATAATAGATTGTTTTATACCTGCTTTATGTTCTGTTTTGCAGATATTAGCAGGTATTCGCGAGTTCTCATCAGGTACTCGCATAATAGATTGTTTTATACCTGCTTTATGTTCTGTTTTTGCAGATATTAGCAGATATTCGCGAGTTCTCTTCGGGGAATCGCGTATTAGATTGTTTTATACCTGCTTTATGTTCTGTTTTGCAGATATTAGCAGATATTCGCGAGTTCACTTCAGGTACTCGCGTATTAGATTGTTTTATACCTACTTTATGTTCTGTTTTGCAGAGATTAGCAGGTATTCGCGAGTTCTCTTCAGGTACTCGCGTTATAGATTGTTTTATACCTGCACTTGAGTTCTCTCTTTTGTAGAGATTAGCAGGTGTTCGCGAGTTCTATTCAGATACTCGCGTTATGTTTTATACCTGCTTCGAGTTCTCTTTTGTAGAGATTAACCGGTATCCGCGAGTTCTTTTCAGGTACTCGCATTAGGTTTTGTATACCTGCTTTAATTCCTCTTTTGCAGAAAATAGCAGGTGATCGCGAGTTCTCTTCAGGTACTCGCGTTATATTGAATGTCTGCTTTGAGTTCTGTTTTGCAGAAATTAGCAGGTCTTCGCGAGTTCTTTTCAGGTACTCGCATTGTATTTTATATGCCTAGTTTGAGTTCTCTTTTGTAGAGATTAGCAGGTTTTCGCGAGTTCTTTTCAGGTACTCGCGTTATATTTAATATGTCTGCTTTGAGTTCGCCTTTGCAGAGATTAGCAGGTCTTCGCGAGTTCTTTTTAGGTACTCGCGTTATATTTTGTATGTTTTTTCAGAGATTAGTAGGTATTCGCGAGTTCTCTTCAGGTACTCGCATTATAGATTGTTTTTATACCTGCTTTCAGTGCCCTTTTGCAGACATTAGCAGGTATTCACGAGTTCTTTTCAGGTACTCGCGCTATGTTTTATACCTACCTTGAATTCTCTTTTACAGAAAATTGCAGGTGTTCGCGAGTTCTCTTCAGGTACTCGCGTTATGTTTAATATGCCTGCTTTAAGTTCTGTTTTTGCAGAGGTTAGCAGGTGTTCGCGAGTTCTCTTCAGGTACTCACGTTATAGATTCTTTTGCCTACTTTAAGTTCTTTTGCATAGATTTGCAGGTGTTCGTGAGTTCTATTCAGGTACTCGCATTGTAGTTTGCTTTACACCTGCTTAGAGTTCTCTTTTGCAGAGATTAGCACTTTTTGGCCCCTCTCTTCATGTACTCGCGCTATAGTAAATACCTGCTTAAGCTTTCTTTTGCAGAGGTTAGCAGGTGATCGCGAGTTCTCTCCAGGCACTCGCGTGTTCCTATCTCTTTCTGCATGCTCTAACTTTTGCCTTGCAGAAATTACCATATATTGGCAAAGCATGATCAGGTACTTGCAAGACTCTTCTCCTTTTTATAAGTGCCTTAACTCTTCTCCCTCGCAGAAGGAAGACAATTTGTGAAATACGGATCGCGATTTTCGTGGGTAAGTTCTACTTTTTCGAAGTTCTCTATGGAACTTGAAAAAGTGCGGGGATTATGTTTACCCAGAAAACGGCGATCCTCTACGAGGAGGCCTTTTTCACGGCGTTTTTATACATGACGCGCCCAGAATGGTAAGAAGGGACGACCTCCTCCTTCAGATCACCCAAGGCGTGTAGCCTCCGTCAGGCCGCCCAGCAGGGGCGGCCTCCTCCGTCAGACCGCCCAGCAGGGGCGGCCTCCTCCGTCAGACCGCCCAGCAGGGGCGGCCTCCTCCGTCAGACCGCCCGGCAGGGGCGGCCTACTCCGTCAGACCGCCCGGCAGGGGCGGCCTCCTCCGTCAGACCGCCCGGCAGGGGCGGCCTCCTCCGTCAGACCGCCCAGCAGGGGCGGCCTCCTCCGTCAGACCGCCCAGCAGGGGCGGCCTCCTCCGTCAGACCGCCCAGCAGGGGCGGCCTCCTCCGTCAGACCGCCCGGCAGGGGCGGCCTACTCCGTCAGACCGCCCGGCAGGGGCGGCCTCCTCCGTCAGACCGCCCAGCAGGGGCGGCCTCCTCCGTCAGACCGCCCAGCAGGGGCGGCCTCCTCCGTCAGACCGCCCGGCAGGGGCGGCCTCCTCCGTCAGACCGCCCGGCAGGGGCGGCCTACTCCATCAGACCGCCCAGCAGGGGCGGCCTCCTCCGTCAGACCGCCCAGCAGGGGCGGCCTCCTCCGTCAGACCGCCCAGCAGGGGCGGCCTCCTCCGTCAGACCGCCCAGCAGGGGCGGCCTCCTCCGTCAGACCGCCCAGCAGGGGCGGCCTCCTCCGTCAGACCGCCCAGCAGGGGCGGCCTCCTCCGTCAGACCGCCCAGCAGGGGCGACCTCCTCCGTCAGGCCGCCCAGCAGGGGCGGCCTCCTCCGTCAGGCCGCCCAGCAGGGGCGGCTTCCTCCGTCAGACCGCCCAGCAGTGGCGGCCTCCTCCGTCAGGCCGCCAAGCCGGACGGCCTCTTCCTTCAGACCGCGCAGGTAGGGATCCAGTCACCGGCTCACCGGAGGTGACGACATCGACCCAGAGCCTATAAATAGGACCCTCGACCATGAACAAAGGACAGGCAAGTTGGGGGCAAAACTAGCGGCTAGAAACAGCCAGACCGCACCTAGTTGCGGCCTTTCCGAGCGACCTCAACAAAGCAGCCCGGGCGACCTCAAGAAACAGGCCGGGCGGCCTCAACAAAGCAGCCCGGGCGACCTCAAGAAACAGGCCGGGCGGCCTCAGCAAAACAGCCTGGGCGACTTGTCTTTCTTATCTGTCATCCTCTTGTACTCATTTCATTTCCATGTACTAAAAGTGGCAAGTTGTAAGACAGATTATTGAATAAAGGGAAAGCCCGTCGCAGGAGTGGCTTTTGCCGCGACGGGCGAAGTCTGGCCTCGCCGCAAGCTAGCGGCCCTCTCTTCTTCTCCCCTCTTCACTCGCGACCCAAGTAACCAGCTGCTCGCGGCCTCCTTTTCCCCCAATCCCCTCGAGTAGATCGTGGAGGTGCAATTTTGGATTCAACAGCATCAGTCAAGGTTCTGAGAGCAACGGCTGACTCGAAAGCTTGTAAATGAATCGTGGGATCAGTCTCTCCATTGAACGCTGGCAGGCGAGGTTCCCTGAAATTATTAGGGGCAGGCTCCCCTCTGACTTCGTCCACAAAGGGAGAGGTCTCTTCCATGTCTTCATGTAGAGGAGTAGAGTAATAAGCTGCTGGAGCTGCGGCTATTCGCGGACAAGCCGCCTGATAAGAAGACCGGGCGGCTGCTTCTGGCGGGTAGGAATGATGAGTAGGAACTTCAGGTGGGTAGGAGAGACGGGCCGCGCCCTCTTGCGGGTAGGAAAGATGGGCAGCGTGAGAAGTCGCCCCCTGGAAGTCGAGGACTCGAGATGGCATGTTGTGCGCGGCTTCCTGATAGAAGTTTTCCCTGGCCGCAGGGTCTTCTTGATGGAGCTGGAAATTAGCGGCCTGCGGTAGCGAGTAAGGAGGAGGTGGAGGAAGGACCGGGGTCACCGCCCGGTTAGTCGCGGCTTGTTGCGGAACTAGTCGCTCAGTTAGTATTGCTAAAGTCCGACTGATCTCTTCAAGTCGCTGATCAGTGGCCCTCTGAGCCCGCTCGGCTTCTCTCTTTGACTGCTCCAGGGCTTCCCACAGAGTGTCCTCGCTATGATCGGAGCGGTCTCCAAGAGGGAACTGATGGTCTGACATTATGGCGAAAAGGGATTTCACCGACAATCCGCGATCTGAAGGTCGCGTGTTTCTGTTGAGTCCGAGATCGCACCTCCGAGGGAAACCGGAGGCTGCGGGTTGCCGGTTACTCTTTGTGCAGAAGAATGAGACCGCTAGCAGCGGTCAAGGCCAGACTTCGCCCGCCGCGGCAAATGCCACTCCTGCGACGGGCTTTCCTTTGATTAGAAAAAAGTGGTTACAGCGGGCTGCAAGTGCAGAAAAAGAGAAGCCGGCCGGTCAGACAGTCCGCAAGACGTGAAACTCGAGACCGCAGCCCAAACAAGCGAGCTCCTGGATTCGAGAGTGCGTGCCTTGTGAACAGTGCCGCCCCCTATTTATAGGCTTGGGGCCTGCCCGACTGGGCAGGGATAGAATAACCACCTGCCCGGGTACAGGAGAAACGGGCAGGCGGTGACGGGGTGCACAAAGAAGAAAAAAGAAAGAGGTCGCGCGGCTTGGCGACTTGTTCTTCCGACCTGTCTGGCCTGAGGCTGAAGATACCGGGACCAAGTCAATGATTCAGACCGGGCGGTCTCTGGCTTGAGACCGCGGTCTGTCTTCTGGACATAGCTTGGCTGATCTTTAGAAGGTAACCCAAGTAGTCTCCGATCTGAAACTGCGGCTTGCTCTTCTGGGTTTGAATCTTGAATCTCTATAGAACTACCCGCGCGGCCTCTTTCCTGAGACCGCGGATAGCCTTCTTACTTTGGCCTTTGACGACCTTCACTCTTGGGGGCGGTCCGAAACTGACCTCAGACCACCCGGTCTGGTTTACCTCGAGCTGAGAGCTACCGATCCTGGAACCCAGCGGCCTGACCCAGCGGTTCGCCCGGTCCGAGAGTGATCCAACCCGAAAAGCGGTTTTCCGGGTAAACAGTTCTCTTGTCTCGAAATTACCCAGGACCTGAGAAGCCATAACAAGTGAATCAGTTTTAACATGTAAGTGCTCTATGCCAGGTTCTTTTGCAAGCCTTAGACCAGCCAAAAGTGCCTCATATTCAGCCTGATTATTCGTAACCGGAAAGATGAATTTGATAGCTTGCTCCAGCTTGATGCCATTCGGACTAATTAAAACTACTCCGGCTCCCACAGAGTTTTTACCAGAGGCCCCATCCACATAAATGACCCAAGCCAAAGGGGATTTCACCACCTGTTCAGGATCGGATTCTGTCGTGTCCAATAAGAAATCCGCCAAGACTTGCGCTTTGATTGTTGTTCGAGGAATGTATGATATTTCAAACTCGCTCAGTTCAATAGCCCATTTGGCCAACCTCCCCGAATGATCTGGCTTCTTAAGTATATTTCTCAAAGGATGATCTGTGATCACTTGGACGGGATGAGCCTGAAAATAGGGACGAAGCCTTCGTGAAGACATAACCAAGGCCAAGGATAGCTTATCTCTACGAGGTCTTTCAAGTGCAATGAAAATGTTTTACTTTTCAGAAGGAGATCATCAACGTAAACTTCGAGGTTCCTGCCTTTTTGATGCTTAAAGACGGTATCCATCATTTTTTGATATGTTGCGCCCGCATTTTTAAGACCGAAGGGCATTACGAGATAGCAGTAACACCCATCGTTTGTGATAAATGAGGTGTGCGGGATGTCAGGTTTATGCATTTTAATTTGATGGTAGCCAGAGAAAGCATCGAGAAAGCTCATAAAGTCATACCCAACCGCGGAATCAACTAAGACATCTATCCGAGGCAGAGGGTAGCAATCTTTGGGACATGCTTTATTAAGTTTGGTAAAGTCCACGCATATGCGCCACTTCCCACCAGATTTCTTTACCATTACAACATTCGACATCCACGTGGGATATTGAATTTCAGAAATAAAGCCCGCTTTCAGGAGTTTGACAACCTCCTCTCTGATGGGCAACGCCAGCTTGGTTGCCACTTCTCTCTTCTTTTGCTGGACAGGCTTGAACTCAAGAGATATGTTCAGATGATGACAAGCCACGTCTGGATCCACTCCCGACATATCCTCCGCTGACCAGGCGAAGACATCCAGGTTCTCCAAAAGGCAGGAGATCAGCTGCACCTTTTCCTCTTCTTGCAGCTCTGCATTGATAACAAGCTTCTTTTCTTCCCCTTCAGCAATAGGGACCTCTTGGGTCGCCTGGGCAGGTTCCAGGTGAGCCCCTTCTCGATCTTTTCCTTCCTCAGCAGCCCTTGAGGATTCAGCAATCTCCAGAACTTCAGTCGTGGCCATGGGAAGTGAAACATCGGTGATCATATTGACGGTTCGGACGTAACACTCTCGAGCCACCTTTGGGTTGCTTCTGACCCGATACTGCCTTCCTTCGACAGTGAACTTAAGAGCAAGGTGAAAGGTGGACACTACTGCCCTGTATGCATTAAGAATCGGCCTCCCGAAGATGGTGCAGTAGTTGCTTGGGGCATCCACCACCACGAAGTTGATCAGCTTTATTACTCCTACGAGAGAGACCAGGAGCTTCACTGAAACCTCCACTTCTTTCTTCTCCCCAGAAAAACCGTAGAGGGGCCCATCGGTGGAAAGCAGAGGCTTTCCAGTTTTCAGGGTTCAAAGGTTGGGCGGAAAAGGAGATTGACGGAGCTGCCCGTGTCAATCAAGATCTTGTGAACAGTATAATTCTCGATGACGGCTTTGATGACCACAACATCGTCGAAGGGATTGGCATTTGGGGGAAGGTCATCCTGACCAAAAGTGACAATGGTGCTTTCAGAACTCTCGCAATGCTGGATTTTTGAGATGACTCAGCCCCAGCTCCTCCATGGATGCAATAAATGTCCCCCAAGGGGCCCGCATCATTAACTTCAATGCATTCAGTCATAGGGTGGATGTCCCCATAGCAGCCGGCGTCTTCAACGTCAGTGCATTCCCAGGTTACCTCCACTGTTTCTTTTTCTTTTTTCTTTTCGACGGCTGGCTCAGCAGTTGCCTCCTTCCGAACTAGACCCCGAAGCTTTCCTTCTCCCAAGAGCCTCTCTATCAGCAAGCGGAGGGACCAGAGTCTTCAGTCAGATGCCCTCCCTCTTTATGGTATTCACAGTAAAGATTCGGATTTCGATATCGAACATCCGATTTCAGAGGAGCAGGCCTTTTGAAATCTGGACTTTTTTGAAGGATTTGGACCACTTCGTCCATGGTGACATTCAAAGGAGTGAATGACTCTTGAGAGTCATCATATTGAGTGGATGGAATGACCGGGGGTGGTTGCGCGGTATATTGTGGCAGGTATACCGGCATGATTTGCGGAAGAGGAACGGATGGAGCGGAAGCGATGGCCAACAGCGGTTTCTGATCCTGAAACCGTTGATGGCCAATAAATGGTTGTTTATTTTTGTAATTTCTTCCCCTCTGGGAACGGGGTTCAAAGTGGGACTGGTTTGATAATGGATGGTGAAAAGATGGATTAGACTGCTTCTTGTCGCTTACCAGCTTTGCGACATAACCAGGATTGCTCTTTTCTCCTCTAATGAACATATTTGCCAAACTTATCATTTCCTGATAAGTTCTTGGCTCCCTTATATTTGCTTCAAATTTTAGGGGGCCCTCCCTCAAGCCATGAATGAGGGCAACCCTATACAGCTCTGGATTCACGTTCTGAACTTCCATGATCTCCTTTTGGAAGCGGTCTACGAAACGGGCCCACGTTTCATCTTCCCGCTGCTTTATATCAAAAAGGGCCACCGGGCCACTTTTCCTCTTCCTTGAAGTAGAGAATCTCAGCAGAAATTCCATGCGTAGCTCGGCAAAACAACTGATCGATCTGGGGTGCAACCCATAAAACCACTCCCTTGCTTGTCCTTCAAAGGAGGTCACAAGGAGTTTGCACTTGGTTGCATCCGTTAGGGTCCTAAGAGCAATGACCGACTCGAAGGCTTGTAGATGAACAGTGGGATCAGTTTCTCCATTGAAAGCCGGCAGACGTGGCTCTCTGAAATTATTCGGGGCGGGCTCCCCCCGGACTTCGTCCACGAAGGGAGAAGTTTCTTCAACATCCTCATATAGAGGAGCAGGATAGTAAGCCGCCGGAGCTGCGGCTTCTCGCGGATAAGCCGCCTGGTAGGAGGACCGGGCAGCGGCTTCTGGCGGGTAAGAAAGGCGGGCAACATGAGAGGCCGCCCCCTGGAAATCAAGGACTCGAGCCGGCATGCTGTGCGCGGCTTCCTGGTAGAAGTTTTGCCTGGCCGCAAAACCTTCTTGTAATGGCTGGAAGTTGGCGGCTTGCGGTAGCGGGTAAGGAGGAGGTGGAGGAGGGACCGGAGTCACCGCCTGATTAACCGCGACTTGCTATGGAACTAACCGCTCGGTTAATAGAGCTAGAGTCTGACTGATTGCGTCCAAACGCTGATCAGTTGCCTTCTGAGCCCGCTCGGCTTCTCTTCTGGATTGCTCCAAAGCTTCCCACAAAGGGTCTTCACTGTGATCAGAGCGGCCTCCAAGAGGGAACTGACGGTCTGACATTGTAGCAAGGATTTCACCGACAATCCGCGATCTGAAGGTCGCGTGTTTCTGTTGAGTCTGAAATCGCACCTCCGAAGGAAATCAGAGGCTGCGGGTTGTCGGTTACTTTTTAGGTAGAGAAAACGAGACCGCTGACAGCGGTCAAGGCCAGACTTCGCCCATCACGGTGAATGCCACTCCTGTTACGGGCTTTCCTTTGATTAAGAAGAAGCGGTTACAACGGGTTACAAGTGCAGGAAAGCAAAAGCCGGCCGGTCAGACAGGTCGCAAGACGGGAAACTCGAGACCGCAGCTCAAACAAGCGAGCTCCTGGATTCGAGTGTTCCTGTCTTGGGAGCGTCGCCGCCCGCTATTTATAGGCTTGGGGGCCTGCCCGAACGGGCAGGGATAGAATAACCGCCTGCCCGGGTATAGGAGAAACAGGCAGGCGGTGACGGGATACAATCAAGAGAAAAGAGAGAGGCCGCGTGGCTTGGCGGCTTGCGCTTCCGACCTACCTTGAACAGGGGCTTAAGATGCTGAGACCAAGGCGATGATGCAACCCGGGCGGTCTCCGTCTTGAGACCGCGGCTTGTCTTTTGGACTTGGTCTTGGTAGTTTCTACGGTGCAGCCCTGGCGACCTCCGGCTTGAGACTGCGACTTACCATTTGGACTGGGGCCTTGCTAGTCTTCATGGTGCAACCCGGGCGGTCTCTGACTTGAGCCCGCGGCTTGCCCTTTGAACTTGAGCCTTGCTGGTCTTCAATCTTTGGAGGCGATCTGAATCATGTCAGTCCGCCCGGTTTGTGCTGGTAAGTGCTGATGGACCTTGTTAAATCTGAACCGAGCGACTTGCATCCTCAGACCGCCCGATCTACGAGTTGCTATTCGGAAGCGGTCTTCTGGGTAAACATTCTCCATTGGATGTAGGGCTCCGAGCTCATTCCAAATAGATGTTGTGTGTAAAAATCGGACAACCAGATCAAAAGTTATGGTTGTTACAGTTTATGTGTCAAGAGGAGCTAAATCCCTCATTACCATTGCAACCCGCTGTATATTGACCAATAATATGAGCTGGAATTGTTTAAAATTGTGCTCCATTGGATGTATGCCTCCGAGCATATTCTAGAAAGGTGTGTGGGAAAAAATCAAACATACAAATCAAAAGTTATGGCTGTTAGAAGTTTAGGTGTCATTTGGTGCTAAATTTTGCATTACCGCTGCAACCCGATATATATCGACAACTGAATGAACTGGAATGGGTAAAACTTGTGCTCCAATGAATGTAGTGCTCCGAGCTCATTTCGAAAAGGTGTTTCAGGCAAAATCTGGACCACCATATCAAAAGTTATAACTGTTTGAAGTTTAGGTGTCAGTTGGAGCTAAATCCCACATGACCACTGCAACTCAATGCATATCGACCACTACAAGAACTAGATTGGGTAAAACTTGCTCTCCATTGAATGTATGGCTCAGAGCTCATTTCGAAGAGGTTTTGTGGGCAAAAATCAGACAACCGGATCAAAAGTTATGGCTGTTTCAAGTTTAGGTGTCATTTGGAGCTAAATTTCGCATTACCAGTGCAACCCGCTATATATCGACAACTAAATGAACCACAATGGGTAAAACTTGTGCTTCAATGAATGTAGGGCTCCGAGCTCATTCCTAAAACGTGTTGTGGGGGTAAAATCAGACAACCGGATCAAATGTTATTGCTGTTTAAAGTTTGAGCGTCATTTGGAGCTAAATCTCTCACTTTCACTACAAACCGCATCTAAATTTCTTTCATTTTGAAATTTATGTGTCATTTGGAGCTAAATATCGCATTACCAATACAACCTACTGTATATCGACCTCCAAACGAGCTTGAATAGGTTAAAATTGTTCTCCATTGGATTTAGGGCTCCGATCTCATGCTGAAAATGTATTGTGGGCGAAAATTGGACAACCGTGTTTACCCGGAAAACCGCTTCTCGGGTTGGATCATTCTCGGACCGGGCGAACTGCTGGGTCAGGCCGCTGGGTTCCAGGATCAGTGGCTCTCAGCTCAAGGTAAACCAGTCCGGGTGGTCTGATGTCATTTTCGGACCGCCCCCAAGAGTGAAGGTCGTCAAGGGCCAAAGCAAGAAGGCTATCCGCGGTCTCAGGAAGGAGACCGCGCGGGTTGTGCCATAGAGATTCAAGATTCAAACCCGGAGAACAAGCCGCAGTTTCTGATCAGAGACTATCTGGGTTACCTTATGAAGATCAGCCAAGCCATGTCCAGAAGACAGACCGCGGTCTCAAGCCAGAGGCCGCTCGGTCTGAATCATTGACTTGGTCCCGGTATCTTCAGCCTCAGGTCAGACAGGTCAGAAAAGCAAGCCGCCAAGCCGCGCGGCTTCTTTCTTTTTTCTTCTTTGTGCATCCCGTCACCGCCTGCCCGTTTCTCCTGTACCCGGGCAGGTGGTTATTCTATCCCTGCCCATTCGGGCAGGCCCCCAAGCCTATAAATAGGGGGAGGCACTGTTCACAAGGCACGCACACTCGAATCCAGGAGCTCGCTTGTTTGAGCTGCGGTCTCGAGTTTCCCGTCTTGCGGACTGTCAAACCGGCCGGCTTCTCTTTTCCTACATTTTTAGCCGCTGTAACCGCTTCATTTTAATCAAAGGAAAGCCCGTCGCAGGAGTGGCATTTGCTGCGGCGGGTGAAGTCCGGCCTCGACCGCTGCTAGCGGTCCGAATTCTCTTACCGAATAGTAACTGATAATTCGCAACCCTCGATTTCCTTCGGAGACGCACTTTTGAATCGAACAGAAACATGCGACCTTCAGATCGCGAACTGTCAGCGAAATCTTTGGTTCAGAATGTCAGACCGCCAGTTCCCTCCAAGAGACCGATCCGACCATAGCGATGACTCTTTGTGGGAAGCTCTGGAGCGAACAAAGAAAGAAGCCGACCAGGCCCAGAAAGCAACTGATCAGCGTCTGGACGCGATCAGTCAGGCTCTAACTCTGTTAACCGAGCGGTTAGCCCCCCAACAGGCCGCGGCTAACCAGGCAGTAACTCCTGTCCTACCTCCTCCACCTCCATACCCATTTCAGCAAGTCGCCCATTCCCGACCACCACAAGAAGGTTCTGCGGCTCGGCAGAATTTTTACCAAGAGGCCGCGCACTGTATGCCGGCTCGGGTCCTCGACTTCCAAGGGGCGGCTTCTCAGGCCGCTCACTTTTCCTATCCGCCTGAGGTCGCCGCCTACCAATCCTACCCGGCTGGAGCCCCTGCCCGCCCCTTCCCCTACCACCCTGCTTTCCCTCTGTACGAGGATACCGAGGAAAGTTCTCCCTTCACGGACGAAATCCGAGGAGAGCCGGCCCTAAATAACTTTCGAGAACCGCGCCTGTCAACATATAGTGGGGAGTCCGATCCGGCAATTCATCTCCAAGCATTTGAATCGACTGTTGCTCTGAGGACCATCACCGATGCAACTAAGTGTAAGCTCCTGGTAACGTCCTTTGATGGACAGGCCAGAGAATGGTTTTATGGACTGCATCCTCGATCAATTAGATGTTTTGCAGAATTGCGTAGAGAATTCCTGCTTCGGTTCTCTACCTCTAAAAAGAGGAAGAACGGTCCGGCAGCCCTATTTGAGATACGGCAGCAAGAAAACGAAACGTGGGCCCGTTTCGTCGACCGTTTCCAAAGGGAGATAATGGAGGTGCAAAACGTCGATTCGGAATTGTACAGGGTCGCTTTGATGCATGGCCTTAGGGAGGGGCCGTTGAAATTTGAAGCCCAAATCAGGGAGCCAAAGACATATCAAGAGATGATTAGTCTGGCTAATAAGTTTATCAGGGGAGAAAAGACTAATCCAGGTTATGTTGCCAAGTTGCTCAGCGACAATGATCAGTTTAGTTCCGCATCAACCCATCAGCAGCGCTACAATCATTCATCTCGGCCTGATTTCAAACCTCGTGCTCAGAGGGGAAGAAATCTCAAGCCTAAGCAACCATTTCTTGGCCATCAACGGTTTCAGGATCAGAAACCGCCGTTGGCCATCGCACCCACTCAACCCATGGGGGTTCCGCAAATAATGCCCGTGTATCTGCCGCAGTACATCGCACAACCATCCCCAACTATCCCGTCCATCCGATATGATGAATCACAAGAGTCATTCACCCCTCTTAACGTCACCATGAACGAGGTCGTTCAAATTCTCCAAAAGAGGCCTGACTTCAAGAGGCCCCCTCCTTTGAAATCGGAAGTTCGCAATCGGAACCCAAACCTCTATTGTGAATATCACAAAGAGGAGGGGCATCAGACTGAGGATTGCCGGGCCCTCCGGTGGTTGATAGAAAAACTCCTGAAAGAGGGGAAGCTCCGAGGGTTGATTCGGCAAGAAACCCCGGTTGAACCACGAACCGAGAAGAAGAAGGAAGCGGTCGAAGTGACCTGGGAGTGTGCTGATGTAGAAGAGGCAGGTTGTTATGGGGATATCCATCCTGCGACCGAATGTATAGAAGTGAATGATGTTGGTCCCCTTGGCAACGTCTATTGCATCCATGGAGGAGCAGGGGTAGAATCCTCTCGGAAATCTAGCATCGGGAGAGTTACAAAGCAGGAAGTGGCAGTCGCCTCCACTTCTGCTCCAGAAAGGGCAGTCGTTACTTTCGGCCAAGAAGATCTTCCCCCAAATGCAAATCCTTTCGATGATGCAGTAGTAATAAGAGCGGTTATTGAGAACTACACCGTGCATAAAATTCTGGTTGATACCGGCAGCTCGGTTAATCTCATTTTCCGCCAAACATTTGAAGCCCTTAAGACTGGAAAGTCTTTGCTCTCCACGGAAGGGCCCCTCTACGGCTTCTCGGGAGAAAAGAAAGAAGTGGAAGGGTGCGTAAAGCTTTTGGTATCGCTGGGGGGCATAACGAAGCTGATAAACTTCGTAGTGGTGGAAGCCCCAAGCAGCTACTGTGCAATCTTCGGAAGACCAATCCTGAACGCTTACAAAGCGATAGTATCCACTTTCCATTTGGCCTTAAAATTCGCCGCCGAGGGGCGTCAATATTGGGTCCGAAGCGATCCAAAGGTTGCTCGTGAATGTTACGTGAAAACAGTTAATGTGATCACCGAGGCACCACTTCCCAAGGTTCAGGATGGCATCCATGAGGTATCCAAACTCCCTGAAGAGGCCGAGGAAAACGCAGAGCGGAAAGGAACTTATCTGGAACCTGCCCAGGAGACCCAAGAGATCCCTATTGCTGAAGAGGAAGGGAAGAAGCTGATCATCAACGCCGAGCTATCAGAAGAAGAGAAGGTTCAGTTGATCTCCTGCCTGTTGGAGAATCTGGACATCTTTGCCTGGTCAGCAGAAGATATGCCTGGAGTAGATCCAGATGTTGCGTGCCATCACCTCAACATCTCTCCTGAATTCAAGCCAATCCAACAGAAGAAGAGGGAGGTAGCAACCAAGCTGGCGGTACCCATCAAAGAAGAAGTTGCAAAGCTTCTTAAAGCCAATTTCATTTCTAAAATCCAATACCCCACCTGGATGTCAAATGTAGTGATGGTGAAAAAATCTGGGGGAAAATGACGCATGTGTGTAGATTTCACTAAACTCAATAAAGCGTGTCCCAAAGATTGTTATCCCTTGCCTCGGATAGATGTTTTAGTAGATTCCGCGGTGGGATATAATTTCATGAGCTTCCTAGATGCATTTTCTGGTTACCATCAGATTAAGATGCATAAACCTGATATCCCGCATACATCCTTCATTACCAATAATGGGTGTTATTGTTATCTTGTCATGCCTTTCGGACTCAAAAATGCGGGTGCGACGTATCAGAGAATGATGGACACGGTTTTCAAAAAACAGAAAGGAAGAAATCTTGAAGTATACGTCGATGATCTTCTTCTAAAAAGTAAAACTTTTTCAATCCACCTGAAAGACCTCGTAGAGACGTTCGCTACTCTGCGAAGGTTCAAATTAAAACTAAACCCATTGAAATGCGTGTTTGGGGCAAACAAAGGGAAATTTCTTGGACATCTTCTCACCCCTGATGGCCTCGCACCAAACCCAGATAAAGTAAAGGCCATTCTAGACATGACCCCTCCTCGTAATCAGAAAGAAGTGCAGCAACTTGGAGGGAGGCTGGCAGGATTGAGCCGATTCATTTCCAAGTCAGGGGATAAAAGCGCTCCATTCTTCAAGACGCTTAGGGGAGGATCTAAGTTTGAATGGAATGAAGAGTGCGATAATGCTTTCGAACAGTTGAAAAAGCAGTTAACTTCAACCCCTCTTCTTCAAAGCCCTCGCGAAGGGGAAACATTATTCTTGTACTTGGGGGTGGGCCCAGATGCAATAAGCTCTGTTCTGGTTCGGGAAGAGAAAAAGAAGCAATTTCTGATATATTATGTCAGCCACATCCTCAAAGATGCAGAGACTAGATATTCAATCCTGGAGAAATTAGCCTTGGCTTTAGTCAGGTCATCACGAAGGCTCCGCCCCTATTTTCAGGCTCATCTTATTCAGGTAGTTTCGGATCATCCACTAAGAAGTATCCTGGAGAAGCCGGATCATTCAGGAAGATTAGCCAAATGGCAATCGAGCTGAGCGAGTTCGAAATATTGTACATTCCCAGAACGGCAATAAAGGCGCAAGTATTGGCAGATTTCTTGGTAGACACGATGGAGTCTAATCCTGAATAGGTAGTACAATCTCCTTTGGCTTGGATCATTTATGTGGATGGGGCTTCTGGCAGAAACTCCGTGGGAGCCGGGGTAGTTCTGATCAGTCCAAATGGCATCAGGCTGGAGCAAGCTATCAAATTCTTCTTTTCAGTTACAAATAACCAGGCCGAATACGAAGCACTCTTGGCCGGCCTGAGACTCGCGATGGAGCTTGGAATAGAACATGTTCATGTGAAAACTGATTCTCTTGTGATGGCTTCGCAGGTTCTAGGGAACTATGAAACAAGAGAACCGATACTAAGAAAGTATCTATTTCTAGCTAAGAAATCGGGAAATTCAAATCCTTCATCATCGAACACATTCCGAGAACACAGAATGAAGAGGCAGACGAATTGTCAAAGTTTGGTCTTCCATCAGGAGGGGTGACCTCGGAACTTTTTCATCGGGCAATGGAGGAAGAGGAGCTCATGCAGATCGATCAACATCCTTCCTGGAAGGACCCTTATGAATTATTTCTGTCAAGAGGGGAGTTTCATCAATCAATCAAAGACAAAAGTAGATTCAGGAGAAAAGCGGCCTACTACTACTTAATTGCAGGAGTTTTGTATAGAAAAACTTTGATTTCTCCCTCAGCGCTGTGTGTTTCAGAAGAAGAGATCCCAATCATACTTCAGGAAGTTCATTCTGGGGAATGTGGTAGTCATTCAGGGGCAAAAACCTTAGAGAAAAGGATCCTGCGGCAAGGATATTTTTGGCCAACTATGAGAAAGGATGCTGAAGCATTTGCCAAGCGCTGTGTACAATGTCAGAAATTTGCCCCTCTTCAACATCTGCCCGCTCAATCGCTTAGGTCAATAACTGCACCCTGGCCCTTCGCAGTTTGGGGGATGGATCTAGTCGGACCCTTTCCAATGGCTAGCGGCCAGCGCTGCTTTATCATAGTAATGATCGACTACTTCAGTAAGTGGATTGAGGCAAAAGCATTGGCAAAAACTACTACTCAAATTATCAAAAATTTCATCTGGGGAGAAATAGTCTGCCGACACGGAATCCCGCTGGCAATCGTCACTGATAATGGGCCGCAGTTCAATAATCCCGAGATGATAAAATTTTGCGATCAAGTTGGAATTGACCTTCGGTTTTCCTCGGTACATCATCCAAGGACCAACGGACAGGTGGAAGCAGCAAACAGGCGAATTCAGCAACTCCTGATGAAAAGAGTTTTGAATCAAAAAGGAAATTGGGCAGACCGACTTCCCTCCATCCTTTGGACTCTTCGCACTACCCCATCTTCAGCTACAGGGGAGACACCATTCAAATTATCTCATGGCTCGGAGGCTGTTGTTCCTGTAGAGTTTGAGGTGGTCACCCCAAGAGTTGTGTATGCCAAAGAGGGAGGAGAAGCATGGGTAGAATACAATGATGAGGCCATCAGGCATAGTCTGGATCTGATCGAAGAACTTCAGGATGAGGCGACAATCAGGCAGGAAGAAGTTAAGAGGAGGATGGCGAAATATTTTGACAAAAATATCAGGGTAAAGCAGTTTGCAGTTGGGGATTTGGTGTTGAAAAAGGTAGATGCTGCGGCCAGATCTGGTAATGTTGGAAAGCTGAATCCCAACTGGGCAGGGCCTTTTATTGTCAAAGAAGTATTAAAGAATGGGGCCTACCGCCTCCAAACCAGCGAAGGAGAAGACATCGCACGCACCTGGAGCGGTGACGATCTTAAATGATTTTATCCTTGAACTATCTCTTTCATTCTTTACGTTTCTTTTGGTATTAAATGAAAAGCCTTATACTGACACTTCTCCTTGTCTGATGGTTCTCTACATTATAAATACATATATACATATCTCACTCCCTGAACCTCTGAGATATCGCCAAATTCTGCTCGAACCCCCTCGGATTGTAGTCATAGCGTAAAACCCACCAAGACCATGTGATGCGGGGAGTTTTCGCACACATGTAGTGGTAGCTTGCCAATTCCGCTGCGGTGGTCTTCAGAACTTTGGATCCCGGCCGATATCTGGCACACCCCTGCATCAAGGGAGGTCTAGGTGATTGTCAGCTCTATCATGCCCCGAAAGGGATATAGTTACAGCTTTGATGATCTTTCTGAGGAAAGCAATGTTCGCCGCCGAGGCCCAACTGATCATCATAGCCTGTGACCATCGAATACTCTTAGGTACTCTCGAAACGGTGCCTAGTTGGGCCCACAACTGAGTTGATCTCTCTAAGGAAAGCAATGTTCGCCGCCAAGGCCCACCTGCCCAATTGATCAACTCGGCTTGTAACCCTTGGCAAGAGAGCAGATGAGTCGCTTACAGCTCTTATGACCACTTGAGGAAAGCAATGTTCGCCGCCGAGGCCCACCTGCCCACTTGGTCATCTGAGTCTGTACATGTTTTTTCTTTTTCTTTTTCCTACAGCTCTTATGACCACTTGAGGAAAGCAATGTTCGCCGCCGAGGCCCACCTGCCCACTTGGTCATCTGAGCCTGTAGATTATCCTTTTTCCCTACAGGAAGGTATTCACCTCTTGTGATTTTTTGTATAAAACCATTCGGAGAAGATATTATTAAAACAGGTACAAGTGTTCTTCTACCCTAATAAAGGGTTGTGATATTAAGATCGGGCGGTCTGAACTTTCAAACCGAACGGTCTGATTGTGTATAAGTTGGGGTATTTCTGGATAATTACATGGTTGCCCGGGTTGTATTCTAACCGGGCGGCCCTGTCAATCTTTTATAGGTTAGGTATTTTTGGACAATTATATGACTGCCCGGATTATATTCTAACCGGGCGGGTTTATCCATCCATTATAAGTTGGATATTTATGGAGCTAATTATATGATTGCCCGGATTGTGTTCTGACCGGTTGGGTTTATCTATCCCTCCATTCTGTTGAATTGGATATTTCTGGATCTGAATATATTGCTCGGGTTGTATTCTAACCGGGCGGGCATTACCTATCTTTTACAATTAATTAAGTTGGATATCTCAAGATCTAAATATCTGATCGCCCGGATTATGCTCTAATCGATCGAGTTGAGTTATTTCTTAAGCAAAAGTTATCTCTAAGATGCAGTGTATTACTCGCCAGGATAGAATTCAAACCGCGCAAAGTTATTATTCGTTATTTACATCGGCAAGGATAAAATATCTCTGAATGATAAGAAGCCGCCCGGTCTAAATTACAGTCGCATGAGTCTATATGTTATGGTTCATATTATCAGAAATCAGACATCCTGAGACCTAAATGAGTAATCGCACGGTTCGAATATAGATCGTCCAAGATCATCAAATCATCACTTATGCTTAGATCAGGATAACCGCACGGCTAGATCATAAAAGGCAAAAGGTAAAAAGAAAGAAAAGAAACAAGACATCAGCCACAAGTAAGTAACACTAGAAGGTCAATCAAACAGGTAAAATTTCTATTCATTTCTTCAAATGTTTTGACAAAAATTTAACCGCCCGGCTAACAAAAAAATACCGGCGATTATACAAAAATAAAGTTAAAAAACAAAGGCATTATTCTGCCGACTTCTTCTTCTTCTTCTTGACAGGAGAAATCGAGTCCACATCAACGTCGGGTGAATAACCTTCACTTGACGTGGAAGAATAATCCGATGAATCGCTACCACTGGACCGCCCGGTCTTACTAGCAGAGCCAGTTGTTCCAGAGGACAAGCTGTCCTCATCATCATCATCAGCAGCATCATCATCCGCGTCGACCTCCTCAGCGGCTCCACCACTTCCATCACCTCCTTGATGGAGTACGATCTCCCTGCCCGCATCGGCTTCAGCCTCCTCGTCCACCTTGGCTTTTCCCTTCTGCCTTCGGCTGATCTCATCAAGTTGAACCTTCAGGGCAGGGAAGAGGTCGGAGAAGGTAGTACCCCCGAATCCTTCGCACGGACCGCCCCGGTCTTCCATAAGACCCAAAGCTTTGTTGATCCCTTGGGCCACATGAGGCAACACCTCGTCTTGGAAGGCCGGGTTGGTCATCTCATATTGTTTCTGCAAAAAAGAAAAGAAAAATAATAAATTAGGTCGCTCGGTCTGAACAAAAGAAGCCACGTCATCATTTGTCAAACTCACCGCCATGACTTCTTGAAGCCGCGCATTCTCTTCTTGAAGCCGCCAATTCTCCACGACCTGTTCCTCGTACTTCTTCTCCAGAAATTTCTGGACAGAAACCAGCCGCCTGAACGACAAGGCCATGAAGTGATTGGCCGCGAACCCCCATGCGCCGGCTTGCGCCGCTAGCCGGGGAAGCTCTTCTTCCGGAGTTTTCTTCAGCTTCTTCAAAGTCTTTCGGCCATACATACCGGCCCCGGCGGCTAGCGCATGGCGGTTAATCTTGTCACCTCCCCATGGGGGAAGTGCAGTGGATACCCGGATGCGGCTCCCATCCCTATGCCAGAGGACAGTCGGGTTGCCCTGCAGGTCGGGCGGGTTTCCGCAGGAACGAAGAAGCTCATATTCATCAGGAGACGCCGGGCCCTCTTCCTCTGATGATGGCGACCTGTTTTGCCGCTGCCTTTTCTCCCTCTGGGTCAAAACCGGGCCGGCCGGAGTGACCGGCTTGTTCGCAGGGACGATGTGGGCAGCTGCAAGGTAAAATCAGAAGTTTAAACAAAGCAGTCCGCACGGTCATATTCAAGCGGTCTAGAAGAACTTACTGTGCTCGGGGAGGACATCCTCTAGCTCTGAGAACAGCGGGATGTAATGATTGATGTCCAACCGCTCGTTCTCAAGGAACGTGAAGGTGTCCATCTCGATCTTCCCAACCTGGGGGATCTGGAAGGCCTCTTCCCCCCGAACTTGCGGGTTGGTTTGCAACAGCCCGAAGTTGCCTTCGAGCATTACGAACCGCTCCGACCAGTCCGAGACCTTGTTCGCCAGGTTGACGATTTTCAGTCCGTGGCATCCAAAGTAGAGGTGCCCCCTGAAAGTTGAAGTCCCCACGTCGGAGACAGCCCGCACTGAGAAGAACTTCCTGAATAGGCCAAGGGAAAAACTGGTTCGCTCGAACCGAAGGTAGGAAATGAAACTGTATATGGAGGCGATGGAGTTCGGTGGAAGTTGGCCGGGTACAGCCCCGTAATGGTCGAAAATGGCTATGACTTCAAGTGGCAGCGGAAACTTGAAGCCATATTCGAAGTGGTCAACCGGGACGGCTATTTGGTGCGGATTGGAAGAGTTAATCCGCTCGTCGCGCAAAGGAAGCCGCGCGAGCAGGTTACTCCCTGCCATGTGTTTTGCGATGAATTCATCCAGTTCGCTCTGGGTGAGTCGGCACTCTGAGTGGTCCGCCGAATGAAAGGCTAAGGCCGCATCCGCTCGGACGGATTTAACTTTAACAGGTCGCTGCGACTTGTTCTCAGATCGCGCCATCTGGAATCGTAAAAATGACTTCGAAGAGTCCCTACTTATAGATTTTTACGATCTGTGAATAGTAAAACTATGTCACGGCTATACATTTCTAACCGCGCGATCAATTTCCTGCATGGTTAGATTCACCAGAAAAACAAAAGAAGCAAAGGAACTTACTATGCTCGGGGAGGACGTCCTCTAGCTCCGAGAACAGCGGGATGTAATGATTGATGTCCAACCGCTCGTTCTCAAGAAACGTGAAGGTGTCCATCTCGATCTTTCCAACCTGGGGGATCTAGAAAGCCTCTTCCCCCCGAACTTGCGGGTTGGTTTGCAACAGCCCGAAGTTGCCTTCGAGCATTACGAACCGCTCCGACCAGTCCGAGACCTTGTTCGCCAGGTTAACGATCTTCAGCCCGTGGCAGCCAAAGTAGAGGTGCCCCCTGAAAGTTGAAGTCCCCACGTCGGAGACAGCCCGCACCGAGAAAAATTTCCTAAACAAATCAAGGGAAAATCTGGTTCGCTCGAACCGCAGGTATGAAATAAAACTATATATGGAAGCGATGGAGTTCGGTGGAAGCTGGCCGGGTACAACCCCGTAATGGTCGAAAATGGCTATGACTTCAAGTGGCAGCGGAAATTTGAAGCCATATTCAAAGTGGTCGACCGGAACGGCTATTTGGTGCGGATTGGAAGAGTTGATCCGCTCATCGCGCAAAGGAAGCCGCGCGAGCAGATTACTCCCTGCCATGTGTTTTGCAATGAATTCGTCTAGTTCGCTCTGAGTGAGACGGCACTCTGGATGGTCCGCCGAGTGAAAAGCCAAGGCCGCGTCTGCTCGGACGGCCTTAACCTTAACAGGCCGCTGCGACTTGTTCTTAGATCGCGCCATTTGAAATCGTGAAAATGACTTCGAAAAAGTCCCTACTTATAGATTTTGACGATCTGCAAATAGTAAAAATATGTCGCGGTTATACATTCTAACCGCGCGGTCAACAGCCTGCATGGTCAGATTTATCAGAAAAAACAAAAAAACCAAAGACATTCAAGAAATCAGGAGCAAGCATACATCACAGATCGCGCGACCTGTAATTAGTTCGGATAAAACACAGAAGATCTAAACAGAACACAAACACAGCGGCTAAGCAAGAACCCGCACGGGTTATTCAAATAAAAGACATAAAGTAAAAAGAAGCATTGTCTAAACAGAGGCCGAAATCAACAAGCCGCATTCATAATACAAAATTGTTCTAAAAAGCCGTTCACGGTTGGCGGTGTTCTGGGGAGACATCCTCTCTATGCAGTCGCGCGACCTGGTCGCTGGTGGTGTTCAGAAGGGAGTAAATCTGGCTGGTATGATAATGGATGTGGTTGATTGTGC
This sequence comes from Dactylorhiza incarnata, assembly GCA_033032865.1. Lineage (NCBI taxonomy): Eukaryota > Viridiplantae > Streptophyta > Magnoliopsida > Asparagales > Orchidaceae > Dactylorhiza > Dactylorhiza incarnata. The sequence continues at coordinate 1,054,063 of JAWHQI010000373.1, read as the reverse complement.
TATGAAGCCGCCCGGCATCCCTTTCAACCCGCGTAGCGGTGATCATACGGGGGGTTGCGGTGGCTTCATCAATCATTGGATCAGCCGCCTGAACCGGGGGAGGATTTGAGCCCGCCCCAACAGTTTGGCGGCTAGCAACCTGCATCCCATCATTCATACTTCGCCGGCCCGAAGCGACTTCCCTAGTTAACCGCAGGAATTTATCCTGGTAATATCTCGAGTCATCCTCGAACTTAGCAGACGCTCTCTTCTCCTTCTCGAGCTGAGCGGTCAGAGTAGCGACTTGCGCCACCTTGGCTCTCTTCTCGGCCTCCACTACAGCTCGCGTAGCCTCCACCGCAGCTCGCGCGGCCTCAAGCTGAATCTCCAGGTCGTTCTCCTTTTCTGTCCTGGACTTCCTGTCGATCTCCATCTGCGCCTTCAGCGCCTCTTCAGCCTTTTTCCTTGCCATTCGCTCGGCCTCCAAAGTGGTCCGAGTGGCGGCCTCCCGGTCTTCCACCTCCTTCAAACAGGCCCTCAGGTTTGCTAGATCTTCCTCTAGATGCCCAAACAGTTGCGGCCCTTCTTGCGAAGTCGTTACACAGGTTGATATCGGGGGAACTAATGGAGGCAGGCTGGCCTCAAGGTCGCCCGGCTTCGCAATCTGATCCTCGCTATCTGCAAGAAGCCGCGCGGTTATAAAAAGCAAGAGCATGCAACGCCATATATATACAAAAATGGACATAAATATAAGATCAATGCCTGGGCGCACAGGCCGCTTAGACTGTTCCAGGTCCATCCTCCGTCGTTGCTCACGCCAGAGTCTCTCCGTACTCTGCCTAGCGGAAGAGGACCAGGCCGCTAAGGGAAAAAAGCTCGGCGGTGGGTTCAGTAATTTATTACGACGAGGCCGCGGAATGAAGAAGCGGATAGCTTTATAATCCGTGGGGCGCTTACCTGGCGCAAAAGGATCAGGCCGCAGCGGCTTGTTTAAAGCCCGTTCTGCCCCTTCCTTCTTCACCATCATTATCTCCTCCCCGGTCATCGCCGGGGGAACCTCCGCCCGCACTTTCAACACTTCTCCGAGTTCCCTCGCTTTCTCTTCGACCTCCAAGGCGGTCCGGGCAGCAGCTTCTCGCTCTTCGGCCTCCGTCTGAGCGGTCTCCTCAGGCTGGGCTGTGTTATCTGTAACAGGGGCAGTTCGCTTTGAAGCCATCGGGCTGTCAAGAAGCTTATCTCGCCCCATCAGATCATCCATATCCTGAAAGATTCCATTAAGTGATAAGCTACTCGCCGAGTCCGGAAACAGGCCGCCCGATTTCGCATCAGGGGTAGCCGGCGAGTCATTTACCTTAGCAGATGGGGGAGTCGCTAGGCCGAGCTCCTCTTTTAGTCGCGGATTGGTCTGGAGGCGGGACTCGGCCGGTTTCTTAAAAGCCGCCCTTTCCTTGGAGGCCAGCCTCTTCACCTTCTTGGTTATTCGGTCGGTCACTGACCCGGACTTTTTTCTCTTCTTCTCTTTCTTACCCGGAGCAGGACTAACTTCTTTGGAGGGGCTGGGATAGTCGTCCACGGATAGAGGGGTACCCAGTTCGCCCGGCCTCGGAGAGTTAACCGCCTCCTCCCCCAAATATTTAACTAACAAGTGAGGATTTCCGGATGGAGTGATTTCCATGCCAAACGAGTCGGACCCGCCGACTTTCTTTAAAGGGCCGCCGGAGTCAACTTTTCTAGAAGGGGCAGCCTCCCCTTTGTTCAGTGGGCTGACGGCCTGTTGGCCAAGGTCATTGAGAGGAATCAGCGAATCGCTAGGGGGAGGCCCCGAATGCTCCGCTGCAGGCTCTGCAGGAGCCTTGGAGATTGTTGAGTCCACATCGGCCTTGAAACTATCCGCCGCGGTTTTCTCAGACGGCTCCCTCTTTTTCCGGTCTTTCCGGTTCTGCTTTTCCTTGTCCTTCCTCGATTTCTCCGTTGATTCGCGCCTCTTGCCTTCCTCCTTCTTTTGATCGCCGGCAGGGACCACGCGGTCTAACATGGTGTCTAGGAAGTCCATCGTTGAAGAGTTACCGGTCTTAAAAACTTTAACCGCAAATAGCGAGTAATATCCCGTGATTTCAGAAAAAACTCTGCAGAATGAGTTCTCTGGCTCTCTTATAGAATTCAGGGCAAGTCGGAAGCGGTCTCCCGGCTAAAGCTAATATTTTCGAAATTCCCTTGGGATTTGAAAATATGCGGGGATTTGAATATCCAACTTATAAAAGATGGATAAACCCGCCCGGTTAGAATATAACTCGGGCAACCATATATGTTTACCCGGAAAACCGCTTCTCGGGTCGGATCATTCTCGGATCGGGCGAACTGCTGGGTCAGGCCGCTGGTTTCCAGGATCAGTGGCTCTCAGTTCAGGGTAAAGCAGGCCGGGTGGTCTGATGTCATTTCGGACCGCCCCCAAGATTAAAGGTAGTCAAGAGCCAAGGCAATAAGGCTATCCGCGGTCTCAGGTAGGAGACCGTCCGGGTTGAGACATAGAAACTCAAGGTTCAAGCCCGGGAAACAAGCCGCGGTCTCAGATCGGAGACCATCCAGGTCGCATCATGAAGATCAGCCAAGCCATGTCCAGAAGGCGGACCGCGGTCTCAAGCCGGAGACCGCTCGATCCGTATCATTGACTTGGTCACGGTATCTTCAGCCTCAGGCCAGACGGGTCGGGAGGGCAAGCCGCCAAGCCGCGCGGCTTCTTTCTTTTTCTTCTTTGTGAATCCCGTCACCGCCTGCCCGTTTCTCCTGTACCCGGGCAGGTGGTTATTCTATCCCTGCCCATTCGGGCAGGCCCCCGAGCCTATAAATAGGGGGTGGCACTGTTCACAAGACACGCACACTAGAATCCAGGAGCTCGCTTGTTTGAGCTGCGGTCTCGAGTTTCCCGTCTTGCGGATTGTCTGACCGGCCGGCTTCTCTTTTCCTACATTTATAACCGTTGTAACCGCCTCATTTTAATCAAAGGAAAGCCCGTCGCAGGAGTGGCATTTGCCGCGGTGGGCGAAGTCCGGCCTCGACCGCTGCTTGCGGTCCGAATTCTCTAACCAAATAGTAACTGATAATCCGCAACCCTCGATTTCCTTCGGAGGCGCACTTTTGAATCGAACAATATAATTATCCAGAAATATCTTAACTTATATACAATCAGACCGTTCGGCTTGAAAATTCAGACCGCCCGGTCTTAATATCACAACCCTTTATTAGGGTAGACGAACACCTGCACATGTTTTAATAATATCTTCCTCGAATGGTTTATACAAGAAACCACAAGAGGTGAATGCCTTCCTGTAGGGAAGAAGGATAATCTACAGGCTCAGATGACCAAGTGGGCAGGTGGGCCTCGGCGACGAACATTGCTTTCCTCAAGTGGTCATAAGAGCTGTAGGAAAAAGAAAAAACATGTACAGACTCAGATGACCAAGTGGGAAGGTGGGCCTCGGCGGCGAACATTACTTTCCTCAAGTGGTCATAAGAGCTGTAGGAAAAAGAAAAAACATGTACAGACTCAGATGACCAAGTGGGCAGGTGGGCCTCGGCGGCGAACATTGCTTTCCTCAAGTGGTCATAAGAGCTGTAAGCGACTCATCTGCTCTCTTGCCTAGGGTTACAAGCCGAGTTGATCAATTGGGCAGGTGGGCCTCGGCGGCGGACATTGCTTTTCTCAGAGAGATCAACTCAGTTGTGGGCCCAACTAGGCTCCGTTTCTAGAGTACCTAAGAGTATTCAATGGTCACAGGCTATGACGATCAGTTGGGCAGGTGGGCCTCGGCGGCGAACATTGCTTTCCTCAGAAAGATCATCAAAGCTGTAACTATATCCCTTTCGGGGCAAGATAGAGCTGACAATCACCTAGACCTCCCTTGATGCAGGGGTGTGTCAGATATCGGCCGGGATTCAAAGTTCTGAAGACCACCGCAGCGGAATTGGCAAGCTACCACTACATGTGTGCGAAAACTTCCCGCATCACATGGTCTTGGTGGGTTTTACGCTATGACTACAATCCGAGGGGGTTCGAGCAGAATTTGGCGATATCTCAGAGGTTCAGGGAGTGAGATACGTATATATATATTCATAATGTAGAGCACTATTGGACAAGGAGAAGTGTCAGTATAGGGCTTTTTATTTAATATCAAGAAACGTAAAGAATGAAAGAGGTATTTTAAGGATAGAATCGTTTAAGATCGTCACCGCTCCAGGTGCGTGAGATGTCTCTCCTTCGCTGGTTTGGAGACGGTAGGCCCCATGCTTTAATACCTCTTTGATAATAAAAGGCCCTGCCCAGTTGGGATTCAGCTTTCCAACATTGCCAGACCTGGCCGCAGCATCTACCTTCTTTAATACCAAATCCCCAACTGCAAACTGCTTTACCCTGATATTTTTGTCAAAATATTTTGCCATCCTCCTCTTAACTTCTTCCTGCCTGATCGTTGCCTCGTCCTGAAGCTCTTCGATCAGATCCATACTATACTTGATGGCCTCATCATTGTCTTCTACCCATGCTTCTCGTCCCTCTTTTGCATACACAACTCTTGGAGTGACCACCTCAAACTCTACAGGAACAACAGCCTCCGAGCCATGAGATAATTTGAATGGTGTCTCCCCTGTAGCTGAAGATGGGGTAGTACGAAGAGTCCTAAGGATGGAGGGAAGTTGGTCTGCCCAATTTCCTTTCTGATTCAAAACTCTTTTCATCAGGAGCTGCTGGATTTGCCTGTTTGCTGCTTCTACTTAACCATTGGTCCTTGGATGATGTACCGAGGAAAACCGAAGATCAATTCCAACCTGATCGCAAAAGTTTATCATCTCGGGATTATTGAACTGTGGACCATTATCAGTGACAATTGCCAGCGGAATTCCGTGTCGGCAGACTATTTCTCCCCAGATGAAGTTTCTGATAATCTGGGTAGTAGTTTTTGCCAATGCTTTTGCCTCAATCCACTTACTGAAGTAGTCGATCATTACTATGATAAAGCGGCGCTGACCGCTAGCCATTGGAAAGGGTCCGACAAGATCCATCCCCCAAACCGCGAAGGGCCAGGGTGCAGTTATTGACCTAAGCGATTGAGCGGGCAGATGTTGAAGAGGAGCAAATTTCTGACATTGTACACAACGCTTGGCAAATGCTTCAGCATCCTTTCTCATAGTCGGCCAAAAATATCCTTGCCGCAGGATCCTTTTCTCTAAGGTTTTTGCCCCTGAGTGGCTACCGCATTCCCCAGAATGAACTTCCTGAAGTATGATCGGGATCTCTTCTTCTGAAACACACCGTGCTGAGGGAGAAATCAAAGTTTTCCTATACAAGACTCCTGCTATTAAGTAGTAGTAGGCCGCCTTTCTTCTGAATCTATTTCTGTCCTTGATTGATTGATGAAACTCCCCTTTTGACAGAAATAATTCATAAGGGTCCTTCCAGGAAGGATTCTGATCGATCTGCATGAGCTCCTCTTTCTCTGTGGCCGGATGAAAAAGTTCCGAGGTCACCTCTCCTGATGGAAGACCAAACTTTGACAACTCGTCTGCCTCTTCATTTTGGGTCCTTGGAATGTGCTCGATGATGAAGGATTTGAATTTCCCGATCTCTTCCTTAGCTAGCAATAGATACTTTCTCAGCATCGGTTCTCTTGTTTCGTAGTTCCCTAGAACTTGTGAAGCCATTACAAGAGAATCAGTTTTAACATGAACATGCTCTATCCCAAGCTCTTTTGCGAGTCTTAGGTCGGCCAAGAGTGCTTCGTATTCGGCCTGGTTATTCGTTACTGGGAAAAAGAATTTGATTGCCTGCTCAAGTTTGATGTCGTTTGGACTGAGAAGAACTACTCCGGCTCCCACGGAGTTTCTCCCTGAAGCTCCATCTACATAGATGACCCAGGCATAAGGAGATTCCTCCACCTGTTCAGGATTAGACTCCATCGTGTCTACCAAGAAGTCCGCCAGTACTTGTACCTTTATTGCTGTTCTGGGAATGTACAATATTTCAAACTCGCTCAGCTCGATTGCCCATTTGACCAATCTTCCTGAATGATCTGGCTTCTCCAGGATACTTTTTAGTGGATGATCCGAAACCACCTGAATAGGGTGAGCCTGAAAATAGGGGCGGAGCCTTCGTGATGACATCACTAAGGCCATGGCTAACTTTTCTAGAATTGAATATCAAATTTCCGCATCTTTGAGGATATGGCTGACATAATATATTGGGAATTGCTTCTTCTTCTCCTCCCGGACAAGGACAGAGCTTATGGCATCTGGAGCCACCCCCAAGTACAAGAATAATGTTTCCCCTTCGCGAGGGCTTTGAAGAAGAGGGGTTGAGGTTAACTGCTTTTTCAACTGTTCGAAAGCATTATCGCACTCTTCATTCCATTCAAACTTAGATCCTCCCCTAAGTGTCTTGAAGAATGGAGCGCTTTTATCTCCTGATTTGGAAATGAATCGGCTCAATCCTGCCAGCCTCCCCCCAAGTTGTTGCACCTCTTTCTGATTACGAGGAGGGGTCAAATCTAGGATGGCCTTTACTTTATCTGGATTTGGTGCGAGGCCATCAGGGGTGAGAAGATGTCCAAGAAATTTCCCTTTGTTTGCCCCGAACACGCATTTCAGTGGATTTAGTTTTAATTTGAACCTCCGTAGAGTAGCGAACGTCTCTACGAGGTCTTTCAAATGGATTGAAACAGTTTTACTTTTCAGAAGAAGATCATCAACGTATACTTCAAGATTTCTTCCTTTCTGCTTTTCGAAAACCGTGTCCATCATTCTTTGATATGTCGCACCCGCGTTTTTGAGTCCGAAAGACATGACAAGATAACAATAACACCCGTCATTGGTAATGAAGGATGTATGCGGGATATCAGGTTTATGCATCTTAATCTGGTGGTAACCAGAAAATGCATCTAGAAAGCTCATGAAATTATATCCCACCGCGGAATCTACTAAAACATCTATCCGAGGCAAGGGATAACAATCTTTGGGGCACGCTTTATTGAGTTTTGTGAAATCTACACACATGCGCCATTTCCCCCCAGATTTTTTCACCATTGCTACATTTGACATCCAAGTGGGGTATTGGATTTCAGAAATGAAATTGGCTTTAAGAAGCTTTGCAACTTCTTCTTTGATGGGTACCGCCAGCTTGGTTGCTACCTCCCTCTTCTTTTGTTGGATCGGCTTAAATTCAGGGGAGATGTTGAGGTGATGGCACACAACATCTGGATCTACTCCAGGCATATCTTCCGCCGACCAGGCGAAGATGTCTAGATTCTTCAACAGGCAGGAGATCAACTGAACCTTCTCCTCTTCTGATAGCTCGGCGTTGATGATCAGCTTCTTCCCTTCCCCTTCAGCAATGGGGATCTCTTGGGTCTCCTGGGCAGGTTCCAGGTAAGTCCCTTTCCGCTCTGCGCTTTCCTCGGTCTCCTCAGGGAGTTTGGACACCTCATGGATGTTATTCTGAACCTTGGGAAGTGGTGCCTCGGTGATCACATTAACTGTTTTTACATAACATTCAAGAGCAACCTTTGGATCGCTTCGGATCCGATATTGATGCCCCTCGGCAGCGAACTTTAAGGCCAAATGGAAAGTGGACACTATCGCTTTGTAAGCGTTCAGGATTGGTCTTCCGAAGATTGCACAGTAGCTGCTCGGGGCTTCCACCACTACGAAGTTTATCAGCTTCGTTATGCCCCCCAGCGACACCAAAAGCTTCACGCACCCCTCCACTTCTTTCTTTTCTCCCGAGAAGCCGTAGAGGGGCCCTTCCGTGGAGAGTAGAGACTTTCCAGTCTTAAGGGCTTCAAATGTTTGGCGGAAAATGAGATTAACCGAGCTACCGGTATCAATCAGAATTTTATGTACGGTGTAGTTCTCGATGACTGCCTTTATCACTACTGCATCATCGAAAGTGTTTGCCCGGAAAACCGCTTCTCGGTTTGAACCATTATCAGACCGCTCGGACTCTTGAGCCAAGCCGCTGGGTCCTGGAATCGGCGGTTCCCCGTTCAAGAAGGGCCAGGCCGGGCGGCCTGGTGTCATTTCCAGGATCACCCCCAAAGAGATAAGATCGTCAAAGAGCCAAGGCAGGAAGTTCATCCGCGGTCTCAGCAAGAAGGCCGCGCGGGTTGTCCCATAGAAACTCGAAGTTCCAGCCCCGAAGAACAGGTCGGGGCTCCAGATCGAAGGCTATCCAAGTTACCTCTTGAAGATCGGCTGAGTCATGACCAGAGGGCAGACCGCGACCTCAATCTCCAAACCGCGCAGTCTGCATTATTGACTTGGTCCCGGCGTCCTCAGCCGCAAGCAAGACAGATCGGGAAGGCAGGCCGTCAGATCGCGCGGCCTCTTCCTTTCTCTTCTTTGTGTATCCCGTCACCGCCTGCCCGTTTCTCCTGTACCCGGGCAGGAGGTTATTTTATCCCTGCCCGATCGGGCAGGCCCCCAAGCCTATAAATAGGGGGCGGCACTGTTCCCAAGACACGCACACTCGAATCCAAGAGCTCGCTTGTCTGAGCTCCGGTCTCGAGTTTCAGGTCTCGCGAACTGCTGACCGGCCGGCTTCTGCTCTTTCACATTTGTAACCGCTTCTTTTCAATAAAAGGAAAGCCCGTCGCAGGAGTGGCATTTGCCGCGACGGGCGAAGTCTGGCCTCGACCGCTGCTAGCGGTCTGAATTCTTCAACTAAATAGTAACTGATAGTCCGCAACCCTCGTTTCACTTCGGAGGCGCACTTTTGAATCGAACAGAAACACGCGACCTTCAGATCGCAGACTGTCAGCGAAATCCTTAGCTCAGAATGTCAGACCGCCAGCTCCCTCCAAGAGACCGATCCGACCATAGTGAAGACTCTTTGTGGGAAGCTCTGGAGCAGACAAAGAGAGAGGCCGACCAGGCTCGGCAGGCAACTGATCAGCGTCTGGACGCGATCACTCAGGCCCTAACACTACTAACCGAGCGGTTAGCCCCTCAGCAGGCCGCGGCTCCCCAGGCGGTCACTCCTGTTCTACCTCCTCCACCTCCATATCCGTTCGCGCAAGTCGCTCATTCCCGACCACCACAAGAAGGTTCCGCGGACCGTCCGAATCTCTACCAAGAGGCCGCGCGATGTATGCCAGCTCGGGTCCTTGACTTTCAAGGGGCGACCTCTCAGGCCGCTCATTTTCCCTATCCGCCTGAGGTCGCCGCCTTCCAATCATATCCGACTGGAGCACCTGCCCGCTCCTATCATGCGGCCTGTCCGCCAATGACCGCAGCCGAGATCCCTTATAACCCTGCTTTCCCTCTGTACGAGGATGCCGAGGAGAGTTCTCCCTTCACCGACGAAATCCGAGGAGAGCCGGCCCCAAACAACTTTCGAGAACCACGTATGTCGGCATATAGTGGGGAGTCCGATCCAGCAATACACCTCCAGGCATTTGAATCAGCTGTTGCTCTAAGGACCATCACTGATGCAACAAAGTGCAAGCTCCTGGTGACATCCTTTGATGGGCAGGCCAGAGAATGGTTCTATGGATTGCATCCTCGATCTATCAGATGCTTTGCGGAGTTACGTAGAGAATTTTTGCTTCGATTCTCTACCTCTAAGAAGAGGAAGAATGGTCCGGCAGCCCTATTCGAGATACGACAGCAAGAAAACGAAACGTGGGCCCGTTTTGTCGATCGTTTCCAAAGGGAAATAATGGAGGTACAAAACGTCGATCCGGAGTTATATAGGGTCGCGCTAATGCATGGCCTTAGGGAAGGGCCACTGAAGTTTGAAGCCCAAATCAGGGAACCAAAGACATATCAAGAAATGATTAGTCTGGCAAACAAATTCATCAGGGGGGAAAAGACTAATCCGGGTTACGTTGCCAAGTTGCTCAGCGACAACGATCAGTTCAATTCTGCATCAACCCATCAGCAACGTTATAATCACTCGTCTCGGCCTGATTTCGAGCCTCGGGCTCAAAGGGGAAGGAATCTTAAGCCCAAGCAACCATTCATTGGCCATCAACGGTTTCAGGATCAGAAGCCGCCGTTGGCCATCGCACCCACTCAACCCATGGGAGTCCCGCAAATCATGCCCGTATATCTGCCACAATACATCGCACAACCATCTCCACCTATCCCATCCATCCGATATGATGAATCACAAGATTCGTTCACCCCGCTCAACGTTACCATGAATGAGGTCGTGCAGATTCTTCAGAAGAGGCCTGACTTTAAAAGGCCCCCTCCTTTGAAATCAGAAGTTCGCAATCGGAACCCAAACCTTTACTGTGAATATCATAAAGAAGAGGGGCATCTAACTGAAGATTGCCGGGCCCTCCGGTGGTTGATAGAAAAACTCCTGAAAGAGGGAAAGCTTCGGGGGTTGATTCGGCAAGAAACTCCGGTTGAACCACGAGCTGAGAAGAAGAAGGAGGCAGTCGAAGTAACATGGGAGTGTGCTGATGTAGAGGAGGCCGGTGGTTATGGGGATATACATCCTGCAGCCGAATGCATAGAGGTGAATGATGTTGGCCCTCTCGGCAACATCTATTGCATCCATGGTGGGGCAGGGATAGAATCCTCCCGAAAATCTAGCATCGGGAGAGTTACAAAGCAAGAAGTGGCAGTTGCCTCCACTTCTGCCCCGGAAAGGACGGTTGTTACGTTTGGCCAGGAAGATCTCTCCCCAAATGCAAATCCGTTCGATGACGCGGTGGTGATAAAGGCGGTTATTGAGAATTACGCAGTGCACAAAATTTTGATCGATACAGGCAGCTCAGTTAATCTCATCTTTCGCCAAACGTTTGAGGCCCTCAAGACTGGAAAGTCCTTACTCTCTACGGAAGGCCCCCTCTATGGCTTCTCAGGAGAAAAGAAGGAAGTAGAAGGGTGCGTGAAGCTTCTGGTATCGCTAGGGGGCATAACAAAGTTGGTGAACTTCGTAGTAGTGGAAGCCCCAAGTAGCTACTGCGCAATTTTCGGAAGGCCAATCCTGAATGCTTACAGAGCGGTGGTATCTACTTTCCATTTGGCCTTGAAATTCGCTGCTGAGGGGCGTCAGTACCGGATCCGGAGCGATCCAAAGGTGGCACGCGAATGTTATGTGAAGACAGTTAATGTGATCACCGAGGCACCACTTCACAAGGCCCAGAATGACATCCAAGAGGTGTCCGAACTCCCTGAAGAAGCTGAGGGGAGCGTGGAACGGAAAGGGACCTACCTGGAACCTGCCCAGGAGACCCAAGAGATCCCCATTGTCGAAGGGGAAGGGAAGAAGCTGATCATCAACGCCGAGCTATCAGAAGAGGAAAAGCTCCAGTTAACCTCCTGCCTGCTGAATAACTTGGACATCTTCGCTTGGTCGGCGGAAGACATGCCTGGAATAGATCCAGATGTCGCGTGCCATCACCTCAACGTTTCTCCGGAGTTCAAGCCAATCCAACAGAAGAAGAGGGAGGTAGCAACTAAGCTGGCGGTACCTATCAAAGAAGAAGTTGCAAAGCTTCTTAAGGCCAATTTCATTTCTGAAATCCAGTACCCCACCTGGATGTCGAATGTAGTGATGGTGAAAAAGTCTGGGGGGAAATGGCGTATGTGTGTTGATTTCACTAAACTCAATAAAGCATGCCCCAAGGATTGTTATCCCTTGCCTCGGATAGATGTTTTGGTAGATTCCGCGGTGGGATATAGTTTTATGAGTTTTTTAGATGCATTTTCTGGTTATCACCAGATTAAGATGCATAAGCCTGATATCCCGCATACATCCTTCATTACCAATGATGGATGTTATTGTTATCTCGTCATGCCTTTCGGCCTCAAAAATGCGGGGGCAACATATCAGAGGATGATGGACACAGTTTTTGAAAAACAAAAAGGGAGAAATCTGGAAGTATATGTTGATGATCTCCTTCTAAAAAGTAAAACTTTTTTAATCCATCTGGAAGACTCGTAGAGACGTTCGCTACTCTACGGAGGTTCAAATTAAAATTAAACCCCTCGAAATGCGTGTTCGGGGCGAACAAGGGGAAATTTCTTGGACATCTTCTCACTCCTGATGGTCTCGCACCGAACCCAGATAAAGTAAAAGCCATCCTAGACATGACCCCTCCTCGTAATCCGAAAGAGGTACAGCAACTTGGTGGAAGGTTGGCAGGATTGAGCCGATTCATTTCCAAATCGGGAGATAAAAGCGCTCCGTTCTTCAAAACACTTAGGGGAGGATCTAAGTTTGAATGGAACGAGGAATGCAATAATGCTTTCGAACAATTGAAAAAGCAATTAACTTCAACCCCCCTTCTTCAAAGCCCTCGCGAAGGAGAAACACTATTCTTGTACTTGGGGGTGGGCCCTGATGCGATAAGCTCTGTCCTGGTTCGGGAAGAGAAAAAGAAACAGTTTCCGATATACTATGTCAGCCATATCCTTAAAGATGCAGAAACTAGATATTCAATCCTGGAGAAATTAGCCTTGGCTTTAGTCATGTCATCACGAAGGCTCCGCCCCTATTTTCAAGCTCATCCTATTCAGGTGGTTTCAGATCATCCACTGAGGAATATCTTGGAGAAGCCGGAACATTCAGGAAGGTTGGCCAAATGGGCAATCGAGCTAAGCGAGTTCGAAATATTGTACACTCCCAGAACGGCAATAAAGGCACAAGTATTGGCAGATTTCTTGGTAGACACAATGGAGTCTAATCCAGAGCAGGTAGTGCAATCTCCTTTTGCTTGGATCATTTATGTGGATGGGGCTTCTGGCAGGAACTCCGTGGGAGCCGGAGTGGTTTTGATCAGTCCAAACGGCATCAGGCTGGAACAAGCTGTTAGATTCTTCTTTTCAGTTACAAATAACCAGGCCGAATACGAAGCACTCTTGGCCGGCCTGAGACTCGCAAAGGAGCTTGGGATAGAACATGTTCATGTGAAAACTGATTCTCTTGTAATGGCCTCGCAGGTTCTGGGGAACTACGAGACAAGAGAACCGATGTTGAGAAAATATCTATTCCTAGCTAAGAAAGAAATCGGGAGATTCAAATCCTTCATCATCGAGCATATTCCGAGAACGCAGAATGAAGAGGCAGACGAATTGTCAAAATTTGGTCTTCCATCAGGGGGAGTAACCTCAGAACTTTTTCATCCGGCAACAGAGGAGACAGAGGAAGAAGAGCTCATGCAGATCGATCAACATCCTTCTTGGAAAGATCCCTACGAATTGTTTCTGACAAAAGGAGAATATCATCCATCAATCAAGGACAAAAATAGGTTCAGAAGAAAGGCGGCGTACTACTACTTGATAGCAGGAGTCTTGTACCGAAAAACTTTGATTTCTCCCTCGGCACGGTGCGTTTCAGAAGAGGAGATCCCGGTCATACTTCAGGAAGTTCATTCTGGGGAGTGTGGTAGCCATTCAGGGGCGAAAACCTTAGAAAAAAGGATCCTGCGGCAAGGATACTTCTGGCCAACCATGAGAAAGGATGCTGAAGCCTTCGCCAAGCGATGTGTCCAGTGTCAAAAGTTCGCTCCTCTTCAACATTTGCCTGCTCAGTCACTCAGGTCAATAACTGTGTCATGGCCTTTTGCAGTATGGGGAATGGATCTTATGGGGCCTTTCCCAATGGCCAGCGGACAACGTCGCTTTATCCTGGTAATGATCGATTATTTCAGTAAGTGGATCGAAGCAAAAGCATTAGCAAGAACTACCACCCAAATTGTCAGAAACTTCGTCTGGGGAGAGATTATCTGCCGACATGGAATTTCGTTGGCAATCGTCACCGATAATGGCCCACAATTCAACAATCCAGAGATGATAAACTTCTGTGATCAGATAGGAATTGATCTTCGGTTTGCCTCAGTACACCATCCAAGGACCAATGGTCAAGTGGAGGCGGCAAACAGGCAAATTCGGCAGCCTTTGATGAAAAGAGTCTTGAACCAGAAAGGGAATTGGGCGGACCAACTTCCTTCCATCCTGTGGACCCTTCGTACTACTCCGTCCTCGGCTACCGGGGAGACACCTTTCAAATTATCTCATGGCTCGGAAGCTGTTGTCCCTGTGGAATTCGAGGTGGTCACTCCAAGGGTTATTTACGCCAAAGAAGGAGGAGAATCCTGGATAGATGAAAATGGTGAGGCCCTCATGCATAATCTTGATCTAATCGAGGAACTTCAGGATGAAGCAACAATCAGGCAGGAAGAAGTTAAAAGGAGAATGGCAAAATATTTTGATAAGAATGTCAGAGTGAAGCAGTTTGTAGTCGGGGATTTGGTGTTAAAAAAGGTGGATGCCGCAGCGAGGTCTGGTAATGTTGGAAAGCTGGATCCTAATTGGGCAGGACCTTTCATCATCAAAGAAGTATCTAAGAATGGGGCCTACCGTCTCCAAACCAACGAAGGAGAAGACATCCCACGCACGTGGAGCGGTGACGATCTCAAACGATTCTATCCTTGAAACTATTTCTTTTATTCTTTACATCTCTTTTTGGTATTGAATAAAAAGCCCTATATTGACATTTCCTTCTTGTATGATGGTTCTCCGCATCATAAATATAAACACACATATCTCACTCCCCGAACCTCTGAGATATCGCCAAATTCTGCTCGAACCCCCTCGGATTGTAGTCGTAGCGTAAAACCCACCAAGACCATGTGATGCGGGGAGTTTTCGCACACATGTAGTGGTAGCTTGCCAATTCCGCTGCGGTGGTCTTCAGAACTTTGGATCCCGGCCGATATCTGACACACCCCTGCATCAAGGGAGGTCTAGGTGATTGTCAGCTCTATCATGCCCCGAAGGGATATAGTTACAGCTTTGATGATCTTTCTGAGGAAAGCAATGTTCGCCGCCGAGGCCCACCTGCCCAACTGATCATCATAGTCTGTGACCATCGAATACTCTTAGGTACTCTCGAAACGGTACCTAGTTGGGCCCACAACTGAGTTGATCTCTCTGAGGAAAGCAATGTTCGCCGCCGAGGCCCACCTGCCCAATTGATCAACTCGGCTTGTAACCCTAGGCAAGAGAGCGGATGAGTCGTTTACAGCTCTTATGACCACTTGAGGAAAGCAATGTTCGCCGCCGAGGCCCACCTGCCCACTTGGTCATCTGAGTCTGTACATATTTTTTCTTTTTTCCCTACAGCTCTTATGACCACTTGAGGAAAGCAATGTTCGCCGCCGAGGCCCACCTGCCCACTTGGTCATTTGAGCCTGTAGGATTATTCTTCTTCCCTACAGGGAGGCATTCACTTCTGATGATTTTCTATATGGACCACTCAAGGAGAATATTGTTAGAACAGGTGCAGGTGTTCGTCTACCCCAATAAAGGGGTTGTGATATTAAGACCGGACGGTTTGAGTTTTTCAGGCCGATCGGTCTGGTTGAACAGGTGCAGGTGTTCGTCTACCCCAATAAGGGGTTGTGGTATTAAGACCATGCGGTCTGAGTATTTCAGGCCTAGCGGTCTGACTGAACATAGGTTAAGTCATCTTTTGGAACTGATCATGTTATCACCAGGGTTATATTCAAACCGGGCGGGTATGCCCGTCGTCTATTAAGGAAAGTATTTCTGAATCTGGGCATATGATTACCCGGGTTATTATGCAACCGGGCGGTCTTATCAATATATTACAAGTTGGAATATTTTCTGGCAAAGCATATGATTACCCGCGTTATTATGCAACCGTACGGTCTTATCAATATTGTACAAGTTGGAAATCTTCTAAAGCTAATCATCTATTTCCCGGGTGGCATTCAAACCGGGCAGATTTAATCATCTTTTATAAGTTTGGTATTTCTGGATCTAACATGTAATTGCTCAGATTTCATCCTGACCGGTCGGACTTATCTATCTATCCGTCCGATAATGAGTTAGGCATTTCTAAATTCAAATCATATGGTTGTCCGGATTGCATTCTGACCGAGCGAACCTATCAATACTTCAAATTAATCAAATCTGGTTGTCTCTGGAATTGAGTATATCACCGTTCAGTTTATATTTTAACCGGTCGGGTTGACTGATTTCCTAGCAAAAGTTATCCTTGGATGCAATGAGTTGTTCGCCCGGATTGATTTCAAAATCGCTCAAAGTTAAAGGATCATTACTTGCATCAACAAGGATGTGGTATCTCTCTTTTTAAATAAGGGGCCGCTCGGCCTAACACTATGATCGCACAAGAAATCGGACATCCTGAGATTTTTAAAAAAAAAAAAGGGGGGTAACCGCGCGGCCTAAATATAAACCACCCAAGATCCTCAATCGTCATCTATATTTGGATCAGGATAGCCGCGCGGCTAGATTATAAGAAGCGAAAGAGAAGAAGGAGAGAAAAAGACAAGATATCAATCACAAGTAAGTAACAGCAGAATGACAACCAGACAGGTAAGAAATTTCTATTCATTTCTTCAAAAATATGTTTACAAAAGTACTGACCGCCCGGTTAACAAAAAGAAACCGGCGGTTACAAAAGTTAAAAAGTAAAACAAGAGCACTAGTCTGCCGACTTTTTCCGCTTCTTGACAGGCGGACTTGAGGTCAGGCCTTCGATGTCAATCTCCGGCGAATAGCCTTCACTGAACGAAGAAGAATCCGACGAACCGCTGGAACTTGATCGCCCGGTCCTACTGGCGGATCCAGTGGTCCCAGAGGATAGGTCATCTTCATCGTCCTCATCAGCGTCACCGGCTTCATTGTCCGCATCGACCTCATCGGCGGCTTCACCGCTTCCATCTCCTCCTTGATGAAGCACGACCTCTCTGCCCGCGTCAGCCTCAGCCTCCTCGCCCACCTTGGTCTTCCCTTTGCGCCTTCGGCTGATTTCATCGAGTTGAGTCTTCAAGGTGGGGAAGAGGTCGGAGAAGGTGGTACCCTCGAACCCTTCGCTCAGACCGCCCCGGTCTTCCATAAGACCCAGGGCCTTGTTGATTCCTTGGGCCACGTGAGGCAGCACCTCGTCTTGGAAGGCCGGGTTAGTTATCTCATATTGTTTCTGCAGGAAAGAAAGGAAAAACGAGTTAGGTCGCTCGAGTTAAGCAAAAGGGGCCGCGGCATTTGTTTGTCGAAACTCACCGCCACGACTTCTTGAAGCCGCGCGGTCTCCTCTCGAAGCCGCGTGATCTCCGCGGCCTGCCCCTCGAATCTCTTCTCCAGGTGTTTTTGGACGGAAACCAGCCGCTTGAACGACAAGGCCATAAAGTGGTTGGCCGCAAATCCCCATGCACCGGCCTGAGCCGCTAACCGGGGGAGCTCTTCCTCGGGAGTATTCCTCAGCCTCTTCAAAGTCTTTCGACCATACAAGGCAGCCCCGGCGGCTAGGGCGTGGCGGTCAATCTTTTCACTCCCCCACGGAGGGAGCGCGGTGGATACCCGGATCCGACTTCCATCCCTGTGCCAAAGGACGGTCGGGTTGCCCTGCAGGTCGGGCGGGTTCCCACTTGAACGAAGGATTTCGTAATCGTCAAAAGAGGTCGGGCCCTCTTCCTCCGAAGATGGCGACCTCTTTCGCCGCTGCCTCTTCTCCCTCTGGGTTAAAACTGGGCCGGCCGGCGTGACCGGCTTGTTCGCTGGAACGATATGGGCGGCTGCAAAATAAAATCAAGAGTATAAGTAAAGAAGGCCGCGCGGTCATATAAAGGCGGTCTAGAGGAACTTACTATGTTCGGGGAGGATGTTCTCAAGCTCCGAGAAAAGCGGGATGTAGTGATTAATATCAAGCCGCTCCTTCTCAAGGAACGCGAAGGTGTCCGCCTCGATCTTGCCGACCTGGGGGATCTGGAAAACTTCTTCCCCCCGGACTTGCGGGTTGGTCTGCAACAGTCCGAAGTTGCCCTCGAGCATTACAAACCGCTCCGACCAATCGGAGACTTTGTTCGCCAGATTGACAATCTTCAGCCCGTGGCAGCCGAAGTAAAGGTGCCCCCTGTAAGTTGAAGTCCCCGAGTCGGAGACCGCCCGCACTGAGAAGAACTTTCTGAACAGGTCGAGGGAGAACCGGATCCTCTCGAACCGCAGGTACGAGATGAAACTATATATTGAGGCGATGGAGTTCGGTGGAAGCTGACCGGGCACAACCCCGTAGTGGTCGAAAATGGCTATGACTTCAAGCGGCAGTGGAAACTTGAAGCCATACTCGAAGTGGTCAACTGGGATGGCGATCTGGTGCGGACTGGAAGAGTTAATCCGCTCGTCGCGCAAAGGAAGCCGCGCGAGCAGAGTACTCCCTACCATGTGTTTAGCAATGAAGTCATCCAGTTCGTTCTGGGTAAGGCGGCATTCCGGATGGTCCGCCGAATGGAATGCCAAGGCCGCGTCAGCTCGGACGGCCTTAACTTTAACAGGTCGCTGCGACTTGTTCTTGGATCGCGCCATCTGGAAATCGTGAGAATGACTTCGGCAAATTCTATACTTATAGATTTCTATGATCTGTGAATAGTAAAATCACGACACGGTTATACATTCTGACCGCGCGGTCAATGACCTATGTGGTTAGATTCACCAGAAATATGAAAGAAGCAAAGGCATCCAGAAAAAACAGAAGTAAGCATACATCACAGTTCGCCCGACCAGAAAACAGTTCGAATGAAACATAAGATTTAAACAAGGCATAAAATACAGCGGTTAACATAGGAGACCGCGCGAATTGTTCGAATAAAAGACAAGAATAAAGAAGAATATTGTCCAGATCAACAGGCCACATTCATAATACAAGTTATGTTCAAATATTAATCACGATTGACGGCGCTCTGGGGAGGCATCCTCTCTATGAAGTCGCGCGACCTGGTCACTGGTCGTGTTCAAGAGAGAATAAATTTGGCTTGTATGATAATGAAGGTGGTTGATTGTGCAATGAAGCCGCCCGGCATCCCTTTCGACCCGCGTAGCGGCAATCATTCGGGGGGTTGCGGCGGCCTCGTCAATCATTGGATCAGCCGCCCGGACTGAAGGAGGATTTGAGCTCGCTCCAATAGTCGGGCGACTAACAGCTACCACCCCATCATTCACATTTCGCCGACCAGCGGCGACTTCTCTGGTTAAGCGCAGGAATTTATCCTGGTAATATTTTGAGTCACTCTCAAATTTGGCAGAGGCTTTCTTCTCCTTCTCCAGTTGGACGGTTAGAGCAGTCCGTGTAGCCACCACCGCTGCTCGCGCGGCCTCAAGCTGAGTCTCCAGGACTTTCACTTTCTCTGTGCTGGACCTCCTGTCAATCTCTGATTGCGCCAGAGCGGTCCGAGTGGCGGCCTCCCGGTCCTCTACCTCCTTCAAGCAGGCCCTCAGGTTGATCAGATCTGCCTCAAGGCGATCAAACAGATGCGGTCTTTCCGGCAAGGATGTCGCACAGGTTGAAATCGGGGGTGCTAGCCGAGGCAGACTGGCCTCAAGGTCACCCGGCTTCACGATTTGATCAGCGCTATCTGAAAGAAGCCGCTTGGTTATGAAAAATAAGAGCATACAACGCTACATATATATAAAGTAGAAACGAACATAAACACGAGAGCAGTGCCTGGGCGGACAGGCCATTTAGATCGTTCCGAGTTCATCCTCTGACATTGCTCACGCCAGAGTCTCTCCGCACTTGACCTAACGGAAGGGAACCGGGCCGCTAAAGGAAAGAGGCTCGGCGGCGGGTTCACTAATTTATTATGGCAAGGCCGCGGAATGGAAAAACGGACCGCTTTATAGTCCGTGGAACCCTTACCTGCCGCAAGAAGATCAGGCCGCGACGGCTTGTTCAAGGCCTGTTCCGCCCTCTCCTTCTTCACCTTCATGATCTCTTCCCCGGTCATTGCTGGGGGTACCTCCTCCCGCGCTCGCAGAACTTCTTCAAGTTCCCTCGTTTTCTTTTCGACCTCCAAGGCAGTCCGGGCGGCGGCCTCTCGCTCTTCGGCCTCCATCCGAGCGGTCTCTTCAGACCGGGCTGTGTCATCAGTAGCAAGAGCGTTTTGGTCAGAGGCGGTCGGGCTGACAAGAAACTGATCTCGCTTCACCAGCTCATCCATGTCTTTGAAGATCCCGTTGAAGGATATACTGCTCGCCGGGTCCGGAGGCAGTTCGCCCGTTTTCGCGTCAGGAGTGGCCGGCGATTCGTTTGACTTGCTGGGTGGAGGAGTCGCAAGACCTAGCTCCTCTTTCAGCCGCGAATTGGTCTGGAGGAGGGATTCGGTCGGTTTCTTAAGGGCCGCCCTTTCCTTAGCGGCCAGCCTCTTGACTTTCTTAGTTATCCGCTCGGTAACAGACCCGGTCTTCTTCCTCTTTCTCTCTCTCTTACTCGGCGCTGGGCCAAGTTCTTTCGAGGGGCTGGGGTAGTCATCCACGGACAAAGGGGTGTTCTGTTCGCCCGTCCTTGGGGAGGTAACCGCCTCCTTCTCTAGATCTCGGACGAGCAAATGAGGGTTCCCGGATGGGGTGATTTCCACACCAAACGAGTCATTCTCTCCAGCCTTCTTCGAAGGGCTTTCTGGAGCAACTTCTTCAGGAGGAGCGGTCTCCTCTTTATTCAGCGGGCTGGCGGACTGTTGGTTGAGGCCTTTGGGAGAAATCGGCAAGTCATCAGGAGGAGGCTCCGAACTGTTCGCCACGGGCTCTGCAGGAGTCTTAGGAGTCGTTAAGTCCACAACCGGCTTGGAGCTGCCCGTTGCGGCCTTCTCGGCCCGTTTTCTCTTTTTCCGGTCTTTCCGGTCTTGCTTTTCCCTCGCCTTATCCAATTTTTCCGGCGATTCGCTCCTCTTGTTTTCCGCCCTCTTCTGGTCCCCACTGGGATCCACGCGGTCTAGCACGGCGTCCAGGAAATCCATTACTGAAGAATTGCCGGTCTTAAAAACTCTAACCGCAGCTGGCGAGTAATACCCCGAGATTTCGCAGAAAAACTCCACAGAATGAATTCTCTGGCTCTCTTATAGGATTCAAGGCAGGTCGGATGCGGTCTCCCGGTCAAAGCTAATATTTTCGAAATCCTCTTGAGATTTGAAAATATGCGGGGATTATGTTTGCCCGGAAAACCGCTTCTCGGTTTGAACCATTATCAGACCGCTCGGACTCTTGAGCCAAGCCGCTGGGTCCTGGAATCGGCGGTTCCCCGTTCAAGAAGGGCCAGGCCGGGCGGCCTGGTGTCATTTCCAGGATCACCCCCAAAGAGATAAGATCGTCAAAGAGCCAAGGCAGGAAGTTCATCCGCGGTCTCAGCAAGAAGGCCGCGCGGGTTGTCCCATAGAAACTCGAAGTTCCAGCCCCGAAGAACAGGTCGGGGCTCCAGATCGAAGGCTATCCAAGTTGCCTCTTGAAGATCGGCTGAGTCATGACCAGAGGGCAGACCGCGACCTCAATCTCCAAACCGCGCGGTCTGCATTATTGACTTGGTCCCGGCGTCCTCAGCCGCAAGCAAGACAGATCGGGAAGGCAGGCCGTCAGATCGCGCGGCCTCTTCCTTTCTCTTCTTTGTGTATCCCGTCACCGCCTGCCCGTTTCTCCTGTACCCGGGCAGGAGGTTATTTTATCCCTGCCCGATCGGGCAGGCCCCCAAGCCTATAAATAGGGGGCGGCACTGTTCCCAAGACACGCACACTCGAATCCAAGAGCTCGCTTGTCTGAGCTCCGGTCTCGAGTTTCAGGTCTCGCGAACTGCTGACCGGCCGGCTTCTGCTCTTTCACATTTGTAACCGCTTCTTTTCAATAAAAGGAAAGCCCGTCGCAGGAGTGGCATTTGCCGCGACGGGCGAAGTCTGGCCTCGACCGCTGCTAGCGGTCTGAATTCTTCAACTAAATAGTAACTGATAGTCCGCAACCCTCGTTTCACTTCGGAGGCGCACTTTTGAATCGAACAGAAAGGGTTTGCATTTGGGGGAAGATCTTCTTGGTCGAAAGTAACGACCGACCTTTCTGGAGCAGAAGTGGAGGCGGCTGCCACTTCCTGCTTGGAGACTCTCCCGATGCTGGATTTCCGAGAGGATTCTGGCCCTGCTCCTTCATGGATACAATAGATGTTGCCAATGTTGACATAGGGTGTGTGTGTAGGTTATGAACACCTGTGGTGTGAAAGCAGGTTATGAACACCTACGGTGTGATTGCAGGTTATGACCACCTGCGGTGTGAAAGCAGGTTATGAACACTTGCTGTGTGAGCGCAGGTTATGAACACCTGCGGTGTGAATGAGGGTTATGAACACCTGCGGTGTGGTTGCAGGTTATGAACGCCTAAGTGATTGTGTAATGCTAGTTGAGTTCTTTGTGGAATAACTGATGTTTGTACTACAACTTCCAGTTATATAATGTTGTGTTTGTTCAGCCTAATGCTCATAGCTTTATTTTTTGAAAATGCAATTATATAAATATGTTGCTAAGCCTCTTTTTCTTCGGTTATTGTTAATAGTGTTGAGACTCACTCTCGTCCCCGAGTTTAGGGATCTTGGGGAGGAGGTGTGAATCCACTTAGTCTATGACTAACGGTTATTGAATAACCATTCACAGGAGCTGGATCAGCGCGAAGTTTAACGTGAGAGCATACCTACCTTAGAGCCAGCACTAGGAGACGCATCAGTCTCATTTCCGGTCCTTAGAGATGTAAGCCATTAGCTTGGTAGAAGCAGAGAGAGGATGTTGTAGTTTTCTTTAGCCCAATGGGCCGCATGTACAAACTTATGGCTACGACCATTAATAAATATATATAAATATATTGGTTTCTAAATTACTTCCGTTGTGATCTGATGTGATGTGATGAGTTTCCATAGCCTGATAAGACGATCATTCTATGCTTGGAGAGTGGGTTGGTGCCACTCAGAAAGCATAGGGTGGCCGTCTTGGGCGGTAAGGCCCGTCTCCGCACAGACCCGGTTGCGGTTAGGGGAGGGGGGTCTTACATGCACCTCATTTCCTCATTGTTGTTCTCTATCCAACTTTCATCATTCTGCTTGGAGAGGAGGACCCTCGGGCTCATGACATCGAACTCAACCGAGATGAGAGTTTCGTAACTATGTGACAATTTGAATGGGGTTTCCCCGGTGGCGGAGTAGGGAGTGGTCCTCAGTGTCCATAACACTGCGAGCAATTACTCCGCCTAGTTACTGTTGGGTTTTCTTTGAACAAAACATCAAATGCGCAGCGGAATAAACAAACAAGAACAACCCAAAAGAATTAAAGGATCTTGCGATTTCATGAATCAAGAAATAGGAGAAGCAACACTTTGCGATATACCTGAAAAAGATTAAGTCAATACTCAACCAAGATGCTCCAAGATCTGATCCCGAAGGAAAACTTTGAGTTCCAAGCACAGAAACGATCGGTGCCTCTATGGAAGTCCACACGAGTGAAGAAGAACCCCAGCTTCTTGTCGCACAAGAACTAGGTTGGAGAAGTAGAGCCCTCTATGTTTCCCTCAGACTGCTAGGTCCGTCAAGAGGAAAGGCGGCGGCGGCGGGGTGCGGGAAAAAGGGTCGATCGGAACCCTTCTGCCAACTTTCAGAACTCTTCCGTCTCTCTTCAGAAGTCGCAAAAGAGATAGATCTACTATGGTATAAAATTGTGTTCCATTTATACCCCAGGTGAAAGAGAGAGGCAATCCGCACACCCGAGACTAATATTAGAGTAAACAGAATTCGTCGAGTATAACTAATTCGTCGAGACCATTCGACGAATTCGTCGAGATCATTCGGTGAATAGATTCGTCGAGAAGATCTGATTCGTCGAGACCATTTGACGAGTTGATTCAACGAAGATTTCCAATTCGTTGATACATTTCGACGAATTGACATAGTTCGTCAAGACCATTCGATGAACCCTTTTCGACGACTTGAGACAAGTTTCGTCGAGACATTCTCGATGGCTCATCTCGAAAACTTGCCAACATACTCCATACAATATTCATAATACCTGTGGAGCATTCAGTCGACTCGACCCAACTCCAATAAGTCGTAGGATTGGTCTTTCACTCATATCCAATATGAGTAAGGTCAACACAATCCTTCCTCCAACTTCTTCAAACACTCTTGTGTGTGACCTCATAGGCTCATATTGCGTTGGCAGTGAGACTAAATGCTTAATCACTTCCAGATTACCTTGAAAACACCAACAATCTCCCACTTGATCTTGAACGTATAAAACAAAAGTCTCACAAATAATGAGCGGCATCTAGCAATGCATCATTGCTACCCAAGCAATAAGAGTTCATAACTCAACAAGTCTGTCTTGACCAATGTATCAGTGTTGTCATGTCCCTTTGTCCCTTACACCTGGATAGAACTAGAGGCATGGACCGTGTCACCCTCATAATTGTTCAATCCTAGTTTCCTGATCTAGAACTGTCTGAAATTGATGAGCTCAATATCACATATTGACTCAACCAAGCATGAACATGCATTTCTCAGTCTCATTCCATCAAGGGGCTCATGGATGTAACTCCTGTAATATAGGAGGATAAATCCCATATCTGTCCACACACAAACACACAAATGAATCGTAACATACCCAATAACCGCCTTTATCATCAACCTTTCTCAAGGAAGACTTTAGATGACATCAAAGTACGTTCTTTCTCACTTGATGAATGTCGTGACTTCAGGTCAAAGAACCACAAACACCATTGTCACTTGAGACCTACTTGTGATGCGTTCATATAACAATCCACAAAGTAGTCTCACGGTGGGTCTGTCAAGTACAACTTGTTCCTAACAAGTACCTATGTGATGATGACTTGATATCAGAATATCATGACATGTGAGAACCGGTCATCAGTCAACGCACAAGCTATTCTTATGGTCTCATCCTCACCCTAATTTCTAGGATGATACATCGACCAGGGACCATTTAAGAATGAAACTTCTAATTAAACATAGGCCCTCACATTCAAGCCACGCACTTGAATTCCTATGGAAGCAAACATTCTAAAAGGCATCTATTATGCTAATTAATCTATCATATATAAACGGTTGACATAATAAAAGAACTTGTCATAAATATAAATATAAATATAAAGTACTTTATTCATCACATGAATAAACAACAACCGACAAATATATAAACTAATCCACAAGTCTTCCACTAGAGATGATCATTCGGGTATCTAATACCCTTTGAGCTAGTATGACCATCATGCTTTCTCTGTGCAAGAGGCTTCGTCAGTGTACCCACAATATTCTCTTTAGTCAGTACTCTGCATATGGTCACATCTCCTCGATCGACAATCTCTCGAATAAGATGGAACCGCCGAAGTATGTGCTTGGAGCGTTGATGAGATCTAGGTTCCTTAGCTTGTGCAATAGCACCATTGTTGTCACAGTAGAGAACTACGGGATCAATAATACTAGGCACTACATCAAGCTCGCTGATGAATTTCCTAATCCATACAGCCTCCTTTGCTGCATTTGCTGCAACAATATACTCGGCCTCAGTCGTAGAATCAACAACTGTCTCTTGCTTGGAACTCTTCCAGCTCACAGCTCTCCATTCAGGCAAAAGACAAAACCTGATTGAGACTTTGAGTGATCCCTATCAGTCTGGAAGCTAGCATCCGCGTAACCTTTTACAACGAGCTCTTCCTCTCCACCATACACCAAGAATACGTCCTTCATCCTTCTCAGGTACTTTAAGATATTCTTGACTGCAATCCAGTGACTATCACCGGGATCAGACTGATATCTGCTACTCATGCTCAAAGCATAAGAGACACATCGTGTCGAGTACATAACATTGCATACATGATTGATCCAACTGCAGAAGCATATGGAATCAACTTCATGCGTTCCTTATCTTTCAAAGGTTTAGGACATTGGTCCTTAAAGAGACTCACGCCATGAGACATGGGTAAGAATCCCTTATTGGACTCAAGCATGTTGAACCGTTTCAACACCTTCTCAATGTATTTACTTTGGGTCAAACCCAACAACTTCTTCGATCTATCTCTATAGATCTTAATACCAAGTATATAAGTCACTTCGCCCATGTCTTTCATAGAAAAGCAGTTCCCTAAGTTGTTCTTAACAACTTGCAGGGTCAGAATGTCATTCCCGATCAACAGTATGTCATCTACATACAATATCAGGAAAACAACAATGCTCCCACTAATTCTCTTATAAACACAAGGCTCATCTTCGTTCTTGATGAAACCAAACTCTTTGATTTTCTCATCAAAATGTAGATTCCAACTTCGAGAAGTCTGTTTCAATCCATAAATGGATCTATGCAGCTTGCATATTTTACTGGCTTCACTTGGAGATACAAAACTCTCTGGTTGTGTCACATACACTTCCTCAAGGAGGTTTCCATTTAAGAAAGCTGTTTTGACATCCATTTGCCAGATCTCGTAGTCATTGAAAGATTATAGGTATGTGATCTAATTCACCTAGAGGGGGGCGGGTGAATAGGTCTTTTGATTTCTACTTATTTGATATAGATAGTTAAAATTATTCTAAGCAAGTAATCAAGCAAACCCAGAGAACACACAGGTGTTTATAGTGATTCCCCAAGACAGTGCGTCTATGGGTAGTCCACTTTCCCCCTTCACCCTTCTAACAGTATGTTAGACAGGGGCAACTCCTCCAATCTCAGCTATAAAAGCTTACAGTTTAGATCCCTCAAGATCTCTCAGGCTTGCTCCAAGCCCCACCTCAGGCCAGTCAGCCTTACAACTCAGGCTCAACAACCCTACAACCTCAGGCCTAACAACCCTACAAACTCAGGCCAACAACCCTACCTCAGAGGAATCCACCTCCTACAACTCAGACCACCTGCTGGTCCTACCTCAAGCTGACCTCTCAGCTCTACAACTCAGGCAAATCAACCCTACCTCAGATCACACAGATCCTACCTCAGAGGAATCCTCCTCCTACAGCTCAGGCCAAACTGCCCTACAAAATCAGAACCCAAAGGCTCCTACAGATGATATAATGAGGTTTACAGAATGAAAGAAGAAAAGATCAAGCCTGTTCTTCTTCTTCTTCTCAGCTGCTGTTGCAGACTTGAATCAGGGAGGAGTAGTACATCTCCATCTTGATTCTACTTGATCAGCACTTCAGATGAAGGACTAGATCTACTTGCTCTATCTTGAGATGAATCAAGATGAGCTATCTCTTTTCTCCTTGCAGCCCTGTGTTAGCTCAGTTCTTGGCTGCCGACAATGGAACAGTTCGCTTCCGCTTCTTTGTGTGCTCGAGAGAAAGATTGATAGCAGAAGTTCTTTACTCAACCCTAACTTATTACCTTTATACTCCCTTTATCTTCAACGGCTCTCAGCCGTCCTTCTGACGGACATGGGAGTGACTCGTGGACCCCACAGTACTTTTCTGCAGCTTGCGCCAAAAGCAGAACCCACCATGTCACGTTTGAACTGTCTCAGTGGTTGGGCTGAGATGGCTTCCTCTTCTCAGTGGATTCTGTCGATCTGCAGAGAAGTTTCTGCATTCGACGAACTGCATTCTGCGTTCGACGAACTTCATTCTTCGTTCGACGAACACGCCAAGTCTCAGCGCTTGCTTCTGTCCTGTCTCTGCGTTCGATGAACTTCATTCTTCGTTCGACGAACACGCCAAGTCTCAGCGTTTGCTTCTGTCCCGTCTCTGCGTTCGACGAACTTCATTCTTCGTTCGACAAACACGCCAAGTCTCAATGTTTGCTTCTGTCTCGTCTCTGCGTTCGACAAACTTTATTCTTCGTTCGACGAACTGCATTCTTCGTTCGACGAATGCGCCAAGTCTTAGCGTTTGACGAACTTCCCAAGTCTCAGCGGATATTTGCTGCTTCTTTCTCGTCTTAGCGGATCCGCTGAGACAGACAGTCATCTCAGCGGTTTCTTCTATCTGCAGCTCAGATGCCTTCTCAGCGGCTCCTGGTCTTGTCTCAGCGGTTCAGCTGAGACAGTGAGACCTTCTCAGCTGATTAAACATCACACCTTTGAATCTATTCCATTGTATGGAATATCATCTCCATGTACAATACTTGAGACAAAGTAGATTGAATCAAATACAATATGTACTTAGTATTGTGAGTGATGCCTCTTCAAATCAAAGGAAGATTGAGGGCAATTTTCCCAACAATCCCCCCTATTTGAAGAAGGCAGAACATTCCCAATGCTAAGGTACATAGCCAACAAAAACCTATCATGAAAATGATCTATATAGCATTCATGATAACATTGCTTCTAGAAGATAAGATTGTTTAAGCATTCTATTAAAACTCATGATTGTTTAAGCATTCTATCAAGACAGATTATATTAAGCTTTGAATAACTCAGAGGGCAATCCTTGTACTCAAAGCTAACTCTGAGTTGGTCTTAGCATTGGCCATCTCCCCCTTTCTGGTTTCTTCAACTATTTTTCCCTCTAGGGATTGGGAGGCAGCAGCTACAGACCCTGAGAGGATTTAGAAAGCATTTTCTAAATCCCCATTTAGGTCATCCTTCATCTTCTCTGACTCTCTTAGCATTGGCCATCTCCCCCTCAACCTGAGTAGGAACTTGATCCCCCTTAATGTGAGTACTATTATCTTTATTAGCTGTTCTTGTTCATTTTGAATAACCCTTTCTAGCTCCCCCTCATTTGGAGCATTTGTATTGTTCTTATGATTATAAGTGTAAATTAAACTTATGTCATAATGCTGAGTTAGTCGAACTCAAAGTCAACGTTCGTCGAACTCAGGAAAGAGTTCGCCGAAGTCGGGAAAGAGTTCATCGAACTCAGGAAAGAGTTCGTCGACCCCAAATTTTTCCCAGCTGAGGCCTTAGTCTGCTTTAGTTTATTTTGGATACTTATCCACGGAGATAGTTTGGCTGTCTCAGCTAATCAGCTGAGACGGGTCTCACCCTAAATTCAAAGTATTTAACATTTTAGGGAGGTTATCTACCCTATCATGTGGACTATGCCTACTGTAAAGTTGATCAATTCAGATTTCAATTTATCATAACAGTACATATTGTGAGAATTGTACAGATGAGAACATAAGCAGTTTAATAGTGGGTATAGATTCATAAGTGAACTCATTCTAAATTCAACATTCCTAAGTCAATTTTGAAAGAATTGAACTTGGCCTCATCCAGTGGCTTGGTGAAGATATCAGCTACTTAATTGTCTGTGGGGACATATCCAAGTTTGATATCTTCACACTCTACATGCTCTCTAATTAAATGGTACATAATTTCTATGTACTTGGTCCTGCTATGGGAGACAGGATTTTTGGCAATAGAAATAGCACTGGATGAGTCACACAGCAGGGGAGATTGACTAACCTTGATGTTGTAATCCTCCAATTGATGTTGGATCCACAGAAGTTGAGCACAACAGCTGCCTGCAGCAATGTACTCTGACTCAGATGTGGATATGGCCACACCGGTTTGTTTTTTGCTGCTCTAAGAGATCAGCCTCCTCCCTAGGAATTGACAAGTGCCACTTGTGTTTTTCCTGTCTTCTTTGCACCCTGCAAAATCTGCATCTGAATAGCCTATCAGTTCAAAGTCATTGTTCCTAGGGTACCAAAGGCCAAGATTTAGGCTGCCCTTGAGGTATCTCAAGATCCTCTTTACAGAGGTGTAGTGAGATTCCTTAGGACAAGCCTGATACCTAACACAAACACATGTAGAATACATAATGTCTGGCCTACTAGCAGTCAAGTACAACAAGGATCCAATAATACATCTGTACATGGATTCATCAAAGGCCTTCCCCTTTTCATCCTTGTCTAGTGATACATTAGATCCCATGGGTGTTCTCATGGTGGAGGCTGACTCCATCCCAAATTTCTTGATGAGCTCCTTGGTGTACTTAGTCTGGGATATGAAAATTCCATCATCATACTGTTTCGCTTGGAGCCCAAGGAAATATTTAAGTTCACCCATACTGCTCATCTCAAACTCCCCCTGCATTAGATTGGCAAATCTCTTGCAGAGGTTGTCATCAGTAGACTCAAATATTATGTCATCAACATAGATTTGGACTAGGAGACACTTGCCCCTTGTTTCTCTAAGAAATAATGTGCTATCTATCTTTCCCCTCAAGAACTTGTTCTTGATGAGAAAGCTGGACAATGTCTCATACCAAGCCCTGGGGGCTTGCTTAAGACCATATAGAGCTTTCCTAAGTAGATAAACATGAGATGTAAGAGTAGGATGGACAAAAATGGCTGCTCTACATATACTTCCTCTTTCAGATTTCCATTTAGGAATGCTGACTTGA
The DNA here is from genome assembly GCA_033032865.1 of Dactylorhiza incarnata. NCBI lineage: Eukaryota > Viridiplantae > Streptophyta > Magnoliopsida > Asparagales > Orchidaceae > Dactylorhiza > Dactylorhiza incarnata. The sequence goes on along the minus strand of JAWHQI010000373.1, from coordinate 1,023,951 downwards.
CATCCATCTGGTACACTTTGAAGCCTTTATGGGCTGCATATGCAAGGAATAGCCTTATGGCCTCCAACCTTGCAACTGGGGCAAAAGTTTGGTCAAAGTCTATTCCTTCCTCTTGCATATACCCCTTTGCAACAAGCCTTGCCTTGTTCTTGATGATTGTCCCATTTTCATCCATTTTGTTTCTGAAGATCCATTTGGTGCCAATGATGTTGTGTCCCTGTGGTCTTGGCACCAACTTCCATACTTTGCATCTCTTGAATTGCAAAAGTTCTTCCTGCATTGCCTGAATCCAGAATGGATCCAAGTTGGCCTCTTCAAACTTCTTAGGATCTACCTGTGACAGGACACTGAGGGACAAGGCCTCATTGTGAACCCTGCTCCTAGTTGTCACACCTTGTTGAACATTCTCAATAATCTACTCCAAGGGATGATCCCTTAGATGTCTTGTAGCTGCAGGCAGTCTGTCCTCTACATGCTGAATTTCTTCCACTGGGTCAGCAGCTTCTTCAGCATCCTGCACCTTTACTTCTTCTGGAATTGCTGCATCAGTATGTGCTTTACTGCTGCTGGATGGTTCTTGTATAGATATTTCTTCCATGGCTCTTTCACTTCCTGTCAAAACAGAAGAACTGGACCAGCCCTTATAAATTAGGCTGGTCTCATCAAACACCACATGCATGGACTCTTCAACAACATGGGTTTTCTTGTTATATACTCTATAGGCTCTACTATGTGAGTTATAGCCAACAAGAACCCCCAAGTAGCATTTTTCAGCAAACTTGGTTAATTGAGATTTTCCATTGTTTAAAATGTAGCAATTAGATCCAAAGATCCTAAAGTATGAAATTGTTGATTGTTTGCCTTTCATAATCTCATATGGGGTAATTCCATGAACTTTATTGATGGAAGCTCTATTTAGAACATAACATGCAGTATTGACTGCTTCAGCCCAGAAATATTCTGGGAGTGACGAGTCACTAAGCAATCTTCTCCCAGCTTCTATCAATGTTCTATTCCTACTCTCAGCCACACCATTTTGTTGTGGGGTCCTTGGGGAGGAAAACTCTTGGATGATACCTAGTTCTTGACAGAACCTTGTCATGGCTTCAGATTGAAACTCGGTGCCATGGTCAGACCTAGTTCTGACCACAGAACATTGCAAATCATTCTGAATGGCCTTGACATGGCTTATAAAGACAATTTGAGTATCTGATTTCTTTTTAAGGAAAAATACTCATGTATATCTTGAGTGATCATCAACAATTACTAAGGTATACAGCTTCCCTCCTAAGCTCTGAATTGGCATAGGACCAAACAAGTCCATGCGCAATAAATAAAGACATCTCTTAGTGTCTTTGGAGCCAATACTTTTAAAAGTGACCCTTGTTTGCTTGCCCATTTGGCAAGCATGACATGGGCCATTTTTAACACATTTTAAATTAGGACTATTTCTAACCAAGTTCTTAGAGAATAGTCTATACATTGCCTTGTAGTTGATGTGGGCAAGTCTCTTGTGCCATTGAACACATAAAGACTCACTCTCATTTGCCACAAGACACATAGGAGAGGAAGATGTTTTGCAAATAAAATCCAAACAATAAACATTTCCACTCCTAGTGCCTGAAAGTATGGTTTCCAAGTCATTATACTTTTTGATTAGGCACTTATCATTGTGGAATTCAATGACATAGCCAAGATCACACAGTTGGCTTATGCTAACAAGGTTGTGTTGCAACCCTTCAACATAAGCCACTTTAGTGATGGAGACTATGCCATTTGAGATCATATCATAACCTCTGGTGAATCCCTTTTCTGAACCCCCAAAGATGACTTTGGGTCCATTCTTCACTGCTTTTGTATTCCTGTAGTAAACCCTTGGTGCCTGTCATATATCTTGAGCACCCACTGTCCAAATACCAAATCTGCCCAAGGCTGGTATTTGAACTAACCTGCATGATGGAATTTAATTACCCTTAGGAGCCCAAGTGATTTTGGGTCCTAGGTACTTGTTAGTCTGATAAGATAACCTCACACTAGCTACACTCTTTGCAGGAAGACTCTTCTTTGCATTAGGTACATTGGGATTGTACCAACAATCTATGGCAAAGTGTCCCACTTTACCACAACACCAACATTCATGAATGTTGTATCTCCTCTTCTAAATATTTCCTGAGGAAACAACATTACTGTGCCTTAGTTCAGGAGGGGAGACTGCTGCAATCTTCCTATTTCTCACAGCAATGATTTGACTGAATGTTAATCTATGTGTTGTCTTGATGCCCTTTGTTTTGATGATATCAGCTTGCTTTGGCTTGGTAGCCATACAAGATCTGATGGCATCAGACACTGAGCAGCAAGTCTTGTCAATAGATTTGACAGCAAAAATTTTCTTTCCTGAAGTAAATTTAGAAGTGCTTGCAACCTGATTCTTGAATGAGGGGGCTGAGGTTCCAAATACAAAAGGTCCAGGTTGGGCCATTTGAATTTCCTCATGAGGAGCCTTCATGACACTCAATCTCATTCCCTTTCTTCCATTATGGGAAGGATTGTTTTCCTTCCTATAGGTACTTCCATTCTTCCAGTGACCATACATGCATACATGGTCATACCTGTTGGAAGGAAGTAATATCTTTTGAAAGGTGGTTTGAGGCTTAGCCTTACCCCTGCTCCTTTTTTCACTTCCTTCTCCTGCCTCCATTTTATTGAATCCTAGTCCTCTTCTATTGGATTGAGAAGAGAAGGAGTCAATAATAGGGAGCACAGATTTAGGCTTGGAGAATTGAGCCACTAGGCTTTTCTCTTTGAGAAGATTTTCCTCAAGATCCTTGATGATCTTATTCTTTAGAGAAATAGAGCTCAAATGGACAATTGTTATCCCCTTGAGTTTGCTTATTTCTCTACTCATCTGAACCACCAAAGTAGGAGACTTTCTTTCAGCCTTTTTAAGTGAGTCAATATCTGGGGCTTGGCTTTTGACAAGCTTCTTGCTCTCTTTCAGAGCAATAACTAGAGCATCATATTTGTCAATCAATTGATTGACACCCACTTCAGATTCTAAATCATAATCATCAGTTGATGAGTGTGCATCAGATTCTGGAATTGATTCATACTTAGAGGAAGAGAGAGGAGTAGGTACCTGGTCAGGTGTGTCCTGACAATCTTCATCATCTGAAGTTATGGCCATTAGGCCAACATATTCTTCAACATTTTCATCCACCTCCATATCACTGTCTGAATGTGATAGAGGGGCCATGATGCCCACCTTTGCTGCAGGAAAGTCCTCATCTTCCTCAGCTGCAAACAACCCAATATAGGCCTCTTCTTCATCATCAGAATTTGATGATGATGACTCAGATTCACTCCAGCTTTTGTCCTTCTTGGCTAGGAAGGATTTCTCACCTTTTCTTCCCTTCTTGTGATAAGGCTTCTTATCACCCTTATCCTTTCTTTTGACTGGACAGTCAGCAATGACATGTCCAGGCTTACTGCAGCAATAACAAATCACATTAGTTAAAACCATGTTTAACATGTTTAGAGTCATACCTATCCCCTTTGGGGTGTTGTCTGCCCTGCTTGAATCCTTCCTAAGATGTGAGGAGGAGGAAGGCTCATTCTTCCACTGCTTCCTTCTCATCATCTTTTTGAATTGCCTTAAGAAGGCAGCAAATTCCTCATCAGAAGAGTTGTTTTCAGATGAGCAGTGATCTGAATTGTCTGAGTCAGCAACCCTTCTTGGAGGGGTGGGAATTCTTGTCTTGCTCTTCTTGGACCCTTCATCCTTGAGGGCCACAGACTTCTCCCTAGCATGAGGCCTGGAGGAGGTGTCCTCTTCTTTTCTAGTAGATAGCTGCATCTCAAATGAGAGCAACTTTCCAAACAGAGTGTGAGGAGGAGTTTCACTCAGCTTTGCCACTTCCCTGATGTCACAGATTTTGGTATCCCAGTCTCTAGTTAGAGATCTTAGGAATTTATCATTCAACTCATAATGAGTGAAGGTCCTTTCATAGGTCCTCAACTCATTTAATATTCTGAAGAATCTTTCATAGCAGTCAGCTATGTATTCCTGATTTTGTTGCCTAAAGGCTTCATACTCCCGATTGAGGAGGGATTTCCTATCATTCCTAACTTCTTCAGTCCCTTTCATGTACACAATCAACGTATCCCACATCTCCTTTGCAGTCTCACAATGCACCAAGTTTTGGAAAGTTGAATCATCAATAGCATTGACATTAATATTTTGAGCCCTTTTATCAATTGTAGTCAATGCTATCTCATCCCTTGTCATTTCAGTGTAAGACTTGCCTACCTGCCTAGTAGGATCAATGGTGGAGGGCTTTGTGATAAGGAAGGGGCCTTCCTGAACAGTGATATAGATTCTAGGGTCTGAAGCTTCCATGTACAGCCTCACCCTTTGTTTCCAAATGCCAAAGGTTTCCTTTTTGCATATAGGAAGCTTCATGGAACCCATTTCTTTCTGAACTCCATTAGAAGCCATTGGATTCAGAATTAATAATACCTATATAGGATCTGGTCAGACAGTTAAGCCCTTTATGACCAACCTCCCTCTGATACCACTTGAAAGATTATAGGTATGTGATCTAATTCACCTAGAGGGGGGGTGAATAGGTCTTTTGATTTCTACTTATTTGATATAGATAGTTAAAATAATTCTAAGCAAGTGATGAGTCCCAATTATATACACATATATGGACTCATCTGGGCCGTTTATCTAGTCATTCCACTGCACGTTAGCCTTGTTTTAGCTCATATTTGTCATTCTATGCTAGGTGCACTTCTTGGCCTAATTTGGTGTGTTTTTATGTTTAGTCTCTTTTGATAGCCTTATCGTATTGTTGAGTGCCACTTTCAGTGGCCTGATTAGCATTTCTGTAGGAACAGGAGTCGTGCAGGTGTTCCCGGTATAATTCTGTACAGGAACACTGCGCACGATCACTGGTTCTATTGCGCACGACCACTGGTCGTGCGCCGCTGATCGTGCGCACTTAACCCCCATTTTATGAGTTCTGTCTCGACCAGCGCGCACGACCACTTACGATAGTGCGCACGACCACTGGTCATGCGCCACTGGTCGTGCGAACATTATATTTTATAAATTTCTTACATTGCAGGCTCCGCCCAGGCAGGCGCACGATCACAGGATTCTAGTGCGCACGACCACTGGTCGTGCGCCACCGATCGTGTGCACTGTTTATTCCAGCGCCTATAAATTGACCTGCTCGCGAATTAGGTCGGGATCCATCATCCAACTCCGCCCAGCTCCGCCGTTTTCCGCCCTTTTTGCAGGGTTTCGCCCCTCCATCGCCGCCCACCATCTGGAGTTGCTCCAGGCTTGTTCTTCACGCCAATCTTGAGCCGGAGCTTCCTCTCGGCCTCCTCCTTCATCCTAGCGCTTCAAAGGAAGATCTAGCCGCCATCGCCATCAAGCAAGAGGAAGTTTGCAACCTTTACCGGATCGTGACACGAAGAAGACGGGCTCATTGGAGAGTAGTGACAGCTCTCTCTACCCCGGACGTAGTTGCGGACCGAGCTTGGACGCGGATTGACAACCCGGCGATTCCAACCGTGAATCTCCAACGAGCCTTCGGATTCGGTCGATTTCTTGCCTTGTTCTTCTCTTATTGATGCGTTTGTAGCTAGATCTCTCATGTATTGATGATGAACACTATGAATCGTGCTTGTAATCTTAATTTCATGTCTATGTGAAGTTATATTTTGTTCATATGTGTACGAGGTGCGCCACCATCCATCCTCCATCCCACCGTCACGTTCGTGTGCCGCACTAGCAATTGCTAGTGGCGTGCTTGTCGACGACGTGCTTGCGAACCTCATCCGTATGCCCACTCTTCCATCCGCCTAGCGAAGCGTGGCATAGCGGCCCGTGTAATCCATTCGCCCAACGAAGCAGTGCGCTCAAGGCCTGCACAGTTCGACTCCGCTTGCCTACTCGTCCATCCGCCCTTGCGACGCAGCGCGCTCAAGGCCTGCCTAGTCTCCATCCCGCCAAGCGAAGCACTGCATAGCGGCATTGCATAGGAGTAGTTGTAGTTGTTTTCTTTTATTTTCCAAAAGCCAAATCACCCCGTTTCCGCATTCCATCCGACTCAAGGACTTCGATCTCAAGTCCTTCCTCGAACGTTAACTCCACGTTACTGTGTTCCTTGAGAGATTCGATACTCGGGGATTACTCCTCGTTTTATATTACTTGAACGATCGATACACTGCCGTTTCGTGCCGCAGTCTTGCTAACGCCTATAGCGGTGTGCGAGATTTGCGCCATCAAGTTTTTGGCGCCGTTGCCGGGGAACACGGTCGTGTGAGTTTCTTGAGAGGTAGACGAGAGATTGTAGTTCTTTTTCGCTTGTATATCCATTTTTCTACTTTGTTTTTGTCTTAAAAAAATTTTAGCCTCTTAATTTTCTGTGCTCTGTTATTTTTTTTCTAGTTTTAACTTTTCTAAAGCAGGTTTTCCAGATTTATTTTGTGTGTGTAGTATTATTTTGCAAAGAATCTTTATTTTCTGTTTATCCACATATTTCTGTGATGTATTCTGAAGCCGAGTGTCGTCTTTATGACACTTTGCGTCGATACATCGACGCCCTGACTGCTTTAAACAATGAGCATTGTATTAGGTGCTTGCTATGTCAAGGTTTAGGTCATATGGTGAAGGATTGCCCTCGTCTGTGCGATCCTTCCCCCTCTGAGGACGTGTACGCAGCATCCCCCCGTTTACGGGAGACTACTGCGGACAGGCCCACCAGAGTGTTGCCTGGCCCCTACACTGACATCGCACATTATGCTCGATCTTTGCCCTTGGAGATTACTGAGGAATCTCTCGCCGCGTACAGCTCTTTCATGGGTCCCTCAATCCCCTTTTATGAGCTTCCCTTGAGTGACGATGTGCACTCATTCGATGGTCAACAGGGACAGGATTGGGAACTCATGGATGCACCAGTATGGTGTGCAGATTCTGGTTCTTCCTGCGGGGAGGCGTCTGTGGATATTTTCGCGGAGGCGACTGCTCATTTATTTTCTGATCATGAGAGCAGTCCGGTTCCTCCGCATTCCTTGCAAAATTCATCTACTTCTATCTTTAGTGAGTCGGCTGATGATGTCGTGCGGGTGGTTTATTCGGCGCCTAAGGTTGCGCCAAAGTGGGATGAGGATTTCATTCTCTCTGATGGGGAGTGTGATACCTTTGAACACGATGACGCACCGCGGTGGGATGAGGATGATTCTCTTTCCGAGGAGGAGGTATTTACTTACCTCTTGGATGGGGACATCCAGCTCACCACCGAGGACCCCGAGCTCCTGGGTTCCCCTCGTTACGACTCATATGATACCGACAGTGATCTGTGCTTGGATCCTGCCAGGAGTGAAACCGGGATCACTCCCCCGTTGTTTGATTCTTTTAGTTCTTCGTCCATTTTATTTCCTAATCAACCTTCTTTTAATGTTGATATTGATAAGTTCATCCTTCCTGCTTCCCCGCCTGCTTTAATGTCTGATATTTCATTTATCCCTCTGCAGATGCTTGAATTTATAGACCCATTCTTGGGTAATTTTGAGAGGCAGTCTTGGCAGGGAAAGCAGTTGGCAATGATGAATTCAATCGTCTATTCCACTTCATCATCATTGCCTGCTTTTTCCTTGAAAGACTGGGTGCAGGGAGGAAAGCGTTACTTCATCCATGACCGCAGGTTGGAGGAGAGGAAGAGGATGAAGAAGGACGAAATATGGAGATGGAAAGCTCCTGATCCTCTTGACTGCTGTTGTTGGGTCTTCGGGCCCATCTCTTTTATTCTTAGTTACCATTTTAAATCAACTTATAGTTGATCATTTTGAGGCATGTAATATTTAGGATTTACCATCTTTTGCTCTATGCTTAGACTATTATTAAAACCGCTTAATACAGGTATTAAGTCCAGCTTAAGGACGGTAAACAAAAGCGCTGTTGGGAGACAACCCAAGTTTTTGTTGCTAACCCTTTAATAGTTTAGTGTTATATATTTTTTTGCTTGGAGCCTTTTTGCCTGCAGGTGTGCGGCAATTTCTTTTGGTGGCGGACTTGGACTTCCATCGCAGTATTAACGCCAATCTTCTGGTATGCTCATATATGAGCATAGGTACCCTCTTCCTTAGCATCTCTTTATTCTCATTGTCATAATTCATGTGATTGTCCAATTCAAATCTGGGGGGAGTGTACCGAGTGTTCACTACACGTGTACACGTTTTTGCATACCATAAGTATATTTTTATATATGTCATATTATAGCATACACCACTGCACCCATTATGCACGCACTTACTTGCGAGTGCTACCGTGCCAAATTTCCTTTTGGAATGGAGCCGGGAAGTCAATTGTGTTAGCTAGGAATTGTGATTTGGAGTACGATGTCGACTCCAATAGTGTTCTAATCGAATACTCATGTTTTGCATAGAATTTTGCGTAGAAGCTATTTCTATTTTCATGTTTTGTATATTTATTCTTATCTAATCTAGTAATTAGAGTTTTATTTTACTCAAAGCATGAACCTGTGCCGATCTACCGGTAGTGTAGGTGAGTCGGTAGAGAACGCTAGATTCGTATTTCTCGAGTCGGGAGAAAGAGTTATCTTTCTCGGTGGCTAAGAACTTGCCCCTAGCGACTCTCGAAACATAGGCACCGGGTAGTTCTAATGCATTAGCATGATGTAGGCCATTCTTTGGACCGTTTGAGCTTTGAGCCAAAACCAGAGATTTATCCTTGCTAACCAATTTTGAGCCTATCCCACCTTTTCTCTTTAGCTCCACCGCTCTCGCTTAAGCCAAGATCATCAAACCTGTATACGCACGTGTTTTGAGCTTTATAGTATAACTAATTATTGTGATGTGCTGTTTTTGGCTAAGTTGAAAAAAAAAAGTAAAATAAAAAAGTATTAGTGAGCTAAAAATTGAAAAGATCAGCGCTCCAAAAGAAAAAAAAATCCGAGTTCTTTATATTCTAACTCAGAAATTCTGAATTGTTTGAGAGGAATTACTTTATATTGGGTGTTGGCAATGAAAACATCAGCTTTATTTGTTGTCGGGGTTTACAAAGTGTATTGCTCAAATGTGTTAGGTGCGTTAGCCTCCGAATTTATCATTGTATATCATACCGCAACCTAAGCCACATATTTACCTGAAAGCCCTATTGACTAGTGTGTAGTTTTACCTAATGCAGTGGAGAGAGTGCGAAAGTGCGAGCTTATGGCTCCCGACACCGATGGATTTCGATGGAGTTAGTTCCGTATCCCATATTTTGCGAAATACTCGTCTGAGCGCGTCTCTACATTCTCCCTACACGTGACTGGCAGATCACACTTGGTTCAGCTTTTGAGTAAACTAATCTCTTATTTACTATTTTAGATATTTGTAGATTACTTTGCATAATAGAAATTTCTTCTACGAGAATTTTATGCACATGATTATTTGATTTCGCATATTACTCCTAGCCATAATCACCTCTCTAACCCTTGTTTTTCCCGTCCGCCGAGAGTTGTTTGCTCGGGACGCGCAAATAGGTAAGTCTGGGGGTGTGATGAGTCTCAATTATATACACATATATGGACTCATCTGGGCCGTTTATCTAGTCATTCCACTGCACTTTAGCCTTGTTTTAGCTCATATTTGTCATTCTATGCTAGGTGCACTTCTTGGCCTAATTTGGTGTGTTTTTATGTTTAGTCTCTTTTGATAGCCTTATCGTATTGTTGAGTGCCACTTTCAGTGGCCCGATTAGCATTTCTGTAGGAACAGGAATCGTGCAGGTGTTCCAGGTACAATTCTGTATAGGAACACTGCGCACGATCACTGGTTCTATTGCGCACGACCACTGGTCGTGCGCCGCTGATCGTGCGCACTTAACCCCCATTTTATGAGTTCTGTCTCGACCAGCGTGCACGACCACTTACGATAGTGCGCACGACCACTGGTCGTGCGCCACTGGTCGTGCGAACATTATATTTTATAAATTTCTTACATTGCAGGCTCCGCCCAGGCAGGCGCACGATCACAGGATTCTAGTGCGCACGACCACTGGTCGTGCGCCACCGATCGTGCGCACTGTTTATTCCAGCGCCTATAAATTGACCTGCTCGCGAATTAGGTCGGGATCCATCATCCGACTCCGCCCAGCTCCGTCGTTTTCCGCCCTTTTTGCAGGGTTTCGCCCCTCCATCGCCGCCCACCATCTGGAGTTGCTCCAGGCTTGTTCTTCACGCCAATCTTGAGCCGGAGCTTCCTCTCGGTCTCCTCCTTCATCCTAGCGCTTCAAAGGAAGATCTAGCCTCCATCGCCATCAAGCAAGAGGAAGTTTGCAACCTCTACTGGATCGTGACAAGAAGAAGACGGGCTCATTGGAGAGTAGTGACAGCTCCTCTACCGCGGACATAGTTGCGGACCGATTTTGGACGCGGATTGACAACCCGGCGATTCCAACTGTGAATCTCCAACGAGCCTTCGGATTCGGTCGATTTCTTGCCTTGTTCTTCTCTTATTGATGCGTTTGTAGCTAGATCTCTCATGTATTGATGATGAACACTATGAATCGTGCTTGTAATCTTAATTTCATGTCTATGTGAAGTTATATTTTGTTCATATGTGTACGAGGTGCGCCACCATCCATCCTCCATCCCGCCGTCACGTTCATGTGCCGCACTAGCAATTGCTAGTGGCGTGCTTGTCGACGAGGTGCTTGCGACCCTCATCCATATGCCCACTCTTCCATCCGCCTAGCGAAGCGTGGCATAGCGGCCCGTGTAATCCATTCGCCCAACGAAGCAGTGCGCTCAAGGCCTGCACAGTTCGACTCCGCTTGCCTACTAGTCCATCCGCCCTTGCGATGCAGCGCGCTCAAGGCCTGCCTACTCTCCATCCCACCAAGCGAAGCACTGCATAGCGGCATTGCATAGGAGTAGTTGTAGTTGTTTTCTTTTATTTTCCAAAAGCCAAATCACCCCGTTTCCGCATTCCATCTGACTCAAGGACTTCGATCTCAAGTCCTTCCTCGAACGTTAACTCCACCTTACTGTGTTCCTTGAGAGATTCGATACTCGGGGATTACTCCTCGTTTTATATTACTTGAACGATCGGTACACTGCCGTTTCGTGCCGCAGTCTTGCTACCGCCTATAGCGGTGTGCGAGATTTGCGCCATCAGCAAGTAATCAAGCAAACCCAGAAAACACACAGGTGTTTATAGTGGTTCCCCAAGACAGTGTGTCTATGGGTAGTCCACTTTCCCCCTTCACCCTTCTAACAGTGTGTTAGACAGGGCCAACTCCTCCCATCTCACCTATAAAAGCTTACAGTTTAGATCCCTCAAGATCTCTCAGGCTTGCTCCAAGCCCTACCTCAGGCCAGTCAGCCTTACAACTCAGGCTCAACAGCCCTACAACCTCAGGCCTAACAGCCCTACAAACTCATGCCAACAGCCCTACCTCAGAGGAATCCACCTCCTACAGCTCAGACTACCTACTGGTCCTACCTCAAGCTGACCTCTCAGTTCTACAACTCAGGAAAATCAGCCCTACCTCAGATCACACAGATCTTTTCTTCTTTCATTCTGTAAACCTCATTATATCATCTGTAGGAGCCTTTGGGTTCTGAGTTTGTAGGGAAGTTTGGCCTGAGCTGTAGGAGGAGGATTCCTCTGAGGTAGGATGACATACTTCAAAATGTTCTTGGCTGCTAGTACATGAGGTACCCGTGGCTCCGCCATATATCGACTCACTCTGCCAACTGCATAAGCAATATCCGGCCTCGTGATCGTCAGATAAATCAAGCTCCCAACCAGAGCCCGGAACACCAACGGATCTTGCAGAATCCTCCCCTCATCCTTGCGAAGTTTTGTGGCCTTCTCCAGAGGTGTGGAAGTGCACTTCCCTTCCTTCATGCCGAATCGCTCCACGATTCGCTCCACATATCCGGCCTGGGTCACCAGCACTCCACCTTCCTTCCTCTGCACCTCGAGTCCAAGGAAATGGTGAAGCTCACCTAAGTCCTTCATCTTGAACCTGATAGACAGCTCGGCCCGAAGCTGCGCTACCTCCTCCTTCGAGTTCCCCGTCACGATCATATCGCCGACATATAGCAGCACGATGACTTGAAGCTCCCCGCTCTTCTTGACGAACAAGCTTGAGTCTGAGTCTGAAGCACAAAATCCACAGAATAGGAGATATTCTGCGATCTTCCCGTACCACGCCCTCGGCGCTTGCTTCAACCCATACAGGGCCTTTTTCAGCTTGCAGACATGCTCCGGAAAATCTTCAGACACAAAGCCTGGTGGCTGGACCATGAAGATGTCCTTGTCAATCTCGCCGTACAAGAAAGCGTTCTTGACGTCGAGCTGCCAAATCTCCCACCCACTGAACTCCGCCAAGGCAATGATAAATCGAACTGAAGTCATTTTTGCCACCGGACTGAAAGTCTCCTCGTAGTCTTCACCGTATTGCTGCGAGAACCCCCGTGCTACAAGGCTACTGCTCGATGCTGCCGTCAGCTTTCTTCTTGAGCTTGTAGACCCACTTGCATGTCACAGGAGTGGTGCCCTTGGGCTTGGGCACAAGAGACCAGGTCTCATTCTTCTCGAGGGCTGCCATCTCTTCGTGCATAGCAATGTCCCACTCCTTCACGCCTCTGGCCTTCTCAAAGCTCGACGGCTCCCTCTCATCCAAGGGACCAGCGAAGAAACATGAGACGAAGCTCACTGCGTTTCCTCCTGTATAGCGATCAGGGGCGACGATCGCTCGCCTCGACCTCCTCAGCTCCTTCCCCTGAACCGCATTATCTCCAGCTGCTTCTTCCCTAGCTCCTCTTCCAGACGTGCTAGGAGCATCGCTCCCCCTGCTCCCTGAACCAGAAGCCCCCAGTCTCGGAACTAGAAGGAGATGGACCACCTGGTGACACAGGTAGCTCCACCTGAAGATCCTCCACAGCTTTCTCTGGCACCTCCACCCTGCTCTCTGGTAGCTCCACATCAGAAGATCCCTTGTAAGATGTCACCTCATCGAACACGGCGTCGCGAGATACCACAAACCTCCGCGTCTCCGGGTCCATGCACTTCCATCCTTTCTTCCGCTTATCGTATCCCACGAAGATTAGCTTCCTTGCTTTAGCATCTAGCTTCGTCCGAAGAGCATCGGGAACATGCACGTAGCAGGTGGAACCAAACACCCTAAGGTGTGCCACGCTTGGCTTCTCCTTGAACATCATCTCATGCGGAGTCAACATGTTGATGGGACTCAAAGGCATCCTGTTGATGACGTAGGCAGCACAAGACATTCCCTCCGCCCAGAAGGACTTTGGGATACTCTTGGCATGCAGCCAACACTTGCAGGTCTCCGTCAGATAATGGATCTTCCGCTCTGCAACTCCGTTCTGCTGTGGAGTATGTGCACAAGTGAGCTCTCTCAGGATGCCCGCCTTCCTGCAAAAAGTAGAGAACTCACTAGAGGTGAACTCCCCTCTGTTGTCAGTCCTCAGCTTCTTTACCCGCAGTCCTAGCCGACCCTCCACGAGCTCCTTGAACTCCACAAACTTAGTAAACGCCTCCGCCTTCTCCTTCAGGAAATATACCCAGACATATCTGGTGTAATCATCGATCAACACCAGCATATATCTGCTGCCTCCGAGGCTTGTGGTAGCAGTAGGTCCCATTAAGTCACCGTGAATGCACTCCAACGGCACACTACTCCTTGTCTGCGACTTGTCAAACGGTAGTCGATGAGACTTGCCGAACTGACATCCCGTGCAAACATGACCTTCACCGTAGGAAGATAGACTTGGCAGGGCCTTGACCAGACCTCTCACCGCCATAGCTTTCAGCTTGGCCATCCCTACGTGCCCCAACCTCTCATGCCATATAACGGCACCATCATTCGTCTTCATCTTGTCGACGTAGGAACTTGTCGATAAAATGAACAAGTCCTTTGCCCGTCTCCCGACATGGACGACCTCTGTTGAATCCGAAATGGCACCTCCACGATCTACTCGAGGAAATAGGGGGAAAAGGAGGCCGCGAGCAGCTGGTTACTTGAGTTGCGAGTGAAGAGGGGAGAAGAGAAGAAGAGAGGGTCGCTAGCTTGCGGCGAGGCCAGACTTCGCCCGCCGCGGCAAATGCCACTCCTGCGACGGGCTTTCCCTTTATTTAATAATCTGTATTGAATCCGAAATGGCACCTCCACGATCTACTCGAGGAAATAGGGGGAAAAGGAGGCCGCGAGCAGCTGGTTACTTGAGTTGCGAGTGAAGAGGGGAGAAGAGAAGAAGAGAGGGCCGCTAGCTTGCGGCGAGGCCAGACTTCGCCCGCCGCGGCAAATGCCACTCCTGCGACGGGCTTTCCCTTTATTTAATAATCTGTATTACAGCTCATTGTGTTTAGTACATGGAAAATAGAATGAATACAAGAGAGTTGCGGGTAAGAAAAGAGTAAGCCGCGCGGGCTGTTTGCCGAGGTCGCCCGGACAGGTCGCTGAGGTCGCCCGGACAGGCCGCTGAGGTCGCCCGGACAGGTCGCCCGGACAGGTCGCCCGGACAGGTCGCCTGGACAGGTCGCAGCATGGTGCGGTCTGACTGTTTCTAGCCGCCGGTTTTGCCCCCAACTTGCCTGTCCCTTCTTCATGGTCGAGGGTCCTATTTATAGGCTCTGGGTCGATGTCGTCACCTCCGGTGAGCCGGTGACTGGAGTTCTACCCGCGCGGTCTGAAGGAGGAGGCCGCCTACCCGCGCGGACTGAAAGAGGAGGCCGCCTACCCGCGCGGACTGAGGAGGAGGCCGCCTACCCACGCGGACTGAAGGAGGAGGCCGCCTACCCGCGCGGACTGAAGGAGGAGGCCGCCTACCCGCGCGGACTGAAGGAGGAGGCCGCTTACCCGCGCGGACTGAAGGAGGAGGCCGCCTACCCGCGCGGACTGAAGGAGGAGGCCGCCTACCCGCGCGGACTGAAGGAGGAGGCCGCCTACCCCGGTGGACTGAAGGAGGACGCCGCCTACCCGCGCGGACTGAAGGAGGAGGCCGCCTACCCGCGTGGACTGAAGGAGGAGGCCGCCTACCCGCGCGGACTGAAGGAGGAGGCCGCCTACCCGCGCGGACTGAAGGAGGAGGCCGCCTACCCGCGTGGACTGAAGGAGGAGGCCGCCTACCCGCGCGGACTGAAGGAGGAGGCCGCCTACCCGCGCGGATTGAAGGAGGAGGCCGCCTACCCGCGCGGTCTGAAGGGAGAGACCGCCCCACCTGGGCGACTTGAAGGGAGAAGCCGCCCCACCTTGGCGGTTTGAACGGAGAGGCCGCCCCACTTGGGCGGTTTGAATGGAGAGGCCGCCCCACTTGGGCGGTTTGAATGGAGAGGCCGCCCCACTTGGGCGGTTTGAAGGATGAGGCTGCCCCTTCTTACCACTTCGGGTGTAAAAAGTGCCTTCGCGTGAGGTCTAATCCTTCCCGGGCGCATAATATGCAAAAATGTAGCAAAAGAGGCCTCCCAGGGTAGGATCGCCGATTTCTGGGTCAACAACCTCGGCCTTTACGGCCTCAAAATTGCTTAGAAACTTCACTTCTGTTGGGCCGAACAGAACGTGATACCCATCGTCTACATCGTTGGTCACGGAGAAGAGGTTTTTCCTCATACCAGGCACGTGGTAGACACTCTTCAAAGTAAGTGGCCCTCTATCACTGCCCAAGGAAACAACCCCCACCTTCTCTACTGGATGCACAATATTATCAGCAGTAATGATTGCATTGTTACCTGTATAGGGTTGTGCAGAAGAAAGCTTGGTCTCGTCTCCGGTGAGGTGATGAGCACACCCCGAGTCCACGATCCAGTCTTCCAGATAGTTGATAGGAGCCGAAGCTCCAACAGAAACCGAGAAGGCTCCTCCCCAACCTCCTTCAAAGTGTCTGGCCTCAGCTTCCTCCTTCTCCGCAGCATGCCCAGCTTGGGTGACCACCCTGCAATCTTTCCTGATGTGGCCATACTTGCCACACTTGAAGCACTTCGGACCTTCACCCTTCTTCTTCCCGTCGGCCTTGGGAGCATACCCCCTTTCCTGCTACCCAGAAGTTGAAGGCCCATAGCCTCCTCTAGCGGTCTTCTTTTTCTTATCCCACTTCTTCTTCTTCCCTGAGAAGAGCACTTCGCCATCTCCCCCAGCCACCGACACCCCCTCCATCTGCCTTGCCAAACTTTCTTGCGATGCAAGCAAGTTCTCCAGCTCCAACAGAGACGGCTGATTTTTGCCCATCCCTGCACCGACGTCACAAAGGCAACATATTCCTTCCGCAAGCCGCGGATGATGTGCCTCTTCAGCTTTGCCTCAGAGATAGGCTCATCAGGATCCAATGCTGAGATTTCAGCGCACAAGTTCATCTTCAGAAAGAAAGTGGAGATAGAAAGATCACCCTGAGCCGACCTTGCCAGCTCATTTTCCAAGGACTGTAGCCTTGCTACATTCTTCTTGTTAAACAGCCCATCCAGGGCTCTCCAGATCTCCGCAGCTGATCCACATCCCAGAATGTGATCAAACAGATCAGGTGAAATTGCCCTCTTCAGAGTGAACTCTGCCTTCGCATTCGTCCTCCTCCAAGTTCTCACCTCAGCCCCATTATCCCCTTCCGGGACGACTTCCTGCGTCTGATCTCCTCCAACTACCTCCCAGAGGTCCTCACCTAGAAGATAGCTTTGCATACACGACTTCCACTTCTTGAAGTTAGTCGATGTAAGCATCTCAATTCCAAGACCCCTCGCTTCCATTGCTCTACCACCGGTTCCTTCTTCACAAAGGCGATGGCTACTCTAAGTCACTCACTGCTCTATCCACTCCAACCTGGCTCTGATACCATGTGAAATTTTTCGAATCTTTATGAAGCGAGCAGGAGTTAGTCAACTTAGAGATACTAGCCAAACAACCAGAAGCAAATGAAGGCAAACAAGTGATCTTTATTGATAACAACATCAAATTACAAGGCAAGGTGTAAGACTCCAAATCAGAAAAATCAGATTTCTGGAATCCAGCGCTATCGCCGGCGATAGCGGCTATCGCCCGGAGATAGCGTTCTGTTGAGAAGGGTTCTGGAGAGGCTGTCGGACGGCGTTAAGTGCTAACGCTGGCGACACCGTGGCATGTGCCGTGCACTGTTCGCAGCGGTGTCGTTGACGGGTCAAAGTCGGTTCCTTACCGCTGTCGCCAGGCGACAGCGGCTATCGCCGGGCGACAGCTCCAAATCGTACTTTGTGGCCGAAATCGTGGGCATTGATGGCACATTGACTTTGGGGGCTGTTTTGGATTGAGGAGGCTCGGTGGCTGGCTTAGAAAGGCCGAAAATCCCCATATTTTCCTTATTCTCTTAAGGGTTTATTTTGGAGAGAGAGAGAGACCTTGGAGGTGATGATGAATATAGTTTCTAAACCCTAGAGCTTGGATTTGGTGGAGCTACACTCATCGGAATCCCTCATCGTTGGTGGCTACGCGTAGAGGAGGGCAAGGCGCTCCTTTCCAACCGTGCCGAAATTCAAGCCATGGGCTCGAAGCGACGTTTAAGGGTAACGATCTTTTCTACCCTCATTTGGACATGTTCTAGTCCATTCCTTGCATCGTTGAGGCCCCTACCCAAAAGGGTGAGGCTGTGGCCTCCGACGGGTCGATTTGTGTTATCCTCGTCAAATCGTGCATACATGTAGAGTCCATGCGTGAAATGGACGTAGGCGCGCTGTGTGAAGCCCATCCGAGACGGTGCGTCCGGATTGGTGATGCTTTTTGAAATTGTGCGTGCCGGGGGAAAACTCCGTGTTGATATCCTGCTTCGTAGGACTAGAGAGTGCTACTGCATACGCAGCAATGCCTGGGGGTGTGCCCCGGGAAGCACCCGAAGTTAGAAGCAGAAAAGGAGTTCTGTTCACTGTCGCTGGCGATATTGGATATCGCCAGGCGACAGCTCCCAGACTTGGTTCTGGTGATCTTGTGCATTCTGAGGCAGTGGGAGTGTTACTGCATGTGCAGCAATGCCTGGGGGTGTGCCCCGGGAAGCACCCACAGCTAGAAGCCAATTTGGGGTTAAGTTCACTGTCGCTGGCGATATTGGATATCGCCAGGCGACAGCTCCCAGACTTGGTTCTGGTGATGTTTGTTGTGCCCAGCTTGTTGTGGGACTTGCGGCCTGCGTGCCTGTGTTTTGTAATGTCCTGCTGGGTGGACCCGAGGCGCGTACGCCTTCCCTGTGAGGGGTCCAGTTGAGGGAACTTATCGCCTTAGGGTCTGGCTAGTTGAGAATACCTGGGCTGAGGGGACGCCATACCCGCATTTCGTGTTGTAATCGAGTGTGTGAACAACGGGCATTTGGCGAACCCGCACCCGAACCATTGTGTGCCTGATTAGTAAGCCTCGCTCAGCATGTCGGGAAGCAATGGGGAAGAGTCTTCGGACTATGCGAAGTTCACAATTAAAGTGCGGGGTGCCCTGGTATTCGGGCCACCGACTTTAGCCTCGAAGGGCAAAGCCATCAAGAGTGGATGGTGGTGGAAGGCGGAGTCCACCAAAGAGTGCCTGAGAGCACGAGACGTGGAGGCCATTCCCACGTTTGTGATTGTTGCATATGTATGAACTGTTGTGGGCTTTGCTAATCGCACTCTTATATATATATGTTGCTGAGGTTGTTTTGCAGGGATGGTTAGAACTGCCACCCCCTCGAAGGGGTGGGGTCGTTATAATTTGGTCAGCTTTAGCTGACCGTTGCCCTGTTTTGCCACCGTTTTTGGTGGGCTTGTTGTACAGGTGCTGGACCGAGTGGGAACATAGCGGGCTCATAACGGGCTGAAGCCCTTGTGCTGCTGCGGCCTTTGAAGGCCTTTTTGATGTTCCTTTTGCTTTTCATGTATGGCCGGCCTGCGCGCCGATGTTGGTAAATTGTAAGGCCGTCGTGCCTAATTTTTGTGTTGTAAAACATTTATTCCTATTTAGTAAAAGTGGACATACCCGGGTACGGGTTTTGGGGTTTATCTTGTCTCTTTTCAGCTTCCACATAGAATGCTCTGAGTTAGGCATCGTTGTATAGTGTCGTTCGATATTTCAATTAAGTGACGTTCCAGTTTGTTTTGTAGTATATGACGTGGGGCCCCGGCCGGACCTTCTGTTATATGCTCCCGAACGGATGGGGGTGTTACAAATTAGTATCAGCTTCTAGGGTTCCGTATCCTTCTAAGGAATTCGTGGACGAATTCTTTTAAGGGGTGGTGAGCACGTGTGTGCGCTACCGTCGAGACATAAAATAAACCCAAAAATGTCCACTTAGGAATGAAATGTAACAACAAACCAACAATTAATGCATGATTGTGGAACCTGAGTGTTCCTTTTGGGGTTAGTTTGCGACCATGCTTGTCGCCTAACTGTGCGATGCACTTGTGTAGGATACTCAAAGTGCTGCGGGACCGTCGCGTCCTCGTGAGATGATTCGAAGCAGTGGATCTGCTGAGGTGTCTACACCTCCTTCCCTGGTGCAGATGATCCGTATGATTGTTGAAGTGGTCGTAGGCGTGCTCAATGCTCAGTCAAGAAGACCTGAACACCCTCCTTCTCCCGTGGTGGTCACGAAGCCAGCAGCAGTCGTTGAGCCAAACGTAATGACAAGAGACTTCAATCAGTGGTTCCACTTGTGTGTGGGGCAAGGTGAGCGCTCGGTAGACGAGTACTTATGTGAATTTATTAAGTTAACTCACTATGTGGGATCATCGTCGGAGGAGGACGAAAAGACCAAGGTAGATAGGTTCTACTTGGGCTTGCGAGATGACTTACGGTTGTTGCTTCTGGGCCCAAAGCTATTGGGCTTTCATGCGTTGGTGCCCTCTGCGAGGGAGTTGGAGCGAGACCTCCAGCATGTCCAAAGAAAACAAGCCGTGAACGCTGAAAAGCTGGAATGTCATCAGCCCAAAAAGGGAACGCGAAAGAGCAGGAGGAAGAAGGCTAAGCTTGTGGGACGAGCTCCCCTGTTATGCTTTACGTGTGGTAAGGCGGGGCATATAGCTCGAGTTTGTCGCAGTGGCCGGAAGAAGAGGAAAGTAGAGGAGCCAACTCGTCCTCGAGCTTCGGGTGCGATGACTAGCCGAGAGCTCCCTGTCTGTTATCGCTGTGGCGGGGTAGGCCATAGCGCCTGCGAGTGTATTGTACGTCTTGTATAGACGAGGGGAAAGCTGGGTAGCCAATATCTTTGGGTAAAACTATGATGGCAATGTATGCTTGCATATAGTTTGTACTGCTCTTTTGCACACTTTGGTGGTAATGAGATGTTGTTGAAGCTTAACCATGTTGTTGGGTGCCTTTGTGGCCCCACTTTTCTGTTAATGTGTAGTTAGCTTTTAATATGTGCTTTAATGTGTTGGGCACTAAGATGGTGCAAGAAAGTATAGTAATATGCAGAGGTGAAACACTTACGTGTTCAAACCCCACGCAAAGTCTAACGTCGTGACGTTGTGTTAGCATGTGCGGTTGGAGTCCGAGAACCTTCGTGCAAATACGTCTTAGGAAGTTAGGCAGGGGCGGAATACCGACCGCAAGACTGTTTTGCGGGCATGCGTGGAATGACCACGATGTTGATGTCCGCTCTCTAGGTGTCCAAGGCGGTGCGATAGAGGGGCAGAGCTGCTCTTTTCCCTAGTTGAGGCTTCAGAGCCAAAGCCTAGCCTAGCTGACGTTCCGGTAGTGTGGGAGTTTGCCGGTGTATTCCTGAGAGATCTCCCCGGTGCTCCGCCGCAGCGGGAGATAGATTTCACGTTTGAGTTGGTGCCAGGCGCTAAGCCTGTGGCCCACTCGCCGTATCGTATGGCTCCGAAGGAGTTGGCGGAGTTGAAGCTGCAGTTGCAGGAGCTGCTCGAGCAGGGCTACGTGCGTCCGAGTTCCTCACCTTGGAGTGCACCGGTCCTCTTTGTCAAAAGAAGGACGGTAGCCTGCGGCTTTGCATCGTTTATCGGGAGCTGAACAAGCTGACCGAGAAGAACAAGTATCCTCTTCCGAGGATAGACGACTTGTTCGACCAGCTCGTTGGTTCGACAGTATACTCGAAGCTGGACTTGAAGTCCGGCTATTATCAGGTGCGGATCAGGGAGTGCGACATTCCGAAGACTTCCTTCTGTACAAGGTACGGGCAGTATGAGTTTACCGTGATGCCGTTTGGGCTGTCTAATGCGCCTTCGGTGTTTATGGACTTGATGCACCGGACTTTCGAGAGTACCTCAACCGGTTTGTGGTCGTCTTCCTTGACGACATACTGGTCTACTCTCAGTCCGAGGAGGAGCATAGTGATCACCTGCGAGTAGTCTTGGAGGTTCTGAGGAGGAACCATCTGTATGCCAAGTTCTCGAAGTGCGAGTTCTGGCTACCTTCCGTGGCGTTCTTAGGCCATGTGGTTAGTGGAGCGGGTGTGGCGGTAGATCCGGTGAAGGTTGCGGCCATCAGGGAGTGGCCTGTTCTTCCTTTTGTATCGGAGGTCCGTAGCTTTCTCGGGCTGGCCGGCTGTTACAGGCGCTTCGTGGAGAACTTCTCACGGATCGCGCTGCCTCTTTCGACGCTGACGCGGAAGATGCATGAGTTTATTTGGACGCCCGCGTGTGCGCAAGCTTTTGAAGAGCTGAAGTAGTGGCGTACCACTGCCCTGATCTTATATTTCCCTTGTGGCACGAAAGGCTACAAGACTTGCAGTGATGCGTCTGGTAGTGGCCTTGGTTGTGTTCTGCTGCAGCGGGGTAAGGTGGTGGCGTATGGCCCTCACCAGTGAAAGGTGCGAACGAAACTATCCGGTTCACGACTTGGAGTTGGTGGTCGGGATTGAAGGCAGTGTGTGTGTCGTAGCGGCTTTATGTGTGTAATGTGAAGAGCGACATCTTTACGGACCGTAAGAGCTTGAAGCACCTTCTGGCGCAGAAGTTCCTGATCAGGCGATAGCGGATGTGGATGGAGTTCCTCGGGGACTACACCATCGAGTTTCACTACACTCCCGGAAAGGGAAATGTCGTCGCTAATGCGCTTAGTCGAAGGGCTCCAGTATAGGCAAGATGGATTCAGATGCGCGTTGAGCATTTGATACATGATCTGGAGGCCCTGGACATTTCTTGCGTAGAGAAGAGGAGCAGTGTCGGTGCCTGTTTGAGTTGGACTGAGGTACAGTACGACCTCGCAGATAGAGTCCGCCAGGCTTTAGAACTCGATCCGAGTTTAAAGCGCTACGCGGAGGAGGCTGGTGGTGGGCCGGATGCCCAGTTTCAGGTGCGTGACGGGTTGCTGTGGAGAGGTGACCGTTTGTGCGTCCCCAAGGTGGGTGAGCTGCGCGATGAGTTGAGGTACGAGGCGCATCGTACCAGGTATTCAGTTCATCCGGGGAGCACGAAGATGTATAAACACATGAAGGTCCTTTTCTGGTGGCCGGGTATGAAGAGGGGCATCGCTCACTACGTGGCCAAGTGCCACACTTGTGCGCTAATGAAGGCGGAATGTCAGAAGCCCGGTGGCTTTTTGAAGTCATTACCGGTTCCAGAGTGGAAATTTAATGACATTTCCATGGATTTCGTGCATGGGCTGCCGAGATCGCAGCGCGGGAACGATGCCTTCTAGGTAGTCATAGACCGGCTGGCGAAGGTGGCGCACTTTATCCCCAACCGAATGGATGACTCGGTGGAAAAGTTGGAGAAACTGTATGTCGATACAGTAGTACGAATGTACGGTGTGCCCTGTAGCATCGTCAGTGATCGAGTTGGACGCTTTACTTCGAGCGGCTGGAGGCTAGTCAACCGTCTATTGGGTACGAAGCTGCAGTTTAGCACGGCCTTTCATCCGCAGACGGATGGCCAAACTGAGCGTACCAATAGGACGATGGAGGACATGCTCCGGGTGTGCGTCCTGGTTTTTGGCAAGGGGTGGGAAGATCACCTCTTTCTTGTTTGAGTTCGCGTACAACAACAGCTACCAGGCGAGTATTTAGATGGCGCCTTTCGAGGCCCTCTATGGCAGGAAGTGCCGCACTCCCTTGGCTTGGGCGGAAACGGGCGAGACGAAGCTCTTCAAGAGGAAAGACGTCGAAGAGGCGACTTCGACGGTACGTATGATCCGGGAGAGGCTTTTGGTTGCGCAGGATAGGCAGGCGAAGTACTATAATGCGAAGCACCGCGACGTCCAGTTCGCCATTGGCGATTGGGTTTACTTGAAGATCAGGCCGTTCAAGGGTGTATCCAGGATTCGGCGCTTGAAAAAGCTGAGTCCGAGATACCTTGGACCGTTTGAGATCATCGAGCGCGTCGGCGAGGCGGCTTATAGGCTTGCACTATCGGCGGAACTGAGCGGGCTACATGATGTATTCCACATCTCCGTGTTGCGGAAGGCAGTGCAAGAGCCTACGCATGTGGTCGCGGCGGATCAGGTGCCCGTGGATGGGCTTAAGACGGCGGTCAGGCCCGTTAGCATCGGGAATGTTGAGGTGCGTCAGTTGCGGAACAGGGCGATCCGTATGGTAAAGGTCCGTTGGGACAACTGCGGTCGCGAGGAGCTCTCATGGGAGCATGAGCAGACCATGATGGAGGAGTTCCCCGAGCTGTTTCGGTGACGTTTATCTCTCTATTTCCCCTTTATGTAAAGATCTTTTTGGATATATATATATGCCTGTTTTTACAAATTTCGGGACGAAATTTTTATAAGGAGGGGAGGGTTGTAAGACCCCAAATCAGAAAAATCAGATTTCTGGAATCCAGCGCTATCGCCGGCGATAGCGGCTATCGCCCGGCGATAGCGTTCTGTTGAGAAGGGTTCTGGAGAGGCTGTCGGACGGCTTTAAGTGCTAACGCTGGCGACACCGTAGCATGTGTCGTGCACTGTTCGCAGCGGTGGCGTTGACGGGTCAAAGTCGGTTCCTTACCGCTGTCGCCAGGCGACAGC
Organism: Dactylorhiza incarnata; assembly: GCA_033032865.1. Taxonomy (NCBI): domain Eukaryota; kingdom Viridiplantae; phylum Streptophyta; class Magnoliopsida; order Asparagales; family Orchidaceae; genus Dactylorhiza; species Dactylorhiza incarnata. Next base: position 1,000,013 of record JAWHQI010000373.1, on the reverse strand, counting down.
TCCAAATCGTACTTTGTGGCCGAAATCGTGGGCATTGATGGCACATTGACTTTGGGGGCTGTTTTGGATTGAGGAGGCTCGGTGGCTGGCTTAGAAAGGCCGAAAATCCCCATATTTTCCTTATTCTCTTAAGGGTTTATTTTGGAGAGAGAGAGAGACCTTGGAGGTGATGATGAATAGAGTTTCTAAACCCTAGAGCTTGGGTTTGGTGGAGCTACACTCATCGGAATCCCTCATCGTTGGCGGCTACGAGTAGAGGAGGGCAAGGCGCTCCTTTCCAACCGTGCCAAAAGTCAAGCCATGGGCTCAAAGCGACGTTTAAGGGTAACGATCTTTTCTACCCTCATTTGGACATGTTCTAGTCCATTCCTTGCATCGTTGAGGCCCCTACCCAAAAGGGTGAGGTCGTGGCCTCCGACGGGTCGATTTGTGTTATCCCCGTCAAATCGTGCATACATGTAGAGTCCATGCGTGAAATAGACGTAGGCGCGCTGTGTGAAGCCCATCCGAGACAGTGCGTCCGGATTGGTGATGCTTTGTGATATTGTGCGTGCCGGGGGAAAACTCCGTGTTGATATCCTGCTTCGTAGGACTAGAGAGTGCTACTGCATGCGCAGCAACGCCTGGGGGTGTGCCCCGGGAAGCACCCGAAGTTAGAAGCAGAAAAGGAGTTCTGTTCACTATCGCTGACGATATTGGATATCGCCAGGCGACAGCTCCCAGACTTGGTTCTGGTGATCTTGTGCGTTCTGAGGCAGTGGGAGTGCTACTGCATGTGCAGCAATGCTTGGGGGTGTGCCCCGGGAAGCACCCACAGCTAGAAGCCAATTTGGGGTTAAGTTCACTGTCGCTGGCGATATTGGATATCGCCAGGCGACAGCTCCCAGACTTGGTTCTGGTGATGTTTGCTGTACCCAGCTTGTTGTGGGACTTGCGGCCTGCGTGCCTGTGTTTTGTAATGTCCTGCTGGGTGGACCCGAGGCGCGTACGCCTTCCCTGTGAGGGGTCCAGTTGAGGGAACCTAGTCGCCTTAGGGCCTGGCTAGTTGAGAATACCTGGGATGAGGGGACGCCATACCCGCATTTCGTGTTGTACAACGAGTGTGTGAACAACGGGCATTTGGCGAACCCGCACCCGAACCATTGTGCGCCTGATTAGTAAGCCTCGCTCAGCATGTTGGGAAGCAATGGGGAAGAGTCTTCGGACTATGCGAAGTTCACAATTAAAGTGCGGGGTGCCCTGGTATTCGGGCCACCGACTTTAGCCTCGAAGGGCAAAGCCATCAAGAGTGGATGGTGGTGGAAGGCAGAGTACACCAAAGAGTGCCTGAGAGCACGAGACGTGGAGGCCATTCCCACGTTTGTGATTGTTGCATATGTATGAACTGTTGTGGGCTTTGCCAGTCGCACTCTTATATATATGCTGCTGAGGTTGTTTTGCAGGGATGGTTAGAACTGCCACCCTCTCGAAGGGGTGGGGTCGTTATAATTTGGTCAGCTTTAGCTGACCGTTGCCCTGTTTTGCCACCGTTTTTGGTGGGCTTGTTGTACAGGTGCTGGACCGAGTGGGAACATAGCGGGCTCATAACGGGCTGAAGCCTTTGTGCTGCTGCGACCTTTGAAGGCCTTTTTGATGTTCCTTTTGCTTTTCATGTATGGCCGGCCTGCGCGCCGATGTTGGTAAATTGTAAGGCCGTCGTGCCTAATTTTTGTGTTGTAAAACATTTATTCCTATTTAGTAAAAGTGGACATACCCGAGTACGGGTTTTGGGGTTTATCTTGTCTCTTTTCTGCTTCCGCATAGAATGCTCTGAGTTAGGCATCGTTGTATAGTGTCGTTCGATATTTCAATTAAGTGACGTTCCCGTTTGTTTTGTAGTATATGACGTGGGGCCCCGGCCGGACCTTCTGTTGTATGCTCCCGAACGGATGGGGGTGTTACACAAGGCATGCTTGGTGAGACATGATTTCGCCAGCACAAACACCAAAGGAAAAAAATCCAAGTTGAAGATAACTTGAGACCGCGCGGTCTCCCTTGCGACCTCAGCAACTTGCCAAACCGCAACCCGCTGCCGATCTCAGAACAACACCAGACCGCCGATCAGACTGCACCCCTCCTTCCAAAAATTATGATTCTCCCGAACTCCAGTAACACAACTCCAAGCCGCAGACCGCCCGAACACTTTTAGAGGAAGAGGTGATCGCTGCTGCCCGCACTATCCGCAGAAGCTGCACAAAAGAGATCAATCAGCAGACCGCCCGGTCACACAAATAGAGACCGCAGGAAAGAAGAGAACTCAGCTTACACTTGGTGTGTCATAATTTGCTGCTACAGTGGCTCCTATTTATAGGCGTGGGACCTGATCCAGTCACCACCCTAGAGATAGGATCACCACCCCCAGACCGCGCGACCAGACCGGTCAACCCGCGCGATCCACAACAGATCTTTCTGCTTCATTTGATGAGCTCGCCGACTTCACACCAGACCGCGGGAGATCGCCACTCCCTCAGTCAGATCGCAACTCCCCAAGGAGATCGCCAGACCGCCACGAAGCTGCTCACCACCTGTGTTCGCCAGAGACCGCGAACACAGCCAGTTCGCCATCAGACCGCGAACTCCTGTCCGCATGCCGGTCTCCTCATAAGACCGCGAACAGCGTCTAGCTCGCATACCAGTCTCCTCCAGAGACCGCGAACTGAGACCGCGCGACTAAGTCCCTTAGTCCGCGAATACCACCAGAAAGCCCGGTCAGCCACCAGACCGCATTCTGGAGAACCTGGATCAAACTGTGCGGTCACACCAGACCGCCACAGCCTTGAAAAAGACAACTCGCCATGCGGTCACGCACAGACCGCGCACACCTGAAGACGATTAACCCGCCATGCGGTCACAGACAGACCGCGCGGCCTTCACCTTCAGCCGCCTTGGTCCCATACCAGCGATCAAGCCAGGAGACCGCAGCTAGGCTTAGACAAGCCAGACCGCAGAGGCAGACCGCCAGGCCACGCGGTCACGCCAGACCACCCGACCTCCTCCCAGACCGCCCAGGTCCAAAAAGTCCTCTAACTTCCACTTCAACAATTTCAACACAGTCGACTCAGCGGTTTCTTCTATCTGCAGCTCAACTTGCCCAGATGCCTTCTCAGCGACTCCTGGTCTTGTCTCAGCGGTTCAACTGAGACAGTGAGACCTTCTCAGCTAATTAAACAGCACATCTTTGAATCTATTCCATCGTATGGAATATCATCTCACTGTACAATACTTGAGACAAAATAGATTGAATCAAATACAGTATGTACTTAGTATTGTGAGTGATGCCTCTTCAAATCAAAGGTACATTGAGGGCAATATTCCCAACAGTCATAATACGCAACAATATCAAGCAGAATTCTGATGGACTTAACCATGGCAACAGGGGAAAAGGTTTCATCATAGTCAACACCATGAATTTGCCTGAAACCTTTAGCCACCAATCGACCTTTGAATGTATGTACATTCTCATCCATGTCGGTCTTCTTCTTGAAGACCCATTTGCACCCTATGGGTCGTACCCCTTCAGGTGGTTCCACCAAGGTCCAAACTTGGTTTGTATACATGGAGTTCATTTCAGATTTCATGGCCTCAAGCCACTTCTCGGAGTCTGGTCCATTCATAGCCTCTTGGTAGGTTGCAGACTCATTATCATGATCCATAAGCAACTCATTACCTATTTGAGATACGAGAAATCCATATCTTTCAGACTCAAATCTTGGTCTGCCAGATCTACGTAGGACTTGTGTTTCTTGAGCAGGCTCTCTAGCTACAACAATTTGTAGACCTTGCTCAGGTTCCAATTCAGGTTCGTTTTCAGTTTGTGGTTCTTGAACTTTTTCAAGTTCTACCTTTGCAGTCTTTCTGGATAAGAACTCTTTCTCCAAAAAGACGTATGTCCTTGCGACAAATACTTTGCCCTCAGACGACAGGTAGAAATAGTACCCTTTGGTCTCCCTAGGATACCTTACTAGATAACACTTATCCGATTTGGGTTCCAGCTTGTCAGGCATTTGACGTCGCACGTATGCCTCACAACCCCAAATCTTAATGAAAGACATACTATGACGCTTCCCAGTCCATATCTCATATGGTGTCTTTAGAACCGTTTTCGTTGGAACACGATTTAAAGTGAAAGCAGCAGTCTCTAGAGCAAATTCTCAAAAGGAAACGGGCAAATCTGCAAGACTCATCATTGACCGTACCATATCTAACAAAGTATGATTCCTCCTCTCAGACACACCATTATGTTGTGGTGTTCCGGGCAGAGTGAGTTGTGATATAATACCACACACTCTCAGATGATCACGAAACTCATGACTCAGATATTCGCCACCTCGATCAGATCAGAATGCTTTTATTCTTTTTCCCAGTTGGTTCTCTACTTCATTCTTAAACTCTTTGAACTTTTCAAAGGTTTCAGATTTATTCTTCATAAGAAACATGTATCTGTATCTACTGAAATCATCAATGAATGTAACGAAGTAGTAGAACCCACCTCTAGCCATAGAACTTATGGGTCAACATACATTACTATGTATCACACCCAAGAGATCATTAGCCCTCTCAGTACAACTAGTGAAAGGGGCTTTTGTCATCTTGCCCAATAAACATGACTTGCATCTCCCAAATGATTCATAATCGAATGAGTCCAACATTCCATCTTTATGGAGCTTGGATATGCGTTTCTCATTTATGTGGCCTAAATGACAATGCCAAAGATACGAAGGATTCGAGTCATTAGTTTTTAGTCTTTTAATATTTTCTATGTTATAGATTGGCTGATCTAAGTTCAAAACGTATAAGCCATTAAACAGTTGGGTTACACCATAATAAACATTATTCATAAATATAGAACAACTATTGTTCTTAATAATGAAAGAAAATCCTCTCATGTCTAAACAATATAATATTTCGTGTTATGGCTGGAACAAAATAACAATTATCTAATTCAATTACAAGCCATGTGGGCAAAGAAAGATGATATACTCATACGACAACGACAGTAACTCTTGCTCCATTTCCAACGTGCGGGTCTACCTCTCCTTTACCCAACATTCTTCTCCTTCCCAGTTCCTGCACATTTGTACAAATGTGAGAACCGCATCCGGTATCCAATACCCAAGATGAAGGAGTAGAAAGGTTTATTTCTATAACAAAAATACCTGAAGTGGAAGTCACACTTCATTTCTTCTTTTGCAGATCTTCAAGATAGAGGGGACAGTTCCTCCTCCAATGCTCTGCCTTACCACAATGGTGGCGCTTCCCTTCCTTCGCCAAGCCTTTGTTCTTCGGTGCTGAAGATTTGGGATCAAGATATGACTTAGGTCCCACCTTAGTCTTCTTGAATCCCTTGGTCTTTCCCTTGCATTTATGCACCATCAATATGGGGCTAGCAGGCTTGACCTTCTTCATATTGATCTCAGCAGTTCTTAACATGGCTAGGAGCTCGGGCAGTGTCTTATCAATTTCATTCATATTGTAATTCAAGACAAACAGTTCGTAACTGTCCGACAATAATTGCAGGATCAGATTAGTGGCCAACTCTTGGATTAGAGGAAACCCCAGTCTTTCAAGGTTCTCTATATACTCAAGCATCTTGAGTACGTGAGTGCCTACTGGATCTCGAGCTCCCATCTTGCACTGAAATAACGCCCTGGATATGTCAAACCTCTCTTGGCGAGCTTTCCCTTAAAACATTTTCTTCAGGTGCTCGACCATCTCGTAACAACTCATGTTCTCATGTTGCTTTTGAAGCTCAGAGTTCATGGTCGCGAGCATAAGACATTCAACATCCAAGGATTCATCTCCATACTTCTTGTAAGCATTTTTATCTGCATGTGGTGCAGTAGCGGCTGGCTCCTAGGGGGGATCTTCTTCCAGGACATAGAGCTTACGCTCTTGCCTGAGAACAATTCTCAGGTTCCTGAACCAGTCTAAGAAATTTGTCTCATTTAGCTTGTCCTTCTCAAGCATCGCTCCCAGAGACAAGGTGGAGTGAGAACCACTTGTCATGGATATTCTACAAGAAATTTTGCAAAGTATATTTTTTTAAGTATTATATTTTAAAATATATTTTTATTTTAATAAGGACTTTTATTAAAAAGGCCCCCACTATTTTATTCAAATTGATGACCCTTGATATCAATTCGGAGAGTTTATGCGAGCTACTCTCTAGTGGACAAAATCCGTATTTCACCGCCATCATAAGTCAACTTTGGCTGATCACCGACAATGTGGCTATTTAGGTAGACAACTTTTGTCAATTGCATCAACATGCAACTCCTGTATGGTTGGTGAATAACTCTTTATTTGCATCCATCATATGGAGCATGCCAACCATATGCCTTTAGGCACTCAACCTTTGAGGTCACCTAGTTAAGATAGACTCGATGTCGACAGTGGGATATCACAATTATCCGCTCGCACCCTTACCAAGATAGATTAACGTACCTTGCTTTGGCAAGCCCACACTTCATCGATCGAGGCAGGAAGAGTGCCATCCATCCGAAGGCATCCGTATACTTAATATTGGATTAAGGGATTTTAAGGTACAATCGATGAACATGTCATCGTGATTAACATTTAATCATTGTGCACATTCACAAAATCTAAAATTACAACATTCACAATCCAAATACATCTCAGATGTGCACAAAATAAAATCATCAACACTTTGACAAAAGGGCTAAATCTGAACATTCAGAACCCTTCTAAATCTCCAGATTTACATGCATTGGACCTATGAACAACAACTCCACTTATGCAGTAGGTAAGCTCGTCTCTCAATGTAAGATTCAAAATCTAAGACATTTGATTTCACAAATCATTTTGAGGAACGGTTACTGCAAACGAGAAATAATTTTTGAACAATGAAATCGCAACGTAATTACATGCGTTCCTGGCGGGTTCCAAGGGGCAGAGCCCTTGCGGGGTGCGGGGCAGAGCCCGACCAATTATTGAAAACACACCACCAAAAACCTTGCAAAAATATATCAAAATTGATGCTCCAGGAAGAAATCTAGGCATTTAGAACACTTCTAAGTTTCTAGATTTACACACACGGGATTCCAACCTATCTCGGATACCGCTGTTGGGTTTTCTTTGAACAAAGCATCAAATGCGCAGCGGAATAAACCAACATGAACAACCCAAAAGAATTAAAGGATCTTGCGATTTCATGAATCAAGAAATAGGAGAAGCAACACTTTGCGATATACCTGAAAAGGATTGAGTCAATACTCAACCAAGATGCTCCAAGATCTGATCTCGAAAGCAAACTTTGAGTTCCAATCACAGAAACGATCGGTGCCTCTATGGAAGTCCACACGAGTGAAGAAGAATCATAGCTTCTTGTCGCATAAGAACTAGGTTGGAGAAGGAGAGCCCTCTACGTTTCCCTCGGACTGCTAGGTCCGTCAAGAGGAAAGGCGGCGGCGGTGGGGTGCAGGAAAAAGGGCCGATCGGAACCCTTCTATCGGCTTTCAGAACTCTTTCGTCTCTCTTCAGAAGTCACAAAAGAAATAGATCTATTAGGGTATAAAATTGTGCTCTATTTATACCCCAGGCGAGAGAGAGAGGCTATCCGCACACCCGAGACTAATATTGGAGTAAACAGAATTCGTCGAGTATAGCTAATTTGTCGAGACCATTCAACGAATTCGTCGAGATCATTCAGTGAATAGATTCATCGAGAAGATTTGATTCGTCGAGACCATTCGATGAGTTGATTCGACGAAGATATCCAATTCGTTGAGTCATTTCGACGAATTGACATAGTTCGTCAAGACCATTCGATGAACCCTTTTCGACGACTTGAGGCAAGTTTCGTCGAGACATTCTCAACAGCTCATCTCGAAAACTTGCCAACATACTCTATACAATATTCACAATACCTGTGGAGCATTCAGTCGACTCGACCCAACTCCAATAAGTCGTAGGATTGGTCCTTCACTCATATCCAATATGAGTAAGACCAACATAATCCTTCCTCCAACTTCTTCAAACACTCTTGTGTGTGACCTCATAGACTCATATCATGTTGGCAGTGAGACTAAATGCTTGATCACTTCCAGATCACCTTGGAAACACCAACAGTTACCACGAGTGTTCTCCACCTTCTTTAATATATTCAGAATTTGCTTGTTGGCTGCTTCCACCTGTCCATTGCTCTGTGGGTGGTAGACTGACGTGAAACCGAGCTCTATGCCAACCTGTTCATAGAAACTCAACAAATAAGAATTGATAAATTGAGGGTCATTATCCATGATGATGTCCATGAAGATCCCATGCCGACACACGATCTCCCTCATATGAAATTTTTGACGATTTGAGTCATGGTTTTGGCCAAAGCCTTGGCTTCTATCCATTTGCTAAAGTAATCTATCATCACGAGGATAAAGTGTTGTTGTCGGCTCGCCATGGGGAAAGGGCCGACGAGGTCCATCCCTCAAACATCAAATGGCCAACGGGCGAAGATGAATTGCAACCGCTGTACTGGTTGGGTCTGAAGAGGTGTGAACTTCTGACATTTGAAACACTTCTTTGCACCCTCGCCGCAATCATTTCTAATGGTTGGCCAAAAATAGCCTTGCTGGAGAATCCTTTTCTCGAGGGTCCTGGCACCCGAATGGCTACCACCGATGAACTTCTTACAAGACTTTGGGAATTTCCTCTTCCGGCACGCACCTCGCCATAGGTGAAAGGAGGGTCTTCCGGTAGAAAACCCCAGAGAGGAAGGAGTAATGCATGGCCTTGAGCGGGAACCTCCTTTTATCCGTCACTGAGGGGTGAAATTCTCCTATTGTGAAGTAATGAATGAAGGATCCAAGCCGATATCCATGAACTCGTTTTTCAATTCTCCACGACCATTCAGAAGGTCAAGCGTGATCTACACAGATCGCTTGGAGAGCTGAAGCACCATCTTCCAAAATTTTGGGTTATCTGCTATTAGGCTCGCCCGCAAAAAAAGTCTTAGATTAGTAACCACGTACATCTATTATCAACCGCTCCTAGTGAATGAATATAATGCTACCTTCAATTCCCTCGCAGGCGCGAATTCACCGCTAGGGCATCGTCAAGAGCACTCAGGGCAGCGCAATTGAATATAGCCGCCCGCAGGTTCGCGATGGCAGTCTTCTTTGAGAGATCCCCTATCGGGATCCTCCTCATATCTGTCAAGTCCTCTTGGACGAACATCATCGTGGAGACCGCGAGGGCATGCGGTTGGGACGGCTCGGACTTCTCACAGGAGGGAAGGTTGGTACTGAGTGTGACCGCTCCATTATCCCGCAACAACAGCAGACCCCCTTCAAGGTCCAGTAGGTTTTCCCCAGAATTCGGGAAAGCGGGCACCACGCCGGTGTCCACATCGGGATGCAAGGGCCTTCACCTCTTCTTCGAAGAGGTGCTCACCCTGGCCTGGGTGAGCTCAGCGTCCCTCTTCGCCTCCAAAGCGCACCGCCTCTCAGTGGCGCTCAGGACGTTCCCAGGAGGTTCATACGGTTTGAATGCTGGCGCCATCACGACAACTGCCAAATAAAAAAATAGATCAATAATTTCCAAAGGTACGCACCGACACATATTTTCAATCGCACGAACTTACATCCATTTGTGGGCAGGCTGTGGACTTCCTTCACACGGCGAACATAATGGGTGACGTACAACGAGGGGTTGATCAGGAAGTTTGTTATCCGCACCCGACTACGGACAGCTTGGACGGTCTGAATGTATCCTCATCATGGGGGTAGGAGCCAGGAAAATTCCGTCGAAATCCCATCTAAATATGGCGAACTGCGCCTGCCCTTTGTGCACTTTGTTCGCGAGGTTCAAGACGCAAACCTCTCCGACCCAAAGTACAGCTACACTCCATGCTAAAACGGATACTTTGACCTCCATGCTAAAACGAATATGTCGATGCAGGTGCTCATCGTTCAGCGGGCGCTCACCTGGGATCTCCCCCACCAGAGACAGAATAACGACCAACTCGCACCTAGGGGGACGGCGAATCGACCAACAGTTGATGTTCGACAACAAGGGGATTGGCGGGCAGACCACCGTTGGGCGCTTTCTTCACGGGCGCGAAAGCTCTGCTCGCACTCGCTGGGGTCACATCCTTCTAAGCATGGGCCTTCACCAACAGTTGCTCCAAAAGCTTCTTGTTGCGGCCAGCTATTGCATGAAAGATGAGATCACAGCAGAGTTGGGAGAGCAATTCAGAATGAACCTGAGAGGACCAGCCCCAGACTATTTATAGATCTCAGCAGCGCAAGAATTGGGTCGCAGTCTTCGCGATTACCGCTCTACTTTTTCGAAGTCCGCGCGAACTTACAAAAGTGCGGGGATTATGTTAACCCAAAATCCTACGACCGCAACTAGATCCAAACCAATCCAGATCCAAGGAAAGTCTCAGCATCATGCAGCATGAGCGGTTATCCTTCTGGTAGTCTCCATCCACAGCCTCAAGGGAACATGCGGTTACATACTGGGTAGTTGCGCAACCCTCCAGCCAGCCTTCAACATTCAGTCAAGAGGAGCTCTGGGCAGGCACCCTAGGAGCCCGCCTGAGCTCTCCTCTCCGATTGGCAGTGGCTCGTGTGATTACATCCTGGACCCTCGTCTCTCCTTACTGAGCAGTAGCTTGTGCGGTTACAACCTGTTGTAACCCCACGAACCCCTTTGACATTAATTTCTCCCAACCGTCTGGGCAGCCTACCCCCTAGTATAAATAGGGGGTCAATGGTGCTTAGAAGGGCACAAAACTTGAGGCAGAATCTGCCTTGTTGTAGGTGCGGTTACAAGCTCTGAGTCATCGAGTGTCTCTAGTTTTATGTGTCTTTCCCCTTGTGCCTTGTAATTGCTTGTAATAGCTTTTTTGTGAAATATTATTACCTGCAACAAGTGGTATTCGCCGCTGTCGGTAAATTTGGTGTCCGCCGCTACTAACGGCGACCACTTTTTTGTACTCTATTCGCTCGATCCTCAAGGGCTAGTAACTAATTGCTTGTTCCTGATTCCTTCGCTATCCACTTGACTTGTCGATGAGTGCGAAAGTTGGTGACAGTTTTGCCATCAACATATGTATATATATGTATATGTATGTATATTATTATATGGGAATAACCTAGCTTTCACCTAGAAGGGGTGAATATGTGACGTCTTTTTACCCTTTTTAAATGTCACAGCAGAATAATCTAGACAAAAGCAGAGAGAAAAAGCACAACACAAACACAATGATTTTTATAGTGGTTCCCCGGTATGGGTACTCCACTTTCCCCCTTCGCCTATCTAACAATGTGCTAGCCTCGGCAACTCCAAATCAACTCGAATCAACAAATGATCTTACACTCGGAGAACAGATCTCCTACCTCAGGAACACTAGCTAGTTTCTTACCTTAGATCTTCTAACACAGGATTCTACCTCAGATTCCACGGAATCATACAGAAAACCAGTGCTTCAACCAGCTGCGTGGAACTTTATAAATATTGAAAATGAGAAGGCAGCACAAAGTATATATTACATAAATTTACCAGCAACAAAGTATATTGATTATTACTATCATAATTTCTCTGCCACTGAGTTTCACATTTGGATCCAGATTTGCACTGAGAAGGCAGAACAAGGTCTCTCCAGATATTGCTTAAAACTGCAAATAAATGCTGCTAATATAACAGTGAATAACTAACTATCCCTGCCGTTCACACTCATTTCAGGTGAATACACAACATATCTTTACTCGTCTAACCCGACCTGCGGCTTTGCTACAAGACACTAACTCTTGCTCAGTAAATTCTCAGGATTGGAGAGGAGACGCAAAGCCTGTTTAGCATTTTTCAGCACAGAATTAGACCTGGAAACCTTCATCTTCCTCGCCTTCAAAAAATCCATGGAGCTCTTTAAGCGCTGTGCAGGTAGTATTTCCTTCAGAAGAACAGTCTCGATTCTGAAAGGCATCGTTCGCTGTTCGATTAATAATTCAAGAGCATCATAAAGCATATTTAGTAGTAGATGGGACAGGATCGACATACCCGGAGGATTTATGCTTCTTCCTCAGCTTTGGAGGTTTATGATTAACAACTACCTCTTCCTTGGAGTCCGAAAGAAACATTTGTCTACAAATTGTATAAGATTACAAGATCAATCAGTCGCGAAATTAAATTTAATTAAAACAATCGCCAAATTTGCTCAATGAAAAAGTTTTCGCGCACAAAATATGACGGTGAAAGAACCCCTCAACATGCGAATGCGGCACGCCAATCACCTCACAATTTGGGGGCAATGAAACCTTCAGCCATCATAGGCTCGCTCCATTTGGCACGACGGTGGCGGTCATGAACGCAGTGGTAAAACCGTCATTCGTGAATGGAACTTCATCCACTTTTATGTTCAAGTGGATGAAGCTCCTTAGGTGGGAGTTCATGAATGACGGTTTTACCACCGCGTGCATGACCGCCACCACTGTACCAAACGGAGTCAGTAGTCTCCTACCATTTGAAGTCATCTAATAATTTGGGGTCAATGAAACATTCGGGCGACAGAATCTCCTCTCATTTGAAATAAACCTTTACATTTTTATTTACTTTTTTTTTGTTTAATTCAGAGTAAGGTTTGCCAACATTTCACCCTTATGGCGGGACCCTTCCCCGGGCCCTCGCTGTACGGGGATGCTTTGTGCACCGGGCTGCCCTTTTTTAGTTTAAATGATTATAACAACTACAATGAGATTGATGGTGTCCCTATCAAATATGAGAATCAACATAATATATAATAAATGATAATTTGGTGATTTTTATTACACTTGATAGTTTCATTGTGGCATTTAGAAAGTGATGCAAAATTATTGTTTTTTTGGATAACAAAGTTTTAAATATGAAGAACAATCTAATAGATTAAATATGACAGCATAATCTATAACCATATTTGCATCAAAACATATTAAAGGCACAGAGAAACAATTGCAAATTCAAGTTGTGAAAGTTAATAAAGGCAACAAGAAAGAGACAACTTGAAAGTCTATAGGAGAAAATACTCAAGGAGAAAACATTGTCAGTTAAATTTTGACATATTTTACACCTCGTTAATGTCATTTATATATTCTTGCATTACCTTATCATATATATATGAAAAAAGTATAATTTTATAGCTTATGTCATCAGATATTTATTAACTAGCATGAAAAACGCACATCGTCGCAAATAAACTGTACCGCAGCGAAGCCAAACAGTAAGTTTTTGGTGTGGTGAGGTGTTGCTCGGGCCAAAACTGTGTCGTTGTAGAGTGGTTGCAGTTTGGGCTCAAACCACACCGCACACACCCAAAGAATCGTGACTACAAGTGTACGTCTACTGCATCTCAACCCATTCAAAGCACAGCTCCATCATTCCAAGGCCAGTTGATCATCAATTCCTGTTATGGAAAATAAATTCCCTCTCCAGAAGTCACGTCCCAGTCCAGGAACAGAGTTCTGGCCCTGTTTTATCATTCTAGTCCCAGTCGACCAGCAAAACCCTGTGTTTCTCCTCTACCGCAAGCCGCCTAGCATGTGTTCCTACTATCCAGAAGTTGAAATCGGCGGCCCTGCTTCATTTCCAGTGCACGACAACTCTTCTACAATGGAATTTGACCTCCCCGGGCCACGGTTTTCTGCCAGACTCTGATTCAGGCGCCCTGCACCATTCAAACTCTGATTCAAGCGCCCTGCACCAATCAACTATAGAGTTTGGGCGTTTCCAGCCATCCAAAACTGCAACCTGCTGCCTCGTTTGGATGTTTTCCAACCGGCAGCTCTCTCCCTACACACAACCACCGGCAACCTCAAATTGGTGCGAAGTTTGGCAACCAGCAACATATCAACGTTGGAATTGCTGTCCGAAAGTTTGAAATTGCAGCAAAATCTCTTAATTTGGTCTTAAATGTGTGTAAGTTCTAAATTGAAAGTCCATTTCACTCTGTTAAATGCTTGTTGAATTGTGTATGATTTCGGATATTAATTGGTGAAAGATTGCTCAACCTTTTAAAATTTCTTGAAAGATTTATTCGTGTATTAGATTAAAGCAATCTTACTTTAATTTTCATTAGAACTTGCTCTTTGTTTCAAACACTTATCTGTTAATAATTTCAGAAATTATTGTGATTATTCATTGGGCTATTGCTTGTGAGTCGCATCATTAGATTTCCCAACATCACACTAACACCAAATCATTAGTGTTCTCTAAGGGCACAATTGCATACACTACAATCATCCTGTGTCGGTAGCCTTAGTGACACTTTTATCATTTCATGTATGCCCACTCCCGCCTATATAAGGGAGTGGAGGAGAGTTACTTTCTTTGTCTTGAATCCCTGTCTTTTTTAAGCTCTCATAGCAGAGAATACACTTAGAGAAATCCTACCCTCCTCAAGAGTTGGGTATCGAGCATACCTCGATATATTGTATCTTGCATTGTATTAATTTACGGGAATCAGTCAGATGACTGTGAGTGTCTATCAACTGGTTTGACTTGCCGCTCCATTCAATCTTATTTCAAACCCTAATTTTTCCTCGTTGGGGTTTGCCGGTCTGCCGCAAGCGTCTATCACCTCCAACGGCAATCACGGTCTCGATCCCGCTCCCTGTTGCACTCGTGATCTTGATCTCGTTCACGGTCGTGGTCTCGTTCCCACTCCAGATCTACAAAGCAGTGCCATCCTGCTCTACGAAGCTGCAACCTTCCCCATCGAACCAGCACCCGGCCTCGATGACCATTCCCTTCCCCGCTCGACGACTGTGTCCAACAGAGCCACCGCTGGTTGGGCCCCCTTTGGGCTCGATCGCAACCGCTCGACGACGCACCCCATCACCTGCGACCCTCAACAATGTCCTAGGATGCACGAGCTCCAACGGATTGATTGTCCAGGCTCCAGTCCATCCAACAACCCCCCACCGCTTGAACCAAGCTCGCAACAGTGCGATTTCTCTCCAAACGCAAGCGAACTACTTCCAGCTCCCCGTACACCGCAGACTAGTGCCTCGACACTCCTTCCAGCCGCATTTCTTCAACATCTAGTAGCCAACAACCATTCCAGTGACTCGTTTCGGTCATTCATGCGCGCTCAAACCCTTCTAACATCTGATAGTCCTCTACCTCCCTTCTCATGATCCGTCGACTCCGATTCATGCCAACGAACAATTTAGTGGCACTACATGCTGATGAGGACATCTTCGCTTCAACTTACACTGATTCCACTCACTTGGATCATTTGGAAGCTCAATTGGAAGATCTCATGCTACTATGCGAGCTCGCAGCTACCGCAGTCAACCGTCCACCGGCACCTCCAGCGCCTCCACCGTCACCCACAACTAGCTCTCCATTGACTACATGGGATTCCTCCACCCCACTGCAGACATTCACCCGCCCCACCTCCGCCAGATTGGCATTCCAGTGTTCGACGACACTGACCCCATCGGTTGGATCGCCCGCGCCGAATAATTTTTCGACCTCCAGTCTATCCCTGCCAACCAAAAAGTTCTAATGGAGACTATCTACATAGAGGCCCATGCGCTCCACTTCGTGCGTTTGACGTGCCAACATGTCCCTAATCTCTCTTTGCCCGCATTGAAAGAGAAACTCCTCCGCTACTACGACATGGGCCAAGCGGATAATGCCTACGAGCGTCTTAGCTCCGTTCGCCAATCCAACACTGTTGCCACCTACATTACCGAGTTCATCGAGGTCTCCACGCACTGATGCACGTCACTGGACTATCCCACGACCATTATCTGGGATATTTTCTCGCAGGCTTGCATCCCACATCTAGGCGCGCCTTAATGTCCACAACCTGGCGACTCTCACCCGATCCATGGAACAAGGTTACCTCGATGAGAAAATCTACGCGACCCCGCCCACCTCTACCCGACCACCCCACTAGCCGCTGCAACCGTCAAAATCTCAACCACCTCTCCATCGCCTAGATCACTCAAATCTACCTGCACCCCCATTGATCGGGTCGTCGTCGCTGCCGCCAGTTCTGCCAATCCTGCCTTCACCGATACCCCCGCCACCCCAGTGCTTATCTCACCAGTAGTACCTCGAGCTTCGTCGCAAGGGCCTCTATTTTCCCTACCATTAGTCATACTCTCCTACCCAGAAATGTCCTCTTAAGTACTTTTGTTTGTTGCCCGGCGTTGAAGACGACCCTAACTTTGCTGACTTGGATCCTTTAAAGCTCGCAGATGACCCCCACGGGCCTCGACCTTGAGGACAAGGTCGATTTCCGAGAGGGGAGTAATGATACGAAGACGACTTCCCGGGCCTGCCACACATCCTTCTATCAGTCTATGTAGCCCTAGTGACATTTGTCAAATTATGTATGCCCACTCCCGCCTATATAAGAGAGTGGGAGAGAGTTATTTTATTTATCTTGAATGTTTAAGCTCTCATTGGGGAGAAGACTCTTAGAGGGATCGTACCCTTAGGAGTTTGGTAGCCAGCACACACATATACAAACGTTCGTGCAGGGAGTCCCCCGTGCGCACTGTGCGGCAACGACGACAATGCTCGACCATCACTTGAGCGAAGACCACAGTATTATTTCATATGCATAATGCGCACAGTAGGCGTCTGTGCACATCCACTATTATCTATAAGCAACATATACATTTTTTATTTTATGGTACCATTAGGTATTAAAAAAATAACGCACTATGTTAAATTAAGGAGATTAAAATTGAATGGTTCAAATTTATTTGATGGTACCATGACCACCCAAAATTTTCTTTTTTAATATATATCATAAGTATAAATATGTCTATATATATAAATAAACTAAACTAAAAAATAACACTAAAATGTAGATGTAGAGAGAAAACTAACGTAAAATTATATATATGCATAATAAAATAAATCAGGAAAATAAAAAATACGTGAAGAAAAATAAAGAAACGGTTAAAATTATAAAATATAAAAAATCAAATCATGGGAGAAAACTGATCGTCAAATGTGCACTAACCACCGAACTATGCAACTGCGACAACCGGAGCATTACAGTTGTCGGATGGAGACTGTAAAAAAGTAGATAAATGGAAACAAAAGCAATAAGGGAAGAACAAATAACAAACTATTCACAAACAAGGGAACATACTTTTCACGGGATGCGAGGAAATTGACTACGCTACTCGGAATCATTCCTCGAATAGCTGGTGCATCCTCTATTGCTTCCAACTCTGAAGATTTTGGCAGGCTTTCCTTGTCTGACTTAGACTCGATCTTCTTTAGTGCCCATTTCCTCCTCTTCTCCTTGCCTTCCTGAACCACCCTACAATACAAGTTCAAAATCAATCATACCAGGTAACCAAGAAACAAAATTAAGAAACATGAGAAGAACCACAAACCATATTCAATATCTGAAAAACACAGAAGAAAATCAACTGAAGAAGCCAGAGATTCAATAAGCAAGTAGTGTTGCATGCATTCGCTTCGCAAGAAAGCATAGAGGCATGATAAGCATGTCATCAATTGCTTTACACATTTCTGGATGGAGAAAACTCTTGATTATTTAATGGACTTCTCAGTATTTTATTTTAGTTTTGCCATGTCTATAATGGAAAGAAGATAAAAAAAAATAGGGCACTTTTATGTTATTTAGCAAGATAATTAGTAGTATAGAGGTGCTTCTCACACTGAATGGCAAAACAAGCCTAGATAAAACATTTGGGGAAGGCTCAAAATTAGTGATAAGGAGAAGGAAATCATCAAAATATTATGCACTCAAATGTGATAGAACTGCTCAGTCCTTGCGGTCATTAGCAGGTTCTTTAGCACAACACGAGAACTTTACCAAGTTAATGGAAAAACACAAGAACTTCAGCAGCTTTACAAGATATAGATACAATGCCTAAACATGATAATTTTAATTACTATAAAATAAAGGAAATTAAAATTTGAAATTTAAAACAAGCAAGTCACCACATCTCCTATATGCTTAGCTTCCTGCTTATGTAATGAGTTTAGTCCAGGGTTAAACAGGAAGACGAGATCCCATAAACTCTGCTACTGACTTCCTTCTCTGGGCCGAGGTTGAAGTCCACAGAATTTGGCAGTATGGCTAGGTTTCGAAAAATTATTTCATGAACCTATAAAAGGAATATTGTGACCATCTTGATTAACAGTCTCACTCTTTGTTGGATGTACTGTCTTGTTTTCCTTCTGCCAACACTTCCCTGATATATGGAAAGACTTTCAGACTTGGAACCAGAAGAATGCTTCTGACTAAATTTTCCCCCTTTTGCTCTTTCTCCATATCCATTTCAAACTTCCTTGCAGTATTTGCCAACTTTCAAAGACCTTGATGTAATAATCTGAGCCGCACAATACATTAATGAATCCCGTCCATCCACATACCACATCAGATGACAACGCACTCGCAGTTAATGAAATTGCCATTTCCTATGTAACCGCTACCTCCTGCAATTAAATCACCATATTAGTATAAATCAAGGAATGCATCCTGGATGAGAATCAATCAAAAAACTTTTCATGAGAATAAATGAAATCTTCTTCCTCTGAATTTTCCTCTGCATTTTCTTCTTCGTTTTCGTTGCCATGCCAGTTGATTCCTGCCAACAATGGTATCGGAGTATTGGCTATTGATCTTGGGTTTCCCTATCAATTAGCATGGCATCATCCTCTACCAATCAAACCCTTTTTTCTCACAGACCAGTGTTACTCTGTTTAATAGAGAGACATACGACTTCTGGAGACCCTTTTTATCTCCGGCAAAGCAGTTGAAGGAACACCAACGACTGCAAGCAGAGAAGACGTGATGAAGAATACAAGGGCCTTGCTCTTAATCCAACTAGGAGTTGCCAAACTATTTTCCCGAGAATAATAGGATCAAGAAGGCTTTAGCTTTCCTCCGCGTGGAGGAACAAAGCAAGAGCGCGCGGCTAATTGTTCTTGCAAATAACGGATTAATTCAGAACAAAATTCCGCAAATGCAAGTGATATGAAAGGGCAAGGGTTCACAACATCATCCTATATAAATGTAGAGAATAAAGATCCATACAACAAACAATACTCACTAAGGAGTGGCCGCAGGATGGATATCCGGTGATTCACGGTGAGACGGGGGTTGTCCAAAGGCCGGTAATGGCGGTAGATTGCTGAGTAGGTTTAGTGGGGGAGGCGGTTAGGCAGGAGAGATGGATATGGAGGTATCTACTGGGCTGGATCAGGATGTGAATCAGAGGGGAAGAGGTTGGAGTTTGCTGGATTAGGTAGGGGTGAAGGCTTGTTGGGAGGGTTACAAAATTTTTGGAGGGGGGTCGGCACATGAGAAAAGGTGACGTGAATCTCCTGGGATGGGATTGAGGGATCGGGGGAGGGGCTGTGATTGTGGGTTATAGGAGGGTTTTGGGAGGCTTATAGTGGAACAGGAAATGGATATCCTACAGGCTACCGAGAGGGGGGGGGGCTATTTTGTGGAGCTACCGACTGTCAGATGCGTGGGGGTTACGATGGGGGATTTGGGGAAGGTGTGGGCAGCGGTGAAGTAAAGAAACAAAGGGGCATACAATGGATGACCTAAGAGTCGTCACCCAGGGTCTCACGGAATCGTCACAGCAAGTGGATCGCCGGAATCTGGGAAGAGGAATCCTCTAAAATTCAGAAATGAAGAATCGGCAGCCCCCTGCACAAATAAAAAATAAACAAACAAAATAATATATGAAAACGTCGGTAAACGAAAATCCAAACGCATATATGGAGTTGGATTGTCGATCCGGCCAAGTCCTCCTGCGTGAATACATGAACGTGGGCCCCTCCTTGCGGAGATCCAATGGTGAATCCCCCAGACAGAAAAGCCTTCATCTCCGATGAATGGAGCAATCATATTGTAGTCAAAGTCCAGGGGAGAGTCGGTCTAGCTCCTCGGGTGCTATTCAAGTGTCGTCGGTGACGGGTCGTCCCCGCTAGTGTACTAAGTATCGGCATGCAAGGCCGTCCGAAGAGGGGACGTACTCATGTGACACTATCTCTTTGATGCTCTCTACACTCAACTCACATGTTGGTGGTCCTGGTGTGATCAGTGGAGCCAACTGTGAAGCCATAGAAAACTGACCCAAAGATGGGTGGGGCTCGGGAGTGGACTGGGTGTGGGACTGAGGCTGTGGCGGTGTATGCTCAAGAGGATGTGGGGGGTGTAGGCTCAGGAGGGTCTCCACGATACAGGTCTGCATACTCATGAGGCTCGTAGTATGGCGTCAGATCCTCAACATTAAATACCGGATGGACACCCATACTCGTAGGGATATCAAGCTCGTAGGCATCTGTTCTGATCCGTCTCAAGACAGTGTAAGGACCAATTCGCTTGGAGCTTAACTTTTTGGCAGGCCCCAGAGGGAGCCTCTCTGCACGAATTTGCACTATCACCTGCTCTCCTTCAAGAAATACCTGCTCTCGTCTGTGAACATCTGCATACGATTTATAAGATTCGCTACCAGTAGTAATTCATCGTCGAACCGACTCATGTAACTCATGCAAATGATGCGTAAAGGACTCGACTGACTCGCTGGGGCGGGACTCTAGGGGAAGGGG
This sequence comes from Dactylorhiza incarnata, assembly GCA_033032865.1. Classification (NCBI taxonomy): domain Eukaryota; kingdom Viridiplantae; phylum Streptophyta; class Magnoliopsida; order Asparagales; family Orchidaceae; genus Dactylorhiza; species Dactylorhiza incarnata. Next base: position 979,412 of record JAWHQI010000373.1, on the reverse strand, counting down.
ATTAAGGTCGATAGGCTTCCTAGGCTAGTAACCTAGTACTACATTAAAAGGACTAAACCCAGTAGCCTTATTGACTAAACTATTATAAGTGAATCCTCAATGGCGAGGACCAAATCCCAACTAGATGCATGCTTACCCACTAGACACCTAAGCAGGTTCCCTAGATTCCTATTAAGCACCTCAGTCTGTCCATCAGTCTGAGGGTGGTAAGCCGATGAAAATTTCAGGGTTGTGCCCGTCTTATGTCAGAGTCTTCAAAAAATAACTCATGAAGCTCGTGTCTCTATCGGACACTATGAACTTCGGCAAATCGTGGAACCTAAAGACGCCCCTCACGGACAGTGGCGCGGCATGGGACGCACCCGCAGTCTTGCTGCATGCAATGAAATGGGTCATCTTTGAGAATCGATCGACGACGACATAAATAGAGTCGTGCTTCCTCAGAGTGTGAGACAGCCCGAGAATGAAATCCATGCTAATATCTACGCAGGGCTGGTGTGGGACAGGCATAGAAGTGTACATGTCGGTATTCTGTTTGGTTCCCTTGGCCATTTGACAGGTACGACAACGTCGAATGGCGTGATTCACATCCTTCTTCAAGCGTATATTATTTAATACAACGTATCTCGTCGTACTCGTATATATTTTTTAATTGTGTTGTACCACCGTACCGGATACGTATCGTACCCGGTACTCGTACACGCATCGGTGCTTCCTACGGTAGGAAGTAGTGCCTCCAATAGCGTAGAGAATGGACAATAACATAGAACTCTTGATCGTAGTTTGAATATTTTGCTTGGCTTCGTTATGTTTCTCACTAGAATAAGAAATCGGATGTCCTTCCTGACTCAACACATCACTTATACCAATGTCAGATGCGTCGCACGCGGCCTCAAATTCCTTACTAAAATCAGGGAATCTCAAAACAGTGGTGGTCGTCAATTTATCTTTAATCTCTTCAAATGCTCGAGTGGCCGCTGTGGTCCACTGAAAAATCGCTCTTGCGGAGACAACTCGTGAAAGGCGTCATAATCGTTCTAAACCACTTGATGAACCTCCTATAAAAGGTAGCAAGTAAATGAAAGTTGCGGGACTCATGAACAGTCGAGGGTATGGGTCATTCGCAAATGGACTTGACCTTTTTAGGGTCAACAAATACTCCAGTGGTGGAGACAATAAATCCTAAGAACTGGGCCGACTCAGATGGGAATGAACACTTCTTCTAATGAACACTTCTTCTAATTCTTCTTCTTCTTCCTCCTCTTCTTCTTCCTCCTCTTCCTCTTCCTCTTCGTCTTCTTCCTCTTCGTCTTCTTCTTCTTCTTCTTCCTCCTCTTCCTCTTCCTCTTCCTCCTCCTCTTCTTCTTCTTCTTCTTCTTCTTCCACCTCTTCATCTTCCTCCTCCTCCTCCTCCTCCTCTTCCTCTTCCTCTTCCTCTTCTTCTTCTTCTTCTTCTTCTTCCAGATTTCTGGATGAGATTTCTGGATGATTTCAGCAATTGTTTTGCTTTAGCATCAGAAAATGTTGCTTATTTCCGGCATCTTACACTCTTACAGTTCAGCTTTGCCTATCTCTTACAGTTCAGAAAATGTATCCATCAGATATTTCAGAAATTGTTGTGTAATTTTTTGTTTGTTTAGAAATTGTCTAATACAAAAAATGTTTGAATATGAATCGTTTTTTCATATGGATACAAAAATGTTTGCTATTTTTTATTAGTTTTATAATTTTTTTTGTTTGAAACCAAATTCAATTCAATTGTTTAAGTCTTACTTTATGAACGTAGTAGGATCTTACGATCACGCTATCCCTCAAAACCCGCTCTGTTTTAAGATGTGTAGGGTCTTGAGGAGCTCGTACTAACTGAGTGCTCAACCCAACCCTTGGATTTTTCCTTGGGTAGGGTACATCGTGATCTTTCGACCCTAATCATAAAATACACACGTGTTCAATCGACCAAAATACGTGGCGTCACGATCATGTAATCAGAGACTCCCAAGTAACACGTGTGCGACTTCCATGGGTATGACATCCCACCACACTCGATCCTCAAATGTAAAAAGATTGATCGGAACAAGGCATCACTCGGTGACTTGGATTGCAGTCTTGTCGACCCAGATGACAAGATAGAGGTTGGGGTAAGGCTCAGCCTTCAGGTACATACGCTCAAGACCCTTCTAGGTCACGATGTTCACGCAACTCCCAATATTTATAACCAATTTGCAGGGACTTCTTGCACTAGGGAAATATATATATATATATAAGATAATGGTGTGCCGCCAGTCCTTGTCTGCACGTGGGGTACGCAAGAGGCGTCTAACTACTCCCATTACGAGTGATCTCTCAGTGTCACTCTCCCAACTATCCTCTGCAGTGGTATCAACGTTAATCTCCTAAACATCCTCTACAGTGGCTACAATCTCCTCCTCAACTGTATCCTCAACCTCAGTGTTGGGATCGCCTTCCTCAATGAGCAGATTCTACGTGGGGCACTGCTCCGCCACGTGGCCTTTATCGGTGCATCTAAAACATTGGATGCCCCCGGGTTTGGGAGCACTCATGATAATCGCCTTGCCCTTTGCATTGACAGGTGCATGAGAGGTAGTAGGTGCGGATGGGGGTGGACTCCTAAACGTAATACCATCTGTGTGCACGGGTGCCTGCCTCGGCCCAGTAGAGCGGAGGTACTGCCCATACTCCAAAGCTAACTGAAAAATCTGCTCGATCGTCTCAATACGGTGGGAAATGAACTCTCTAGGAATCTCATTCCTCAGCCCATCTCGAAAGCGGGATGATGTCGCCATGGGCTACAACTGAAGGCGTGGGGTTCGATATGAAGACGACCGGGCAGCTCGTTGGTGTCTTTGATCCGAGCGGCAGTAGGCGACCGTTAAAGGTGTAGGGATCAATAGGAAAATTGTTGGAGGACCTTGCGCTGGAGACGATACAGGCGGATCCCGGATCTTGCCATAGGAATATAATACAAGCTCCGTGGAAAACAATGCAGGCTGGAGGCGCTGCAGTGGACACTAGGAAGACGACGCGAGCAGCATCAGGTGCGGTTGGGAATAATGACGGCGACAAAGCGTGCGTGTCGATGGCAAGCAAGGTTGTTGGCAGTGTCGACATGGGCCAACGCGATGTTCTCGGGACAAGGTGTTGGGCGTGAATCTTGGGGGCGATTTCAGACGAGAACAACTACACTTGCAGGAGGTTTACAACCGGTGTAGGAAATAGAAAGTTGCGGGATCTGACGGAAGAAGGGAGGAAGATCGAACTCTCTGATACCAAGTTGTTATGGTCCTAGCCCGGAGGTTGTCCGAGAATGACTAGAGGCGGGGATGTTGGCGGCGATTGGTACAACGAAGCCGAAACCGTGGTTGCCTAAACGGGGAATGCTCGAGAGAGAAGAGAGCTTCCAAAATCCCACATAAAAGACGAGAAATTAGAAATACTTCTTACTTACCATCATGCAACAACTCTCGCCTTTACATTTGCACAAGACCCACAATGAACTTAATCAACTAACAACTCCCAACTAACAGCAATAAGTACTACAACAATAATAAAATAATAAAATAATAAAAGACATTAAAGGATAGCTAGGCTCGTCGCTCGAAGCCCATAACAGAGAGACACTACTTAGGGAGTTTCACTCATTCAGGTTAGGACACGTGGGGCAATCTAACTTGTTAGGTATCGCTAGTGCTAGCATTGTTTTAAATGTCCTCCGACATGTCCGACATGTCTCCCGACATGTCATTTTTAGGGCAAAACGATATGTTTTTCTAAAAAAAAAATTATGTCCTTTTGTATAATATAGGCCGACATGTCCGATTTTTTCCGATATATCGGCCGACATTTAAATATATCGTCCGCTATTTTATTTTATGTTATATTAGCAGACTAGCAGCATATGTTTAAATCGCCTATGAATATTATATTATGTATGTTTAAATCGATTAGACTTATTGTTTCAATTTTTTTAACGTTTTATTCTTACAACCTATTTTGTATAATTGTTTCACAATTTTTTAATTTCATATTACAAAACATATGAACATATTTAATACATTTATTACAAAAATATGAAAATATTTAAATCTTAATTATTTGCAATAAATCTATTGTTATCAAAATAAAATTATTGTGTACTATTAAATATATTTTACAATGTATCATTTTGTATTTGTTAATAATATTTTATCTTAGATACTATTCGATTTTATTTCGTAATATACATGGCTCATTTTTTATTTATTTGTTATATTATTTTTCTATTTTTATAAGATATAACTATAGTTAGTATACATAAAAATAGAAGTTTTATTTATAAGACATGGAAATCCTATATTTTAAAATATCCCCGACATGTCTCCGACTTCCGACATCTGACATTTAAAAACTCAATCTGATATGTCGCCGACATCCGATATTTAAAACAGTGAGTGCTAGATATTATTGGTCGGAGATGAAACACGATGTCATCGAACTTATTAGGCACTGCACTACGTGTCAATTGTATAAGGGTCCCACACAAAACACTGGATTATACACCCCCTACCGATTCCTGAGAGATCATGGGATGACATTTCGATGGATTTTGTAGCACTTCCTCGCACTCAGAGAAAAATAGACTCTATTTTTGGGGTAGTTGATCATTTTTTCAAAAAGAACATTTCATACTGTGTAGAAAAACCTCTAGTATTGTACACGTCGCGGATTTTTTTTTAAAAGAAATCGTTAGGTTGCATGACATTCCTAGGTCGATCACATCTGATAGAGATACGCATTTTATGGGATATTTTTGGAAAACACTGTGGGGGCGACTGGGAACCAAACTCGAGTTTAGCGATGCTTATCACCCTCAGACCGATGGATAGACTGAGGTAGTTAATAGGAGTTTAAGGGATCTTCTTAGGTGTTTAACAGGAGAATCCAAAGCAATGAGATCTTGTACTTCCACAAGAAGAATTCCCATTTAATAAATCTAAAAATTGCTCCACTAATAAATCTCCTTTCGAGATTGTCTATGGGTTCTCTATACCTCACCTGCTTAGCTGTCAATCTGTACCATCTTATGAACGTATTTCCTTCGATCTGCAAGCTGATATCGAATATTTAAAAGAATTGCATAAAACTATTGCTAAATAAATTGCAAACAACTTCTGGAAATTATAAAACCATGGTCGATCTTCATCGCCGGGAGTTGTACTTTTCAGAAAAAGATTATGTGCTTACTTATTTCAGGAAGCAGATATTTGCTCAAGGGATATATCATAAGCTACAACAAAGGAAGTTTGGTCCATTTCAAGTTTAAAAGTGCATAAGTGAGAACGCCTACCTCCTGGATTTGCCCGTTGGATTCGGTACTTCGCCGATATTTAACATGGCTGATTGGTCGTCATTCTATGGAGAGTCACCTAATTCCAGGCCTAGTCCACCTGATGCAGCCCTAGAGATACCACCTGACTTAGAACCAGTGTCGGCGCCTACCGCTGAGAAGATAAACCAGGTTTTCAATGTACGTGAGTTTCACGCTCTCCACAGGACATACCATCGCTACTTGGTTTTGTGGCAAGGATGAGACAACACTTATAGCTCTTGGATTATTACCAACGAGATACGGCGACGACGCATCTGAGGACGCATAATACCATCATGTGTCACATATCTTTATTATTTATTTCATATTGTGTATTTTTTATTATTTATTTCATGTTGTGAATCTTTTATTATTTATTCATGTTGTGTATTTTTCTTCCCCGTGTATCAATTGTATTTTCGGATCATCGATTTAACCACCCGATGAGACCATGAATAAAAGGTCCAGTAATTTTAAGTAGTTAGAATGGAAAAAAAGGCAAACTTAACTTAATTAAGATCGTATATGATTAAGTTGGAAATAAATATAATCCAAAAGATTTTACAGCATATTCCATAATCCTTACGATAAGATTTGAAAAATAACATTAGGAAAGTAATTAAGAAAATAAGGCAATGATTTGGAACCTATTAAAAGAGCCTCGTGAAAAGGAAAAAAGCAGACCCGAATTTTTACAGAGGAACGAGCCTTCTTCATTTCCACTATAAAACAGGTGAAGCCTCCTACAGCTACAGTTCGTGCCTCCAGCTTCCTCTCGCTCGAAGACACCTGGCTCTACAATGGACAGAACGGCGGCATGGCTTGCAACCTTCGGTCAATCCGAAAGGCTACTTCCCGGCAACACTCCTGGTGAAACTCCCTATGCGTGCAACCCAGCATCGTCTTCCTCAGCCGAAGCCACCTCTGCATTCCTCTCCGCCCAGTTCCAGCGTCTCCTGCCACCAAGGACGTCGTTGACTCCCTTTTCGGCGACCCCTCCCCACTCTGGAAATCTTCTCCAGCCAACGGTTGACGTCGACAACAGCATTTCTCTCTGTTAATCGTCCACCTGACGTTCACACCCCGTGTAACTATACTTGAAAGGACCACTCCTAGATGTAGCTTGCGATATGCTTGGGTAAACTCCGCCTCTTCTTACTTGCTCCAACTCATTAGAATAACCATATGGGATCTGGTAAAATATCTATAAGCCTGCCTCAGACGTTCACGCTATTTAAGATTATTGTTTACTCATAAATTATTTGTTAGCTTAGGGCAACGTAACATCATACTTAGAATAATGAGGGGTCCCCTTTATATAAGAGGGGAGAGTACATGGGTAAAATAAGATAAAAGATAAAAATAAAATCATAAACCTAACACTCCCCCTCAAGTTGGGCATGTAATATCTTTCATGCCTAACTTGCCACTGAGGGTTACAAACAGTCTTTCACACAGAGCTTTAGTAAGAACATCAGCAAGTTGTCCTTCTGAAGGAACAAAAGGGGTACAAACAATTCCCTTCATAATATTTTCTTTAATGAAATGTCGGTCAACTTCCACGTGCTTGGTGCGATCATGCTGAACCGGATTATGAGCTATGCTGATTGCAGCCTTGTTGTCACAATATAGGTTGAAAGGGCCAGATTCAAGTAAGCCCAGATCATTCATGAGTGTACGCAACCACATCCCCTCACATATACCATGAGCCATAGCTCTAAACTCAGCTTCAGCACTTGAGCGAGCTACCACATGTTGCTTTTTGCTTCTCCAAGTGACTAAGTTAGAGCCAACAAAGGAACAATAACCAGTGGTGGATCTCCTATCATCAACTGATCCAGCCCAATCCGCATCAGTATAGACTTCAATTTTTAAGTTATCACTGGGTGAGAATAAGATACCTCTACCAGGAGAGGTCTTCAAATACCTCAAAACACGGTGCGCAGCATTGAGATGTCGAATTCTGGGAGAGTGCATGTATTGGCTCAGCACTCCTACAGCATAAGAGATGTCCGGACGAGTATGTGATAGATAAATCAGCTTCCCAACAAGCTTCTGGAAACTTGAAATATCTTCTACTAGCTCCCCATCATCTCGTCCAAGTTTGTGGTTCACTTCAATAGGAGTATCGGCGGGTTTGCACCCGCTCATTCCTGTCTGTTTTAATAAGTCAAGGACATACTTCCGTTGGGAGATATGAATCCCATGCTTTGACCTTGCTACTTCAATTCCTAGGAAATACCTCAATTTTCCTAGGTCTTTTACTTCGAACTCACTTGCCAGTCTTTGCTTTAGAGATTGAATCTCATCACTGTCATCACCTGTGACAACCATATCATCAACGTATACAATCAGAAGAGTCACCTTCATCTCTTTTCGTCTGACAAATAAAGTGTGATCGGCATGGCTTTGAGTATAGCCTAATGAGGTCATGACTTTGTGAAGTCTCCCAAACCAAGCTCTTGGAGATTGTTTTAACCCATAAAGGGCTTTCTTCAGTCTGCAGACCTTCCCTTCTGAGCCAATTGGGGCAAGTCCAGGGGGCATAGACATATATACTTCCTCTTCTAAGTCTCCATGTAGGAAGGCATTCTTCACATCCAGTTGTTGAAGATCCCATCCCTTGCATGCAGCACATGATAACAAAACACGGATAGTATTCATCTTTGCCACCGGAGCAAATGTCTCTTGGTAATCAATACCTTGAGTTTGAGTGTAGCCTCTTGCCACTAACCGAGCCTTGAACCTTTCAACAATACCATCGGAGTTTTGTTTCACGGTAAAGATCCATCGGCAACCGACGATCTTCTTTCCAGGAGGAAGATCCACAAGGTCCCACGTATGATTCTTCTCAAGGGCGTGCATTTCCTCCATCATTGCCTTTGCCCATTTTGGGTGTCCAACTGCCTCCTGCCACGTACCCGGAATCGACGCAGAGGATAGGGAAGTAACAAAAGCCTTATATGAAGAAGTTAAAGAGTCATATGAAACATAATTGGATAGAGGGTGTTTAGTGGATGAGCGAATACCTTTACGTAGAGCAATAGGTAACTCCAGGGACGCAGAGGACGAATCCGGCACTGGCTCTGATATTATGGAGAGAGGCTGAGTGTTTGGCCTTTTGTTTCTTCTAGTATATACTTGCAGCTCCTGCTCCTTCTCTTTTGGAATATCCACATTTGGCTCTTTGGGAATATGAGTAGGTGGTGAAGGAGGAACATTGTACGAAGGTGGAATAGGTAAAGGGAGGAGAGGAGTGCTCACTTCCAAGTGTGAGAGCTCCCCCTGAAGTGAGGACTCATAATATGAGGTGGTCTCATGAAAAGTGACATCCATAGAAACAATAACTTTCTTGCTAGGAGGATGATAACACTTATACCCTTTTTGTGTTGGAGAATAGCCAATGAATACGCAACGGAGAGCACGAGGATCAAGTTTTGTGCGAGCAATGTGATGAATATGAACAAAGCATACACAGCCAAACACACGTGGTAGAAGGGTAGTAGGAGGTATTCCCAGTTTGTGTAGAGGTGTACGATTGTCCAGGAGACGAGAAGGCATACGATTAATGAGATATGCAGCAGTGAGAAGAGCGTCCCCCCAATAGTATTTTGGAAGGGACATGGTAAATAACAAGCATCGTGTCACCTCGAGAAGATGACGATTCTTACGTTCAGCAACGCCATTTTGAGCAGGAGAATGGACGCAACTAGTTTGATGAATAATCCCGAGATCACTCAAATAACGTTCAAAATTGGAATCTATGTATTCACGACCATTATCACTGCGGAGAATTTTAATAGTGGCACCAAATTGAGTAGAGATCATTTTATGAAATTGTTGGAAAAGAGGAAACACTTCATTCTTATTCCGCATTAGATATACCCAAGTAGTGCGAGAGTAACAATCAATAAAAGTTACAAACCAATAACAACCAGAGATAGAGGCTACTGGGCAAGGGCCCCATACATCACTATGAATAGTATGCAAAGGTACAGAGCAAGGCGTAGAGAGATGATTAAAAGAAACACGCTTATGTTTAGCAAGTTCACAAATATCACATGTAAATGTCTTAAACACTGAAGGAGAAAAAACAGGAAATAAGGATTGCATAGTAGTAGTAGATGGGTGGCCTAAGCGACGATGCCAAGTAGACAGCAGCGGGAGCCGATGGGCATGAAGAGCCCGGTGAACAGCGGAGTCAAACACGTACAGACCATCTCGCATACTACCAGAGCCAATCACCGCCTTCGTCTTCAGGTCCTGAAAGACACAGGAAGAGGGAAAAAAAGTGACGGAACAATTCATAGAGTTGGTAATATGACTAACAGATAAAAGGTTACGAGTGAAAGAAGGAACGTGCAGAGCTGAAGTCAAGGTAAGGGCAGAGCAATGGATGGATCCCATTCCAGCAATTGGAGAGAGGGTCCCATCAGCAATGCTCACCTTGTCTCGGCCAGACAAAGGGGAATAGGAAACAAAACCTGACGAAGATCCGGTCATATGGTTAGTAGCACCAGAGTCAATGATCCAATGTGTGGCAGGCGGTACAGTGGCAGCGTGGGCACTTGGACTCCCTGAATGAGCAAAGGATGATGATGGAGTAGGATGAGGCTCAGTAGAAAGGCCCTGCATCATGCGGCGGAGAAGCACCATCTCATCTGTAGAAAAGGACCCGGGTAACGAAGTGATCTCAGAGCTGTGGACACCAGATGTACTGTCATCAAGAACCTCAGTCAGGTGTGCAGAGCGGGGGGAAATGAAGTTGGATCGGCCACGACCACGTCCGCCGCCACGGCCACCCCGAGGAGTAGGACCACCTCGTGATTGAGGAAACCCGTGCAATTTGAAGCAAGTGTCACGAGTATGTCGACTCCGACCACAGTAGTCACACATCAGATGGTCTTTGTCAGTGGGCTTTGGCTTAAAATCCCGAGAATTGGTGATGCCTGAATGAGAAGTGAGAAGGGCTGAACCACTGGAAATGACCTCTGAGCTCCAAGACTGACGACGATCATATTCCTGCTGAACAATGCTATAGGTCTCAGCCAATGACGGGACCGGGGAGCGGCCAAGGATCTGAACAATGATCTGATCAAACTCTCGGTGTAAACCATGGAGAAACTCGAACACCCGGTTCCGATCTTCATGAGCGCGCACAAGGAGGGCATCAGCAGAACAGACAAGTTCAAGGGACACAAAATGATCATACTCCTGATATAATTGGGTAAACTCCAAAAAATAGGCTGATGGAGGTCGATCACCCTGTCGAAGGAGAAAAATCTTCCGGCGAAGCTGAAATATCTGAGCTGTGTTCCCTTTCTGAGAATATGTGGATTCAGCCCGCTTCCAAATGTCAGCAGCAGAATCTAAAAAAAGATAATTCCGCGCAATAGACTCTTGCATGGAGTTGATCAACCATGACATAACCAAGGAATTTTCTGATTCCCATTTTGCCCAGGTGGAGTCAGACTCTTCTGGTGCCGTAATGTCCCCAGTGACATAGCCATACAACCGGCGACTCTTAAGAGCCAAGGCGATAGATCGAGACCATGGTAGATAATTGGTAGCATCAAGGCGGATAGAGGTAATTTGTGAGGTCAGATGATCATGACCAACCCGGGTAGATCCAGCAGGTTGCGAGCCATCACTAGAAGTTACCACCTCCGACATGTTAACAAAACTGAGAACTAGAATCAGATGCGAAAAATCTGACCAAAAAACTGCCACCGGAAAAACGCCGGAAAGTCGCCGGAAGGGAAAAAAATGGACACCACCAATAGGACGGCCAACTGCCCTAGAACAATAAAGTCTTCATGATGGAGGTCAGAAAATGCATAAAAACGGAAGAAGATGCATTTCCGGGAGAAGAACAAAAAAGTAGGAGAAACACAAGATCCACGATCTAGGAAAAACTAGCAAAGGGATGAAGCGATCCTCATAGTAGTAGATAGAGGAGGAAAAAGCGAAACTTTATTGGAAGAAATTAGGCCGATCGAACGGTGAACGGAGCGGCGGCCATCCACCGAGCCCGATCGGCACGGACGGACCGATCGGCGGCTCTGCGTCAAATCGGCGGGAAGGAAAGGAGAGAGGAGGGAGAGAGAGAGAGAGAGAGAGAGAGAGAGAGAGAGAGAGAGAGAGAGAGAGAGAGAGAGAGAGAGAGTGAGAGAGAGAGAGGGCGGCCGGTGAAGGAGAACGGGGAAGACGCACGAAGGAGCGGCGGGACGAGGGTTTTCTCACGGCTCTGATACCATGTTGGCTTAGGGCAACGTAACATCATACTTAGAATAATGAGGGGTCCCCTTTATATAAGAGGGGAGAGTACATGGGTAAAATAAGATAAAAGATAAAAATAAAATCATAAACCTAACATTATTGTTTGTGAAATTTTGCTTGTGAAAGGATTTCGCGACTGATCGACTCATACAACACTCGAGAGTTCATTCTCAAATAACAACTAACGACTTTTTGAAGTTCAAACGTCGAGAGTGATTTTGCGCGTGAGATTCGGATTTGCTCTCTCGGTTTACATCAGCGACTATAAGCAATAAACTTTAGCTAACACTTGCGGTTTTGCACATAGAACCTTCAAACGAACTTTGGAGAATGATAGGAAAATAACGTCAATGGGATCGGAAGACTAGCAAGCAAATTTTAATTTTGATTGCTTAATGTTCTTTGCAAAAATTATGATAAGGGAATTTTGAGCGTGAGATTACCTTGGCTGAGATTTCACCGGCACCAACGTCTCGAGTTTAGCATTACGAGAAATGCATGTGAATACAAAAGGAAATAAAATGCAACATGCGAGAAAGCACCGCCGAACACCACATGAAAATAAAATCCGTGAATAAAATGTGCGAACGAGAAATGCATGTGCAAAAATAAACTTAAGCTGATGTCCTCAGGGTGCATCATTTTCTCTAGGAGATCAGAAGATAATCCAATCAATTTTATAAACTACTTTTTTCCGCTCGAGTATCCTCTTTCTGGGATGTTAGAAGCAGAGATTAGAACACTACGCTTATCAAATGACTGTAGACCTTATTTCTACAGGTACAATATAATGGTGCAAGTTGATGAAGGAGATAATATTGAAGGATTCTGAGCATAGATCAGCAGAAAAAACCCATATTCGTGCTCAGCATCTGAACTGGACTACAATGGCATGCATTCCGTATATTGAGACAGTGGCAAAGATGACGAAACCAGATATGCACATTGGAGGTAACAACCTTATTATTTGATTTGGAGATCTCAAACAACAACATCCATAGAAGCAAACCATAATTTGAGCAACCCCAACTTACAAATATGCCAGCATATTAAAACACAAAGAAAAGACAAATTACCTCTTCTTATTCTCTATCTGGATCTTTCTTATATGTTCATTCTGCAGCATGCCCTGTTAATCAACGTCGGTAAGTATGAGACAGGAGACTCCGGCTAGAAATTTCTATATAATACCAAGCACCAGAAGGTGAGAAGATTCCGGAGTATAAAGACCCGGACTTCCTGAGTTCAGCTTCTTCCGATCTACTTTTGTGGAATAAATTGAATTCATTAGAAAGTTCAAGCTTATGTACCTGCTCCAAGGTGAGCTCCTCGGGCGCATCCGAATCACCCTCGCTTTCCATCCTTTTCTGTCGGACTCCGGCGGCTTTGCGTCTAGATTTTCCACCGCAGAGGAGATCCAGTGTTCGGTGACTTCACAAACGCAAAATCAGATGGAATTTCGGTATGTTAAAGAAGACGACGACGCCCTAGGCTATATTCAATATATTAGATGCCCTAGGCTAATCAGAAATAATTGTGGCTTGTGTTCAAGTGGTTCAACAAGACTAGAATTAGATTTAGAGTTAATTATGCGCCGAAGCTTGCTCACTCGAAATCACATTCGAATTGGCTTGAATTCGTAGCTTATTATATGTCGGACGCTCTCGGTTGAATTCGTCTAGTTATCCCCTTGAGATCTCGACGAATTCGTCGAGAGGAATTCGTCGAGTGACCCCCTTGATATCTCGACGAACTCGTCGAGAGGAATTCGTCCAGTGCCCCTTGCGGTCAAGATGAATTCGCCATGAAGACTCGTCGAATAGCGTTTTCGTCCGGAGATCTTTAGTGGAATTCGACGGGATCATAAGTCGAATTTGACGGGATCTCACGACGAAGTCGTCGAGATGTCGCGTGTGCAAACTCTCTTTCGTTGAGTGATTCACAGCTTTCTCTTTGGGTAGCTTTGCGTGATTCGTCGGGTATTCTCACCTAGCTCGTCGAGTGATTTGAGGGAATTCTTGTGTTATTTTGGGAGCCTGATCGGGGAGGTTTGAGTATTGTTCCAGAGGTATGTGGTGTTGGTGGAATGTTTGTGTATCTTTTTCCGAGGTTTTTATGTGAGTTGACCTTTCATGGCTATTATGACCGCTCATTACTGAGTTTTCGTTGCAATATGATAAGTTGGTAATGTTATGTATTTTGGGTTGTTGATCGGTTTGACCATCACCTCTGAGCCGCAGTGACAGACACGTGGTTGGCTTTGATCGGTTTGATCATCACCTCTTAGCTGCAGTGACGGTCATGTGGTTGACTTTGATCAGTTTGACCATCACCTCTGAGCCGCAGTGACAGGCACGTGGTTGGCTTTGATGGGTTTGACCACCACCTCTGAGCCGTAGAGAACGACCATGTGGATGGCTTGAATTCACAACTTCGTTTATGGCCATGTCTTGGTTATTTAGTGCACTTGGTGCTAGTCCCCCTGTTCTCGCTTATTAAGCTTACTCCACTGATTTACATTACTCTCATTTCTCTTGTTACTTGTAATCCTTCCTAGTTATTTGTGCGGCTTTCTTGCTCCCCTTTTGGGTTGAGGCATTCCCTTCTTTTGAACGCCTCAGGTTCAGGTTTGTAGCTGAGCTGGTGGTCAAGAGGCTTTTTCCAGGCTCTTGAAGGTGGTACCTTCTTCCTCCTCGGTGAGGATTCCTTTGGTTATCTGTAGACTCTTTCATGTTTCTCTATGGGTTCGTGTCAGCTTGTTGACGCGCATAGTAGTTTCTAGTTGTATACTGTTATTTTTGATGCTCTGTTAGCACATCTTGTTGATGAATTATTACTCTCTGGGAAGGCTTTATGTTAGGTTGCATGATAGGTATTTTAAGTATCGAAAATTTGCATTTCAATTTCATAACATGGTTTTATGTAAATATCACCTACCTTAAACTGCGCATATGAAAATTTTCTATTTATACTAAACTTAGATAATTGCATACCCTCGAAGTATATTTGGTTGTCGTGCTCACTTAGGATAAAATGAAGGTATTTTCCGCTGCGTATTTATATACTTTTACTTGTGGACTAGTTGATCCACTAGGCCGAGGGACACGGTCTCAAAGCTAAACTATAAACTTCACCTTTAAAACTTCAAATATGTCTTTTTGAAAGTTAGTCTTGTGTAATAGAGAAGCCTGAGCGTCAGTAGTTGTCGCCTACCGGGCGTGGCATCACATTGCATATCTTCCCTGACTCTGATCATATATTTATATAATTATATATGAGGGGAAAATGCGGGTTGTGACATGTGCCAAAGGCGTGTTCGCTTAGAATGGCGGGATAATAGTCGGGTGCGTCTCTGGGTCAAAGGGTGCGACATTTGAGGGCACACGGGCGTGTGTCATGACCGTGTGTGTGGTTTATTGTACCAGACACACGAGGAGACGTGCATGTATAAACTAACGCGTCGTTTGGGACATACGGTCCGGGCACACGGACGTGTACAAAGGGCGTGTGCGATGGGTTTTTTCTCGTATGGGTTTGTGCCTATAAATAGACCAATTTATCCTGAATAAAATATGTTTGATTCAGATTTCTTCATCCGATAAAACCACCAAGAACACATCTCTCCAAGATCGGAACTAGCACTTCATAGGGAGTAAAAGTGATCGTCTTCCAACCCGAGATCGTCGGATGGATTGCGTGGTATTTCCGGCATTCGTGTGGATACCGTTAGAGACGCAGATACTTTTCTGCATTTTGACTCAAACACCAGTTATTCATCTACTGATTTCGATGCAGGTATTATTTTCTTTCTTGATTTAGTGTGTTTTGCATAGATCCTGTCGAGGGTTTCCTGCATTTTCTTTGCGCATTTGATTCCCGTGAAACTCAACAGGGGTATCAGAGCAAGCTGCGAAACCACTCTTTCAGAAATCATTTCCCCCCTTATTCATAGTAACCGTCTATCTTTGTACAGATCTGTTCACTGTTACATAGATAGGCGAGCAAGCCTACTGTCTAAGGGAAGGTGGAATTGAAATGTATGTGCGTGTAAATCTGATGATTTAGAATGATCCTGAAGCATCAGGTTTAATCCTAAAATATCAATTGTTGATGATTTTTCTATGAAAAAATGGTGGTGATTTTTCAAAAATGGTCGAGGCTCTGTCTCGCACGCACCCCGCAAGGGCACTGCCCCTTGGACCTCGTTAGGGGCTCTACCCCTAAGACCCCACCAGAGGCGCAGCCCTTTGGAACCCCGCCAAGAGCGCCTTATATTTCGTTGCAAGTTTTTGTATATCTGTGTTGTATCTGCGAGATGGATGGTGTAATTTTATTGTGTTGTTTAAATGGTTTAAATGAGCACTTGATTAAGCGTTAATCACCTGCACTATATTTAAATGGTTTAAAAAAGTATGATTAAATGTTAATCATCTATTTTGTTTAAAAAATTTAAATATGTGCACGATTAAAAATTAATCACATTTTTATAAAAATCTCTTAAAATAATATTAAGTGCTCGAATGCTTTACGATGGATGATATTATTCCTTCCTTGATCGATGAAGTGTGGGATTGCCAAAGCAAGGTGCATCAATTTATCTTGGCGAGCTGCGAGTGAATAATTATGATATCCCCTTATCGACATCGGGTCTAACTTAACTAGGTGACCTCAACGGTTGAGTGTCTAGAGGCATAAAGTTGACATGCATCATAAGATGGATGCAAATAATGTTTATTCACTAGTCATACAAGAGTTGCATGATGATGCAATTGACAAAAGTTGTCTACCTAAATAGTCATGGTTGTGTGTGATCAATCAAAACTAACTCATGATTGGGGTAAAATACGAATTTTGTCCCACTAGAGAGCCGATCGATTAAACTCTCAAATTAATATTGAGGGTTATTAATTTGAAGAAAATAGTGGAAGTATTTTAATAAAAATCCTTATTAAAATAAATATATATTTTGAAATACAGTACTAAAATAATTTTTGCATACTTTTGTAGAATATTCATGACAACTAATACACATCACATGTTGTCCATGCGATCGATCCTTGAGAAGGACAAACTCAATAGGACAAACTTTCTAGACTGGTACATGAATTTGAGGATTGTCCTTAATTAAACAGGAGTGTAAGCTCTATGTCTTAGAGAAAGATCCCCCTAAAGAGACACTCAAAACGACCTCTCGTGCAGATAAAGATACTTACAAGAAGTATCGGGATGTCACCTTGGACATTGAATGCCTCATGCTCGCAACCATGAACTCTGAGCTTCAAAAGCAACATTAGATCATATGTGGTTACGAGATTGTCGAGCGCCACCTGAAGAAAATTTTTCAAGGGCAGACTCGACAAGAGAGGTATGATGTGTCAATGGTGTCATTTCAGTGTAAGATGGGAGCTCGTGTTTCGGTGGGAACTCACGCACTCAAGATGATTGAGTATATAAAGAACATACAAAGACTGGTTTTACTATAGGCCAAGAGTTGGCCACTGAATTGATCCTATAATCATTGTCGGATAGTTATGAGCAATTTATCTTGAATTACATTATGAATGAAATTGACAAATCGCTACCCGAGCTTTTAGGCATGTTGAGAACTACCGAAATAAATATGAAGAAAGCCAAGTCTGCTACCCCCATATTGATGGTACATAAAGACAAAGGTAAAGTTAAGGGATTTAAGAAGACTAAGATTGGATCTAAGTCTTACTTTAATCCCATGTTTTCTACACTGAAAATAAAAGGACTAGCTGAAGAAGGAAATTGCCACCTTTGTGGCAAGGCAGAGCACTAGAGGAGGAATTGTCCTCTTTACATTGAAGATCTGCAAAAGAAGAAATGAAGTGTGACTTCCACTTCATGTATCTTTGTTATAGAAGTCAATCTTTCTACTTCTTCATCTTGGGTATTGGATACCAGATGTGGTTCTCGACTGAGAAGGAGAAGAATGTTGGCTAATGGCAAGGTAGACCTACGAGTTGGAAATGGAGCAAGAGTTGTTGTCGTTGCTGTAGGAACTTATCATCTATCTTTGCTTACTAGACTTGTACTAGAGTTAGAGAACTGCTATTATATATATGCTATTACCAGAAATATAATATCTATTTCATGTTTTGACATGAAAGAATTTCATTCATTATAAAGAACAATTGTTGCTCTATGATGCGTAAAATTTAAGATGTGATCCAAATATAATCCGATAAGGCAAGTGTACATATCGTTTTATAGTATAGAATTTAAGAAATCAAGTGTCGTATTCTTTCCGGGTTGCTGAGCACTTCTACCCACAAAGAAAATCTATTATTTTATCGATCAAAAGTTGGGTTTTGTTTCGGAAAACGAAAATGAGCGATTCAACTAAGAAGAAATTTGATGATTAAGAGATTAACACTTGATCTAGAATCCCTTAGAAATAAATAGAAATTTATAAAAGATAAATTTTTTTTGTATTTTGTTGTTGTTTATATATAAGAAAATATAACAATTCAGGAAATAAAAATGAAAACAAAACTAGACATTGTTGCTGTCTACTCAAGGCTCCTAAACCAGTTCAGAACGAATCTTCTTAGCCCAGGAGCGATCGAGCGCGCAATCAGTTACTGAGAGACGAGACGGAACAAAGAGTCTTTTTAGCGTGGAAAACCCTGAAAAGGGATAAAAAACCACGTGGTCAGGACGGTGCCGACCAAACTTCACTATTTGCAGCATCTTTACAGGGCTTTCTTGGAAGATCGAGGGCGACGGGACGCTCCTCGTTAGAACTTTGTAGGTGAGAGAGAGAGAGACGTTCGGAGGGTGACAGACCACCACTCTCGAAGCTTCGACTTCTTCTTTGCAACGGTGGAGAGCACCGTGCTTTGGGACATGTGCGCGCTCTGGAACTTGGCACGCTCTGGAACTTGATACTATAGAACTCGTGCGCGCTCTGAAACTTGGCGTTTTGGAACTTGGGCACTGTAGAACCTGGCGTTTGGGAGCTTGGGCACTCTGAAACTTGGCGTTCTTCGGAATGCTTGAAGAGGGACGGAGATCTTCTTCTGTCTTCGAGGTGCTTGAAGATTCCTTCAAGCACGACTTTGAAGAGGAGGGAGATCTTCAAGAGAGCTCTCTCTCTCTCTCTTGAATTTATGAGGAAGGAGGAGGAGAATGGAATGGGAAAAAAGAGAAGTCTTGGGTTCCTATTTATAGGCCCCATGGGTGGTTACGGTGGTTATGCGGATAATTGTAGGCCGTAACCACCATAAATACTAAAAGCTGACCAATTCTGTAAGAATTACGATGCACATTAATTAGAAATTTCCCTAAGCGCAAACCAATGTGAAACCGGATATTCGCACCCGTCCATTACGGGTGGTTACGCCGGCAGTTACGCGGGTGGTTACTAGCCAATCGGAGGGTGGAGAGATCGTGGAGCGATCGTAAGGCCACGTCGGAAGGCCTGGTCGGTGGGGGGACCGACCGACGAAGAAGGGCGACCGGTCACGGGCTGCTGACAGGGAGGGGCGGCCGGCCACGGGTGGCCCGCCGGGGGGCCCACGCGGCCGTGGGCGCACGACCTCGGGCGACCGGCGGGAGGGGTCGGCCGTGAGGCCATGCGCCGCCCGGGAGCGTGGTCATGGGCGCACATCCACAGGCGGCCAACCGGGTGGCCGACCGCGAGGATGCGCGACGGTCGGCCGCACGCACTGAGGCCTTGCGGCCAAGCGTGGCCGACCGGTTGGCCGGAAACGTGGTCGGGCTGCACGCCGGCCGGCGCTCGTCCACGGGCGGCTAGGCTGAGCGCCGACCGAGAGCGCGGTCGTGGGCGCACAACTACGGGCCGCCGACCGCGAGGCCGCGCGCCGGTCGGCCGACGCGATTGACCGCACGCATCGAGGGCGTGCGTCCAGACGTGGCCGATCGGTTGGCCGGCCACGCGGTCGGGCCTCGCGCGCGCCGACGCTTGGCCACTGACAGCTAGGCCGAGTGGCCGGGTGGCCGCCGGCCACGCCGAGCGCCGGTTGGCCGACCACGTGCGCCGAAGGCGCGCGGTCGAGGGAGGTCGGCCGGGCGGCCGACCGCGGCGGCCAACGGGCGTGGGTGCGGCGACGGCGGTTGGCGCGTCTCGGATGGCGGTTGGGCTTCGATCATGCGCGGAGATCGTGTGCGGGGATCATATGTGCAGTGGTTTTTTCCGAACTCCCCACTAAGGGAGTTGGGGTTATGGGATTTCGGCTACTCGCAGCCCGAAATTCCTATAAAATGGGCGAGACCCAATCAGACATTAAGCAAAAATATAGACTTGGAGGGCGAAACAAAATTTGTCGATTTCATATGCGCATGCGGGCGACCGTCATCCCGCAAATCACCTCCATATCTACAAAAGCTTAGTAGAAAAATAATAATAATAAAAGAAAACACAAAAACTATTTTTTTCATTCTATTTTTTTGTTATATATATAAATATTGGTATGAAATGCAAACACACAAAAAAAATATATAAAAAAAATTATTTAGATTTTTTTTGAAATAAATAAAAAGAAAAATAACTATGAAATTAAGATAAACATGGGATGCCTCCAAAAGCGCTTTGGTTACAGTCGGTAAGTTCGACCATACTAGCGTGCCAGATTATAGATTATAGTCGCTGATGTAAACCGAGAGAGCAAATCCGAATCTCACGCGCAAAATCACTCTCGACGTTTGAACTTCAAAAAGTCGTTAGTTGTTATTTGAGAATGAACTCTCGAGTGTTGTATGAGTCGATCAGTCGCGAAATCCTTTCACAAGCAAAATTTCACAAACAATAATGTTAGGTTTATGATTTTATTTTTATCTTTTATCTTATTTTACCCATGTACTCTCCCCTCTTATATAAAGGGGACCCCTCATTATTCTAAGTATGATGTTACGTTGCCCTAAGCCAACATGGTATCAGAGCCGTGAGAAAACCCTCGTCCGGTGAAGGAGAACGGGGAAATTGCCACCTTTGTGGCAAGGCAGAGCACTAGAGGAGGAATTGTCCTCTTTACATTGAAGATCTGCAAAAGAAGAAATGAAGTGTGACTTCCACTTCATGTATCTTTGTTATAGAAGTCAATCTTTCTACTTCTTCATCTTGGGTATTGGATACCAGATGTGGTTCTCGACTGAGAAGGAGAAGAATGTTGGCTAATGGCAAGGTAGACCTACGAGTTGGAAATGGAGCAAGAGTTGTTGTCGTTGCTGTAGGAACTTATCATCTATCTTTGCTTACTAGACTTGTACTAGAGTTAGAGAACTGCTATTATATATATGCTATTACCAGAAATATAATATCTATTTCATGTTTTGACATGAAAGAATTTCATTCATTATAAAGAACAATTGTTGCTCTATGATGCGTAAAATTTAAGATGTGATCCAAATATAATCCGATAAGGCAAGTGTACATATCGTTTTATAGTATAGAATTTAAGAAATCAAGTGTCGTATTCTTTCCGGGTTGCTGAGCACTTCTACCCACAAAGAAAATCTATTATTTTATCGATCAAAAGTTGGGTTTTGTTTCGGAAAACGAAAATGAGCGATTCAACTAAGAAGAAATTTGATGATTAAGAGATTAACACTTGATCTAGAATCCCTTAGAAATAAATAGAAATTTATAAAAGATAAATTTTTTTTGTATTTTGTTGTTGTTTATATATAAGAAAATATAACAATTCAGGAAATAAAAATGAAAACAAAACTAGACATTGTTGCTGTCTACTCAAGGCTCCTAAACCAGTTCAGAACGAATCTTCTTAGCCCAGGAGCGATCGAGCGCGCAATCAGTTACTGAGAGACGAGACGGAACAAAGAGTCTTTTTAGCGTGGAAAACCCTGAAAAGGGATAAAAAACCACGTGGTCAGGACGGTGCCGACCAAACTTCACTATTTGCAGCATCTTTACAGGGCTTTCTTGGAAGATCGAGGGCGACGGGACGCTCCTCGTTAGAACTTTGTAGGTGAGAGAGAGAGAGACGTTCGGAGGGTGACAGACCACCACTCTCGAAGCTTCGACTTCTTCTTTGCAACGGTGGAGAGCACCGTGCTTTGGGACATGTGCGCGCTCTGGAACTTGGCACGCTCTGGAACTTGATACTATAGAACTCGTGCGCGCTCTGAAACTTGGCGTTTTGGAACTTGGGCACTGTAGAACCTGGCGTTCGGGAGCTTGGGCACTCTGAAACTTGGCGTTCTTCGGAATGCTTGAAGAGGGACGGAGATCTTCTTCTGTCTTCGAGGTGCTTGAAGATTCCTTCAAGCACGACTTTGAAGAGGAGGGAGATCTTCAAGAGAGCTCTCTCTCTCTCTCTTGAATTTATGAGGAAGGAGGAGGAGAATGGAATGGGAAAAAAGAGAAGTCTTGGGTTCCTATTTATAGGCCCCATGGGTGGTTACCGTGGTTATGCGGATAATTGTAGGCCGTAACCACCATAAATACTAAAAGCTGACCAATTCTGTAAGAATTACGATGCACATTAATTAGAAATTTCCCTAAGCGCAAACCAATGTGAAACCGGATATTCGCACCCGTCCATTACGGGTGGTTACGCCGGCAGTTACGCGGGTGGTTACTAGCCAATCGGAGGGTGGAGAGATCGTGGAGCGATCGTAAGGCCACGTCGGAAGGCCTGGTCGGTGGGGGGACCGACCGACGAAGAAGGGCGACCGGTCACGGGCTGCTGACAGGGAGGGGCGGCCGGCCACGGGTGGCCCGCCGGGGGGCCCACGCGGCCGTGGGCGCACGACCTCGGGCGACCGGCGGGAGGGGTCGGCCGTGAGGCCATGCGCCGCCCGGGAGCGTGGTCATGGGCGCACATCCACAGGCGGCCAACCGGGTGGCCGACCGCGAGGATGTGCGACGGTCGGCCGCACGCACTGAGGCCTTGCGGCCAAGCGTGGCCGACCGGTTGGCCGGAAACGTGGTCGGGCTGCACGCCGGCCGGCGCTCGTCCACGGGCGGCTAGGCTGAGCGCCGACCGAGAGCGCGGTCGTGGGCGCACAACTACGGGCCGCCGACCGCGAGGCCGCGCGCCGGTCGGCCGACGCGATTGACCGCATGCATCGAGGGCGTGCGTCCAGACGTGGCCGATCGGTTGGCCGGCCACGCGGTCGGGCCTCGCGCGCGCCGACGCTTGGCCACTGACAGCTAGGCCGAGTGGCCGGGTGGCCGCCGGCCACGCCGAGCGCCGGTTGGCCGACCACGTGCGCCGAAGGCGCGCGGTCGAGGGAGGTCGGCCGGGCGGCCGACCGCGGCGGCCAACGGGCGTGGGTGCGGCGACGGCGGTTGGCGCGTCTCGGATGGCGGTTGGGCTTCGATCATGCGCGGAGATCGTGTGCGGGGATCATATGTGCAGTGGTTTTTTCCGAACTCCCCACTAAGGGAGTTGGGGTTATGGGATTTCGGCTACTCGCAGCCCGAAATTCCTATAAAATGGGCGAGACCCAATCAGACATTAAGCAAAAATATAGACTTGGAGGGCGAAACAAAATTTGTCGATTTCATATGCGCATGCGGGCGACCGTCATCCCGCAAATCACCTCCATATCTACAAAAGCTTAGTAGAAAAATAATAATAATAAAAGAAAACACAAAAACTATTTTTTTCATTCTATTTTTTTGTTATATATATAAATATTGGTATGAAATGCAAACACACAAAAAAAATATATAAAAAAAATTATTTAGATTTTTTTTGAAATAAATAAAAAGAAAAATAACTATGCAATGAAGATAAACATGGGATGCCTCCAAAAGCGCTTTGGTTACAGTCGGTAAGTTCGACCATACTAGCGTGCCAGATTATAGATTATAGTCGCTGATGTAAACCGAGAGAGCAAATCCGAATCTCACGCGCAAAATCACTCTCGACGTTTGAACTTCAAAAAGTCGTTAGTTGTTATTTGAGAATGAACTCTCGAGTGTTGTATGAGTCGATCAGTCGCGAAATCCTTTCACAAGCAAAATTTCACAAACAATAATGTTAGGTTTATGATTTTATTTTTATCTTTTATCTTATTTTACCCATGTACTCTCCCCTCTTATATAAAGGGGACCCCTCATTATTCTAAGTATGATGTTACGTTGCCCTAAGCCAACATGGTATCAGAGCCGTGAGAAAACCCTCGTCCGGTGAAGGAGAACGGGGAAATTGCCACCTTTGTGGCAAGGCAGAGCACTAGAGGAGGAATTGTCCTCTTTACATTGAAGATCTGCAAAAGAAGAAATGAAGTGTGACTTCCACTTCATGTATCTTTGTTATAGAAGTCAATCTTTCTACTTCTTCATCTTGGGTATTGGATACCAGATGTGGTTCTCGACTGAGAAGGAGAAGAATGTTGGCTAATGGCAAGGTAGACCTACGAGTTGGAAATGGAGCAAGAGTTGTTGTCGTTGCTGTAGGAACTTATCATCTATCTTTGCTTACTAGACTTGTACTAGAGTTAGAGAACTGCTATTATATATATGCTATTACCAGAAATATAATATCTATTTCATGTTTTGACATGAAAGAATTTCATTCATTATAAAGAACAATTGTTGCTCTATGATGCGTAAAATTTAAGATGTGATCCAAATATAATCCGATAAGGCAAGTGTACATATCGTTTTATAGTATAGAATTTAAGAAATCAAGTGTCGTATTCTTTCCGGGTTGCTGAGCACTTCTACCCACAAAGAAAATCTATTATTTTATCGATCAAAAGTTGGGTTTTGTTTCGGAAAACGAAAATGAGCGATTCAACTAAGAAGAAATTTGATGATTAAGAGATTAACACTTGATCTAGAATCCCTTAGAAATAAATAGAAATTTATAAAAGATAATTTTTTTTTGTATTTTGTTGTTGTTTATATATAAGAAAATATAACAATTCAGGAAATAAAAATGAAAACAAAACTAGACATTGTTGCTGTCTACTCAAGGCTCCTAAACCAGTTCAGAACGAATCTTCTTAGCCCAGGAGCGATCGAGCGCGCAATCAGTTACTGAGAGACGAGACGGAACAAAGAGTCTTTTTAGCGTGGAAAACCCTGAAAAGGGATAAAAAACCACGTGGTCAGGACGGTGCCGACCAAACTTCACTATTTGCAGCATCTTTACAGGGCTTTCTTGGAAGATCGAGGGCGACGGGACGCTCCTCGTTAGAACTTTGTAGGTGAGAGAGAGAGAGACGTTCGGAGGGTGACAGACCACCACTCTCGAAGCTTCGACTTCTTCTTTGCAACGGTGGAGAGCACCGTGCTTTGGGACATGTGCGCGCTCTGGAACTTGGCACGCTCTGGAACTTGATACTATAGAACTCGTGCGCGCTCTGAAACTTGGCGTTTTGGAACTTGGGCACTGTAGAACCTGGCGTTCGGGAGCTTGGGCACTCTGAAACTTGGCGTTCTTCGGAATGCTTGAAGAGGGACGGAGATCTTCTTCTGTCTTCGAGGTGCTTGAAGATTCCTTCAAGCACGACTTTGAAGAGGAGGGAGATCTTCAAGTGAGCTCTCTCTCTCTCTCTTGAATTTATGAGGAAGGAGGAGGAGAATGGAATGGGAAAAAAGAGAAGTCTTGGGTTCCTATTTATAGGCCCCATGGGTGGTTACGGTGGTTATGCGGATAATTGTAGGCCGTAACCACCATAAATACTAAAAGCTGACCAATTCTGTAAGAATTACGATGCACATTAATTAGAAATTTCCCTAAGCGCAAACCAATGTGAAACCGGATATTCGCACCCGTCCATTACGGGTGGTTACGCCGGCAGTTACGCGGGTGGTTACTAGCCAATCGGAGGGTGGAGAGATCGTGGAGCGATCGTAAGGCCATGTCGGAAGGCCTGGTCGGTGGGGGGACCGACCGACGAAGAAGGGCGACCGGTCACGGGCTGCTGACAGGGAGGGGCGGCCGGCCACGGGTGGCCCGCCGGGGGGCCCACGCGGCCGTGGGCGCACGACCTCGGGCGACCGGCGGGAGGGGTCGGCCGTGAGGCCATGCGCCGCCCGGGAGCGTGGTCATGGGCGCACATCCACAGGCGGCCAACCGGGTGGCCGACCGCGAGGATGCGCGACGGTCGGCCGCACGCACTGAGGCCTTGCGGCCAAGCGTGGCCGACCGGTTGGCCGGAAACGTGGTCGGGCTGCACGCCGGCCGGCGCTCGTCCACGGGCGGCTAGGCTGAGCGCCGACCGAGAGCGCGGTCGTGGGCGCACAACTACGGGCCGCCGACCGCGAGGCCGCGCGCCGGTCGGCCGACGCGATTGACCGCACGCATCGAGGGCGTGCGTCCAGACGTGGCCGATCGGTTGGCCGGCCACGCGGTCGGGCCTCGCGCGCGCCGACGCTTGGCCACTGACAGCTAGGCCGAGTGGCCGGGTGGCCGCCGGCCACGCCGAGCGCCGGTTGGCCGACCACGTGCGCCGAAGGCGCGCGGTCGAGGGAGGTCGGCCGGGCGGCCGACCGCGGCGGCCAACGGGCGTGGGTGCGGCGACGGCGGTTGGCGCGTCTCGGATGGCGGTTGGGCTTCGATCATGCGCGGAGATCGTGTGCGGGGATCATATGTGCAGTGGTTTTTTCCGAACTCCCCACTAAGGGAGTTGGGGTTATGGGATTTCGGCTACTCGCAGCCCGAAATTCCTATAAAATGGGCGAGACCCAATCAGACATTAAGCAAAAATATAGACTTGGAGGGCGAAACAAAATTTGTCGATTTCATATGCGCATGCGGGCGACCGTCATCCCGCAAATCACCTCCATATCTACAAAAGCTTAGTAGAAAAATAATAATAATAAAAGAAAACACAAAAACTATTTTTTTCATTCTATTTTTTTGTTATATATATAAATATTGGTATGAAATGCAAACACACAAAAAAAATATATAAAAAAAATTATTTAGATTTTTTTTGAAATAAATAAAAAGAAAAATAACTATGAAATTAAGATAAACATGGGATGCCTCCAAAAGCGCTTTGGTTACAGTCGGTAAGTTCGACCATACTAGCGTGCCAGATTATAGATTATGGAGAAGAAATTTCTCCATATGTTCATGTGCGTCATCGTCGGGGAAAAACAGTTTCAATCGGTGCCCATTCGCTTTAATAGTGCCTTTTTTCGGGTGCGAGATAAGCACGGTCCTGTAAGGTCAAACCTCTTTGACGACAAAGTGTCCAGACCATCGGGACTTGAGTTTTCCCAGAAAATGTCTTAAAAGTGAAATATAGAGGAGGACCTGGTCTCCTGGTTGAAATGATTTTGGGTGCTTAATTTTCTTATCATGATATAATTTTGTGCGCTCATTATACATTTTATTATTTTCATAGGCGTTTGAGCGCCATTAGCTCGTTGATTTGGAATTTATGATTGTAACATCCCTAATCCTACTAGACTCCGTGATAGTGTTAGAGCATAACATGTGGTGAGAATGGTGAGTTGAGACAATGAGGTGACCTTAAGACACATTGGGTTAACGTAAAGCTACTTAGTGTCCTCAAGTGAACACAAGTCAACTTAGGCCAAACTAGCCCAAATTGAACTCAAAAGCACAAATTGACCTCACCAATATGTCCCTAACCCTAAAGGAGATTCAATCGACCAAAAAGCCCATCAATTGGTCAACCAAATTGGCCAAATTGACCAAAGTCAAACTTAGGTCAACATAGCCCAATTTATCCCAAATTGGCTCAATTAGACTTCATATGACCAAATTGACCCCACCACTACATGAAAAACCCTCAAAGGGGTTCAATTGACCAAAAGCCCCATCATTTGATCAACCAATTGACCCAATTTGACCAAAGTCAAACCTAGCTCAATATTGGTCAAAATCACACCTTATGGATCAATTAGCCCAGCCAAGGCCCCACCATGGTCCAATCAACATTGGGTAGTGTAATAGGACACATAACCATCATAGGGGGGCATCCACCTCATCACTTTGACCAAGTCAATCCCCAAAGTCAACATTGGTCAAACATGGCTTAAATGAGAAAATCAAAGGGGCTAACCTATTTTCAATGGGCTAAAGCCTTCAAGATCAGCCCATCATACAACCCACTAGCCTAAAGACCATATATGCCCTTATAATTTGACATGCAATATCATGCACTAGGGCAATTTGGGAATTTCCCCAATTTTGGAATGGGACAAAAAGAGAATTCATGGAATGAGCCCACTTGTCACCCAATCTCTCTCCATACACTCCCCTCAACTCCCCAT
The DNA here is from genome assembly GCA_033032865.1 of Dactylorhiza incarnata. NCBI lineage: Eukaryota > Viridiplantae > Streptophyta > Magnoliopsida > Asparagales > Orchidaceae > Dactylorhiza > Dactylorhiza incarnata. Next base: position 951,552 of record JAWHQI010000373.1, on the reverse strand, counting down.
GCAACCCTCAGCCGAATTCCAGCAATGGGGATGCCAAATGGCAGCTTGGTGAAACAACCAAGGCTTGGCCGACCATGCCTTGATGGCATCTCCACATAGAGCCCTCCCCACTCAAATCTAACGACGCCATTAGCTTCAGAAGGGGGAAGGCAGTCGAAATCAAGCTATGAACTGAACCTTTTGGTGGAGAGGAGAAAAATCGGCATGGGGGAGCATGGAGCATGGTCGGTCATGGCAAGTGTTCGATTCAAAAGTGCGCTTACGAAGAAAATTGAAGGCTGCGGACTATCGGTTACTATTTAGTTAGAGAATTCAGACCGCTAGCAGCGGTCGAGGCCAGACTTCGCCCGTCGCGGCAAATGCCACTCCTGCGACCGGCTTTCCTTTGATTGAAAAGTAGCGGTTACAAATGCGAGAAAGCAGAAGCCGGCCGGTCAACAGTTCGCGAGACCAGAAACTCGAGACCGGAGCTCAGACAAGCGAGCTCTTGGATTCGAGTGTGCGTGTCTTGTGAACAGTGCCGCCCCCTATTTATAGGCTTGGGGGCCTGCCCGAATGGGCAGGGATAAAATAACCTCCTGCCCGGGTACAGGAGAAACGGGCAGGCGGTGACGGGATGCACAAAGAAAAAAAAGAAAGAGGCCGCGCGACCTGACGGCCTGCCTTCCCGACCTGTCTTGCTTGCGGCTGAGGACACCGGGACCAAGTCAATAATGCAGACCGCTCGGTTTGGAGATTGAGGCCGCGGTCTGCCTTCTGGTCATGACTTAGCCGATCTTCACGAGGTAACTTGGGTAGCCTTCGATCTGGAGCCCCGGCCTGTTCTTCGGGGCTGGAACTTCGAGTTTCTATGGGACAACCCGCGCGGCCTTCTGGCTGAGACCGCGGATGAACTTCTTGCCTTGGCTCTTTGACGATCTTATCCCTTTGGGGGCGATCCGGAAATGACACCAGGCCGCCCGGCCTGGCCCTTCTTGAACTGAGAACCGCCGATCCCAGGACCCAGCGGCTTGGCCCAGGAGTCCGCGCGGTCTGATAATGGTCCAACCCAAGAAGCGGTTTTCCGGGCCAACATAATCCCCGCATATTTTCAAATCTTAAAAGAATTTCGAAAATATTAGCTTTGACCGGGAGACCGCATCCGACCTGCCTTGAATACTATAAGAGAGCCAGAGAATTCATTCTACGGAGTTTTTTCCTGAAATCACGGGGTATTACTCGCCAGTTGCGGTCAGAATTTTTAAGACCGGCAATTCTTCAGCAATGGACTTCCTGGACGCTGTGCTAGACCGCGTGGATCCCAGCGGAGACCAGAAGAGGGCGGAGGATAAGAGACGCGAACCGGTTGAAAAGCCGAATAAGGAGAAAGAAAAGCAAGACCGGAAAGATCGGAAGAAGAGGAAGCGGGCTGAGAAGGCCGCAGCGACTAGCCCCAAGCCAGTCGTAGACTTATCATCTCCCAAAACTCAAGCAGAGCCCGTGGTGAACAGTTCGGGAGCTCCCCCTGATGCCTCGTCGATCCCTCCCAGCGACCTCAATCAACAGACCGCTAGCTTGCCGAGCAAAGAGGTGGCCGCCACTTCTGAAAAAGTTGTTTCAGACAGCCCTTTGAAGAAGGTCGGCGAAACCGCCTCGTTTGGAGTGGAAATCACCCCATCCGGGAACCCTCACCTGCTTGTCAGGGATCTAGAGGAAGAGGCGGTTAACTCCCCCAGGACGGGCGAACCGAATACTCCTCTGTTCGTGGACGATTATCCCAGCCCCCTAAAAGAAGCTGACCCAGCTCCGGGTAAGAGAGAGAGAAAGAGGAAGCAGACCGGGTCCGTGACCGAGCGGATAACGAAGAAGGTCAAGAGGTTAGCCGCTAAGGAAAGGGCGGCTCTTAAGAAACCGACCGAATCCCTCCTCCAGACCAATTCGCGACTAAAGGAGGAGCTAGGCCTCGTGACTCCTCCGCCCATCAAATCAAATGAATCACCGGCCACCCTTGATACGAAAACGGGCGAACTGCCTCCGGACCCGGCGAGCAGCTTATCTTTTAATGGGATTTTCCGGGATATGGATGAGCTGGTGAAGCGAGACCAGCTTCTTGACAGCCCGATCGTTTCCGAACGAAACGCTCCTGCCACTGATGATGTAACCCGGCCTGAGGAGACCGCTCGAATGGAGATCGAAGAACGAGAAGCCGCCACCCGGACTGCCTTGGAGGTCGGAAACAGAACGAGGGAACTCGAAGAAGTTCTGAGAGCGCGGGAGGAGGTTCCCCCAGCGATGACCGGGGAAGAGATAATGACGGTGAAGAAGGAGAGGGCGGAACAGGTCTTGAACAAGCCGTCGCGGCCTGATCCTCTTGCGGCAGGTAAGGATTCTACGGACCACAAAGCTGTCCGCTTTTCCATTCCGCGGCCTCGCCATAATGAATTAGTGAACCCGCCGCCGAGCCTCTTTTCTTTAGCGGCCCGGCTCCCTTTCATTAGGCCAAGTACGGAGAGACTCTGGCGAGAGCAATGTCAGAGGATGAACTCGGGACGGTCTAAATGGCCTGCCCGCCCAGGCACTGCTCTCGTATTTATGTTCATTTTTACTTATATATAGCGTTGCATGCTCTTATTTTTCATAACCGAACGACTTCTTTCAGATAGCGCGGACCAGATTATGAAACCGGGCGACCTTGAGGCCAGCCTGCCTCCGCTAGCTCCCCTGATTTCAACCTGTGCGACGACCTTGCCGGAAGGGCCGCAGCTGTTTGATCGCCTTGAGGCAGATCTGATCAACCTGAGAGCCCGCTTGAAGGAGGCAGAAAACCAGGAGGCCGCCACTCGGACCGCTCTGGCACAATCAGAGATTGACAGGAGGTCCAGCACAGAGAGGGTGAAAGTCCTGGAGACTCAGCTTGAGGCCGCGCGGGCAGCAGTGGTGGCTACGCGGGCTGCTCTGACCGTCCAACTGGAGAAAGAGAAGAGAGCCTCTGCCAAATTTGAGAGCGACTCGAAATATTACCAGGATAAATTCCTGCGCTTAACCAGAGAAGTCGCCGCTGGTCGGCGAAGTATGAACGATGGGGTGGTAGCTGTTAGCCGCCCGACTATGGGAGCGGGCTCGAATCCTCCCCCAGTCCGGGCGGCTGATCCAATGATTGACGAGGCCGCCGCAACCCCCCGTATGATGCCGCTTCGCGGGTCGAAAGGGATGCCGGGCGGCTTAATAGTACAATCAACCACCTTCATTATCATACAAGCCAGATTTATTCTCTCCTGAACACGACCAGTGACCAGGTCGCGCGACTTCACCGAGAGGATGTCTCCCCAGAGCGCCGTCAGCCGTGACCAACTTTTGAGAACTTGTATTATGAACGTGGCCCATCAATTTGAACAATGTTTTTTCTCTCTTATTCTGAATAACTCGCGCGGTCTTCGTTTTAACCGCTATATTTGGTGCCTTCTTTAGATCTTATGTTTTATTCGAACTGACTTCTGTCCGGGCGAACTGTGATGTATGCTTATTTCTGTTTTTTCTGGATGCCTTTGCTTCTTTTATTTTTCTGGTGAATCTAACCATATAGGCCATTGACCGTGCGGTTAGAATGTATAGCCGCGATATGATTTTACTATTCACAGATCATAGAAATCTATAAGTAGGGAATTTTCCGAAGTCATTCTCACGATCTACAGATGGCGCGATCGAAGAACAAGTCGCAGCGACCTGTTAAAGTTAAAGCCGTCCGAGCTGACGCGGCCTTGGCATTCCATTCGGCGGACCATCCGGAATGCCGCCTCACTCAGAACGAACTGGACAATTTCATTGCCAGTCACATGGTAGGGAGTAATCTGCTCGCGCGACTTCCTTTGCGTGACGAGCGGATTAACTCTTCCAATCCGCACCAGATCGCCGTCCCAGTTGACCACTTCGAATATGGCTTCAAGTTTCCACTGCCGCTTGAAGTCATTGCCATCTTTGACCATTACGGGGTTGTGCCCGGTCAGCTTCCGCCGAACTCCATCGCTTCAATATATAGCTTCATCTCTTACCTGCGGTTCGAGCGAACCAGATTCTCCATCGACCTGTTCAGAAAATTCTTCTCTGTGCGGGCAGTTTCCGACTCGGGGACTTCGACTTATAGGGGGCATCTCTACTTCAGCTGCCACGGGCTGAAGATTGTCAATCTGGCGAACAAAGTCTCCGACTGGTCGGAGCGGTTTGTAATGCTCGAAGGTAACTTCGGACTGTTGCAAACCAACCCGCAAGTCCGAGGGGAAGAAGTTTTCCAGATCCCTCAGGTCGGAAAGATTGAGGCGGACACCTTCGCGTTCCTTGAGAACGAGCGGTTGGATATCAACCACTACATCCCGCTGTTCTCGGAGTTGGAGGATGTCCTCCCTGAGCATAGTAAGTTCTTTTTGACCGCCTGTATGTAACCGCGCGGACTTCGTTACTTATACTTTTGTTTTCTCTTTACAGCTGCCCACGCCATTCCTGCGAACAAGCCGGTCACGCCAGTCGTCCCGGTTTTGACTCAAAGGGAGAAGAGGCTGAAGCGAAACAGATCGCTATCGTCTGAGGAGGAAGGCCCGGCTTCTCCTGATGACTACGAGCTCCTCCGCTCTTGTGGGAACCCGCCCGATCTGCAGGGCAATCCGACCGTCCTTTGGCATAGGGACGGAAGCCGGATCCGAGTATCCACCGCTCTTCCTCCATGGGGGAGCGACAAAATCGAACGCCATGCCCTAGCCGCTGGGGCCGCCTTGTATGGTCGAAAGACCTTAAGGAAGCTGATGAGAACCCCTGAAGAAGAGCTCCCCCGGCTAGCGGCTCAAGCCGGCGCCTGGGGGTTTTCGGCCAACCACTTCATGGCCCTGGCGTATAAGCGGCTAGTTTCTGTTCAGAAACACCTGGAGAAGAAGTACGAGGAGCAGGCCGCGGAGAATACGCGGCTTCGAGAGGAGAACGCGCGGCTTCAGGAAGTCGTGGCGGTGAGTTTTTCAAAAAGACAATGCGGTCCCCTTTGATCAGCCCGGGCGACCTAATTCATTTTGCCTTTCTTTTGCAGAGACAATACGAGATGACCAACCCGGCCTTCCAGGACGAGGTGCTACCCCATGTGGCCCAAGGGATCAACAAGGCCTTGGGTCTCATGGGAGACCGGGGCGGTCTGTCCGAAGGATTCGGCGGAACCACCTTCTCCGACCTTTTCCCCGCCTTGGAGGTCCAGCTTGACGAAATCAGCCGACGGAAAAAAGGAAAATCTAAGGTGGGCGAGGAGGTCGAAACCGACGCGGGCAGGGAGATCGTGCTCCATCAAGGAGGCGATGGAAGTGATGAAGCCGCTGAAGAGGCCGACACGGATGGAGATGCTGATGACTATGACGATGAGGACAGCTTGTCCTCTGGATCCACCGGCTCTGCAAGCAAGACCGGGCGGTCTAGTGACAGCAGTTCGTCCGGCTCCTCCTCAGTAAGTGAAGGTTATTCGCCAGAGGTCGATATCGACTCAATTTCTCCTGTCAAGAAGAAGAAGAAAAAATCGGCAGACTAGTGCCCTTTGTTTTTTTTTAATTTTTGTAACCGTCGGTCTCTTTTTGTTGGCCGGGCGGTCAATATTTTGTAAACACTTTTTTGGGAAATGAAATAGAAATTTTACCTGTCTGATTGTCCTTCTATTATTACTTACTTGTGATACCTTGTCTCTTTTCTTTGTTCTTTATGATCCAACCGCGCGAACATCCCGGTCTGAGCATAAGTGATGATTGATTGCCTTCGAAGATCCTTTATCTAGCCCGAGCGATTATTCATTTGGATCTCAGGATATTCGATTTCTAATAACAGATAGATTCATGCGGCTATAATTCGGATCGCGCGGCTTCTGTTCATTTGTAGATATTAAATACTTGCTGCTATGTAATGAATAACAACTTTCACGCAGTTCGGATTCAGTTCTGGCGAGTAATCCATTATGTCTAGAGATAACTTTTGCTAAGAAATAGCTTAACCTGATCGGTTAGAACACAATCCGAGCGACCACATATTCAAATCCAGGAATATCCAATTCTGATTATTCATTCAGGGATGGATAATGCCCGGCCGGTTTAAATTTCAACCCGGATTATATAGCCAGATCCATAAGTATTAACTTGATGGTGTAGAAAGATAGATATATCCGATCGGTCAAAGTGTAACCCGAGCGATCACATAATTAGCTCCAGAAGTATCCAATTTTATAAAGGATGAATAATCCCGCCCGATTTGAATACAACCCGGGCAATCAGATAATCTGTTCCGGAATCTTGATTAGGAATGGTCAGATCCGCCCGGTTAGAGTGCAACCCGGGCGATCATATGAATAGATTCAGAAACATTTTACTTAATAAAAAACGGGCATATCCGCCCGGTTAGAATGCAATCCGGACAACCATATGATTTGAATGTAGAAATACCCAACTCATTAACGGATGGACAGATAGATAAATTCGACCGGTCAGAATGAAATCCGAGCAACTATATATCATTTCCAGAAATATCAATCTTTATAGAAGATGAATGGACTCGCCCGGTTTGAATGTCACCCGGGTAATAGATGATCATCTTTGGAGATTTCCATCTTATAAAACATTGATAAGACCGCCCGGTTATATAACAACCTGGGTAACAGATAATCGGCTCCGGAGATATCCAATTAAAAATTTGATAAGATCGCCCGGTTAAATAACAACCCGGGTAATCATATACTTGTCAGAGAATATCCCAACTTATATCCAATCAGACCGTTCGGTTTGGATTTTCAGACCGCTCGGTCTCATTTATCATAACCCTTTATTAGGGTAGACGAACACCTGCACCTGTTTTAACCAAATCTTCCTCGAATTGTTCTTGTACAAGAAACCATAAGAGGCAAATGCCTCCCTGTAGAGAGAATAAAAAAGGTATGTACAGACTCAAATGACCAAGTGGGCAGGTGGGCCTCGGCGGCGAACATTGCTTTCCTCAAGTGGTCATAAGAGCTGTAAACGACTCATCTGCTCTCTTGCCTAGGGTTACAAGCCGAGTTGATCAATTGGGCAGGTGGGCCTCGGCGGCGAACATTGCTTTCCTCAGAGAGATCAACTCAGTTGTGGGCCCAACTAGGCACTGTTTCGAGAGTACCTAAGAGTATTCGATGGTCACAGACTATGATGATCAGTTGGGCAGGTGGGCCTCGGCGGCGAACATTGCTTTCCTCAGAAAGATCATCAAAGCTGTAACTATATCCCTTCGGGGCATGATAGAGCTGACAATCACCTAGACCTCCCTTGATGCAGGGGTGTGTCAGATATCGGCCGGGATCCAAAATTCTGAAGACCACCGCAGCGGAATTGGCAAGCTACCACTACATGTGTGCGAAAACTCCCCGCATCACATGGTCTTGGTGGGTTTTACGCTACGACTACAATCCGAGGGGGTTCGAGCAGAATTTGGCGATATCTCAGAGGTTTAGGGAATGAGTTATGTATATTGAAATTCACAATGCATGGAACCATCAAACAAGAAGAGGTGTCAGTATAGGGCTTTTCATTTAATATCAAAAGAAATGTAGAGAATAAAAGAGATAATTCAAGGATAGAATCGTTTAAGATCGTCACCGCTCCAAGTACGCGGGATGTCTTCCCCTTCACTGGTGTGGAGACGGTAGGCCCCATTCTTTAATACTTCTTTGATGATAAAAGGTCCTGCCCAATTAGGATCCAGTTTTCCAACATTACCAGACCTGGCCGCAGCATCTACCTTCTTTAGTACCAAATCACCGCTTGCGAACTGCTTTACCCTGACATTCTTGTCAAAATATTTTGCCATCCTCCTTTTAACTTCCTCCTGTCTGATAGTTGCCTCGTCTTGAAGCTCCTCGATCAGATCCAGACTGTACCTCATAGCCTCATCATTTTCATCCATCCATGATTCTCCTCCCTCTTTTGCATATATAACCCTTGGAGTGACCACTTCAAATTCTACGGGAACAACGGCCTCTGAGCCATGAGATAGTTTGAACGGCGTCTCCCCTGTAGCTGAAGATGGCGTAGTGCGAAGAGTCCAAAGGATGGAAGGGAGCTGGTCCGCCCAATTCCCTTTTTGATTTAAGATCCTTTTCATCAAGAGCTGCCGGATTTGCCTGTTTGCTGCTTCCACCTGACCATTGGTCCTGGGATGATGTACTGAGGAAAATCGCAGATCAATTCCTGCCTGATCGCAGAAGCTTTTCATCTCGGAATTGTTGAACTGGGGACCGTTATCGGTAACAATCGCTAACGGAATTCCATGCCGGCAGATTATTTCCCCCCAGATGAAGTTTCTGACGATCTGAGTTGTTGTTTTTGCTAGCGCTTTTGCCTCAATCCACTTGCTGAAATAGTCGATCATTACAAGGATGAAACGGCGTTGACCGCTGGCCATCGGAAAAGGTCCCATAAGATCCATTCCCCATACTGCAAAAGGCCACGACGTGGTTATCGACCTGAGTGACTGAGCAGGCAAATGCTGAAGAGGAGCGAACTTTTGGCACTGGACACATCGCCTGACAAATGCTTCAGCATCTTTCCTCATGGTCGGCCAAAAATATCCCTGCCGCAAGATCCTTTTCTCCAAAGTCTTTGCTCCTGAATGACTACCGCACTCTCCCGAATGAATTTCCTGAAGTATAGCCGGGACCTCCTCTTCTGAAACGCACCGTGCTGAGGGAGAAATCAGAGTTTTCCTATACAAGACTCCTGCCATCAAGTAGTAGTAGGCTGCCTTTCTTCTGAATCTATTTCTGTCCTTGATTGACGAATGAAACTCCCCTTTTGACAGAAATAGTTCATAAGGATCTTTCCAGGAAGGATTTTGATCGATCTGCATGAGCTCCTCCTCTTCCGTCCCATCTGTTGCCGGATGAAAAAGTTCTGAGGTCACCCCTCCGGATGGAAGACCAAACTTTGATAATTCATCTGCCTCTTCATTCTGTGTTCTCGGAATGTGTTCGATGATGAAGGATTTGAATCTCCCAATTTCTTTCTTCGCTAGGAATAGATATTTTCTCAACATCGGTTCTCTTGTTTCATAATTCCCCAGAACCTGCGAGGCCATCACAAGAGAATCAGTTTTCACATGAACATGTTCTATCCCAAGCTCCTTCGCGAGTCTCAAGCCAGCCAAGAATGCTTCGTATTCGGCCTGGTTATTTGTAACTGAAAAGAAAAATTTGATAGCCTGCTCCAGCCTGACGCCATTTGGACTGATCAGAACCACTCCGGCTCCCACGGAGTTTCTGCCAGAAGCCCCGTCCACATAAATGATCCAAGCCAAGGGAGATTGTACTCTCTGTTCTGGATTAGACTCTGTCGTGTCCACCAAGAAATCTGCCAATACTTGTGCCTTTATTGCCGTTCTGGGAACGTATGATATTTCGAACTCGCTTAGCTCAATTGCCCATTTAGCCAACCTTCCTGAATGATCCGGCTTTTCTAAGATACTTTTTAGTGGATGATCCGAGACCACCTGAATGGGATGAGCCTGAAAATAGGGGCGGAGCCTTCGTGATGACATGACCAAAGCCAAGGCTAATTTCTCCAAGATTGAATATCTAGTTTCCGTATCTTTGAGGATGTGGCTGACATAATATATCGGAAACTGCTTCTTTTTCTCTTCCCGCACCAGGACAGAGCTTATCGCATCTGGGCCCACTCCCAGGTACAAGAATAGTGTTTCCCCTTCGCGAGGGCTTTGAAGAAGAGGGGTTGAGGTTAACTGCTTTTTCAACTGTTCAAAAGCATTATCGCACTCCTTACTCCATTCGAACTTAGATCCCCCCCTAAGTGTTTTGAAAAATGGAGCGCTTTTATCCCCCGACTTGGAAATGAATCGGCTCAATCCTGCAAGCCTCCCCCCAAGTTGTTGCACCTCTTTCGGGTTACGGGGAGGGTTCATATCCAGGATGGCTTTTATTTTATCGGGATTTGGTGCGAGGCCATCGGGAGTGAGAAGATGTCCCAGAAATTTTCCTTTGTTGGCCCCAAACACACATTTCAAAGGATTCAGTTTTAATTTAAACCTCCGCAGAGTAGCGAACGTCTCTACGAGGTCTTTCAGATGAATTGAAAAAGTTTTACTTTTTAGAAGAAGATCATCTACATATACTTCAAGATTTCTCCCTTTCTGTTTTTTGAACACTGTGTCCATCATCCTCTGATATGTCGCCCCCGCATTTTTGAGCCCGAAGGGCATGACAAGATAACAATAACATCCATCATTGGTAATGAAGGATGTATGCGGGATATCAGGTTTGTGCATCTTAATCTGGTGATAACCAGAAAACGCATCTAGGAAGCTCATGAAATTATATCCTACCGCGGAATCAACTAAAACATCTATCCGAGGCAAGGGATAACAATCTTTGGGGCACGCTTTATTGAGCTTCGTGAAGTCCACGCACATGCGCCACTTCCCACCAGATTTTGGAACCATTACAATGTTTGACATCCACGTTGGATATTGAATTTCAGAAACAAAACCCGCTTTCAGGAGCTTGGAAACCTCCTCTCTGATGGGCAATGCCAGCTTTGTTGCCACCTCCCTCTTCTTTTGCTGGATCGGCTTGAATTCAGGAGAGACGTTGAGGTGATGACACGCTACATCTGGATCTACCCCAGGCATGTCCTCCGCTGACCAGGCGAAGATGTCCAAGTTCTCCAACAGACAGGAAGTTAGTTGAGTTTTTTCCTCCTCCGACAGCTCGGCGTTGATGATAAGCCTTTTCTCTTCCCCCTCAGCAATGGGGATCTCTTGGGTCTCCTGGGCAGGTTCCAGGAAAACTCCTTTCCGCTCTGTGCTTTCTTTGATTTCCTCAGGGAATTTGGACACCTTGTGGATGTCATTTTGAGCCTCGCAAAGTGGTGCCTCGGTGATCATATTAACTGTCTTCACATAACATTCACGTGCAACCCTTGGATCTCTTCGGATCCGATATTGACGTCCCTCAGCGGCGAATTTTAAGGCCAAATGAAAAGTAGATACTACAGCTCTGTAAGCGTTCAGAATTGGCCTTCCGAAAATTGCACAGTAGCTGCTTGGGGCTTCCACCACCACGAAGTTTATCAGCTTCGTTATACCCCCCAGCGATACCAAAAGCTTTACGCACCCCTCTACTTCTTTCTTCTCTCCCGAGAAGCCATAGAGGGGCCCTTCTGTGGAGAGCAAAGACTTCCCAGTCTTAAGGGCTTCAAACGTTTCGCGGAAGATGAGATTAACTGAGCTGCCGGTATCAACCAGGATTTTATGCACGGTGTAGTTTTCAATAACCGCCTTTATCACCACTGTATCATCAAAAGGATTTGCATTTGGGGACAGATCTTCCTGGCCAAAGGTAACGACCGCCCTTTCTGGAGTAGAAGTGGAGGCGACTGCCACTTCTTGCTTCATAACTCTCCCGATGCTAGACTTTCGAGAAGATTCTACTCCTGCCCCACCATGAATGCAATAGACGTTGCCAAGAGGGCCAACGTCATTCACCTCTATACATTCGGTTGTGGGATGTATATCCCCATAGCAACCTGCTTCTTCCACATCTGCACACTCCCATGTCACTTCGACTGCCTCCTTCTTCTTCTCAACTCGCGGTTCAACCGGAGTTTCTTGCCGAATCAACCCCCGAAGCTTTCCCTCTTTCAGGAGTTTTTCTATCAACCACCGGAGGGCCCGGCAATCCTCAGTCTGATGCCCCTCTTCTTTATGATATTCACAATAAAGGTTCGGGTTCCGATTGCGAACTTCTGATTTCAAAGGAGGGGGCCTTTTAAAGTCAGGCCTCTTCTGAAGAATCTGCACGACCTCATTCATGGTTACGTTGAGAGGGGTGAATGAATCCTGTGATTCATCATATCGGATGAACGGGATAGGTGGAGATGGTTGTGCGATGTATTGTGGCAGATACACGGGCATTATTTGCGGAACTCCCATGGGTTGAGTGGGTGCGATGGCCAACGGCGGTTTCTGATCTTGAAACCGTTGATGGCCGAGAAATGGTTGTTTAGGCTTAAGGTTTCTCCCCCTCTGAGCCCGGGGTTCGAAATCAGGCCGAGATGGATGATTATAACATTGCTGATGAGTTGATGCGGGATTGAACTGATCATTGTCGCTGAGCAATTTGGCAACATAACCAGGATTAGTCTTTTCCCCCCTGATGAATTTATTAGCCAGACTAATCATCTCCTGGTATGTTTTTGGCTCCCTGATTTGAGCCTCAAATTTCAACGGCCCTTCTCTAAGGCCATGCATCAGAGCGACCCTATATAACTCTGGGTCGACGTTTTGCACCTCCATTATTTCCCTTTGGAAACGATCGACGAAACGGGCCCATGTTTCGTTTTCTTGCCGTCGTATCTCGAATAGGGCTGCCGGACCATTCTTCCTCTTCTTAGAGGTAGAGAATCGAAGCAGAAATTCTCTACGCAATTCCGCAAAGCATCTGATAGATCGAGGATGCAATCCGTAAAACCATTCTCTGGCCTGCCCATCAAAGGACGTCACCAGGAGCTTGCACTTTGTTGCATCAGTGATGGTCCTCAGAGCAACAGCCGATTCAAATGCCTGGAGGTGTATTGCTGGATCGGACTCCCCACTATATGCTGACATGCGTGGTTCTCGAAAGTTGTTTGGGGCCGGCTCTCCTCGGATTTTGTCGGTGAAGGGAGAACTCTCCTCGACATCCTCGTACAGAGGGAAAGCAGGGTTATAAGGGACCTCTGCCGTGGTCACTTGCGGACAGGCCGCCTGATAGGAGCGGGCAGGTGCTCCGGCCGGGTAGGACTGGTAGGCGGCGACCTCAGGCGGATAGGAAAAGCGAGCGGCCTGAGAAGCCGCCCCCTGGAAGTCAAGGACTCGAGCCGGCATACGCCGCGCGGCCTCTTGGTAGAAATTCTGCCGATCCGCAGAACCTTCTAGTGGCGGTTGGGAGTGAGCGACCTGCGCAAATGGGTATGGAGGTGGAGGAGGTAGAACAGGGGTCATGGCCGGGTTAACCGCGGCCTGTTGGGGAGCTAACCGCTGGGTTAGTAGAGCTAAAGCCTGACTGATCGCGTCCAGACGCTGATCAGTTGCTTTCTGAGCCTGGTCGGCTTCTCTCTTAGTTCGCTCCAGAGCCTCCCACAGGGAGTCATCGCTATGATCGGACCGGTCTCTTGGAGGGAACTGGCGGTCTGACATTCTGAACCAAAGATTTCGCTGATAGTTCGCGATCTGAAGGCCGCGTGTTTCTGTTCGATTCAAAAGTGCGCTTACGAAGAAAATTGAAGGCTGCGGACTATCGGTTACTATTTAGTTAGAGAATTCAGACCGCTAGCAGCGGTCGAGGCCAGACTTCGCCCGTCGCGGCAAATGCCACTCCTGCGACGGGCTTTCCTTTGATTGAAAAGTAGCGGTTACAAATGCGAGAAAGCAGAAGCCGGCCGGTCAACAGTTCGCGAGACCAGAAACTCGAGACCGGAGCTCAGACAAGCGAGCTCTTGGATTCGAGTGTGCGTGTCTTGTGAACAGTGCCGCCCCCTATTTATAGGCTTGGGGGCCTGCCCGAATGGGCAGGGATAAAATAACCTCCTGCCCGGGTACAGGAGAAACGGGCAGGCGGTGACGGGATGCACAAAGAAAAAAAAGAAAGAGGCCGCGCGACCTGACGGCCTGCCTTCCCGACCTGTCTTGCTTGCGGCTGAGGACACCGGGACCAAGTCAATAATGCAGACCGCTCGGTTTGGAGATTGAGGCCGCGGTCTGCCTTCTGGTCATGACTTAGCCGATCTTCACGAGGTAACTTGGGTAGCCTTCGATCTGGAGCCCCGGCCTGTTCTTCGGGGCTGGAACTTCGAGTTTCTATGGGACAACCCGCGCGGCCTTCTGGCTGAGACCGCGGATGAACTTCTTGCCTTGGCTCTTTGACGATCTTATCCCTTTGGGGGCGATCCGGAAATGACACCAGGCCGCCCGGCCTGGCCCTTCTTGAACTGAGAACCGCCGATCCCAGGACCCAGCGGCTTGGCCCAGGAGTCCGCGCGGTCTGATAATGGTCCAACCCAAGAAGCGGTTTTCCGGGCCAACAGCAAGTCTGAGATTCCCTCAACCTCAAGCCAATCAAAGGTCTGTTTCTTCCCCCTCCATCTGTGCTAGATTCTTAGATCATTTAGGGCTTGATTTGAGCTCAAGAGAGCATGGATCAAGGTTTTAAATCTTGTTTTTCATGGTAGATTTGGCCTAGTCGCTTTTTCTCGTATAAGCGTTTTTCGGTCGGCAAGTCGCTGCCAGTCGATAGCCACCATCTCAACGGAGGTGGTGGCGGTAGCCGGTCGTGGAGTGAAAGGGTTGGCCGGATATTCGACCTTGAAGGTGGCCCACCTGGTTTTGTTCTCAACAATCTGCTGGAGGAGGAAGACACGTGGATGCCATCCATTGGTTCTTCAAGATCTGTGCTAGACAGATTATATACACTAAAGCTTCAATTATTAAAACATTTAATCTGTCACATTCTGGACAGTACCTTCAAGCTGATTTTTGAACCACTTAGAGACGGATATAACTTAAGTGCTCAATATAAAAGTTGTAGCTTCTGGTCTTACCTTCACAATGAACTTTGAATCACTTGATTTGGTGCCTTACAACCCCCAGAATCTCAGTTTTACTAAGGGGTGTCCTAAAGGTGCCCTATAGCATATTTTGTGAATAACTTTTCCTAGGTTGTTTGCATGGACCTAATTTGGCCATGCATGAGTGGTACCTAGATGGACTAACCATCCAAAAAACATGATTTTTGGATGATATTTTTCTATAGTTTTGTCAGAAATATGATTTTTCATATAAATAAAATTAATGTGACTAGACTAACTCAAATTGACACAAATCTTGGGTGGCATGTTAATTAGACCATAAATAGTCACTTGTAAAAATTTGAGATCATTTGAACCTCTGCATGTTGGTGTATTCCACATGCATGTAAAGGGAATTTGGTGTGCATATAGCACTATTATGTATTACTAGATTTACATGGTTAAATCAACTCAAAATAACCCAAATTTGGGCGCAAGGATAATTTGATTATGCTTAGTCTCTGACCAAAATTTAAGGTCATTTGTACCTCTGCATGTTAGTGTATTCCACATGCATGTAAAGGAGAATTTGGTGTGCATATAGCACTATGTATTACTAGAATTACATGGTTAAATCAACTCAAAATAACCCAAATGTTAGGCACAAGAATAATTTGATTATGCTTAGTGTCTGATCAAAATTTAAGGTCATTTGGACCTCTGCATGATAGTGTTTTATACATGCATGTGTACATATGGTGTAAGTGATTTGGTGTGCACTTAGCCAAGTTTTGGTACTTTGTAAATTCAGCACAAATGACTTGGTGCATGACTATAATATTTTGTCCATGCACCCATTATGATGGTAGGAGTCATCCACAGAAAAATTAGGAATTTTGGAGCCAAAAATCCTAGGTAATTACATAATTTTAATTATGTCACATAAGTGTATTAATAAAATAATGATGACCTAATGACTTAGAAAAAAATCCAATCTTCTGTCATATGGTGATTTATGTTATATTTTATCTTTGTAAATTTTAGTAGGATTTTTGGGAGTCAAAATACTAGGTAATTACATAATTTTAATTATGTCACATAAGTGTATTAGTGAATTAAAGATGATTAATGACTTAAGAAAAATTCAATCTTCTCTCACATGGTGAATTATGTTATTTTATATTCCTGAAAAGTTTAGTATGATTTTTGGAAGTCATTTGCCTAAAGAATTACCAAGAATTTCATTTGTCATACTTTTGTATTATTGATATTTTGTGGTCAATATTACTTGGAAAATTCTGAAATTGTGGTTAGGCTATTTTTAGGACACTGTCAACCTATTGTAATTTTCCCATAATTTTTTAATGGATTATTCTAGTACTTGCTGTGCAATGTGACAAATTGTTATCAACATTTAAGTATGAGAATTTTGGTCATTATTATTATGGAAAATTATGTAACTCTGTCAGATATAATATTTTATCAATATGTACCTCTGATAAATTATTTGGAGCATTTTAACTTCTGGAAGTGACACTTCATGTGTAAATGATAGATATTTTGAAATTAAAGAATTTTTATTTATAGCCAAAATTAACTAAAAATATTATGAAATTCTGGTCATTTGTTAATCTTGTCATGATGAACATGTGTTATGAATTTTGGATAATTTGGCCAAAGATTAGTGATAGTTACATCTTTAAGATCAAAACTAGTTTATCTTGTGTGATGGCCTGCGTTTAGTAAAATAATGATGTATTGAATAGACCATCAAGAATACCTAGGATCTGAATGAAATTTGGAACATATCTATAGGATGTCATTTATATCAGTCCTTATAAGTTGTTGAATTTTTGGGGAACATTTGTCCTATGAATATAAATATAGATTCATGTCGCATATTGAATTAATGAATGAATTGGAGTTTTCCACCTTAAGAGATTATCACAACAGTTTATGGTGTTATTATGACCCTGGTGCATCAGTAGAATAAATCTTGGGGCATGTAGATGAACATGTTAAGGGTTTGCACCCCACACCATGTATTTGAGATTAAGGGGTGTACATCGTTCAATAGAACATTTGTGTAAGGGTAGAACTTGGAGGTGACCATAGGGGTTGACCTCAACTGATTTAGTGGCAATTGGAGAGTCATAGACTTCTGGTTGAAGTCCTAGGGCAAGCACCAAATGGTGATAAGTGTTAGTGTACACTGACATTAAGGGAAGCTCTAGTCTTGTTGTCCGAGGAAAGATCGTCACTCCCTACAAGTATCATAAGACATCATAAGTTAGTTTAAGAGTAAAAACGAGAGTGATCTTAACAATGGGTAGCCACCAATAAAAGTAAATATCTTGAGAAAGGACTTGTTGGTCATGTGAGCTGGAGGCTTGGGAAATTATAATATCATTGCGGGTTAGTCCTGCGAGCGGTAAGCTCGATGTTATCTAAGGAGGACTGGATAGTCCGACGAGTTGAAGGCTCGGGGGAAATACAATTGAGAGGTGTTACTTATCAGATAGTACGTGAATACCATGTGTGTTCTTAGGGGTGTACATAAGGTTTAGGCTGGGAGGTGTCATGCTAGCTTAGGAGTGGAGGACCCGATCCACTGTCCATGTTTGCCTCAACGGGGTGTACCTGAGCGGAGACTCAAAAAGCAGGATAAAGGTGTTACTTACCAGATAGTACGCGGATACTCTGTGTGTTCTTAAGGGCGCACATAAGATCTAGGCCGGGATGTGTTGAAGGTGCCTAAAAGTGGACATGCCCGATCCACTGCCCCTGTTTGCCTCACTGGGGTACTTGTGTTGACATACCGAACAAAGGAAACTTATAAAAGGTTTGTCGCATAGAGTCGTGTGTGTGCGTTGCACTTGCATGAAACATATTATATACATAACATTCATAATTGTAGATCTTCATCATGTAAATTAGTATGAGCTCTTTTATATGATGAGTTATATTTCCGAAAACCTTAACTTATAAGTTTGTATGAGCATTCATATAAGTTAAGGTACGTTTAAATGATGGTAGAATAGATCTCACTTTAATTTACTTCCGTCGCTTTTACCTTATTGCTTTACTTTACTACTTTACTTTACTGCTTTACTCTACTGCTTACTTGTGCGCACTGCTAACTTAGAATGTACATGTTTTACCTTACACACCTACTCGTTTAGTTCCATGCCACCTGCTTTTGTTTTTACTCCTTATTGTCCTTCGCTTCATCCTCCCGCACGGTGCCTAGGAGTCGTGGGGGGAGGCGAGGACAAAATGACTTAGTCTTTTTTACTAACGATGGATGCGACCGTAACACCAGGGGACCGAGGAGCTGAAGCAACAATACGACGAACAGGACATGGTGACAAGACCTGAGGAGCAGTTGTCGTGTACACCTACTACTACCACTACCTCACGACAGTTTGATGAGAGTTTTGGTTAGCTTCCGCATAAATCAGAGTGAGAGAGTGTGTTTTTATCTCATTTTGGATATATACCAGGCATAAGCCCTTACTCTCTTATTTTTACTCATTGTTGGACATGTATCTCTTTGATTTATATATATATATATATGTGTGTGTGTGTGTGTGTGTGTGTGATTTGTGGACTTGGATTATTATAATTTTACTTCATTCCATCGTTGGCCTGATTGATCATTCTTGTCGGTGGGATCGGCGTCTTGCGGTGGCGACCCGTGTGTTGGAGTCACCGTATTTTGAGAGAATTTTGGAAAATTGAGTGTTACAGAAATGAGTGCTTGTATCACTAACTATTGCCCGCGGTGTTCCAAAATGCAAAAATAATGTTTTTAATGAAAAGGGTAACAACCCATGCATCATTGGTGGGAAGGGCTTGCGCTTCCGCCCATCGAGACACATAATCGACCACTGCCAAAATATAATGATTTCCAAAAGAGGATGGTAGCGGGCCAACAAAGTCGATTCCCCATAAATCAAAAACTTTTCATTCAAGAAAAGAATTAAGGAGCATTTCGTCCCGACGAGAAATGTTACCTCACATTGACATTGATCACAACGACTTACATGAAAATGAGTATCTTTAAAGATGCTCGGCAAATAGAAGCCTACTTCAAGTACGTTTTGTATAGTCTGATTTGCTTTGTAATGCCCACCGGCGGGTCCCTCGTGGCAATGCTTCAATATTTAAGCTCCTTCCTCATGAGAGACACATCTCCTCACTACTTGGTCCCCACAACTCGAAAGAAGAAGAGATCTTCCCAAAAATAATTTTTCAAATCAGAAAAGAATTTCTTCTTTCCTTGATAAGAAAACTCCATTGGGAGAAACCTTGCAACGAGATAATCGGCAAAGTCGGCGAACCAAGGAGTGGGTTAATTATAAAGTGCCAGGAGACGTTCTGTAAACCCCCCCCCCCCCCCAAAACTGAACCCGGTCCAGGGGGAGGGGGTCTTACTGCCGAAGGATGTCCACCAGCGCTTCCCGGATGGCAACGACCCACCCTCTCAAGCACTGGGTGGTCACATTGTCAGGCACAATAATCACAACAAGACATCAGAATCACATAGCGGAAGCAATAGAATAAGAAACTAAGCACACAACTTATATTTACACAAGGGGAAAAGGCTGTGGCCTATTGTTTACATCAACTGCCTCGTGGGCTACATATAACCATAACAAAACACTCCTTAGCTAGCCCTATACTCTAGGACTCACGTCGCGGAAGACAGGGGGCAAGGCTGGAGTGTTTGATCGGGCAATCTTTAGGGCCGGTAAGTAATCCGACGGTGCGGGGGCTTCACGCTGTCCCATCTCCTGTGAATGGTTATAAGAATAACCGTTAGTCACAGAGCTAAGTGGAAAACACATTCCCTCCCCGGATCCATATCCTGGGGGTGGGCTAAAGTACAGGAATAGATAGCCAAAGCAAGGTAGAAGGTTAGCAGCAGGCAACATATATATATATATATATATATATATATATAGGGCCTACCAACCATAGTTTCCCCGAGGTAACATAGACGCGCAATTTGTAATAAAGGCAGCCCTATTTTGCACACACTCGCACTCAGGTATTCAAACCTGCACAAACATAACCCTGTGTCGACACAGTTTGGACCGCTTCGCTTCAAGCAGGGTAGCGAACCCCGCGGGCCTCACCGATGTGGTCGTCGGTGACAGTGGCCAGTCCCGCCACTTCTGAGCATAGTCGTACCGCATCACTCAGGCCCTCTCGTACAACTTGGTGTACTAACTGGATGTGAGCGACATCCGGTGATTCCGAGATTTAGGCCGATCAGTGGAGGCAAAATAGCGGGTTTGGAGTGGTGATAACCCATGGTGCACATCTCCCTGTCGCCATGAGTCGTCAACCCTCCCGCACCGGTACGAACGGTCTGCGGGCGTGACTGACCCACCACTTTTACGACAAACAATCTTCAACCAGCTTAAACAGAGAGTAAGCGCTTTAAGTCCGACGCGACATTCTTAACTCGACCGGTTACTCGACTTTTGACCGGGAGGCACGGCGGTAGGGGGATCCTTATTTGAGGCTAACTCAGGAGGAGGAACTCAACTCCGGGTTTTCCCCAACTAATGCCTCACAGAGGGGAAGAACCGCTCGCCTACGTAGGACCGGGGTTAGCACTAAAATATAAAAAGTGCAACATAAGCAGAAAGAAAGGCCGGAAGCAGGGGCCGAAATAGCAGGATCAGTACGAGACTGGAGTATTGAAAGTGCAGAAAGCAGTAAATAAGGGACCAGTGCGAGACTGGATTACTAGAAATGAACGAACAGAAATATAAGTAAGGGGACCAGTGCGAGACTGGATTACTAAAAGAATAAACAGAAAGCATAAGTAGGGGGACCAATGCGAGACTGGATTTAAACAGAAAGCATAAGTACAGGGACCAGTGCGAGACTGGATTACTAAAAGAATACACAGAAAGCATAAGTAGGGGGACCAGTGCGAGATTGGATTTAAACAGAAAGCATAAGTACAAGGATCAGTGCGAGACTTGAGAGCATAATAAATAAATGGGTTAGTAGTCCAACCAATCCATAATAGGAGGCTTCAATGCTGACTCCATTCTTAGGAGGAAGTTTCGTTCTATCCCCGTTCATAGGGGTCTCTGCTCCGTTCATAGGAGCTTGTTTATTTTAGTTATCGATCAAAGTTGACTTATACTTTATGAGATTCCTTATTTCAGTGTGCCTTGGGGTCACATTTTTAAATATCTTGACGTTATTGATTTTGCAGCGTCGCCTCGCGATTGCGACCTTAATTGCGCGTCAACACTTTTAACTTAGTCGATTCCTTATATCGATACGCATAATTTTACTACGTAGCTAAAATAACGTGTCGAGAGTCCGCCAATTTTCCCAATTAATCTTGTTCACTTTAGGACGTTTATTTTGCTCGTAAAAGACTTTTAAAGGATCAAAAGAAAAGGCAACACCTTCAAACTTTGGTAGTAGTTGTAAAATACCCTAAATTAGAGCCTATAATTTTTTGGGAATTTTCCAAATTCATTTAGGCTTTTAATTACTTTAATAAAACTTTGTGTAGGGGGTTTAAAAATAGCAAAACTACATCAAAAAATCTCAAAAATTACAGGAGGTGCCCCTCTGAGTGGGGAACATTTTTCATGTAAGGAGTTTTTGCCAGATATGCCCCATTTACCCTCAGAAAAATTAATAAAGGGAAGGAGGCTTTGGGGTGCGGTTAGAGGAAAGGAAAGAGGCGGGAGGGCACTGTACCGCGCGCCCTCCCCTCTCCCCCACAACGGATCTGGGCCGATCCATTGTGGGGGGCACACAAGCCCACACAACGGCGGGAAACAATAATAAGGGGGCCGCCCGATCTCATCGTGGAGATCAGACGACCCATCCTATCCCAGCGGGGTTGCCGCGAGAGGAGGCCGCTGCCGGGCAGCGGCCGGCTGGCGCTGGCGCCGTCCCCGTCCGGTGCGCCAGGGGCCGGCGACCACTCCGATGGTGGTCTGGCGGCATGGCGCCGCCGGCCACCGCCGAATTTTAATAAAAAAAGGGGGCGGGGCGGTGGAGCAGCCTGCATGCGCCATGCAGGTTTGCTGCGCCACCTCCCCTGCCGGGGGAGCCTTCCTCACCGCCCCCAGCTGGGGCGCCGGGGAGGGGGCTAACCTCTAGTGGGGGTCCGGCGTCCTGGCGCCGCCGGCCGCCGCCGGGGTTGGCCTTTACCCCGTATAGGAAACAGGGAGGGAGGGGGGAGGGGGAAACGGTGCGGGTGCCGCCGGAGGCGCGTCCTCCGGCGGCCCTGCCGCCTCCTCTCATCGGAGCCAAGGTCCCCGGGTGGGGACCTGCTCCCCCAGCGCCACCACCAGCGCTGGGGGTGAGAGCTTCACTGCCAGCCCCCTCCCTAGCCTGGGTAAGGTTCGGGGGGGGGGGGGGGGGGGGGGGGCTTGCCTTAGGGAGGCATGAAAGGGGGGAGAAGGTGGTCCACCTGAGTTGGAGGGGCTCGGGAGGTCGAGGGCCGGGCTGGGAGGGGCTCCGACAGTGGTGGCTCGACTGGGAGGGGCTCCAGCAGTGCAGCTGGTCAGTAGGGAAGGGGGAGGTGGCTGGGAGGCGTGGGCTGGTAAGGGGGGGGGGGGGTCTGGCCTCTTTTATAGGGAAGTAGGGAGGCCTCCCCTCTCCCTCCCTTTATCCCCACGTGGGGTTAAGGGAGGGATGGGTGGGGGGAGATATTTTCTCCCCCCCCTCCCCTTCCCTTGCCCTAATAAGGGCTGTATGTACATGGGCAGCCCCCTCCCTTGAGGGAGGAGCACCTCTTCCTCCCCCCACCCTTTTTTTCTTCTTCGAGAAAATCAAGCATGGGGGGGGGGGGGAGGGGGGGAGGTTTGACCAAGGTCAACTCACGGTGGTGTCCCCATGGTCCCGGGGGTCCATTAGGGTTTACTGGAATCGATTCTGAGTTTGTGTGCTTCATATTTTGTACGTTGTGCTAGGGCGGTCTGCATAACTTAAAACAGACATATTTTCTGTATGACCTCGGATCGGAGTGCAATGAGTTCCGTGGCGCTCATATGGTTCATATGAGCCTGACAAAACTGACGGGGCTCGATTCAGAGTACGTCTGACAACTTATTTATAATAATGTGGTTGCGACGCGCTACGACACTCAAAATGGTCATTTTCTCTAAACGACCTCGAATCGAGGTGCGACGAATTCTGTTTGCGCTTGTATTGGTCATGCGAGTCTAACGGAATTGGCGGAGGTCAGATCAGAGTACGTTTGGCCACTATTCCACAATAGTGTGGTTGTGGCGCGCTACGATACTCAAAATGGTCATTTTCTCTAAACGACCTCGGATCGAGGTGCAACGAATTCCGTTGCGCTCGTATTGGTCATACGAGTCTAACGGAATTGACGGAGGTCAGATCGGAGTACGTTTGGCCACTATTGCACAATAGTGTGGTTGTGGCGCGCTACGATACTCAAAATGGTTGTTTTCTCTAAACGACCTCAGATCGAGGTGCAACGAATTCCGTTGCGCTCGTATTGGTCATACGAGTCTAACGGAACTGACGGAAGTCAGATCGGAGTACGTTTGGCCACTATTCCACAATAGTGTGGTTGTGGCGTGCTACGATACTCAAAATGGTCATTTTCTCTAAACGACCTCAGATCGAGGTGCAACGAATTCCGTTGCGCTCGTATTGGTCATACGAGTCTAACGGAACTGACGGAGGTTAGATCGGAGTACGTTTGACCACTATTCCAAAATAGTGTGGTTGTGGCGCGCTACGATACTCAAAATTGTCGTTTCCTTTAACTGACCTCGGATCGAGGTGCAACGAATTCCGTTGCGCTCGTATTGGTCATACGAGTCTAACAGAACTGACGGAGGTCAGATCGGAGTTTCCTAGCACAGTATCCCTTAATCGTGTTACTTCCTACCTTTGGGGTCTAATTTTATTAGGTCCGCTAAGGTCTAGGGACCCAATAAAAGTCGGGATGTTACAATCCAATAAAAATAAAGGGATTTCGTCCTCGAAAATTGCCTAAAGTAGAGGGTTTAAAAGACATACCTGGGGAAAGAGTGCCGGATATCTTTCTCGGACAAGCGTTTCCGGTTCCCAGGTAAACTCCTCGCGTTCACAGTTTGACCATAAAATTTTGACCATCGTGATGGTCTTGTTCCGCAGTTCTTTGATCTTGGAATCTACTATCTTCACTGGTTCGAGTTGGACGGATCGGTCAGATCGTACTGATGCTGGTGGCGCGGAAAGATGTTGCTCTGGTTGGCGAAGGACACATCTTAGCGAGGAGACGTGAAATACGTCGTGAAGATTTCCCAGTTCAACTGGCAGGGCTAGCCTATAAGCAACAGTGACAATCCTTTCTATGACTTGATATGGGCCTAGGTAGCGGGGATCCAGCTTTTTCTGCTTCTTTATCCTGGATATCCCATGCATTAGTTTAATCTTCAAGAATACCATGTCTCCCACGTTGAATTCCACCAGTCAATGACGTGCATCGTAATATTTGGCTTGACGGCTCTGTGCTTCCAGCATTCGGTCTCAGATTAATCTTATAGCTGTTGTGGTGTCGTCTATGTAGGTGACTCCTAAAGCTTCCGGGTCTTCATCCTGTGCTCACGATAATGGTGTTCGGTAGCGTCTTCCGTAGAGGGCCTCGTATGGTGTCATCTTGATACTTGCCTGGAAGCTGTTGCTGTATGAGAATTCTACCAAGGGCAGCACCTGCTCCCAGGGTTCGTTGTGTTCCACTATGCATAGTCGGAGGAGGTCTTCCATTGTCCGGTTCGTCCTTTCTGTTTGCACGTCGGTTTGGGGGTGGAAGGCGGTGCTAAAAGCCAATCTGGTTCCCAGATAAGCTTGCACTCTCCTCCATTCTTTCGAAGTAAAGCGCCCGTCGCGGTCAGACACGATCGACTTGGGTACCCCATGAAATCGGACCACTTGTTCTATAAAGATTCGGGCTAAGATATCGACACCGTCACCTTGGCGGGTTGGGATAAAATGGGCCACCTTCGTGAGGCGATCCACCACGAACCATATTGAGTCGTTTCCTGCATGAGATCGGGGCAAGCCACGGACAAAGTCCATGGAGATATCTTCAAATTTCCATTCGGGTACGGGTAGGGGTTGTAGTAGACCTCCTGGACTGCGGCATTCTTCCTTGACCGTCTGACAGGTCTGGCAGTGCGCCACATAATGGGTGACGTCCTTTTTCATGCCTGACCAGTATAACGTTCTTCGCAAATTCGTATACATCTTTACTACTCCCTGGTGTATCGAATACCTCGATTGGTGTGCTTCGCGGAGTATCTCTTCCCGGATTCCTTCGGCGGAGGGGATGAATATGCGGTGCTTGTACTGCAAGATGCCATCATACAGATTGTAGTCTTCATGCGCGCCGTGTTATAAGGTCTGGGTGATATGCGGTGCTTCGACGTCGATCTTCCGCGCCTCTCGTATCCTGTCCCTGATATCGCAATGTATCTCCATCCAATATAGCTGGGCTTGGTAGTCCATCGGGTTCCTGCGGGTGATGAGGATGATGTCCAAGTCTGCCAAGGACTTGACTAAGTCTTCTGGTATCGTCTCCAGCCAATTCCCGGTCGTCGAAGTTTGCCGACTCAGGGCATCTGTAACTTTATTGGCCTTGCCGGGGTGGTATTGGAGGGCGAAGTCGTAATCGCATAGGAATTCCAACCACCGACGTTGTCGAAGATTTAGCTCCTTCTGGGTGAAGATGTATTTGAGGCTCTTGTGGTCGGAGAAGATTTCGCTTCTTATCTCGTATAGGTAATGCCTCCAGACTTTTAATGCGAACACCACAGCACCCAACTCTAGGTCATGGGTTGCGTAGTTTAACTTATGTGGCTTCAATTGTCGTGATGCGTAGGCGACTACCCTGCCGTGCTGCATTAGTACGACTCCTAATCCTTTCAGCGATGCATCAACGTAGATTTGGAAGCCCTTAGTGCCTGAGGGGAGTGTCAGAATCGGAGCCGATATCAGTCGGTTCTTTAGTTCCGCGAACGCTGCCTCGCATTTGGGTGTCCATTGAAACGTCGTATCTTTCTTGGTAAGGGTGGTAAGGGGTAAGGCGATCTTTGAAAAACCTTCCACAAACTTGCGGTAGTAGCCGACGAGACCAAGGAAGCTCCTGATATCTGCTGCTGACTTAAGTGGTGGCCAGTCTCGTACTGCTTGTACTTTGGCCTGGTCTACTGCTACCCCGTTTTTGTTGATCGTGTGCTCGAGGAATCCGACTTCCTCCATCCAGAACTCGCACTTACCGAACTTTGCGAAGAGCGAGTGTTCTCGTAATTTGAGTAACACCATTTGGAGATGACTGGAGTGATCTGTTTTGTTCTTCGAGTAGATGAGTATGTCGTCTATGAATACTATCACAAAGTGATCCAGGAAGAGTTCGAATACTTCGTTCATTAGAGCCATGAAGGCGGACGGGACATTGGTCAACCCAAATGGCATC
This sequence comes from Dactylorhiza incarnata, assembly GCA_033032865.1. Lineage (NCBI taxonomy): Eukaryota > Viridiplantae > Streptophyta > Magnoliopsida > Asparagales > Orchidaceae > Dactylorhiza > Dactylorhiza incarnata. The sequence goes on along the minus strand of JAWHQI010000373.1, from coordinate 925,497 downwards.
ACCATGTATTCATAGAGCCCGTAGCGGGAGCTGAAGGCTGTCTTGGGAATGTCTTCTTCCCGTACGCGAAGTTGGTAATAGCCGGACCTTAGGTCCATTTTGGAGAAGACGGAAGCGCCTTGCAACTGATCAAATAATTCATCTATTCTAGTTAGTGGATATGTGTTTCGGATGGTGAGTTTGTTTAGTTCCCTGTAATCGATGCACAAACGTAATGATCCGTCCTTCTTCTTGACAAACAATACTGGGGATCCCCAGGGTGAGGTGCTCGGATGAACAAAACCTGCATCGATTAGCTCCTGTAATTGTATTTTGAGTTCGGCCAGTTCCTTCGGGGCCATCCGAAAGGTGCTCGGGATACTGGTCGTGCTCCGAGGGCTAGTTCAATCTAGAAGTCTACTTCTCGTTGCGGGGCAACCCTGGGAGGGATTTGGGGAAGACGTCTGGGAAGTCTCGGACTACAGGCATTTTGGTGAGTACTCGCGTCCTGTCCTCCATCTCGAAGTAGATTAGATACATATCCTCCTTTCGTCGGTCTGCTCTGACCGTTTGGGCGGATGTTAGAATGATGCGGGTGACAGATGGTATACCTGCAGGGTAATAGATTGCCCATTCGGGTTCTGGAGGTTGATCTCTCGGGTCGAGCAATTGATTTGGGCGTTGTGCTCGGCCAACCAGTCCATTCCTAGGATGATGTCAAATCCGGTTATTGCTAGAATAGTCGCGAAAATTTCGAATTCCACGTCCCCAGCATTGCCTGGAACGAACACTTCTCTGTGGATATCATGTCTGATCCGTCCGGGAGTTGTATTCGTATTGACATTCCTGACGATCGTACGGTGTTTCCTTTGTCTGCGATGAAATCTCGAGAGACGAAGGAATGGGTGGCACCAGTATCGAATAGCGTTTTAGTGGGATGACCTTCTACCAAAAGCAACCTTGGTAACATATATACATATATTATGATCACACGCTTTTTACAGATATATAGGAGGAGTGACTACATAGTTTAAACAAAAGGGCTATATCACATATCTCTACTAGATCATATCACCTCGGTCTAGCATCGCTAACGAAAATATATACCTATCACTACATCTAGTGCAGGTCCATGCTGAAGATCTAACGCGTATGCCTCAAGCGGTGCTGCTCTGCCCTGTCTGGCTTGGTCTCTCCTACCTGCAGGTCATCCTCTGTGACCTCCTCATCCTCGTCCCCTCTCTGTGGCTCCCTGTACTGCTCCTAATCCGGGCCTGCCTATAGCCTGAGGGCAGAAAGCTCGAATGTGCCCAGGCTGCTGGCAAAGGAAGCAGTTCCCAGCAAAGGGAACATCTCATCGTGCGGCTGGGGCGGGCTGAGGTGCTGGAGCTGGTCGGGGTGCTGGTGCTGGAGGTGCATATCGGGGCTGGGGTGTCTGCCCGTATGGCTGACGGCGGTGACGTTGTCTCCTATCCCGATCCTGTCTGCGAGGGTCTGTCCCTCTCTCTTTGTCCTGAGTCCGAGGAACGTCCCTATGTCCCCTTCACTGCTGGGCCACCATCCTCTGGTCCATCTCCAATGCTGCAACGTGGGTAGTGATCGTGTGGAAGGTCGACTGTGAGATCATGATCAATGCCTGTCGAAGGTCATCTCGTAGTCCCCGATAAAACCTAGCAGCTCTGTCCCTATCTGTAGTCGCCAAAGTCTCGACGAAATGAGCTAAGTGGATAAACTCTCGCTAGTACTCCGACACCGTCCTCTCTCCTTGTCGGATATGCAAGAATCGCTCCTGGAGAGCAACTCGGTCGGCGTCTGAAATGAATTGCTCCAGGAAGGCCTCAGAAAACTCTCCCTATAGGATTGTGCTGAGTGGTCGCCCTCTAAATGTGGAGTGGCTGGCTGCCCTCCACCAGTCTCGGGCATAGCCCTCTAGTAAGGTCACTACCAGGGACACTGCAGCCACAGCGGGGCACATCATACCAACTAGAAGCTCCTCTACCCTCTCCACCCTCTCCACCCACTCCTCTACCTGCATGGCAGACTCGGTGCCTCGGAAGATATGGGGCCTTAGCCCCCGGAAGATCGTCAGAATGTCAGTGGGCACGGTGGCCTGCTGGCGTGGTCGTAGGATGGCCATCTGAAAGGTGTCCAGCAAAGCTGTCAATGTCCGTCCCAAGTCGGTCTCGGTAAACGGGGATGCAGATGGATCGGCCGGGGCTGGTGGTGGAGTGGTAGGATGGTACTGATCCCTAGAGGAGGATCTTCCGTTACTGGACTCCGGTATCTGGAGAAGTAACAGACGAACATCAGTACTTGCAAAAATAAGGGAATTTTGCAGACCTGAATGAAACAAAAGCGGAAAGCATGTGGGTGTATGACTGTGCAGTCTAGGATCGTTAAACCTTAACCTAAGGGTCCACCAGGCTTCCGCTGCGTGGTTCGTCCCGAACCAAGAAATGGAACCTGGGAAGGGAGGATCTAAAGACTGCCCCATGTGGTCGGATCGTGGTAGCTCTGATCCATTTGTAAGATCCCCCCCCCCCCACCCCCCACCACCAAACTGAACCCGGTCCAGGGGAGGGGGTCTTACTGTCGAAGGACGTGTTGGATCTTATGCTGCCCTTAGAGGGGGGGGGGGGTGAATAAGGGAATACAATTCTTTTTATAAATTTTAAGATAATTACTAAGTTGTTTTTATTAATAATGATGACAATTTAGTAATAACAATTTGCAATAATGAAATTTTACGCCAATTGAGAGAAATCAAAGAAACAGAAATATAATCATGATTGCATTATATAAAAAAGAGTGTTTACAAAATTGATTTCAATATCGCTAGAAATCGGAGGCGTACAAAAGTGAATTTCTTTTCCTTTTCTATACCGACTTGTATCCCCACAAACCGGTTGGCTTTAGCCTATCCTTCCCCGGATATGGCCTCAAGCCGCTCTAGCCAATCCTTCCCCGGATATGGCCTCAAGCACCCCTAGATCTAATCCCCTAGACCTAGTCGCCAACTCACGCGGCGAATTCCCCCTAAGCCGCGCAAGGACCTAGTCGCCAAAAACAAGGCGATTTCACTACAAGATACAAATAAAGAAATGAAGTAAATAACAAGCAAACTCCCTCTTGAGATTTCTGCAGATGAGGATGAAGGATCGCGAAGCACAAGCGAGGTCGAAGCGATCGTTCTTTGGATGCATCGTGATGGCTTCCTTCTCCAGTATTTCTTCTTTGGCTTTGAGTGGGAGATGATGTTCCAGCAGAGTAGCAGCACGAGAGTTTGGGCACAAGTAATGTCTCTAGAAGGTCTAACCAAAACGAGAGAGCCCAGCCTTTTATAGAACTTGGAGCTAGCGCCTGCGGTAGCGTTCGTGTGGAGCGGTTGCGAAACCGTCGGCGGCGTGGCGCTGTACATGAACTGGAGATAGCGCCTGGCGGTAGCGATAGCGCTGGCGGTAGCGGGAGATAGCGCTGACGGTAGCGGTAGCGATAGCGGTTGCGAAACCCTCGATGCGCACGAACTCGAGATAGCGCCTGGCGGTAGTGATAGCGCTGGCGGTAGTGCTGGCGGTAGCGGTCGTGATAGCGCTGGCGTTAGCGATAGTGCTGGCGGTAGCGCTGCTCCTTTCAAAAATTTGTTCCAAGCTGCTTTCTACCTGTGGAGTATTGCACCTATAGTTCCTGCACACTATAAACACACTACAAGCAATATCAAATACAATATGTGATTTGTTATTCTCAAACAAAGGGATGTGACACACATGTCCAACAATCTCCCCTTTTGATAATAACAAATCCTCTAAGCAAGAAATCAACAATAGTATTTATAGATAAGTTAAGCAAGATAAAAGTGCAACTATAGTATATGATATGCATGATAATGTGCATACTCCCCTATCTTAATGCCCCCCTACATAAATGCAATTTTATGTATTACTCCCCATAAACGATAGATTACATGAAATATTCTCCCCTTAATCTTCTATATTTCTTCTATATAGATTTCTTCAATTAATCTCCCCCTTTTGGTATTATCAAAAGAAGGTGGGGTGAGGGTAGTAAGGAGGCATTTCTTAGAAATGATAAAGCATGATCGAGCTTTTGTAATATATGAAATGATAAAGAGTTTAAGCATTGTATATAAGATATTTCAAATAAAAAGAATAAGAGTTGTAAGCAAGCGGAAGATTATAATAAACATCTTTTTGTAAGCATGAAAATCATAAGTAGAAATATGAGTTTTGGTTCAAAAATTGAAAGATGTTTTAACCTTTTTGAAATCTCAATGTTTTTATTTTTATAAAAATACCAAGCATGAAATGATCATATCAAAGAGAGATTATACTACAATGTTACTTAATTTGTAAATTCAAGAAATACCAAAACATTGTAGAGATCATGCTAGGTTATCTAGTGCATTTTTATATAAAGAGTAGTATAGATAATGCATTAGAGTCCAATACTCATGAGAAGAAGTGGTATGAAAGATAATGATGTGCACATAAGTGTATTTTGGGCAATGTTAACAATTGATTTAAATCACAAAATACAAGACATATGCGAAGTAAAGTGCACAATAAAACACAAGTAAATTACTTTCACACACTTTTAATGCACATAGTTTTTAACAAAGTGGTGTAATAACCAAGGTTTGCACAAGTAACTTTACTATTCTTTCCAAGGTGCTCAACCTCACAATGCTTATGAAGACTTATCAGGAGGTTCAAGTAGTGCTTGGTGGAGTTATATTTGTCTACATATATATAATTTTTTGTTCATATTTGTGAGACAACATTCTCCGAATACACTTGTTTTGCAAACCAAAATTTTTAACTTACCACTTTTCTAAATTTCATAAGTGCAATTCAAATGTAGTGTAGGCAATAAACTTATGCAAGTTTTAATTCATTGCACAAATACAATACACAAGCAAGCATTTTTAGATTTAGACACACATGTTGATTACCAAAATAAGTGAGTGAGATGTATCATTATCAATCATAAACCATTTACTCATACTTAGAGGCATGCTAAGCTTGAATCTACACATTTTGCAATACAAGTGATGCACTTTAAATAGATATATCAAAGCATGATAAGCAAAACAATGTTCATAGTAATTTGAAAGAATATGTTTTAACATTGTAAATAATTCTAAATAATAGAATTCATACATGCTTGATATTGGCAATAAAGATCATACAGTTTTTTTGTTTTGAAATTTTTTAAGCACACAAACATATTTTTGTATTTTTGAATTTTGAATTTTTGTAGTTGATTTTTCATAATTTAAACAAAATAAAAATAAAATAGACAGTAACACAAAAATAAACTTGCACAAATAAACTAACATATTTTTGTTGAATTTTAGAAATTTTAAAAATCATAAAAATCACACACCCACGCTAGCGCCGGCGCTAGCGCTAGCGCTGGAAACAGTACACGATTTTTCAAGAATTTTAATTTTTTGATTTTTGATATTGGTTAGGGGTCTTAAGAGTAGTCTTATGCAGAAGTTTCGTAATTATCAGAGATGTCTTGATTGCTCAAATTGCATAAAACATTAGTGTTTATATGTTTTTCATCCTAAGATGTCTAAGACTCCTAATTCCAACCTTAACATTTGAAACCTTGCATCGGGAAGAGGTTTAGTGAATATATCAGCAAGTTGAGAGTCCGTGTCAATGAAACTAATCCTTACATTTTCCTTTTTAATGCGATCCCTTATAAAATGATGACGCACATCTATATGTTTGGATCTAGAGTGGTGTACCGGATTATTTGTGAGATCAATGGCACTTTTGTTGTCACATTTTAATTCAATAAGTTTTAGATGAAAACCAAAGTCCTCTAAAGTTTGGCTCATCCATAGAGCTTGAGCACAACAACTCCCTAATGCAATGTATTCGGCCTCCGTGGTGGAGAGTGCAACCGAATTTTGTTTCCTACTAGACCATGCAACTAATGAAAGTCCTAGAAAATGACAAGTACCACTAGTGCTTTTTCTATCAAGTGAACAACCGGCATAATCCGAATCGGAATAGCCATGCAATGTAAATGAATCATTATGTGGGTACCATAATCCTAATCTAGATGACCCAATGAGATATCTAAAAATTCGTTTTACCGCTTTTAAATGAGATTCTTTTGGATTGGCTTGAAATCTAGCACATAAGCATACGACAAACATAATATCGGGTCTAGTTGCACTAAGATAAAGTAGAGATCCTATCATACCTCTATATAAAGTTTGATCTATAGAAACTCCTGATTCATCTTTTCCTAATTTTAGTGATGCACTCATTGTTGTAGAAGCATGTTTAAGGTTTTCAAATCCAAAACGTTTAAGCATATCATGGACATATTTAGTTTGGCATACAAAGATACCATCAATTCTTTGTGATATTTGAAAACCAAGGAAATAAAAAAGTTCTCCTACAAGACTCATTTCAAACTCATTTTTCATCACTAAAATAACTTCTTTACACATCTCTTCATTAGTAGATCCAAAAATAATATCATCAACATATATTTGTAAAATAATTATATCATCATTATTGTGCTTAATGAAGAGAGTATTATCCGCACTTCCCATAATATAACCGTGCTTCAATAAAAATGAGGTAAGACTTTCATACCATGCACGGGGCGCTTGTTTTAAACCATAAAGCGTTTTTTCTAGTTTATAAACATGATTTGGAAATTTTTCATTAATAAAACCGGGGGGTTGTTCAACATAAACTTCTTCTTTTACAAACCCATTTAGAAAAGCACTTTTCACATCCATTTGAAATAGTTTTATTCTTTTAAAGCTTGCAAATGCTAGAAAAATTCTTATAGACTCCAATCTAGCAACGGGTGCAAAAGATTTATCAAAATCTATCCCCTCGATTTGAGAATATCCTTGTGCTACTAAGCGTGCTTTATTTCTAGATATTCTAGACTCACCATCTAATTTATTTTTGAAAATCCATTTTACACCTACAACCGGGTGATTAGATGGACTTTCTACTAATTTCCAAACATTATGTCGCTCAAATTATTCCAACTCTTCATTCATAGCCAAAAACCAAAATTCATCATTTAAAGCGGTTGTGACATTTTTTGGTTCAAATTCGGAAACAAAGCAAATATTTGAATAAGATTCATGAAGAGAAGAGCGAGTTCTTACCCCGATGGATGGTTCACCAATTATCAATTCCCGTGGATGATCCTTCGTGAATTTTAAGACGCTTGGAGGTACATATTCATCTTTCTTGGCCTCCTCTTCTTCTTCTTTGGAAGGTTCTTCATCACCATGCTCCAAAGGAGGTAATAGATCATCCTCTTTACCTGCGGAAAGTCTTTCTATACAAGGAACAAACTCATCAAATTTCACATTAATTGACACTTCAACTTTTTTAGTTCTTTTATTAAAAACTCTATAAGCTTTACTAGTTGAAGAGTATCCAAGAAATGTTCCTTCATCACATTTTTCATCAAACTTTCCCAAGCTATCTTTTGTATTTAAGATAAAGCATTTACAACCAAAAACTTTGAAGTAAGACACATTAGGCTTCTTTTGAAAATAGAGTTCATATGGTGTGAGATTTAAAGATGGGCGAAGCATGATTCTATTTATAACATAACATGATGTGTTTACGGCTTCGGCCCAAAAGGACTTAGGTAATTTATATTCACATAACATAGTGCGTGCTAGCTCTTGAAGTGTCCTATTCTTTCTTTCTACAACAACATTTTGTTGTGGTGTGCGTGGTGCGGAGAACTCATGTTTTATGCCTAACATATCACAATAAGAAGTAAATTTTTTATTTTCAAACTCTCCTCCATGATCCGAGCGAATGCATTTAATTTTTAAATCACTTTCATTTTGAATACGAGCACATAATTTTGAAAATTCACAAAACGCTTCGGATTTGGATGAGAGAAATATTGTCCAACAATATCTAGAAAAATCATCTATTAAAACATATGTATACAATCTACCACCAAGACTTGCGGTGCTAACGGGACCAAAGAGATCCATATGAATTAATTGTAAAGGTCTTGTAGTAGAAATAACATTTTTACTTTTGAAAGAGAATCTAGTAATTTTACCTTTTTGACATGGTGAACAGAGTGAAGGTAAATTTCCATTTAATCTAGGCAATCCTCTAATTAAATCTCTTTTGGCAAGTTTTACAATGAGCTTTGTGCTAGCATGTCCTAGCCTTCTATGCCAAAGATCAAGTTCATCATTTTTGGTAATAAAACATTCTAAAGATGATTTTGAAAGATTATGAAATGAAACAATATAAACATTGTGTATTCTTGGTGCAGTTAGTAAAATATTGTTTGTAATAGGATTAGATATTTTGCATAGATTAGTAGAAGATTCAAATAAAACATCTAATCCTTTATCACATAATTGGCTAATTGAAATAAGATTATGTTTTAGCCCTTTTATATAAAGAACATTTGATATAGTGAAGGATTCGTTACCAATTGTACCAATTCCCATGATTCTTCCTTTACCGTTGTCGCCAAAAGTCACAATCCCTCCCTTCTTCCTTTCTAGGCTAAGGAACTTTGATTTATTGCCCGTCATGTGCTTGGAGCATCCTGAATCTAAGTACCACACGTCTTCATTATCCTTAGCCTGCCTGCACATCTAGAAAGAAGATGAGAGTAAAGATCCGGATACCCAAGTGGAACCTCCCATAGGATAAGTGGAAGCCTTAGGTACCCATATTTGCTTTAAAGTATTTTGTTTTATTTTCCTGCAAGAACTAGTTGTGTGACCCAACCTATAACAGTTTGCACACGAAATAAAGGGGGTTGAGACCCTTTTCTGGAAAATTTTCTTGCTGGAATAATTTTGATTTACAGAAGGAAAGCATTTTGAAAAAGAAATTTCATGTTTCTGGTATGAGGTGCTAGCGCCGGCGTTAGTGGCTAGCGCCGGTCGATAGCCCTCACCTCGATATCCGAGCCCAAACTTTCCAGATCCATATCACTGGTACCCTAGAATCATTTCCAGTGATTTTTGGCCTATACAAAATTTTTTAATGGCCATGGTGAGATCATGAACTTGTGCTTTAAGTGAAGAATTTTCTTTCACAAGCATGACACACCTATTTTCAAAACCTTTTTTATTATTTTTGATTTGCAAAAGAGAGGCTTCCAATTTCCTTTCTAATTCCCCCTTCTCTTTTGTAAGAGTTTTGGCATGAGAGAGGGCTTTAGAAAGTGACTCTTCTATATCTTTTGCCAATTTTGTGGAGTGATCACATTCTTGGCAAGAAACCTTTTTCTTTTCTAAAACAATCACCTTTTTGGAAAGCTTTTGATTTTCTTTAATAAGAGATTCATTTTCACGATTTAATAAAATACTATCTTTCATATTTTTATCAAAAGCTTTGCAAGTTTCAAGAAATTCATTATACAATTCATCATAAGTGGGAGGAGTTTCCTCAGTGTCATTAGGAACACTGGTGTCGTCGCCGTCGTTTTCATGTCCCATGAGGCACATGTTTGCTTCCTCATCTTCGCTTGATGAAGAACCACTTGATTCTTCGGAGGAGGAAGAGTCATCCCATGTTCTAGCTTTTAGTACTTTCTTCTTCTCCTTCCCTTTGTGCCATTTTTCTTTCTTCTCCTTCAAGAACTTTGGGCATTGGCTGCGAATGTGCCCCGTCTTCCTACAATGATAGCATTCCGGTGGAGGTCTCTCTTCTTCATTGTCGCTCTCTTTTTCCTTCTTTGAAGATGACCCTTTCCATCTTTCACCCTTTTGGAAATATTTTCGAAAGGTGTTTCTCCTTTCCGCATTGCGCATGAACTTTCGGAAGTTCTTTACCAAAAGACTCTCTTCATCTTCATCCTCATCCTCTTGGCACTCCTTCTTTGATTTTAATGCCAACGCCTTCTTCTTTGGCTCCTTGTTGTATTCATCATGTTGGATTTTGAGTTCTACCTCATGGGTTTTGAGATTCCCAATGAGGCTCTCAACTTGGAGCGTCCTTAAGTTGTGCGACTCCGAAATAGCCGTCACCTTCGGGTTGAAATTTGGAGGAAGAGAACGAAGGATCTTACAGACCAAGTCGCCATTTGAGAAGGTCTTTCCAAGAGCTTTTGAGGCATTGACGATCTTGGTGAAGCGCGTGTACATACCATCAACATCTTCGCTTTCATCCATTCAGAAATTTTCATATTCCGACTCCAGTTGGAAAAGTTTGGAATCTTTAACCTGCGATGTACCTTCATGAGTAGCATCCAAATGATTCCAAATTTCATATGCAGTAGTACAAGCAGAAATTCTATTAAATTCGTTTCTGTCTAACGCACAAAATAGAGCATTCATGGCTTTTGCGTTATTTTTACATTTGAGTTTATCCCGATCATTTCTAGTTTTGGTTTTTAAACCGTTTGGAATAACTTAGGGTTTAGGGTTTAGGGTTTAGGGTTTAGGGTTTAGGGTTTAGGGTTTAGGGTAATTACTAAACCCTAAAACCCTAAACCCTAAACCCTAAACCCTAAACCCTAAACCCTAAACCCTAATAAATTTCTTTTTATAAATTTTAAGATAATTACTAAGTTGTTTTGATTAATAATGATGACAATTTAGTAATAACAATTTGCAATAATGAAATTTTATGCCAATTGAGAGAAATCAAAGAAACAGAAATATAATCATGATTGCATTATATAAAAAAGAGTGTTTACAAAATTGATTTCAATATCGCTAGAAATCGGAGGCGTACAAAAGTGAATTTCTTTTCCTTTTCTATACTGACTTGTATCCCCACAAACCGGTTGGCTTTAGCCTATCCTTCCCCGGATATGGCCTCAAGCCGCTCTAGCCAATCCTTCCCCGGATATGGCCTCAAGCACCCCCTAGATCTAATCCCCTAGACCTAGTCGCCAACTCACGCGGCGAATTCCCCCTAAGCCGCGCAAGGACCTAGTCGCCAAAAACAAGGCGATTTCACTACAAGATACAAATAAAGAAATGAAGTAAATAACAAGCAAACTCCCTCTTGAGATTTCTGGAGATGAGGATGAAGGATCGCTAAAGCACAAGCGAGGTCGAAGCGATCGTTCTTCGGATGCAGCGTGATGGCTTCCTTCTCCAGAATTTCTTCTTTGGCTTTGAGTGGGAGATGATGTTCCAGCAGAGTAGCAGCACGAGAGTTTGGGCACAAGTAATGTCTCTAGAAGGTCTAACCAAAACGAGAGAGCCCAGCCTTTTATAGAACTTGGAGCTAGCGCCTGCAGTAGTGGCTAGCGCCTGCGGTAGCGTTCGTGTGGAGCGGTTGCGAAACTGTCGGCGGCGTGGCGCTGTACACGAACTGGAGATAGCGCCTGGCGGTAGCGATAGCGCTGCCGGTAGCGGGAGATAGCGCTGGCGGTAGCGGTAGCGGTTGCGAAACCGTCGCTGCGCACGAACTCGAGATAGCGCCTGGCGGTAGTGATAGCGCTGGCGGTAGTGCTGGCGGTAGCGGTAGCGCTAGCGATAGCGCTGGCGTTAGCGATAGTGCTGGCGGTAGCGCTGCTCCTTTCAAAAATTTGTTCCAAGCTGCTTTCTACCTGTGGAGTATTGCACCTATAGTTCCTGCACACTATAAACACACTACAGGCAATATCAAATACAATATGTGATTTGTTATTCTCAAACAAAGGGATGTGACACACATGTCCAACAGGATGGCCACCTGCGCTTCCCAGATAGCAACGACCCACCCTCTCAAGCACTGGGTGGCCGCCTTGTCAGGCACAAGAATTATAATAACACATCAGAATCACATAGCGGAAGCAATAGAATAGGAAACTAAGAAAACAACTTATATTTACACAAGGGGAAAAGGCCGTGGCCTATTGTTTACATCAACTGCCTCGTGGGCTACATATAACCATAATAAAACACTCCTTAGCTAGCCTTAATAAAAAGAGGGGGTGGTGGCGCAGCCTGCATGCGCCATGCAGGTTTGCTGCACCACCTCCCCTGCCGGGGGAGCCTTCCCCGCCGCCCTAGCTGGGGCGTCGGGGAGGGGGCTAACCTCCGGTGGGGGTCCGGCGGCCTGGCGCCGCTGGCCGCCGGCGGGGTTGGCCTTTACCCCGTACAGGAAACGGGGAGGGAGGGGGGAAAACGGCGTGGGTGCCGTTGGAGGCGCGTCCTCCGGCGGCCCTGCCGCCTCCTCTCGTCGGAGCCAAGGTCCTCGGGTGGGGACCTGCTCCCCCAGCGCCACCACAGGCGCTGGGGGTGCGAGCCTCACAGCCAACCCCCACCCAAGCCTGGGTAAGGTTCAGGGTGGGGTTGGCGGCGCTCCGGCGACGGGGAGGTTGGCTTGCCTCAGAGAGGTGGGAAGGGGGAGGGAGAAGGTGGTCCACATGAGTTTGAGGGGTTCAGGAGGTCGAGGGCCGGGCGGCCATGGTGGGGAAGCGGTGGTAGCTCGGCTGGGAGGGGCTCCGGTGGTGCAGCTGGTCGGCAGGGAAGGGGGAGGTGGCTGGGAGGCGTGGGCTGGTAAGTGGGTCTGGCCTTTTTTTATAGGGAAGGAGGGAGGCCTCCCCTCTCCCTCCCTATATCCCCACGTGGGGTTAAGGGAGGGATGGGTGGGGGAGATATTTTCTCCCCCCCTCCCCTTCCCTTGCCCTAATAGGGGCTGCCTGTTCATGGGCAGCCCCCTCCCTTGAGGGAGGAGCCCCTCTTCCTCCCCCCCTTTTTTCTTCTTCGAGAAAATCAAGCGTGGGGGGGGGGGGGGGGGGGGAGGTTTGACCAAGGTCAACTCACGGTGGGGTCCCCCATGGTCCCGGGGTCCATTAGGGTTTACTGGGGTCGATTCCGAGTTTGTGTGCTTCGTATTTCGTACGTTGTGCCGGGGCAGTCTGCATAACCTAAAACTGACACACTTTCTGTATGACCTCAGATCGGAGTGCAACGAGTTCCGTGGCGCTCATATGGTTCATATGAGCCTGACAGAACTGACGGGGCTCGATTCAGAGTACGTCTGGCCACTTATTTATAATAATGTGGTTGCGACGCGCTACGACACTCAAAATGGTCATTTTCTCTAAACGACCTCGAATCGAGGTGCAACGAATTCTGTTGCGCTCGTATTGGTCATACTAGTCTACTGACGGAGGTCAGATCAGAGTACGTTTGGCCACTATTCCACAATAGTGTGGTTGTGGCGCGCTACGATACTCAAAATGGTCGTTTTCTCTAAACGACCTCGAATCGAGGTGCAATGAATTCCGTTGCGCTCGTATTGGTCATACGAGTCTAACGGAACTGACAGAGGTCAGATCTGAGTATGTTTGACCACTATCCAACAATAGTGTGGTTGTGGCGCTCTACGATACTCAAAATGGCCGTTTTCTCTAAACGACCTCGGATCGAGGTGCAACGAATTCCATTGTGCTTGTATTCATCATACGAGTCTAACGAAACTGACGGAAGTCAGATCGGAGTACGTTTGGCCACTATTCCACAATAGTGTGGTTGTGGCGCGCTACGATAATCAAAATGGTCGTTTTCTCTAAACGACCTCCAATCGAGGTGCAACGAATTCCATTGCGCTCGTATTGGTTATACGAGTCTAACAGAACTGACGGAGGTCAGATCGGAGTACGTTTGGCCACTATTCCACACTAGTGTGGTTGTGGCGCGCTACGATACTCAAAATGGTCGTTTCCTCTAAACGACCTCGGATCGAGGTGCAACGAATTCTGTTGCGCTCGTATTGGTCATACGAGTCTAACGGAACTGACGGAGGTTAGATCGGAGTTTCCTAGTACAGTATCCCTTAATCGTGTTACTTCCTACCTTTGGGGTCTACTTTATTGGGTCCCAATAAAAGTCGGGATGTTACACATTCCTCAGGAAATGTATCATCAATGTCCTACTCCAAAAGAGCTTCCGAATTGGGATTCTCCAACTGAGAAAGATGACCCGCCGCTAAGTTTTTCGCTCCCTTTTTTCCCGGATCTCCAAATCAAAATCTTGTAGGAGCAAGATCCACCTAATCAACCTTGATTTGGCATCAGTTTTAGCTAGCAAATAATGTAAAGTCGAGTGATCGGTAAAAACAATTACTTTAGATAAAGTATATAGGAACGAAATTTATTAAATGCAAAAATAACGACTAAAAGTTCCTTCTCAGTAGTGGTATAATTTTGGTGAGTGTTTTGCACGCATAATATATAAGATGAAAATTTTTATTTATGCGTTGTCCTAAGACCGCACCTAAGGTAAAACTACTTGCATCGAACATAATTTCAAAAGGGAAATTCCAATTGGGAGCTATCATAATTGGCGCGTTGATAGGTTTTTCTTTAATTATAGAAAAAGATTGTAAACAATTTTCGTCAAAAATAAATGACGCATCTTTTTTCTAATAGGTAAGTAAGGGGCTTAGTTATTTTAGAAAAATCTTTTATGAACTAGCGATAGAAACCGGCATGCCCAAAAAAGCTTCTTACGACCTTAACGTTAGAAGGAGGAGGTAGTTTTTCAATAGTTTCAATTTTAGTTTTATCTACCTCTATTCCCTTATTTGAAATTTTATGGCCAAGGACCAAACCTTCAGGTAACATAAAATGACACTTTCCCCAATATAACACTAAATTAGTGTCCTCGCATCTTTGGAGAACACAAAAAGGGTGTCCAAACAAATATCAAACGAATCTCCAAAAATGGAGAAATCGCCCATAAACACCTCCATTATATCCTCTAAAAGTGCACTGTAACTCCTCTGAATATTCTTTAGAGAGGGGTGAATAGAGTTGTAAAAACTTTTCACAAAAATATATGCACAGAACAATAATAATTCTAATTACTAAGCATCCAGAAATCTAAAAATCCAACCAGAATAAATTAATCACAGAGTAATAAAAAATAATTAAGGGACAACACAGAAAATTTGCACAACACAGATGAGACAAGATCTATAGTGGTTCACCAAAATATGGGTACTCCACTCTTCTACCACCTTGGTAGGAATACACTATCCAGTGTCCGAGTCTTTTGATTAGGAGACTCTTAGAACCAGAGTCCAAGTCTTTTGTTAAGGAGACTTTTAGAACCAAGCTAGATCTTTTGATAAGGAGATCTTGAACTAAAACTAGATTTTTGTTTATAAGGAGATCTTGAACCACTGAATCATTTGAAGAGAGATTCTAAGGACTTTTTACTCAGTTTTACAGAAAGAGAAAATAGAGTAAAGAAGGAGAGGAAATTGAAGATGGTTCTTCTGTGAATGAATCATCATGCAGTAGTCAATGAGGATTAAGATACTTAGTGTTTTTCTAGATCTTTTCTTCAGAGAATGAATCCTTGCTTGAGAGAGATGCAAGGATTGTGTAAGCCCTGATCCAGTTGATGATCTCTGTACAATCTGTATGCTTCTTGCAGAAAGAGGAAGAAGAAGAAGAAGCCTTGTATTTTTCTGTATAGAGATCAGTCGTATTCTGTTAGAGAGAAAAGCTTGAGAAGAAGAGGACAACCAAATTATCGTTGTCTCTTTTTAATTCTGTATGCTTATTCTTCTATCGAATAGAGATGAATGAATCAAAGGAATCAATTCAGGCAATCAATACATTGATGTCCTCCTCGCAGATCACAAGACCTTTCTTAACCTTCCTTGTCAGCAAGGTTTAGAAGGGGGGAAATATTCTAGAGGAGGAAGTGTCTGCTCAAGAAGGGGAAACTGTTCAAGAAAAGAAAATGCCAGCTCAAGCGGGGGAGGCTGTTCAAGAGGGGGAGATTGCTGCAGATCAGGAGAGGCCAGCATAAATCCAGGGGGAGATGCATGCATCAACCCAAGGGGAGCTCCTCATAGCTGATGAGCAGATCATAAAAGATGTCACCACAATTGCTCAAAAAGCTATCCATATTGCTGAAGATGTTGCATCACTTCAGGGGGAACTTCACAAAGAGGATGACAAAATTGCTGAAGAGGAGAAAGAGAAGAATGATGTCAGGGCTACTAAGGAGGAGGAGCCTCTCATATTTCCACCAAGAAATGTGCCAACACAGGTCTTCTCCAGAAAAAGAAAAGCTTCTCAAAAAGATCAGTAAAAATCAGGTGTAAATTTTGTTAAGATAAATAAGTGAAGATTGTTGGGAAAATCATCCTCTGGATTTATCTTACAAATTATGTAAAAGTGATTTCATCATCTAGGATTCATTACCCATGATGTATAGTAAGGGTTAAATGGTCATTAAATATCCTAGGATGTCTCACTCTTATTAGAGTCTCAAAATCCAGTAAAAAAGAGTGCGAAATTCAGTTGAATTAATTATGCGTCGAAAAGAATTTGATGCAGCTTCGACTACAAGTCAAAGTAACTTTGAATATAAGTAAAGATAACTCGGACTTAGTGTCGATGCGATATTGGAAGTCGACGCAAAATCGATTTATATTCGACGCAGAAGCTTGAGTCAGTCAAAGCAACAATTGAAGTCGACGCAACTTCGAATTATATTTGACGCACAAGTCAGAGGCTAAAGTCCATGTCTTCATCTCGATGGATTCGTCGATAAGAAATCGACGCAAAGTCGATATCAAAGTTCACTTCAAATCAGAGGAAGATTTCAAAGCAGCTTCTATTAGAACTCAGAGGTGCGTCGATAAGAAGGCAAAGTTATTAGACACAACGTCGAATACAGACACAAATTTAGAATACTTTCTGGAATAGATTCTGAAGCTTATTCATATGATATAAATAGAAGTTATTCGAATTCTAACGGGTCATACATGAACAAGAAGAGAAAGAAGTATTTTAGAGATTCAATAATGATATATTTGAAAGTTATTCAAAAGGATTTTGATGGGCTATCAACAGAAATAGAAATAGAGCAAGACTACCTTTTGGACATTCTAACTAGGGAAACAACAAAAGAGGAAAGTCATTCATCTCTATTCGATAGAAGAATAAGCATAAACCAGAATAAATTAATCGCAGAGTAATAAAAAATAACTAAGAGACATCACATAAAATTTGCACAGCACAGATGAGACAAGTTTCATAGCGGTTCTCCAAAATATGGGTACTCCACTCTTCTGTAAGACCCCATTTTTTTTTTTTGCAAAAACCACCGGGTCTTAGGCCCAGAACCGCCGCTTTGGGTGACACCTTCGCTCGGGAAGGTCGCCACTACAAAACGCCGATCCTGCGGGCCAAATCGATCACGAAGAAAAGTACATTATGGAGAAGACAAGTCCACAGAATCAATATGAAATACAATGTCCACATGATATAACTGAATAAAAGAAAACAAGGGTTATAATAATAAAGAGGGGCTCTTGCCCTGTACATCATATCTTCACTACAAGATCACTCGCGGAAGCTAACTACTAATCACTCACAGATCCTGAATCCTGTGCTCCTGAACTAGTCTGGCCCGCCTCCGTCTGCTCCGGCCTCTGGTGTTGCCGCGTCTCCTCGAACCCCTAAAATGATATGGTCCACCGACTGTTAGTCAAAAAGACTAAGCCTTATGTTCCCCACCCCACCCCCAATGGCTCCTAGGCACCGTATGGGGAGGAGGAAGCAGAGGACATTCAAGGGGTAATACAAAAGCAGGTGACGGCGGATCTACAACTACACAGGTGTATATATATATGAAGCAGTAAATAAGCATTGTAAAGTGCATGTAAAGAACAGTAAGCAGTATATATAATGACAAGCGAAGTAATATAAAAGTAACCATGGATTTATAGGAATGTCCATACAAACCTATAGACCAAGGGGTCGTTTAGCAGGGCCTACCGTATAAGAAGTCCCATAACCGACTTATACGTTAGGGGTAGGTTGAATGCAATGATTATGCTATGATATGCAAAGTATGCTGTTATGCTATGTTCATACAAGTGCAACTCACTCACTACGACTCTATGCGCATAGACCTTTAGTTCCCCCTTTTTGGAGCGAGCTAGACTCCCAGGATACTCCCGTAGTGGCAAACGGAAGCGGTGGGTTGGGCCTCGCCCACCTCTAGGTTGGTATTCACACTACCTAACCTAGACCTATTGTACGCCTCCACTAAACCCGCGGAGCGTCTGCGTACTCTTGCTGACTGGACCGCCAGACTTTCAAGGCTAAGTGTAAATACCACACTCGCCGAGTCAACGTATTGACGTCGGTGTGAACGACCGTTCAATACCGAAGACCCACCACCTTCAATGCACAAGCAACATGTTCTACTTCCTATCTCTGAGCCATAAGCTCCCCGGGCTAACCCGCCCGCCATCAATAACCTTCCGAGCCATAAGCTCCCGGGGCTAACCTGCCCGCCATCAATAACCTTCCGAGCCATAAGCTCACCAGACTAACTAGTCTGCTGCTACAACCACCGAGCCCACCGCTCGTACAACCAAACCAACTAAACTCCCGAAACCACAGGGTGTGGATGAGTGTGTTATTAGTTAATACCCATAAGGAAACCACTTTAATACTTTACCTGATCTAAACCTAAGGCTTAAGACACTAAAGGGACAAGACGATCTTTCGTCAATCCCAGGACGACCTACCCCAAGGGTGGCACCCCACCACCCTAGGACTCTTCAAACCCTAATTAACTCCAGGGATACTCACATAGTCATATGATCACCATTAAACTCTCACATCTCCAATCAATATACCCCAATTTGACCTATAACTCCAAAATTGTCAAATTGCTAAACACAGACCACCCTTAACGTTTTGATGCTCATAAAGGGAGGTACATTAAATAATCAACTCTATGACACAATATCTTTATTGGGGGTCCATGCTACTTATTTAAGGTCAATTCCAGAGTCTCACAATTTTCCCAACATTATTAGTATTTAAAATAATTTTCCAAATATACAACTTTCTAAGGTTTGAACTACAAGTGCACTCTTCTGACTTCCAATGCCTACCCAACTTTTTACATAAATCAAGGGTACCTAATAATCAGTAGATATGAATTTGTAGGGAATTCCAGCAAGATTGACTATTATTAAAAATTCCAAAACCCATTTATTTCCAATAAATTCCAAAGGAGGTACCCACATATGATCTCCAAACCTTATGCAAATTTATACAGAGGTGACTCATACTAAAATATTCAGTCCTACCAAGTTTGACCATGTACCATAAAGGCTACAATTGTAATTTCTACCAAGGATATATTTGCAAATAATTCCAAATTGAACTAGAGGTACCAAAAATATTAATCCATAAATTATGAGAAATATACTGTGGGTTCATAATGGTATGAAATGTCATCCAGCAAAGTTTCATGCAATTACAGAAAACTAACACCCTAAAATTGTTCATCCCAAAAATTGTCAACAATATGAATAATTACAATTTGGACCTCCAAAAGTTTTCCAATGGTTCTAATAAAATCTCCACGGGTCAATAACATCAAAACTAAGTTTGTGTCAGAAGATGGTTAATCATTAAGTATTATTTCTTCCTAAATCCCAAAACCCTAAATATTTACAAATCTACCCAAGGATTTATTACCTAGGTTTGGCAACTCCAAACCCCACCAATTTCTCACAGTAGCATTCTATGGTCACCAAGATCATCTCACCAAAATTTCCAGTCATACCATTAAGGTTTGACCCCTCTTCCTTCATTGGCCTCTAATTGCACCCCTTTAGGGTTTAACCTAGGGTTAGGGTCAAAACTTCTCCAAATCCACCCAAACTTCTTGTGAGGGTATTATAAGACTCATAGAGCTCAGAGGAGTCCATTACACACCTTTCCAAGGACAAACACTCCCAAGTCCTTCACAAGCCCAAATTCCACTCCATAGGGATCAACCCTATGGCCTTGAGCAAATCAACTCTAATGCTCACAAATCTTCATCATGGGGTCTCAAATTGACCCCACTGACCTTCCCAAGAAGACTCAAGTCTCTATGGGCCCATTTGACCAATGGTTCTCTTCTTGGCTAAATGCACCCCAAGGTGCTCCAACCCCATGTCCTAGGGCAAACCAACTCCCCATGGCCCCATAACTCTATTGGAGGTGATTAGGGTGATATTAGGGCAGTGGCCAAAATCCCACTCCAATAGGAGGTGGTTTGACCATGAAAAATCCCAAATAGCCCTTATTCACAAATTTCCCTTAAATGGACAAATCTTTGGCCTAATGATTACCTAATTAAATGAACTCCAAATGAGTTGAGATTTTAACCATGGGTTTATCATGACCCTAATAACACCCCACCAAAATTTGGTGGTGATTGGAGGTCATTTGACCCTCCAAATAATTTATGCAAGGATTATTAAATTTCTACAAAAACTTTAGAGAAATGTTCTCCTCAAATTCTCATTTTTGGATATGTTATAACCCTAGGTATGACTCACTACCAATCCAAATTTCAAGTCATTTGGACTAGTGGTTTGGTGTGGGCACCCTGTCAAAGTTCAGTCAAACTTTGCACTAGAATGGATGCTCAGGTCAAACCAGGACCCCAAATTGGGTGAAATCAATTTTGAAATAAACTTTAGGCTAATACCTACAACTTTCATATAGAACATTTTCTCTGAAAGTACCTCCAACTAATTTCTAAAATTAAAACCAATAACAGCCTATATTTACCTTTATAAATATATAATTAAAATTATGTATTCAATTTATATTGGGCTGATCCGACGGCTCAGGGATCGTGTTCTTCCCTGAGCCGACGGTCAGCGACAGCCCGCGCTGGGCGATGTTGGAGGTTGAGTTCCCGGCCACCCAAGTCCATTCCCGGCCGGCCAATGCCACCACCACCTCCGTTGAGGTGGTGGCCGGCGATAGGAGGGGTTTGGCCGGCCGGTGGTGGCCGGAGTAGGGTGTTTAGGTAGGAAAATTTAAGCTCAAAAAATGGAGATTTCGGCCGACCGATCTAGGATCAATTGAACCCAGATCTTGCAGGCAATAGAAGGGGATCTACCCATTGAAAGAAGGATGAAGAACCAGACCTGTCTTGGGGGGTTTAGATGCTCCGACCGTCGACCACCATTGCTCCTCCTTGGAGATTTCGGCACCATCCAAAACCTAGCATAGACAGTCCAATCCTTTCAGGGAAGGGGGGGGGGGGGGGGGGGTTCAACTCCTCTCTCCATTATGAAGCTAATGGGAGAGTCAATTTAATGGGAGGAGGGTTCTAACTCCAAAAGCCATTAATGGCCTCCTCATCTTCCTTCCCAAGGCTGGCCCTATACATCCCCCTGCCTCAATTACTCCTGGAAACTGCTGGAAACTCCTCTAAATCGCTAGAGGAGATGAATGGGTGTGTCAATGGGGGAGGCCAAGGGGTGTAGCTCCATAATGGCCATGAATGACCTCTCTTTCTCTTCCCAAAATTGGGGAAAACCTCCATTCTCTCTCTCCTACTCACCATGGCCGATTTTTCCCTCTCTCTCATGTTTAATATCAGTCTACTAGGCTGGTCAAGTGGTCAATTTGGGCTTAGCCCAAAGGGATTGGGCTAGGTTTAAGAGATTTGACCTAATTTGGGCAAGTTTGACTTTTGGTCAAATTGAGCAATTGGGTGACCCTAGGATGGGGCTTTTGGGTCCATTGGATTCCAAATTAGGTTTAGAAACTACTGGTGGGGTCAATTTGGTCACATGAGTCTTAGTTGACCCAATTTAAGTTGATTTGACCAACACAGGTTAAGTTGACTTTGGTCAAATTGAGCCCTAGGGTTGACCCAGTCATGGGGCTTTTTGGTCCACTGGGTCCCCTATGATATGATAACCCTAAGGGTAGGGTCAATTTAACATGGTGATGGTCAATTAGGGCACTTTGTGAAGAATTGCCACTTTTGACCCAAAAAGGGCATTTTGGTCAATTTGCACCACTGGGGGTCCCATGATGGGGCTTTTAGGTCTACTAGGTCTCTTATGATATTTTTGATCTAGATGTGTGGTCAATTTGGCATGGTGAAGGTTAATTGACTCTAATTAGGCTACTTTGACCAATTTAGGGTTAGAGTTGACTTTGGTCAATTTGGCCTCTTTGGTTGACCCCAATGGGCCCTTGGTGCCCTAAGGTGACCCCTAATGGGTTAGCGATACTATGGTGGAGTCAAATGGTCAAGTTGAGGCCCTAAAGTCCAACCCTAAGCTTGGTCACTGGAAATTGTTATTTGCAGTCCAATGCACTTTCAACCCTAATCTTGCCTATGTTAAAGGGATTTCTACACTACCAAGGCCTTGTCATGACCTGGTCAAGATAGATTCACCTGGGGGGTCTAGCTGTCTAGGGGATGTTACAAATCCCAATAAACAAAAAAAATAATTTCGTCCTCGAAATTCAGGTTAGGCTTGCGGGGTTTTCACCGCGAGTGACTGAACGTAACATCCCCTAAGGATTGACGTTATTCCTGGCTCGGAGAGCACTGACTATCTATGCCACACAAGCTCTAGTGGCTCCAAGTTGTGCTCCTCCTGACCCCAATTTTACCACATGTCTTAACCTCTGGAATCTTCTTGCGTCGCAAGACTCATACCGTCGTATCATCTATCCTGACCGGGGTGACCTAGCTACCTTGCTCAATCTATCCTCGAACTTCCACTCTAACCTGGGCAGACTCTTATGCCTCTAAAGTTTTCTTCTCGCATTCAATTTCTTTTCATGTACGTCCGAGTAATCAATCGTCTCCAATCTACAACTTTTCTAGTTCCTACTATTGATGGAACTAATCAAATCGTCTAGCGTCCCAATCATCCTTAACTTTTAATGGGGGGTGCACTTGTGAACTTTTATGAGTATATGCTAACCAATCATACTAGTAAGATGACTCCGATCATTTTCCACGTGGAGTTTGAGTCATAAAGAGCAAAATTTTGACACCTTAGGGTTTTTCACAAGTCAATTTTTATCAAGGAAAAATCATCATGTTTATCTCTCCAAAATCCTGTCACTTCCACTTATGCTAGTCTTGATCCCTCTCAAATGGTCCAAAGCAAGACAAACTTAGATCATCCTTACCATAGTGAAATCAAACACTATATTCCAAATCCAACAAGTCATCGACTCAGATCTCTGGTTATTTATCATCAAAGCTTACAAGGTATAAAGCTATTATTGTAGATAAAATTTCAACCATGACAGAGTGTGATTTTAACAAATCATAAGTTGATCACTTCCGAATTTCCCCCAACCACAAGAGTTTTCAAATTTAACTACAACTTGTAAGATCTAATTTCCGCCCTTAACTTCTATACTAGGACATCAACATCCTCAAATGATTAATCCTAGCGACTTTACAATTCCCAAGACTCAACTAAGGGCAAGTTGTTGTCCGACCCAAATGATGTCTATCCATTGCCCTGGTACTTCTACCGGTCATCATTCCAAACATACAGTTACACCGTCTCATCTTCTTTTAAGTAACATTGAGTAAGATCGACTTCAAAATCATAGTGTTCACGACACAAAATTTCTAACTTAAGTTTAAGGGAAATCTAAGTCCGCCGTTAATTCGCCCAATAAACAAAAGGTACGCCCCAAAAAACAAAGGACAAGCCCCCAATAAACAAAAGATAAGCCACTATCTATTTTGGGCTGAGTATCTTCAGTATCACCAAGTTATATTCGTCCCAAGTATGCAAATAATTCTTAGGGCATACAACCTTAGACTTGGGGTTCTATCTTGGGGCTCATTGGTATGCTCCACACCTTAGACTCTTCTAGGTACCTTCTACGCAACCTTAACAGGGTCAATATTTGACCTAATCTCAAACGGGTCTCTTATGAACTTGAATTCTTATCCAACCCTCGGTGTTTGTCGTGGTGGTTGTCTTAATGTAATCACGTCACGGATACGAGGATTAAGTCTGCAAGTCTCACACCATTCTGCTTATGTGTCAATCTCTCTTTCTCTAGCCTCTTTTGGGTATCTTCGTACCTTCACCAAAAGTTATACTTACGACCTATTTCAGACTAGGTCATGGTATGAATTGTCAAAGTAAGTCACGTGTCCTAGTGGGGTTGAGTCTAACTCATTGACTAAAAGACTATCTAAAGAGATCTTTGTTGCCGGAAGTATTCCCTGCTGGGGGCAGGGTTCGCCGCAGGCTACAAAAGAAAACTTGACGCTCGTAGGGAAAAATAACTAAGAAGATTCAGTTAAAAGTAGACTTTTTCATGTGATTTCCCCATATGGGCACACCACTGCTTCCGCTGCTTAGTTTGTCCTCAAACTAAACTCGCGCGGGGTGGCCCAGGGTTTGTGGACTTCTTTTCTTCAGATCGAGGTTTGCTTTGATACCACTTGTAAGACCCCTTTTTTTTTGCAAAAACCACCGGGTCTTAGGCCCAGAACCGCCGCTTTGCGGTGACACCTTCGCTCGGGAAGGTCGCCACTACAAAACGCCGATCCTGCCGGCCAAATCGATCACGAAGAAAAGTACATTAAAGAGAAGACAAGTCCACAGAATCAATATGAAATACAATGTCCACATGATATAACTGAATAAAAGAAAACAAGGGTTATAATAATAAAGAGGGGCTCTTGCCCTGTACATCATATCCTCACTACAAGATCACTCGCGGAAGCTAACTACTAATCACTCACAGATCCTGAATCCTGTGCTCCTGAACTAGTCTGGCCCGCCTCCGTCTGCTCCGGCCTCTGGTGTTGCCGCGTCTCCTCGAACCCCTAAAATGATATGGTCCACCGACCGTTAGTCAAAAAGACTAAGCCTTATGTTCCCCACCCCACCCCCAATGGCTCCTAGGCACCGTATGGGGAGGAGGAAGCGGAGGACATTCAAGGGGTAATACAAAAGCAGGTAACGGCGGATCTACAACTACACAGGTGTATATATATATGAAGCAGTAAATAAGTATTGTAAAGTGCATGTAAAGAACAGTAAGCAGTATATATAATGACAAGCGAAGTAATATAAAAGTAACCATTGATTTATAGGAATGCCCATACAAACCTATAGACCAAGGGGTCGTTTAGCAGGGCCTACCGTATAAGAAGTCCCATAACCGACTTATACGTTAGGGGTAGGTTGAATGCAATGATTATGCTATGATATGCAAAGTATGTTGTTATGCTATGTTCATACAAGTGTAACTCACTCACTACGACTCTATGCGCATAGACCTTTAGTTCCCCCTTTTTGGAGCGAGCTAGACTCCCAGGATACTCCCGTAGTGGCAAATGGAAGCGGTGGGTTGGGGGGCCTCGCCCACCTCTAGGTTGGTATTCACACTACCTAACCTAGACCTATTGTACGCCTCCACTAAACCCGCGGAGCATCTGCGTACTCTTGCTAACTGGACCGCCAGACTTTCAAGGCTAAGTGTAAATACCACACTCGCCGAGTCAACGTATTGACGTCGGTGTGAACGACCGTTAAATACCGAAGACCCACCACCTTCAATGCACAAGCAACATGTTCTACTTCCTATCTTTGAGCCATAAGCTCCCCGGGCTAACCCGCCCGCCATCCTTCCGAGCCATAAGCTCCCCGGGCTAACCTGCCTGCCATCAGAAACCTTTCGAGCCATAAGCTCCCCGGGCTAACCTGCCCGCCATCAATAACCTTCCGAGCCATAAGCTCACCAGACTAACTAGTCTGCTGCTACAACCACCGAGCCCACCGCTCGTACAACCAAACCAACTAAACTCCCGAAACCACAGGGTGTGGATGAGTGTGTTATTAGTTAATACCCATAAGGAAACCCCTTTAATACTTTACCTGATCTAAACCTAAGGCTTAAGACACTAAAGGGACAAGACGATCTTTCGTCAATCCCAGGACGACCTACCCCAAGGGTGGCACCCCACCACCCTAGGACTCTTCAAACCCTAATTAACTCCAGGGATACTCACATAGTCATATTATCACCATTAAACTCTCACATCTCCAATCAATATACCCCAGTTTGACCTATAACTCCAAAATTGTCAAATTGCTAAACGCAGACCACCCTTAACGTTTTGATGCTCATAAAGGGAGGTACATTAAATAATCAACTCTATGACACAATATCTTTATTGGGGGTCCATGCTACTTATTTAAGGTCAATTCCAGAGTCTCACAATTTTCCCAACATTATTAGTATTTAAAATAATTTTCCAAATATACAACTTTCTAAGGTTTGAACTACAAGTGCACTCTTCTGACTTCCAATGCCTACCCAACTTTTTAAATAAATCAAGGGTACCTAATAATCAGTAGATATTAATTTGTAGGGAATTCCAGCAAGATTTACTATTATTAAAGATTCCAAAACCCATTTATTTCCAATAAATTCCAAAGGAGGTACCCTCATATGATCTCCAAACCTTATGCAAATTTATACAGAGGTGAATCATACTAAAATATTCAGTCCTACCAAGTTTCACCATGTACCATAAAGGCTATAATTGTAATTTCTACCAAGGATATATTTGCAAATAATTCCAAATTGAACTAGAGGTAGCAAAAATATTAATCCATAAATTATGAGAAAAATACTGTGAGCTCATAATGGTATTAAATGTCATCCAGCAAAGTTTCATGCAATTACAGAAAACTAACACCCTAAAATTGTTCATTCCAAAAATTGTCAACAATATGAATAATTACAATTTGGACCTCCAAAAGTTTTCCAATGGTTCTAATAAAATCTCCCGTGGTCAATAACATCAAAACTAAGTTGGTGTCAGAATATGGTTAATCATTAAGTATTATTTCTTCCTAAATCCCAAAACCCTAAATATTTACAAATCTACCCAAGGATTTATTACCTAGGTTTGGCAACTCAAAACCCCACCAATTTCTGACAGTAGCATTCTCTGGTCACCAAGATCATCTCACCAAAATTTCTAGTCAAACCATTAAGGTTTGACCCCTCTTCCTTCATTGGCCTTTAATTGCACCCCTTTAGGGTTTAACCTAGGGTTAGGGTCAAAACTTCTCCAAATCCACCCAAACTTCTTGTGAGGGTATTATAAGACTCATAGAGCTCAGAGGAGTCCATTACACACCTTTCCAAGGACAAACACTCTGAAGTCCTTCACAAGCCCAAATTCCACTCCATAGGGATCAACCCTATGCCTTGAGCAAATCAACTCTAATGCTCACAAATCTTCCTCATGGGGTCTCAAATTGACCCCACTGACCTTCCCAAGAAGACTCAAGTCTCTATGGGCCCATTTGACCAATGGTTCTCTTCTTGGCTAAATGCACCCCAAGGTGCTCCAACCCCATGTCCTAGGGCAAACCAACTCCCCATGGCCCCGTAACTCTCTTGGAGGTGATTAGGGTGATATTAGGGCAGTGGCCAAAATCCCACTCCAATAGGAGGTGGTTTGACCATGAAAAATCCCAAATAGCCCTTATTCACAAATTTCCCTTAAATGGACAAATCTTTGGCCTAATGATTACCTAATTAAATGAACTCCAAATGAGTTGAGATTTTAACCAGGGGTTTATCATGACCCTAATAACACCCCACCAAAATTTAGTGGTGATTGGAGGTCATTTGACCCTCCAAATAATTTATGCAAGGATTATTAAATTTCTACAAAAACTTTAGGGAAATGTTCTCCAAAAATTCTCATTTTTGGATATGTTATAACCCTAGGTATGAATCACTACTAATCCAAATTTCAAGTCATTTGGACTAGTGGTTTGGTGTGGGCACCCTGTCAAAGTTTAGTCAAACTTTGCACTAGAATGAATGCTGAGGTCAAACCAGGACCCCAAATTGGGTGAAATCAATTTTGAAATAAACTTTAGGCTAATACCTACAACTTTCATATAGAACATTTTCTCTGAAAGTACCTCTAACTAATTTCTAAAATTAAAACCAATAACAGCCTATATTTACCTTTATAAATATATAATTAAAATTATGTATTCAATTTATATCGGGCTGATCCGACGGCTCAGGGATCTTCTTCTTCCCTGAGCCGACGGTCAGCGACAGCCCGCGCTGGGCGATGTTGGAGGTTGAGTTCCCGGCCACCCAAGTCCATTCCCGGCCGGCCAATGCCACCACCACCTCCGTTGAGGTGGTGGCCGGCGATAGGAGGGGTTTGGCCGGCCGGTGGTGGCCGGAGTAGGGTGTTTAGGTAGGAAAATTTAAGCTCCAAAAATGGAGATTTCGGCCGTCCGATCTAGGATCAATTGAACCCAGATCTTGCAGGCATTAGAAGGGGATCTACCCATTGAAAGAAGGATGAAGAACCAGACCTGTCTTGGGGGGTTTAGATGCTCCGACCGTCGACCACCATTGCTCCTCCTTGGAGATTTCGGCACCATCCAAAACCTAGCATAGACAGTCCAATCCTTTCGGGGAAGGGGGGGGGGGGGGGGGGGGGGGGGTTTCAACTCCTCTCTCCATTATGAAGCTAATGGGAGAGTCAATTTAATGGGAGGAGGGTTCTAACTCCAAAAGCCATTAATGGCCTCCTCATCTTCCTTCCCAAGGCCGGCCCTATACATCCCCCCTGCCTCAATTACTCCTGGAAACTCCTCTAAATCGCCAGAGGAGATGAATGGGAGTGTCAATGGGGAGGCCAAGGGGTGTAGCTCCATAATGGCCATGAATGACCTCTTTTTCTCTTCCCAAAATTGGGGAAAACCTCCATTCTCTCTCTCCTACTCACCATGGCCGATTTTTCCCTCTCTCTCATGTTTAATATCAGTCTACTAGGCTGGTCAAGTGGTCAATTTGGGCTTAGCCCAAAGGGATTGGGCTAGGTTTAAGAGATTTGACCTAATTTGGGCAAGTTTGACTTTTGGTCAAATTGAGCAATTGGGTGACCCTAGGATGGGGCTTTTGGGTCCATTGGATTCCAAATTAGGTTTAGAAACTACTGGTGGGGTCAATTTGGTCACATGAGTCTTAGTTGACCCAATTTAAGTTGATTTGACCAAAACAGGTTAAGTTGACTTTGGTCAAATTGAGCCCTAGGGTTGACCCAGTCATGGGGCTTTTTGGTCCACTGGGTCCCCTATGATATGATAACCCTAAGGGTAGGGTCAATTTAACATGGTGATGGTCAATTAGGGCACTTTGTGAAGAATTGCCACTTTTGACCCAAAAATGGCATTTTGGTCAATTTGCACCACTGGGGGTCCCATGATGGGTCTTTTAGGTCTACTAGGTCTCTTATGATATTTTTGATCTAAATGTGTGGTCAATTTGGCATGGTGAAGGTTAATTGACTCTAATTAGGCTACTTTGACCAATTTAGGGTTAGGGTTGACTTTGGTCAATTTGACCTCTTTGGTTGACCCCAATGGGCCCTTGGTGCCCTAAGGGGACCCCTAATGGGTTAGGGATACTATGGTGGGGTCAAATGGTCAAGTTGAGGCCCTAAAGTCCAACCCTAAGCTTGGTCACTGGAAATTGCTATTTGCAGTCCAAGGCACTTTCAACCCTAATCTTGCCTATGTTAAAGGGATTTCTACACTACCAAGGCCTTGTCATGACCTGGTCAAGATAGATTCACCTGGGGGGTCTAGCTGTCTGGGGGATGTTACATCTTCTACCACCATGGTAGGAATACACTATCCAGTGCCTGAGTCTTTTGATAAGGTGACTCTTAGAACCAGAGTTTGATTCTTTTGTTAAGGAGACTCTTAGAACCAAGCTAGATCTTTTGATAAGGAGATCTTGAATCAAAACTAAATCTTGTTGTTGAAACCGATTTCTCGATTTCTTGTGAAGCTCCGGCCCCTAACGAGTTGAGGGGCAGCTAGCCCTTACTAGTCCCTCGAAAGGAGCGGACCGGAGACTCGGAAATGGATTAAGACCTTAGTCGCAGCGAGGAGGTCCCACCACAAACCCGGAAGATCGTTGAGCGCTTCCCCTCCTAAGCCAAAGCTGAGACTTGGGCACCTTGGAGAGCTTGAGAGCTGAACCAAAGTAACCAAGGAAGAAGAAGAAACTTAGAGATCTGAGATTGGAATCCTCTCCCAAGGTGCCTTTTGAGGTCTATTTATAGTTTTTGTGTAGCTGGTCTGTTAATAGCGGAATTCCGCCTTTTGATTTTTCTAACTGCACCCCAATTTGGCCTGCTAACAACTGAACTCCGCTGTTTGGATAGGCTAATGGCAGGCCATCGGGGATAGAGAGGTAATTTCGTCGAACATAGAAGATCAGCAGGTTCGTCGAACGTGACACTTTGGAGAGTTCGTCGAACGCAGAGTCTTGGCGAATTCGTCGAGCGCAGCCTGCACTTCGTCGGGCGCCGGGCTGAGTTCGTCGGCCTCGACTGAGATTCGCCGATTACGGAGACTTTGGAAGAAATCTGACTCGCCTGCCTTCTCGCGATCATTCGACAAGTTTCTGGCTCGCTCGCCTCCTTGCGAGCATTCGGCGAGCACCTAGCTCGCTCGCCTTCTTGCTGGTCGACCTTGAGACTCGGGCTCGTGGGAACTTGACTCGCGCCTCTTCCCGCTAGTGACCTTTGATAGATCTGGTTCGCCTCCTTTGTTACCTCCTCCCCCTGTTAGATTTGAAGCCTCCTTTGGGCGAATGGCCTGTGAAGACCTCGTTCGCACTCCTGCCCCGCTCGCACTCTTTGCTCGCTCACCTTCTTGTGAGCAGCCGGTTAAGTGCTTGTCCCAGCAGATCCGCTGAGACGGGATAGAGATAGCCACTGAGATGGCCGTCGGACTGAGAAGCCAATTCGTCGAACGGACTACGGAGTTCGTCGTACTCAGGACTTCGTCGACCGCTGAGCTGAGGCGGGATCTTCGAGCGCTGCTTAGATTTCGCCGAACGCAGCTTTGAACCTTTTCGTCGAACGTAGAGCGCTGTTCGTCGAACGCAGAGAGCATATGTCAATTTTGCTCTTTCTCTTATTTTCTGCCTATTAACATATATCCCTCCCGAGAACCCGGCTCGCATCACTTTTAGTTGATCATCCACTAGGCGAATATCGGGGTTGTACACAATCCCCGCTCTTCGCGAGGCTCTTTAGGCTCGCGAAGAATCATCCAACCCTTGATATTCGCCGGCCCCTTGGTGACGTGGCGAGAATCTTTCGGTGGGCCTCATGCCCACTACTATAAATATCACTCTCCCTGGCCGTCATTCGAACTTTTTATTCTTCTCTATCTTTTCTTACTCACCGCGGGCCCCAACGTGATGTCGAAAAAAGACGAGCCTAAAGGCCTCGCAAGCGGCCCAGAAGGGGAAAGCCGCTGCCATCGCCTCCTGGATTTCTCCGCGGCGCTCTCCGCCTCCGCCCTCCCTAAGAACGGCAAAGGCCGTTCGGCGCGCGACTGGCGGGGGTGGGTCTTCTTCTTCGCCTCACTCTCCTGATGACGGGCTCGCCTCGCAGGTATTATCGCCAAGCTCTCCCGTTTGATGTTCTTCCCTTTCAACCTTATTTATCCTATTCGCAGAATGATCCCCCGGATGAGAGCGCCTCGGGAAGGCCAATCACAGAGACCCACCCCCCTTCTATGGGTGGAGCTGACGCTCTTCTTGTGGATGCGAGGGCCGTCTGCCGACGGGACTTGCCTTCGCAATGAGGTGAGCGGCCTACCTTGTCTTCCTTCACGTCTCTTGACTCGTTAAATCACACCTACCTTTCATGCAGTGTCCCCTCTCGTGGCCCTAGAGGAACAAGTTCCTCCTCCGGCGGACTCGCCCACCCTGCCGAACCAGACTATCCTTACTCCTGGATTCGGCTTCCTGGGTCAGAGGAGCCCGGGAGGGACGCTGATTGCCGAGCCCGGGCTTAGCTCTAGACCCGCGCTCGCTCCCGGTCAGGGTAAGGCCCTCACCCCTTCCTTTATTGAAGCATTCCGAGGCCAGCCGGGCACCTCCCGTGTTGGGATCATTGCCCACAATGTCTTAGATTTGGAGAAGTCCATTCCCAAGTCAAAGATATATCTCAGAATGTATTTGACATACTCTCTAGAATCAATGTGCAGGAGATCAAGTCAGGCAAAAAGTTCTTGGAATTCATTCAAGTCCACAAGTGTCGAGACATCATACATCGCTCGACGCCTGTGACTCAGAAGCGTTGACTCATGTCTACTACTCAAATAGACAAGGTCGCCGCTGAAGTTCTGAGACCAAGTTTGGAAACGTCGAGCCAAGTTATATTGCTCGACGCCTTGAAAAGAGAAGTGTCGACTTAACCTCAGTCAGCGCAGCGCCAACCAGAAGTGTCGAGATATGAAGGCTTAGTTAAGAAGTGTCGAGCTCCTGGACGTTGCTCGACTTCTTCAGATAAAAAGCGTCGACTAAGTGATGTTTGCTCAACGCCTGAGAAGTAGGAGTCAAGAGCCTCAGTCTAAGGAGTAAGCGTAGAGCGTCTAAATACCGCTCGACGCCTAACTGGAAAAGCGTCGACAGAGATGTTTAGTGCTCAACGCCTTTTCTACAAATACTCTGAACTGAAGAATATCTTACACAACTAGCTGAGCTCTTTGTTTCCATTGAGGACCGTTGAAGACGTAACGTCATGCTGACGTGGAGGAGCGTAACAGACATTGCAGATGGCGGGCTATAAATAGAAGGCATGACCTATGGGTTTAGAAGTTAACATTTCTGAGAGAAAGTTTGAAAAAGAATCTGGAGAAGTCGTCTTCTCTTTCAGAACCAATCTAAACTGAGGATTTCATTCAGCAATCTGGTGCTGATACCTCTCTCTGAAAGAAGAAGATCAAGAAGGAAGAATCTGTCTTCCTAAGAAGAAGAACAGTCATCACAGCCTGTCGAATCAAGAAGATCATTTGCTGCTGCTGTTATACTGAAGATTTCTGTCTGATCATTCAGACAGATCAAGAAGGCTCAACAATCTCGAATCTGAGTCTAAGTATTTGTAATCCTCTTTATAAATTTCTGTAGGATCTGAGTTGTCAGATCTGAGTGTAGGATCTGTCAAGGATCTGAGTTGTAAGATCAGGTGTGATCTGAGTTGTAAGATTCAGGGGTGAATCTGAGCTGTAGGCCTAGTTATAAAGGCTGAGGTAGGATCTGTTTGATCTGAGTTAGTAAGATCTGTGGATCTGAGGCTGTAAGATCAGTTGTGATCTGAGCTGTAAGACCTGTTTGTGGTCTGAGATCTGGAGGAGCTATAACCTCTATCTAGCACACTGCTAGAAGGGGAGAAGGGGGAAAGTGGATTACCCAAGATACGGGGAACCACTATAAAAATTCTGTGTGTTCTTTTCTGTGTATATCTTTATTTCTTGAAAGCTCTGATCAGTTTTATCTCGATTATAGTCAAGAATCGTAATAGTTTTTAAATAATCTATTCACCCCCCCTCTAGGTGATTAGCTACCCTTAATTAAAGTCTTTCAAGTGGTATCAGAGAGTTGTTTTTCAAGAAAAGGTTTAACAGCCTGAACAAGATCCTCCTAAGGGTAGATTTCTAAAGTCATGATGGCTAATACAGAAGGAAGCAAAGAATTCACATCTATGAAGCTTCCCATCTGCAGAAAAGAAAACTTTGGTATTTGGAAAGAAAGAGTCAGACTTTTCATGGAAGCATCTGATCCTAGGATTTACATAACAGTTCTAGAGGGACCTTTTGTTCCTATGAAAGTTTCATTTACAGATGGAAATATTAAGACTCCTAAAACTTATTCAGAGATGACCAAAGATGAAGTGATCCTGGCCTCTATGGACAAGAGAGCTCAGAACATCATTGTTAGTGCTATTGAAGATTCTACCTTCCAAAATTTAGTCCATTGCAAAACTGCCAAAGAAATGTGGGAATCTCTTATTGTCTATATGGAAGGGACTGAAGAAATCAGAGATGACAGGAAGTCACTTCTAAATCAGCAATATGAAGCCTTCAGACAAGACAAGAAAGACTCAATAGCAATATGCTATGAAAAATTCTTCAAGATTGTAAATGGCCTAAAGACTTATGGAAGAACTTTCTCAGATTATGAGCTGAATGATAAGTTCTTAAGATCACTGAACAAAGAATGAGATATCAAGATCTGTGCAATCAAAGAAATAGGAAATCTGGGAAACATTCAGCCACAAAATTTATATGGGAAACTACTGTTGTTGAGTCTGAGATCGCACCTCCGAGGGAAACCGGAGGTTGCGGGTTGCCGGTTACTTTTTATGTAGAAGAATGAGACCGCTAGCAGCGGTCAAGGCCAGACTTCGCCCGCCGCGACAAATGCCACTCCTGCGACGGGCTTTCCTTTGATTAGAAAGAAGTGGTTACAGCGGGCTGCAAGTGCAGGAAAAGAGAAGCCGACCGGTCAGACAGTCCGCAAGACGAGAAACTCGAGTCCGCAGCTCAAACAAGCGAGCTCCTAGATTCGAGTGTGCGTCCATTGGGAACAGTGCCGCCCCCTATTTATAGGCCTGGGGGCCTGCCCGAGCGGGCAGGGATAGAATAACCGCCTGCCTGGGTACAGGAGAAACGGGCAGGCGGTGACGGGATACACAAAGAAGGAAAGAAAATAAGCCGCGCGACTTGGCGGCTTGCCCTTCCGACTTGCCTGACCAGAAGATGGAGATGATGCGGCCAAGGTGACGATTCTACCCGCTCGGTCTCTGTCTTGAGACCGCGACCTGTTCTTTGGCTTTGGACCTTGGTTTGTCTTCATGGCATAAACCGCGCGACCTCCGATTTGAGACCGCGACTTGCCCTGTTGGACTTGGGCTTAGATTACCTCTGGTTCTTGGAGGCGGCCTGAATTATTATAGACCGCCCGGCCTGTGTTAGCTGGTGCCGATGGAGCTTGCTTAACCTGAGCCGGGCGACTTGGATCTGCAAACCGCTCGGTCTGCGAGTAATCCTCTTGAAAGCGGTTTCCCGGGTAAACATAATCCCCGCATATTTTTAAATCTCCGTGAAGATTTCGAAAATATCAGTGCTAGCCGGAGACCGCGCCGTCTTCACCCCGTTGGTTATAAATGTTCCAGAAGCTTCGATTCTGGCATAACTCCATTGTTACCACGAGTCACTACTCGCCTATTGCGGTTAGGGCTTTCGGATTGAACAACCCGAAAAAGATGGTGAACCTGATGGCTGAGCTGGAAGTTCTCGAGAAGTCCGGGAAGAACCGCGAAAGAGACCGCGCGAAAGAGAAGAAGAAGAAAAAGGTGAAGCGGCCTGATAAGACCGTAACAATTACTTCTGCGAGTAACCCGACCAACCTGCCTGCGGAGTTGACAATCGATTTGTCATCTAAACAGTAGGGGAATAAGCCGACCGAACTGCTTCCTGAGCAAACAGTCGTCTTGTCGACCAAGAATGCGGAGAGCTGTCTGAACCCACCCCAGCTGATCTCCCAACCTTTTCTGACAAAGGAAATAGCCCGCCTTCTCCGCCGGATAAGACAAACTTGGAGGCTGCTTCCCAGAAAGGCGACGGGGATGAGTCTTTTAAGATGGAGGTCACCCCGTCCGGGGATTTTCATTTAAAGATTAGAGATAAAGGAGAGACAGTCGACTCCCCCAGGCCGAGCGAACAGCAAACTCCAAGAGTTAACATTGAGGATAGTCCGGAAAAAACAACCAGTCAAAAGTCGAAGAAAAGGAAGAAGGAAGAGTCCGCGGCGGACAGGCTTC
This sequence comes from Dactylorhiza incarnata, assembly GCA_033032865.1. Classification (NCBI taxonomy): domain Eukaryota; kingdom Viridiplantae; phylum Streptophyta; class Magnoliopsida; order Asparagales; family Orchidaceae; genus Dactylorhiza; species Dactylorhiza incarnata. Next base: position 890,042 of record JAWHQI010000373.1, on the reverse strand, counting down.
TCAAGAAGATGAAGAGGCTGAAGGCCAGGAATAAAGCAGCATCTGGGAAATCGAAAGCGGACAGCTTGCAAGGCAAGTCGCACGAGAATGAAGTTTCGGAAGGCTTGATTACTCCTTCCCCCCAGCCGAACGACCAGGTTCCAATTGATGCTCATAGTATTTCCGTAAGCGACCTCCTCGAGGATTTTGATTCTTTTCAGAAGCAAGATGAACAACTGAGGACTTCTTCCGAACTGCAGGCTGCCAATCCACCAGGAGAGAAGGGATCCGCCCTGTCTGAGGATGCGACCAGCCTTAAGGGGGCCATCCTTCCTGAGGTCGCGACCGAAAGAACAATACCGGTACCTGAAGATACCGTGGCGGCTGGCCTGCGGTTTATGCAGGTGAAGGCGGAGCGAGTAAGAGATCAACTTGCCAGGCCGCCCCCGCCGCAACCCAATCTTTTGCTGCAAGGTAAATGGGGAGCGGATTACCCTTCTGTTCGTTTTTTCATGCCGCGACCTCGAAACAAGTCGCGCGCTTCATTGTTGAACCCGTCGCCTAGCTTCTTTCCCTCCGCCGCTCAATTTTCTGCTGCTAAGCGGAGGCAAAGTGAAAGATCGTGGAGAGAACAACGCCGAAAGTTCGATACCGAGTTGGCAAGGCGACCTGTCCGCCCGAATTCAATTCAAACTGCCGGGGCTTGTAAGCGAGGAAAATTCGATGATAGCGGTTTACTTTTGAACACTCCTTGGCCATTTTCTCTTATTGCAGATGACCGTGGTTCGATTCCGAAGCCGGGCGAACTGGTGACTTATCTTCCCCCTCTTGATCCTCCCCTGCTGCGTTCCTCTTTGCCGGATACCCGGATGGAGGACGAGATGTCCCGGCTTCAAAAGAACTTGGAAACCCTTTCCAAGCAGTTGCGGGCTGTGGAGGAGAGAGAGAAGACCGCCCAGGACGAGAAAGCTGCTCTTCGTGCCGAATTGGAGACCGAAAGGAAGGAGAACCGTACGGCGCTGGAGGTCGAGCGGAGAGAGCGCCGAGAGAAGGAAAAGGCGCAGCAAGACCAAGTGGCTGCGCTGACCGCCCGGATTGACCGGGGAAAGAAAGAAGTCCGCAAGCTCGAAGAGGACTGCGCATATTATAGGGACAGATACCTCCATTTGGCGAAGGAAACCGGCGGAAGTCGGCGCCCTACCAACATGATTGATGAAGGCCGGCGTGGGTCAGGCCGCCCGGATGCAGGGACGAGTTCGTCTCTCCCTGTAGCCGGGACGACCCACCCAGTTATGAGTGTTCATGAGCCCGCAGCACCCTTGCCTACTCGCGTGATCCCCGCGTCGCCAGTAGAGAGAGATGCCGCGTGGATTCATAGCATGATTAACCGCCTTAATCATAACATGAACCAAATGCAGGGAACTGTCCTTCAGATCGGCGATCACGTCGCGCGGCTTCACAGGGAGGACGAGCCGGGTGAAAACCGCCCGTAATGAGTGGTTCTAAAGTACGAGCTTGTAATATTATTTCAATTCGGTCCTTTGGACAATTGCTTGACTCTGATTATGTAATATTCGATCTACCTTTCAGGCCGTGCGGCCTAAGTATTCGAACTTATTATTTTTTCTGCCTTGTTGTGTTGATTAATGCTTGCGGGTTGCTTTACATAAACCGATCTGCCTGTTTTTGTGATTCTTTAATCCGCTTGTTTGGGTATACTTAGTCTTTGTGGTTGGCTTTTGTGGTGATGTACCCGTACGGGTTGACCGGTCTAGCCGTGATTTGACCTTTACTAAATGCAGATCAGCCATTCTTATAAGTAGCGCCCTTCCGGAAGTCCTTTTACCAAAATCTCAAGATGGGAGTAAAGCGCCAGCCGAAGCGACCTGCCAAGACTTCTGCTACCCGCTCCGAAGCCGCTTTGGCCTTTCATTCTGCGGACCTCGAGGAATGTCGCTTGACAAAAGCCGAGCTGGATGAATTCGTCGAGAAGCACATGACCGACAGTCCGCTACTCGCGCGGCTTCCGCTCCGGGATGAGCGTATGAATTCGTCTGGCCCGAACCAAATTGCGATCCCAATCGACCATTTCGATTGCGGATTTAGGTTCCCGATTTCGATTGAACTCGCCATGGTCTTTGACCATTATGGAGTTGTTCCCGGCCAGATTTCCCCCAACTCAATGGCCGGGATATGTAGCTTCATCTCCTACCTGCGGTCTGAGAGAGTCCGCTTTTCTATGGATCTCTTCAGGAAGATATTCTCGGTGCGGGACATCCCGGACTCTGAATCGAACGTCTTCAAAGGCCATCTTTATTTCGGCTGCCGCGGGTTGAAGATGGTCAACCTAGCGAACAAGGTCACAGCCTGGTCGGAGAGGTATCTGATCTTCGAAGGCCGACTCGGTCTGTTGAACCAGAATCCGCAAGTACGGCCGGAGGAGGCCTTTCAACCAGTCCCAATAAGCGAGGTGGAGAAGGGGATCTGCAAGCTTCTCAAGGATGAGCGGCTTAACATAAGCTACTATATCTGTTGGGTATTGTATCCACAATAACCTTGATTTGTAGAAAGTCAACTATGAACCAAGATTGAATTGCTTATGTATTTGATATGTTTCTCTAGTTTTGTCTTGCAGGTTCACATTGCTAAGTGTAAACCAATGTCAGGTCACAGTGGGTCAATGAGCACAGTCTCTTACAATGTAATTCCTCATTGTATGAGATATGGTGTTGACTCATATGTGATCTCTCTATTGGGATGCACTTCATGATCAAGACAAAGGAAGCTAAGGTCTTGGAGGTGTAGCTATTCTCTGAGAAAAGTTTAAAGAATTTCTTCTAAGTGTATTTCTCGAGAAATATGAAGAGCTCTCGAAAAACCCCTTTGATTTTCTCGAGAAGTTCTTTTCAGCTTAAGTCTTCGAAGGAAATCCAAATTTCTCGAGAAGCTATCTTTATTTCTCGAGAAGTCTGTAGTGCTCTCGGAAAATCCTTTGATTTTCTCGAGAAGCCTTCTTTGCTGATATTCTCCGAGAAAATCTTTCCTCTCCGAGAAAATCTTGTTTCTTCCGAAAAGTTTATTTTATCTTATTTCTCGAGAAGATCCATGTTCTCGAGAAATCCTCTTTTCTTTCTCGAGAAGCTCTGACAATTTATTTGAAAGCCGTTTTTCGAGATCCAGCTGAGATTTCTCGAGAAGTCTCCTTTCTCTCGAGAAATCTGTTTCTCGCTTTTTAATTCCGTTTTTGCCGACTTCTGTTATCCGTCTGTTTGACGTGACTCCTTTTCTAGCTTAAGGCTTAAATATTCTATTTAGACCTTCTCCTATAAAAAGGCTCTCTATCTTAAGATCTTAAGAAGATTCATTTTATTCCTTTCTGACTCTCTCTCTCTGATTCAAGAAGTCGCAAAGTGCCGTGCGAGTCGCCCTCGTTGGAGATTGTTCAGAAGTTTCGTTTTCTCATCTCCAAGTGGAAGAATAGATTCGATCGATCATTGCTTGATTCTCTCTCTGAATTCTATTGGATCGATTCGAATTCTAGAAGATCAGATCTGAGTCATTTGGATCTTCCTCATCGACATCAATTCAAATCCATTCCAATTTCAAGGAGGAAGAAGAACCCTAAAGAGTTTTTCAGATCTGATTGTGATTGATAAGTATCATATCATCTTTTATTTTCATTTGATTGTAGGAGAAATTTTCTCCGAGTTGTAGGAGCTTTGTTCTCCGAGTTGTAAGAGAGGTATTCTCTGAGATTGTAGGAGATTTGTCTCCGAGATTGTAGGAGTTTTGACTCTGAGGTTGTAGGATCTTTCTTGATCCGAGATTTAGTGAAGTAGTCAATTCTAGCGGTGGTGCTAGATTGGCGAGGCCGGCAAGTGGAGTACCCAAGAACGGGGAACCACTATAAATTTCTTGCTTCGTCTGTGATTGTGTTTTGCTTTATCTGTGTTCTTTATCATCAAGATTTTATTTCCGCAAAAGACGCAATTATCACCTATTCACCCCCCTCTAGGTGATTTAGGTTAGCAATTAGATATTTCAATATCCCTCTACTTGCCGAATTAGAGAACGTTCGGCTTGAAGATAGTAAGCTTCCTTTTGCTTCCGACTTCAATGTTGACCGCTCGATTTCTCGTGCTGACTTTTCTCCTTTTATAGCCCAAGCCGTTGTTCCTGCTAACAAGCCGATCAGTCCGGCTGGTTTAGTCTTGACTCAGACGGAGAAGAGGAAGAGGCAAGCCAGGAACAAGCCGCTGCCGTCTGATGGGGAGGATTCGGGCTCCTCGGGCGACTTTGCCGCTCTTCGCTCCTTCAGCAGGGTGAAGGATCTAAAAGGTCGCCCGGTTTTAACTTGGCACCCGGACAGCGATATTGTCCAGATCTCTACTGCGCTCCCCCACTGGGCGAACGAGAAGTCGGGTCGTCATGCTGAGGCCGCCAGCATCGGTATGTTCGGCCGACGGAACTTCAGGAGGCTGAGGAAAATCCCTGAGGAAGAGCTCGCCAGGGAGGCCGTGCGGGTTGATGCTGAGAGCTTCATCACCAACGCCTTCATGGGAATGACCTTAAAGAGGTTGATTAGAGAAAACGCCCTTCAAGAAAAAGAAATCGCCGAATTGAAGAAAGAAAATGCGCGGCTAAAGGAAGCCGAGTCGGTAAGTCGTCACCTGGCCAGTATCAATACCAATGTTCTCAGACCGCACGGTCTTACCTTATTCTTTTCTTTTGCAGGCTAAGTATGATGAGACCGACCCGGTCTATCAGCAGGAACTCTTCCCTCACGTCGCTGAGGGAATTGATAATGCTTTTAACCGCTTGCGGGAGCTCAACGGGTTCGCGCCTGGTTTCGAACATTTCACCTTCTCGGACGCCTACCCGATTTTGCAAAAGAAGTTAGAGAAAATCAGGCGGAAAGCCAAGGGAAAGAACAAAGCCGACGGATCTAGCTCAGAGGAGAGCGACGACGAGGATGATGAGGTCGAAGAACCCGCAGCGGCTAAGAGTGGCGAGAGCGGCTCGGAGTCCGAATCCAGCGATTCTGAAGAAGATGCTGGTCGCAAGTCGGGCGAATTGAGCAGCTCATCCTCGTCGGGTAGCGAGGGTTATTCCCCTGATGCTTCGACTGGTGGCAGCGAACATTCAAGTGCTCCTGCGTCTAAGAAACTTAAGTCGCATGATCAGTAGCTGTATTTTACTTTTTATTTTGAATAGCCGTCGGCTTGATGTTGTTAGCCGGACGGCTTAAAACATAATGTAAACAATGTTTTGATGATGAAATGAAAAGCTTTTACCTGTCTATCCGTCTACCTTCTGCGACTTACTTGCATTTGTTTGCGATCTCTTTCTGTGTTAAATTTAACCAAGTCGTGCGACTTAATGTTAACTCATCCGGTTAGGATAAGATTCCGGTAGAGTATCTAGAAAACCACTCGCATGGCTTGCTTCTTTTAATCCGAATCGAATATATCCGATCTATTCTGAGAAAGTGCTAACTTATTGCGAATGTATTAAGCCGCGCAGTTACTGTTAGACCCGGCATATTTGCTCTTTTAGGATAAATAAATACAAGTCATAAGAACAATCATCAGCCCGAGCGGTCAGTTTTTAAACTTAGGCGACTTGTAGCTGACATCGCTGTAAATCCCACCTCCGGGAATGTAACCAGATAACCGACCCGGAATTTAAAATAATCAAGCCGTGCGACCATAAACCGGTCCTACGTAATTGCCTTGCAAAACGGAATGTCTCTCGAAGATCAGCTGATAGACCGCGCGATTAACATTTAACCCGAACAATCTATATGACAGCAATATATAACATTGGCTGACAAGCCGCACGAGCTGTATGTAGAATTCGTGCGATTAGCAGATTTAATACTTGCAATGAGAATCATAACCTGACGAGCTGTATATAGAATTCGTGCGATTAGCAGGTTTAATACTTGCAAAGAGGATCATAACCTGACGAGCTGTATATAGAATTCGTGTGATTAGCAGGTTTAATATTTGCAACGAGAATCATAACCTGACGAGCTGTATATAGAATTCGTGCGATTAGCAGGTTTAATATGTGAAAAGAGAATCATAACCGCCTGATTGAAGGAACCTGTGACTATCCGATCGGATTGAGTGGAAATCCATAAGTATGATGAATTTATAATCCGGACAATAAGGTCGGCTGGTCATGATTATGCTTGCTTCCCTTTGGAACCTGCTTATTTCAAACCGCCCGGTATAAAACCGAACCGCATGACATCTTTTGAACCTGCTGGTTTCAGACCGCCAGGTTTAATAACCAGACCTCCCAGATTAGCAATCAGACCGCTTGAAAACCTTGGCACCTGCTTATTTCAAACCGCCCGGTTTGAGTATTAAGCCGTCCGGTTTATGCTGCATATAGAAATCCTGCTTTTTCCTCCAAATGGTCTATAATGACCATATGGGATGAAATAATCCCTTGTAATGCAATAGAGATGATTACAGACTCAAATGACCAAGTGGGCAGGTGGGCTTAGGCGGCGAACATTGCTTTCCTCAAGTGGTCATAAGAGCTGTAGAAATAAAGAGAAACAAGTACAAACCCAGATGACCAAGTGGGCAGGTGGGCCTAGGCGGCGAACATTGCTTTCCTCAAGTGGTCATAAGGGCTGTAAGCGACTCGACTGCTCTCTTGCCCAGGGTTACAAGCCGAGTTGATCAATTGGGCAGGTGGGCCTAGGCGGCGAACATTGCTTTCCTCAGAGAGATCAACTCAGTTGTGGGTCCCGTTTAGGCATCGCTTGAGAGTACCTTGGAGTATTCGATAGTCACAGACTAAGATGATCAATTGGGCAGGTGTGGTTATGCCGCGGGGGCTATACCGACATTGCTTTCCTCAGAAGGATCATCAAAGTTGTAATTATATCCCCCTCGGGGCATGATAGAGCCAACATTCACCTAGACCTCCCTTGATGCAGGGGTGTGTCGGATATCAGCCGGGATCCAAGGTTCTGAAGACCACCGCACGGGAATTGGCAAGCTACCACTACACGTGTGCGAAAACTCCCCGCTACACATGATCTTCATGGTTTTACGCTAATGACTACAATCCGAGGGGGTTCGAGCAGAACTTGGCGATGTCTCCGTGGTTCAGTGAGTTTGATATATGAGAAAATGCAGAAAAGAAACATCAGACATGGAGCTTCTTATTAAAATATCTCAAAAAACTGCAGAAAAGTAAGGAAGACATTTCAAGGATAGAACCGTTTGAGATCGTCGCCACTCCAGGTGCGCGGGATTTCTTCTCCTTCACTTGTTTGGAGGCGATAAGCCCCCCTTTTTAATGCCTCCTTGACGATGAAAGGTCCAGACCAATTAGGATTTAGCTTCCCGACATTACCTGTTCGGGCTGCTGCATCAACCTTTTTTAGTACGACGTCGCCGACCGTGAAATGTTTTACCCTGACATTTTTGTCAAAGTACTTTGCCATCCTCCTTTTAACTTCTTCTTGCCTGATTGTTGCCTCGTCCTGAAGTTCTTCGATTAGATCCAGACTATACTTGATGGCCTCGTCATTGTAGTCTACCCACGCTTCTCCTCCTTCTTTTCCGTACACAACTCTTAGAGTGACCACCTCAAACTCCACAGGAACGACAGCCTCCGAGCCATGAGACAGTTTGAATGGTGTCTCCCCTGTAGCTGAAGATGGAGTAGTACGAAGAGTCCAAAGGATGGAGGGAAGTTGATCCGCCCAGTTTCCTTTCTGATTCCAAACCCTTTTCATCAGGAGCTGCTGGATTCGCTTGTTGGCTGCTTCTACCTGACCATTGGTCCTTGGATGATGTACTGAGGAGAACCGCAGGTCAATTCCAACCTGATCGCAAAATTTTACCATCTCGGGATTATTGAATTGTGGACCATTATCAGTGACAATTGCCAGCGGAATTCCGTGTCGGCAGACAATTTCTCCCCAGATGAAGTTTCTGATGATTTGGGTAGTAGTTCTTGCCAGTGCCTTAGCCTCGATCCACTTGCTGAAGTAGTCAATCATCACTATGATAAAGCGGCGCTGACCGCTAGCCATTGGAAAGGGTCCGATGAGATCCATCCCCCAAACTGCAAAGGGCCAGGGTGCCGTTATTGACCTAAGCGACTGAGCGGGCAGATGCTGAAGAGGAGCGAACTTTTGGCACTGCACACACCGCTTGGCAAATGCTTCAGCATCCTTTCTCATGGTCGGCCAAAAATATCCTTGCCGCAGGATCCTCTTTTCTAAGGTTTTTGCCCCTGAATGGCTACCACATTCCCCAGAATGTACTTCCTGAAGTACGATAGGGATCTCTTCTTCTGAAACACATCGTGCTGAGGGGAAAATCAAAGTTTTTCTGTAGAGTACTCCTGCTATTAGATAATAATATGCCGCCTTCCTTTTGAATCTTCTCCGATCTTTGATGGAATGGTGGAACTCTCCCTTTGATAGGAATAGCTCGTAAGGATCCTTCCATGAAGGATTATGATCAATTTGCATGAGTTCTGACTCATCTATTGCCGGATGAAAAAGTTCAATGGTCACTCCCCCGGATGGAAGACCGAACTTCGACAATTCATCTGCCTCCTCATTTTGCGTTCTTGGGATGTGCTCGATAATAAATGACTTGAATCTTCCGATTTCCTTTTTGGCTAATAGCAGATATTTTCGCAGAATCGGCTCTCTTGTCTCATAATTTCCCAAGACCTGGGAAGCCATCACCAATGAATCAGTTCTAACATGTACATATTCTATGCCCAACTCTTTCGCGAGCCTTAGCCCAGCCAGAAGTGCTTCATATTCTGCCTGGTTATTCGTAACTTGGAAGAAGAACTTGATAGCTTGCTCCAGCCTGATGCCATTTGGGCTGATCAACACTACTCCGGCTCCCACGGAGTTTTTGCCAGAAGCCCCATCCACATAAATGATCCAAGCCAGAAGAGATCGTACCACCTGTTCTGGACTAAGCTCTGTTGTATCTACCAGGAAGTCTGCCAAGATTTGCGCTTTGATTGCTGTTCGGGGGATGTATGATATCTCAAATTCACTTAGTTCAATCGCCCATTTTGCCAACCTCCCTGAATGATCTGGCTTTTCAAGAATATTTTTTAGAGGATGATCTGTAATAACTTGGACGGAATGAGCCTGAAAATAAGGGCGAAGCCTTCGCGCAGACATAACCAAGGCCAAGGCCAGTTTCTCTAGAATCGAATATCTGGTTTCTGCATCCTTAAGGATGTGACTGACAAAGTATATTGGACACTGCCTCTTCTTCTCTTCTCGAACGAGGACAGAACTCACCGCTTCTGGTCCGACTCCCAGATATAAGAATAGTTTTTCCCCCTCACGGGGACTTTGGAGTAGTGGAGTCGAAGTTAACTGTCCCTTCAGCTGCTCGAAAGCCTTGTTACACTCCTCGCTCCATTCAAACTTTGATCCCTTTCGCAATGTTTTAAAGAATGAGGCACTTTTATCTCCGGATTTAGAGATAAACCTGCTCAATCCTGCCAATCTCCCCCCGAGTTGTTGAACTTCTTTAGTATTTCGAGGAGGGGTCATATCAAGGATGGCCTTCACCTTATCTGGATTTGGTGCAAGGCCATAAGGAGTTAAGAGATGCCCAAGAAACTTTCCTTTGTTTGCCCCGAACACACATTTCAATGGGTTTAATTTTAACTTGAACCTCCGTAGAGTAGCGAACGTCTCTACGAGGTCTTCCAAGTGCAATGAGAATGTTTTACTTTTGAGAAGAAGGTCATCAACGTAGACTTCGAGATTCCTGCCCTTTTGATGTTTAAAGACGGTATCCATCATTCTTTGGTATGTTGCACCCGCATTTTTAAGACCGAAGGGCATTACGAGATAGCAGTAACACCCATCGTTTGTGATAAATGAGGTATGCGGGATGTCAGGTTTATGCATTTTAATTTGATGATACCCGGAGAAGGCATCGAGGAAACTCATAAAACCATACCCAACCGTGGAATCAACTAATACATCTATCCGAGGCAAAGGGTAACAATCTTTAGGGCACGCTTTATTAAGTTTGGTGAAGTGCACGCACATGCGCCACTTCCCGCCGGATTTCTTAACCATTACAACATTCGACATCCACGTGGGATATTGAATCTCAGAAATGAAACCCGCTTTTAGGAGTTTGGAAACCTCCTCTCTGATGGGCAACGCCAGCTTGGTCGCCACTTCTCCCTTCTTTTGCTGGACGGGCTTGAACTCAGGAGATACGTTTAGATGATGACAAGCCACATCTGGATCCACTCCTGGCATATCCTCCGCTGACCAAGCGAAGATATCCAGATTTCCCAACAGGCATGAGATTAGCTCCACTTTCTCCTCTTCTGACAATTCAGTGTTGATGACCAGCTTCTTCTCTGCCCCCTCAGCAATAGGAATTTCTTGGGTCGCTTGGGCAGGTTCCAAGAGAGCCCCTTCTCGATCTTTTCCTTCCTCGACGGCCTCTGGAGACTCAGCAACCTCCAAAACCTCATCCATGATCTCGGGAAGCGGAACGTCGGTGACCATGTTGCCAGTTCGGACGTAGCACTCCCGAGCTACCTTTGGGTTGCTTCTGACCCGATACTGTTTTCCTTCAGCAGCGAACTTGAGGGCAAGATGAAAGGTGGACACTACCGCCCTATACGCATTGAGAATCGGCCTCCCAAAGATAGCGCAGTAGTTGCTCGGGGCATCCACTACCACGAAATTGATCAGCTTTATTATTCCTCCAAGAGAGACCAGGAGCTTCACTGAACCCTCTACCTCTTTCTTCTCCCCAGAAAAACCGTAGAGGGGCCCATCAGTGGAAAGCAGATGCTTTACAGTCTTCAGGGCCTCGAAAGTTGGGCGGAAAAGGAGATTGACGGAGCTGCCAGTATCAATCAAAATCTTGTGGACGGTATAGTTTTCGATGACGGCCCTGATAACCACCGCATCATCGAAAGGATTAGCATTGGGGGGAAGGTCATCCTGACCAAACGTGACAATAGTACTTTCAGGAGGAGAACTTGTAGTGGCTGCCACTTCCTGCTTTAGAACCCTCGCAATGCTGGACTTGCGAGATGATTCCGCTCCAGCTCCCCCATGGATACAATAGATGTCCCCTAAGGGGCCCACATCATTGACCTCGACGCATTCGGTAGAAGGATGGATATCACCATAGTAGCCGGCGTCCTCGACGTCGGCGCATTCCCAGGTCACTTCTACTGTTTCCTTCTCCTTTTTCTTCTCGGTAGTTGGCTCAGCAGTTTTATCTTTCCGAACTAGACCCCGGAGCTTTCCTTCTCCCAGGAGTCTTTCTATAAGCAGACGAAGAGCTCGACAGTCTTCAGTTAGATGTCCCCCCTCTTTATGATATTCACAATAAAGGTTCGGATTCCGATTGCGAATATCCGCCTTCAGAGGAGCGGGCCTTTTGAAATCTGGCCTCTTTTGCAGAATCTGGACTACCTCGTCCATGGTGACGTTTAGGGGAGTGAATGACTCTTGCGAATCATCATATTGCATTGATGGAACGACTGGAGGTGGCTGCGCGGCATACTGTTGTAAATATACCGGCATGATTTGCGGAAGGGGAGCGGATGGAGTGGGAGCGATGGCCAACGGTGGTTTCTGATCTTGAAATCGCTGATGGCCCATAAATGGTTGCTTATTCTTGTAGTTCCTCCCCCTTTGGGAACGGGGTTCGAAGTGGGACTGATTCGATGGTGGATGACGGAAGGATGGATTCGATGGCTCCTTGTCGCTTACCAGCTTCGCGACGTAGTCTGGATTGCTCTTCTCTCCTCTGATAAACATATTTGCCAAACTTATCATTTCCTGATAAGTCTTAGGCTCCCTTATATTTGCTTCGAACTTTAGGGGGCCCTCCCTTAGGCCATGGATGAGGGCAACCCTATACAGCTCCGGGTCCACATTTTGGACTTCCATGATCTCTCTCTGGAATCGATCCACAAAACGAGCCCATGTCTCGCCTTCCCGTTGTTTTATATCGAAAAGGGCCGCCGGGCCGCTCTTTCTTTTCCTTGAGGTGGAGAATCTCAGCAGGAATTCTCTTCGCAGCTCCGTGAAACAACGGATTGACCGGGGGTGCAAACCGTAGAACCATTCCCTCGCTTGTCCTTCAAAGGAGGTTACAAGAAGCTTGCACTTAGTTGCATCAGTTAAGGTTCTAAGAGCAATGGCTGACTCGAAAGCTTGTAAATGAACCGTGGGATCAGTCTCCCCATTGAAAGCTGGCAGGCGGGGTTCCCTGAAATTATTAGGGGCAGGCTCCCCTCTGACTTCGTCCACAAAGGGAGAGGTCTCTTCCATGTCTTCATATAGAGGAGTAGAATAATAAGCCGCTGGAGCTGCGGCTATTCGCGGACAAGCCGCCTGATAAGAAGACCGGGCGGCTGCTTCTGGCGGGTAGGAGTGATGAATAGGAACTTCAGGCGGGTAGGAGAGACGGGCCGCGCCCTCCTGCGGGTAGGAAAGGTGGGCAGCGTGAGAAGTCGCCCCCTGGAATTCGAGGACTCGAGCTGGCATGTTGTGCGCGGCTTCCTGATAGAAGTTTTCCCTAGCCGCAGGGTCTTCTTGATGGAGCTGGAAATTAGCGGCTTGCGGTAGCGAGTAAGGAGGAGGTGGAGGAAGGACCGGGGTCACCGCCCGATTAGTCGCTGCTTGTTGCGGAACTAGTCGCTCAGTTAGTATTGCTAAGGTCCGATTGATCTCTTCAAGTCGCTGATCAGTGGTCCTCTGAGCCCGCTCGGCTTCTCTCTTTGACTGCTCCAGGGCTTCCCACAGAGAGTCCTCGCTATGATCGGAGCGGTCTCCAAGAGGGAACTGACGGTCTGACATTATGGCGAGAGGGGATTTCACCGACAATCCGCGATCTGAAGGTCGTGTGTTTCTGTTGAGTCTGAGATCGCACCTCCGAGGGAAACCGGAGGTTGCGGGTTGCCGGTTACTTTTTATGTAGAAGAATGGGACCGCTAGCAGCGGTCAAGGCCAGACTTCGCCCGCCGCGGCAAATGCCACTCCTGCGACGGGATTTCCTTTGATTAGAAAGAAGTGGTTACAGCGGGCTGCAAGTGCAGGAAAAGAGAAGCCGGCCGGTCAGACAGTCCGCAAGACGAGAAACTCGAGTCCGCAGCTCAAACAAGCGAGCTCCTAGATTCGAGTGTGCGTCCATTGGGAACAGTGCCGCCCCCCTATTTATAGGTCTGGGGGCCTGCCCGAGCGGGCAGGGATAGAATAACCGCCTGCCCGGGTACAGGAGAAACGGGCAGGCGGTGACGGGATACACAAAGAAGGAAAGAAAATAAGCCGCGCGACTTGGCGGCTTGCCCTTCCGACTTGCCTGACCAGAAGCTGGAGATGATGCGGCCAAGGTGACGATTCTACCCGCTCGGTCTCTGTCTTGAGACCGCGACCTGTTCTTTGGCTTTGGACCTTGGTTTGTCTTCATGGCATAAACCGCGCGACCTCCGATTTGAGACCGCGACTTGCCCTGTTGGACTTGGGCTTAGATTACCTCTGGTTCTTGGAGGCGGCCTGAATTATTATAGACCGCCCGGCCTGTGTTAGCTGGTGCCGATGGAGCTTGCTTAACCTGAGCCGGGCGACTTGGATCTGCAAACCGCTCGGTCTGCGAGTAATCCTCTTGAAAGCAGTTTCCCGGGTAAACAACTGTCTCATGAACTTCATCTGAATACCAGAAAAGCTAAGGAAGGACACAGCAGGGAAAATCCTATTGCCTTGAAAGCAGAAAGTTCAAAGAAAAGCAAAGAAAGAATGGTATTATCTCCCAGGATTCCATCTGAATCAGAAGAATCAGAAACCAGTAATTCTGATTCTGAAATATCAGATGGTGAATTGGCACTCTTTACCAAACAACTAAAAAGAATGTTGAGGAGAAAACAACACTGGAAAACTATACCCTCTCTGTTTACCCGGGAAACCGCTTTCAAGAGGATTACTCGCAGACCGAGCGGTTTGTGGATCCAAGTCGCCCGGCTCAGGTTAAGCAAGCTCCATCGGCACCAGCTAACACAGGCCGGGCGGTCTATAATAATTCAAGCCGCCTCCAATAACCAGAGGTAATCCAAGCCCAAGTCCAACAGGGCAAGTCGCGGTCTCAAGTCGGAGGTCGCGCGGTTTATTCCATGGAGACAAGCCAAGGTCCAAAGCCAAAGAACAGGTCGCGGTCTCAAGACAGAGATCGAGCGGGTAGAATCGTCACCTTGGCCGCATCATCTCCAGCTTCTGGTCAGGCAAGTCGGAAGGGCAAGCCGCCAAGCCGCGCGGCTTATTTTCTTTCCTTCTTTGTGTATCCCGTCACCGCCTGCCCGTTTCTCCTGTACCCGGGCAGGTGGTTATTCTATCCCTGCCCGCTCGCGCAGGCCCCTAGGCCTATAAATAGGGGGCGGCACTGTTCCTAAGACACGCATACTCGAATCTAGGAGCTCGCTTGTTTGAGCTGCGGACTCGAGTTTCTCGTCTTGCGGACTGTCTGACCGGCCGGCTTCTCTTTTCCTGCACTTGCAGCCCGCTGTAACCACTTCTTTCTAATCAAAGGAAAGCCCGTCGCAGGAGTGGCATTTTCCGCGGCGGGCGAAGTCTGGCCTTGACCGCTGCTAGCGGTCTCATTCTTCTACATAAAAAGTAACCGGCAACCCGCAGCCTCCGGTTTCCCTCGGAGGTGAGATCAATCGGACCTTAGCAATACTAACTGAGCGACTAGTTCCGCAACAAGCAGCGACTAATCGGGCGGTGACCCCGGTCCTTCCTCCACCTCCTCCTTACTCGCTACCGCAAGCCGCTAATTTCCAGCTCCATCAAGAAGACCCTGCGGCTAGGGAAAACTTCTATCAGGAAGCCGCGCACAACATGCCAGCTCGAGTCCTCGAATTCCAGGGGGCGACTTCTCACGCTGCCCACCTTTCCTACCCGCAGGAGGGCGCGGCCCGTCTCTCCTACCCGCCTGAAGTTCCCGTTCATCACTCCTACCCGCCAGAAGCAGCCGCCCGGTCTTCTTATCAGGCGGCTTGTCCGCGAATAGCCGCAGCTCCAGCGGCTTATTACTCTACCCCTCTATATGAAGACATGGAAGAAACCTCTCCCTTTGTGGACGAAATTAGAGGGGAGCCTGCCCCTAATAATTTCAGGGAACCTCGCCTGCCAGCGTTCAATGGGGAGACTGATCCCATGGTTCATTTACAAGCTTTCGAGTCAGCTATTGCTCTCAGAACCTTGACTGATGGAACCAAGTGCAAGCTTCTTGTAACCTCATTTGAAGGACAAGCGAGGGAATGGTTTTACGGTTTGCACCCCAGGTCGATCCGTTGTTTCACGGAGCTGCGAAGAGAATTCCTGCTGAGATTCTCCACCTCAAGGAAAAGAAAGAGCGGCCCGACGGCCTTTTTCGATATAAAACAGCGGGAAGGCGAGACATGGGCTCGTTTTGTGGATCGATTTCAGAGAGAGATCATGGAAGTCCAAAATGTGGACCCGGAGCTGTATAGGGTTGCCCTCATCCATGGCCTAAGGGAGGGCCCCCTAAAGTTCGAAGCAAATATAAGGGAGCCTAAGACTTATCAGGAAATGATAAGTTTGGCAAATATGTTTATCAGAGGAGAGAAGAGCAATCCAGACTACGTCGCGAAGCTGGTAAGCGACAAGGAGCCATCGAATCCATCCTTCCGTCATCCACCATCGAACCAGTCCCACTTCGAACCCCGTTCCCAAAGGGGGAGGAACTACAAAAATAAGCAACCATTTATGGGCCATCAGCGGTTTCAAGATCAGAAACCACCGTTGGCCGTCGCTCCCGCTCCATCTGCTCCCCTCCGCAAATCATGCCGGTATATTTACAACAGTATGCCGCGCAGCCACCTCCAGTCATTCCATCAACTCAATACGATGATTCGCAAGAGTCATTCACTCCCCTAAACGTCACCATGGACGAAGTAGTCCAGATTCTGCAGAAGAGACCAGATTTCAGAAAGCCTGCTCCTCTGAAGTCAGATATTCGCAGTCGAAATCCGAACCTTTATTGTGAGTATCATAAAGAGGGGGGACATCTAACTGAAGACTGTCGGGCTCTTCGTCTGCTTATAGAAAGACTCCTGGGAGAAGGAAAGCTCCGGGGTCTAATTCGGAAAGATAAAACTGCTGAGCCAACTACCGAGAAGAAAAAGGAGAAGGAAACAGTGGAAGTAACCTGGGAATGCGCCGACGTCGAGGACACCAGCTATTATGGTGACATCCACCCTTCTACCGAATGCATCGAAGTCAATGATGTGGGCCTCTTAGGGGACATCTATTGTATCCATGGGGGGGGCTGGAGTAGAATCATCTCGCAAATCCAGCATCGCGAGGGTTCTAAAGCAGGAAGTGGCAGCCACTACAAGTTCTCCTCCCGAAAGTACTATTGTCACGTTTGGTCAGGATGACCTTCCCCCCAATGCCAATCCTTTCAATGATGCGGTGGTTATCAGGGCCGTCATCGAAAACTATACCGTCCACAAGATTTTGATTGATACTGGCAGCTCCGTCAATCTCCTTTTCCGCCCAACTTTCGAGGCCCTGAAGACTGGAAAGCATCTGCTTTCCACCGATGGGCCCCTCTACGGTTTTTCTGGGGAGAAGAAGGAAGTAGAGGGTTCAGTGAAGCTCCTGGTCTCTCTTGGAGGAATAATAAAGTTGATCAATTTCGTGGTAGTGGATGCTCCGAGCAACTACTGTGCTATCTTCGGGAGGCCGATTCTCAATGCGTATAGGGCGGTAGTGTCCACCTTTCATCTTGCCCTCAAGTTCGCTGCTGAAGGAAAACAGTATCGGGTCAGAAGCAACCCAAAGGTAGCTCGGGAGTGCTACGTCCGAACTGTCAACATGGTCACCGATGCTCCCCCTCCCGAAGCCATGGATGAGGTTTTGGAGGTTGCTGAGTCTCCAGAGGCCGCCGAGGAAGGAAAAGATCGAGAAGGGGCTCACTTGGAACTTGCCCAAGCGACCCAAGAAGTTCCTATTGCTGAGGGGGCAGAGAAGAAGCTGGTCATCAACGCTGAATTGTCAGAAGAGGAGAAAGTGGAGCTAGTCTCATGTCTGTTGGGAAATCTGGATATCTTCACTTGGTCAGCGGAGGCTATGCCAGGAGTGGATCCAGACGTGGCTTGTCATCATCTAAACGTATCTCCTGAGTTCAAGCCCGTCCAGCAAAAGAAGAGAGAAGTGGCGACCAAGCTGGCGTTGCCCATCAGAGAGGAGGTTTCCAAACTCCTAAAAGCGGGTTTCATTTCTGAGATTCAATATCCCACGTGGATGTCGAATGTTGTAATGATTAAGAAATCTGGTGGGAAGTGGCGCATGTGCGTGGACTTCACCAAACTTAATAAAGCGTGCCCTAAAGATTGTTACCCTTTGCCTCGGATATATGTTTTAGTTGATTCCGCGGTTGGGTATGGTTTTATGAGTTTCCTCGATGCCTTCTCCGGGTATCATCAAATTAAAATGCACAAACCTGACATCCCGCATACCTCATTCATCACAAACGATGGGTGTTACTGCTATCTCGTAATGCCCTTCGGTCCTAAAAACGCGGGTGCAACATACCAAAGAATGATGGATACCGTCTTTAAACATCAAAAAGGCAGGAATCTCGAAGTTTACGTTGATGACCTTCTTCTCAAAAGTAAAACATTCTCATAGCACTTGGAAGACCTCGTAGAGACGTTCGCTACTCTACGGAGGTTCAAGTTAAAATTAAACCCATTGAAATGTGTGTTCGGGGCAAACAAAGGAAAGTTTCTTGGGCATCTCTTAACTCCTGATGGCCTTGCACCAAATCCAGATAAGGTGAAGGTCATCCTTGATATGACCCCTCCTCGAAATACTAAAGAAGGTAAACAACTCGGGGGGAGATTGGCAGGATTGAGCAGGTTTATCTCTAAATCCGGAGATAAAAGTGCCCCATTCTTTAAAACATTGCGAAAGGGATCAAAGTTTGAATGGAGCGAGGAGTGTAACAAGGCTTTCGAGCAGCTGAAGGGACAGTTAACTTCGACTCCACTACTCCAAAGTCCCCGTGAGGGGGAAAAACTATTCTTATATCTGGGAGTCGGACCAGAAGCGGTGAGTTCTGTCCTCGTTCGGGAAGAGAAGAGGAGGCAGTTTCCAATATACTATGTCAGCCACATCCTTAAGGATGCAGAAACCAGATATTCAATCCTGGAGAAACTGGCCTTGGCTTTGGTTATGTCTGCGCGAAGGCTTCGCCCTTATTTTCAGGCTCATTCCGTCCAAGTTATTACAGATCATCCTCTAAAAAATATTCTTGAAAAGCCAGATCATTCAGGGAGGTTGGCAAAATGGGCTATTGAACTAAGTGAATTTGAGATATCGTACATCCCCCGAACAGCAATCAAAGCGCAAATCTTGGCAGACTTCCTGGTAGATACAACAGAGCTTAGTCCTGAACAGGTGGTGCGATCTCCTCTGGCTTGGATCATTTATGTGGATGGGGCTTCTGGCAGGAACTCCGTGGGAGCCGGAGTAGTGTTGATCAGCCCAAATGACATCAGGCTGGAGCAAGCTATCAAGTTCTTCTTCCCAGTTACGAATAACCAGGCAGAATATGAGGCACTTCTGGCTGGGCTAAGGCTCGCGAAAGAGTTGGGCATAGAATATGTACATGTTATAACTGATTCATTGGTGAAGGCTTCCCAGGTCTTGGGAAATTATGAGACAAGAGAGCCGATTCTGCGAAAATATCTGCTATTAGCCAAAAAGGAAATCAGAAGATTCAAGTCATTTATTATCGAGCACATCCCAAGAACGCAAAATGAGGAGGCAGATGAATTGTCGAAGTTCGGTCTTCCATCAGGGGGAGTGACCTTTGAACTTTTTCATCCGGCAATAGATGAGGCAGAACTCATGCAAATTGATCATAATCCTTCATGGAAGGATCCTTACGAGCTATTCCTATCAAAGGGGGAGTTCCACCATTCCATCAAAGATCGGAGAAGATTCAAAAGGAAGGCGGCATATTATTATCTAATAGCAGGAGTACTCTACAGAAAAACTTTGATTTCCCCCTCAGCACGATGTGTTTCAGAAGAAGAGATTCCTATCATACTTCAGGAAGTTCATTCTGGGGAGTGTGGTAGCCATTCAGGGGCAAAAACCTTAGAAAAGAGGATCCTGCGGCAAGGGTATTTTTGGCCGACTATGAGAAAGGATGCTGAAGCATTTGCCAAGCGGTGTGCGCAGTGCCAAAAGTTCGCTCCTCTTCAGCATCTGCCCGCTCAGTTGCTTAGGTCAATAACTGCACCCTGGCCCTTTGCAGTTTGGGGGATGGATCTCATCAGACCCTTTCCAATGGCTAGCGGTCAGCGCCGCTTTATCATAGTGATGATTGACTACTTCAGCAAGTGGATCGAGGCTAAGGCACTGGCAAGAACTACTACCCAAATCATCAGAAACTTCATTTGGGGAGAAATAGTCTGCCGACACGGAATTCCGCTGGCAATTGTCACTGATAATGGTCCACAATTCAATAATCCCGAGATGATAAAATTTTGCGATCAGGTTGGAATTGACCTGCGGTTCTCCTCAGTACATCATCCAAGGACCAATGGTCAGGTAGAAGCAGCCAACAAGCGAATCCAGCAGCTCCTGATGAAAAGGGTTTGGAATCAGAAAGGAAACTGGGCGGATCAACTTCCCTCCATCCTTTGGACTCTTCGTACTACTCCATCTTCAGCTACAGGGGAGACACCATTCAAACTGTCTCATGGATCGGAGGTTGTTGTTCCTGTGGAGTTTGAGGTGGTCACTCCAAGAGTTGTGTACGGAAAAGAAGGAGGAGAAGCGTGGGTAGACTACAATGACGAGGCCATCAAGTATAGTCTGGATCTAATCGAAGAACTTCAGGACGAGGCAACAATCAGGCAAGAAGAAGTTAAAAGGAGGATGGCAAAGTACTTTGACAAAAATGTCAGGGTAAAACATTTCGCGGTCGGCGATGTCGTACTAAAAAAGGTTGATGCAGCAGCCCGAACAGGTAATGTCGGGAAGCTAAATCCTAATTGGTCTGGACCTTTCATCGTCAAGGAGGCATTAAAAAGGGGGGCTTATCGCCTCCAAACAAGTGAAGGAGAAGAAATCCCGCGCACCTGGAGTGGCGACGATCTCAAACGGTTCTATCCTTGAAATGTCTTCCTTACTTTTCTGCAGTTTTTTGAGATATTTTAATAAGAAGCTCCATGCTGACACTTCTCCATGTCTGATGTTTCTTTTCTGCATTTTCTCATATATCAAACTCACTGAACCACGGAGACATCGCCAAGTTTTGCTCGAACCCCCTCGGATTGTAGTCATTAGCATAAAACCATGAAGATCATGTGTAGCGGGGAGTTTTCGCACACGTGTAGTGGTAGCTTGCCAATTCCCGTGCGGTGGTCCTCAGAACCTTGGATCCCGGCTGATATCCGACACACCCCTGCATCAAGGGAGGTCTAGGTGAATGTTGGCTCTATCATGCCCCGAGGGGGATATAATTAAAGCTTTGATGATCTTTCTGAGGAAAGCAATGTCGGTATAGCCCCCGCGGCATAACCACACCTGCCCAACTGATCATCTTAGTCTGTGACTATCGAATACTCCAAGGTACTCTCAAGCGATGCCTAAGCGGGACCCACAACTGAGTTGATCTCTTTGAGGAAAGCAATGTTCGCTGCCTAGGCCCACCTGCACAATTGATCAACTCGGCTTGTAGCCCTAGGCAAGAGAGCAGTCGAGTCGCTTACAACCCTTATGACCACTTGAGAAAAGCAATGTTCGCCGCCTAGGCCCACCTTCCCACTTGGTCATCTGGGTCTGTACTTGTTTCTCTTTATTGTTACAGCTCTTATGACCACTTGAGGAAAGCAATGTTCGCCGCCTAGGCCCACCTGCCCACTTGGTCATCTGAGTCTGTAATCATCTCTATTGCATTACAAGGGATTAATTCATCCCATATGGTCATTATAGACCATTTGGAGGAAAAAACAGGATTTCTATATGTAGCATAAACCGGACGGCTTAATACTCAAACCGGGCGGTTTGAAATAAGCAGGTGCCAAGGTTTTCAAGCAGTCTGATTGTTAATCCGGGCGGTCTGGTTATTAAACCCGGCGGTCTGAAACCAGCAGGTTCAAGAGATGTCACGCGGTTCGGTTTTATACCGGGCGGTTTGAGATAGGCAGGTACCAAGGCTTTCAGGCGGTCTGGTTATTAATCCTGGCGGTCTGGTTATTAAACCAGGAGGCCTAAAATCAGCAGGTTCCAAAGGTGACATGCGATTCGGTTTTTTAGATCGGATGGTTTGAAATAAAACAGGGTATCATTAAGGTATTAAGATAAATACCAGGGAAGCAAGCATAATCATGACCGGCCGACCTTATTACCCGGGTTATGAATTTATCATCCTTATGGGTTTCCACTCAATCCGATCGGATAATCACAGGTTCCTTCAATCAGGCGGTTATGATTCTCATTTCAAGTATTAAACCTGCTAATCACACGAATTCTATATACAGCCCGTGCGGCTTATCAGCCAATGTTATATATTGCTGTCATATAGATTGTTCGGGTTAAATGTTAATCGCGCGGTCTATCAGCTGATCTTCGAGAGACAATCTGTTTTGCAAGGCAATTACGTAGGACCAGTTTATGGTCGCACGGCTTGATTATTTTAAATTCCGGGTCGGTTATCTGGTTACATTCCCGGAGGTGGGATTTACAGCGATGTCAGCTACAAGTTGCCTAAGTTAAAAAAAAAACTGACCGCTCGGTCTGATGATTGTTCTCATGACTTGTATTTTTTTATCCTAAAGAGCAAATATGCCGGGTCTAACAGTAACCGCGCGGCTTAATACATTCGTAATAAGTTAGCACTTTCTCAGAATAAATCGGATATATTCGATTCGGATTAAAAGAAGCAAGCCATGCGAGTGGTTTTCTAGATACTCTACCGGAATCTTATCCTAACCGGGTGAGTTAACATTAAGTCGCACGACTTGGTTAAATTTAACACAGAAAGAGATCGCAAACAAATGCAAGTAAGTCGCAGAAGGTAGACGGATAGACAGGTAAAAGCTTTTCATTTCATCATCAAAACATTGTTTACATTATGTTTTAAGCCGTACGGCTAACAACATCAAGCCGACGGCTATTCAAAATAAAAAGTAAAATACAGCTACTGATCATGCGACTTGAGTTTCTTAGACGCAGGAGCACTTGAATGTTCACTGCCACCAGTCGAAACGTCAGGAGAATAACCCTCGCTACCCGACGAGGATGAGCTGCTCAATTCGCCCGATTTGCGACCAGCATCTTCTTCAGAATCGCTGGATTCGGACTCCGAGCCGCTCTCACCACTCTTAGCCGCTGCGGGTTCTTCGACCTCATCATCTTCGTCGTCGCTTTCCTCTGAACTAGATCCATCGGCTTTGTTCTTCCCCTTGGCTTTCCGCCTGATCTTCTCTAACTTCTTTTGCAAGATCGGATAAGCGTCCGAGAAGGTGAAATGTTCGAAACCGGGCGCGAACCCGTTGAGCTTCTGCAAGCGGTTAAAAGCATTATCAATTCCCTCGGCGACGTGAGGGAAGAGTTCCTGCTGATAAACCGGGTCGGTCTCATCATACTTAGCCTGCAAAAGAAAATAATAAGGTAAGACCGTGCGGTCTGAGAACATTGGTGTTGATACTGGCCAGGTGACGACTTACCGACTCGGCTTCCTTTAGCCGCGCATTTTCTTTCTTCAATTCGGCGATTTCTTTTTCTTGAAGGGCGTTTTCTCTAATCAACATCTTTAAGGTCATTCCCATGAAGGCGTTGGTGATGAAGCTCTCAGCACCAACCCGCGCGGCCTCCCTGGCGAGCTCTTCCTCAGGGATTTTCCTCAGCCTCCTGAAGTTCCGTCGGCCGAACATACCGATGCCAGCGGCCTCAGCATGCCGACCCGACTTCTCGTTCGCCCAGTGGGGGAGCGCAGTAGAGATCTGGACACTATCGCTGTCCGGGTGCCAGGTTAAAACCGGGCGACCTTTTAGATCCTTCACCTTGCTGAAGGAGCGAAGAGCGGCAAAGTCGCCCGAGGAGCCCGAATCCTCCCCATCAGACGGCAGCGGCTTGTTCCTGGCTTGCCTCTTTCTCTTCTCCGTCTGAGTCAAGACTAAACCAGCCGGACTGATCGGCTTGTTAGCAGGAACAACGGCTTGGGCTATAAAAGGAGAAGAGTCAGCACGAGAAATCGAGCGGTCAACATTGAAGTCGGAAGCAAAAGGAAGCTTACTATCTTCAAGCCGAACGTTCTCTAATTCGGCAAGTAGAGGGATATAGTAGCTTATGTTAAGCCGCTCATCCTTGAGAAGCTTGCAGATCCCCTTCTCCACCTCGCTTATTGGGACCGGTTGAAAGGCCTCCTCCGGCCGTACTTGCGGATTCGGGTTCAACAGACCGAGTCGGCCTTCGAAGATCAGATACCTCTCCGACCAGGCTGTGACCATGTTCGCAAGGTTGACCATCTTCAACCCACGGCAGCCGAAATAAAGATGGCCTTTGAAGACGTTCGATTCAGAGTCCGGGATGGCCCGCACCGAGAATATCTTCCTGAAGAGATCCATAGAAAAGCGGACTCTCACAGACCGCAGGTAGGAGATGAAGCTACATATCCCGGCCATCGAGTTGGGGGAAATCTGGCCGGGAACAACTCCATAATGGTCAAAGACCATGGCGAGTTCAATCGAAATCGGGAACCTAAATCCGCAATCGAAATGGTCGATTGGGATCGCAATTTGGTTTGGGCCAGACGAATTCATCCGCTCATCCCGGAGCGGAAGCCGCGCGAGTAGCGAACTGTCGGTCATGTGCTTCTCGACGAATTCGTCCAGCTCGGCTTTTGTCAAGCGACACTCCTCGAGGTCCGCAGAATGAAAGGCCAAAGCGGCTTCGGAGCGGGTAACAGAAGTCTTGGCAGGTCGCTTCGGCTGGCGCTTTACTCCCATCTTGAGATTTTGGTAAAAGGACTTCCGGAAGGGCGCTACTTATAAGAACGGCTGATCTGCATTTTGTAAAGGTCAAATCACGGCTAGACCGGTCAACCCGTACGGGTACGTCACCACAAAAGCCAACCACAAAGACTAAGTATACCCAAACAAGCGGATTAAAGAATCACAAAAACAGGCAGATCGGTTTATGTAAAGCAACCCGCAAGCATTAATCAACACAACAAGGCAGAAAAAATAATAAGTTCGAATACTTAGGCCGCACGGCCTGAAAGGCAGATCGAATATTACATAATCAGAGTCAAGCAATTGTCCAAAAGACCGAATTGAAATAATATTACAAGCTCATACTTTAGAGCCACACATTACGGGCGGTTTTCACCCGGCTCGTCCTCCCTGTGAAGCCGCGCGACGTGATCGCCGATCTGAAGGACAGTTCCCTGCATTTGGTTCATGTTATGATTAAGGCGGTTGATCATGCTATGAATCCGCACGGCATCTCTCTCTACTCGCGACGCGGGGATCACGCGAGTAGGCAAGGCTGCTGCGGGCTCATGAACACTCATAACTGGGTGGGTCGTCCCGGCTACAGGGAGAGACGAACTCGTCCCTGCATCCGGGCGGCCTGACCCACGCCGGCCTTCGTCAATCATGTTGGTAGGGCGCCGACTTCCGCCGGCTTCCTTCGCCAAATGGAGGTATCTGTCCCTATAATATGCGCAGTCCTCTTCAAGCTTGCAGACTTCTTTCTTTCCCCGGTCAATCCGGGCGGTCAGCGCAGCCACTTGGTCTTGCTGCGCCTTTTTCTTCTCTCGGCGCTCTCTCCGCTCGACCTCCAGCGCCGCACGGTTCTCCTTCCTTTCGGTCTCCAATTCGGCCCGAAGAGCAGCTTTCTCGTCCTGGGCGGTCTTCTCTCTCTCCTCCACAGCCCGCAACTGCTTGGAAAGGGTTTCCAAGTTCTTTTGAAGCCGGGACATCTCGTCCTCCATCCGGGTATCCGGCAAAGAAGAACACAGCAGGGGAGGATCAAGAGGGGGAAGATAAGTCACCAGTTCGCCCGGCTTCGGAATCGAACCACGGTCATCTGCAATAAGAGAAAATGGTCAAGGAGTGTTCAAAAGTAAACCGCTTTCATCGAATTTTCCTCGCTTACAAGCCGCGGCAGTTTGAATTGAAATCGGGCGGACGGGTCGCCTTGCCAGCTCGGTATCGAACTTTCGGCGTTGTTCTCTCCACGATCTTTCACTTTGCCTCCGCTTAGCAGCAGAAAATTGAGCGGCGGAGGGAAAGAAGCTAGGCGACGGGTTCAACAATGAAGCGCGTGACTTGTTTCGAGGCCGCGGCATGAAAAACGAACAGAGGGGTAATCCGCTCCCCTTTTACCTTACAACAAAAGATTGGGTTGCGGCGGGGGCGGCCTGGCAAGTTAATCTCTTACTCGCTCCGCCTTCACCTGCATAAACCGCAGACCAGCTGTCACGGTATCTCCAGGTACCGGCATTGTTCTTTCAGTCGCGACCTCAGGAAGGATGGCCTCATTAAGGCTGGTCGCATCCTCAGACAGGGCGGATCCCTTCTCTCCTGGCGGGTTGGCAGCCTGCAGTTCGGAAGAAGTCCTCAGTTGTTCATCTTGCTTCTGAAAAGAATCAAAATCCTTGAGGAGGTCGCTTACGGAAATACTATGAGCATCAATTGGAACCTGGTCGTTCGGCTGGGGGGAAGGAGTAATCAAGCCTTCCGAAACTTCATTCTCGCGCGACTTGCCTTGGAGGCTGTCCGCTTTCGATTTCCCAGATGCTGCTTTATTCTTGGCCTTCAGCCTCTTCATCTTCTTGAGAAGCCTGTCCGCCGCGGACTCTTCCTTCTTCCTCTTCTTCGACTTTTGAGCGGTTGTTTTTTCCGGACTATCCTCGATGTTGACTATTGGGGTTTGTTGTTCGCTCGGCCTGGGAGAGTCAACTGTCTCTCCTTTATCTCTAATTTTTAAATGAAAATCCCCGGACGGGGTGACCTCCATCTTGAAAGACTCATCCCCGTCGCCTTTCTGGGAAGCAGCCTCCAAGTTTGTCTTATCCGGCGGAGAAGGCGGGCTATTTCCTTTGTCAGAAAAGGTTGGGGGATCAGCTGGGGGCGGGTTCAGACAGCTCTCCGCATTCTTGGTCGACAAGACGACTGTTGGCTCAGGAAGCAGTTCGGTCGACTTATTCCCCTCCTGTTTAGATGACAAATCAATTGTCAACTCCGCAGGCAGGTTGGTCGGGTTACTCGCAGAAGCAATTGTTATGGTCTTATCAGGCCGCTTCACCTTTTTCTTCTTCTTCTCTTTCGAGCGGTCTCTCTCGCGGTTCTTTCCGGACTTCTCGAGAACTTCAAGCTCATCCATCAGGTTCACCATCTTTTTCGGGCTGTTCAAACCGAAAGCCCTAACCGCAATAGGCGAGTAGTGACTCGTGGTAACAATGGAGTTATGCCAGAATCGAAGCTTCTGGAACATTTATAACCAACGGGGTAAAGACGGCGCGGTCTCCGGCTAGCACTGATATTTTCAAAATCTTCACGGAAATTTAAAAATATGCGGGGATTATGTTTACCCGGGAAACCGCTTTCAAGAGGATTACTCGCAGACCGAGCGGTTTGCGGATCCAAGTCGCCCGACTCAGGTTAAGCAAGCTCCATCGGCACCAGCTAACACAGGCCGGGCGGTCTATAATAATTCAGGCCGCCTCCAATAACTAGAGGTAATCCAAGCCCAAGTCCAACAGGGCAAGTCGCGGTCTCAAGTCGGAGGTCGCGCGGTTTATTCCATGGAGACAAGCCAAGGTCCAAAGCCAAAGAACAGGTCGCGGTCTCAAGACAGAGATCGAGCGGGTAGAATCGTCACCTTGGCCGCATCATCTCCAGCTTCTGGTCAGGCAAGTCGGAAGGGCAAGCCGGCAAGCCGCGCAACTTATTTTCTTTCCTTCTTTGTGTATCCCGTCACCGCCTGCCCGTTTCTCCTGTACCCGGGCAGGCGGTTATTCTATCCCTGCCCGCTCGGGCAGGCCCCTAGGCCTATAAATAGGGGCGGCACTGTTCCCAAGACACGCACACTCGAATCTAAGAGCTCGCTTGTTTGAGCTGCGGACTCGAGTTTCTCGTCTTGCGGACTGTCTGACCGGCCAGCTTCTCTTTTCCTGCATTTGCAGCCCGCTGTAACCACTTCTTTCTAATCAAAGGAAAGCCCGTCGCAGGAGTGGCATTTGCCGCGGCGGGCGAAGTCTGGCCTTGACCGCTGCTAGCGGTCTCATTCTTCTACATAAAAAGTAACCGGCAACCCGCAGCCTCCGGTTTCCCTCGGAGGTGCGATCTCGGATTCAACACTCTCAGTTACCCAAATCTAAGAAGCATTCAAATTTGTTAGAGGGATTCAAACAAGACTCCAAGAAGGACAGGTACAATTCTAAACACAATAAAATTAATTCAGAAGAAATTGTGTGTTTTGGTTGCAGGAAATCAGGACACATGATTGCTGATTGTCCTTCAAAGAGAAAGAACAACAAGAAATCTGATGAAAGAAAGTACAAATCTGACAAAAAACTTGAGAAGAGTCTAATAGCCAAAAAGGGTAAGGTCACTCTTAGTGATAGTGAATCTCAGTCATCAGACTCAGACAGTGAGGAGGCACTCATAGCTCTGATGGCTGCCAATGAAAATGAAGACAGTCTAAATGATAGACCTATGATAAAAGCCCCACTATCAAGGTCTGATAGTGAAGAGGATGAAGAAGAAAATGCAGGACTCATGGCATTGAGTGATCAAGAAAATCAGGAGACAACTACTGATATAAAGGTACTTGATAAAACTCCTCTTTCTGATTCTAATTCTGAAACTGAAATAGATTCATTCTCTTCTGATGAACATGACTCACACTCTAAACTTCATATAGATGAAATTATTGAAAAATATCAATTAATTCTCAAAGCACTTAAGAAGAGGAAAAGGCATAATAAAATGTTACAAAAAGAAATATCTGAATTAAAGCAAACTGATTCTCAAAACTCTGAGACAGCTGAGAGGCTGAATCAGACAAGTAAAGAACTTAGTAAACTAAAAGTCATGACTATTATTCACATACAAACTTTGAGCACCAAGGAAAAGTTAATAAAAGAACTTGAAGCAAAACTCCTAGCAGAAAGGAAACTTGTAGCTAAGTTCTCAAAACCACAAACTATTCTTCCTATAATAGACACATTCTCTGCACAATACAGATGTGGCATAAGATATGATGGGAATGCAGATAAAAATCCTAAAAATAATGACAAGGCACCTATACAACCTTTAAAGCTTGACAAAGCAATGCCTATCACAAACAAGCATGATCAAAAATGTGTGCATTAATTTTATAAGGGTGAATGCTCTAATAGCAAATATAATTTAATTCAACCAAGTAACCATAATGCCAAACCTCTATGCAAAGAAAAAATATTAACTCATCATGACTCATTTGTATTTAAAGCAAATACTAAATGCAACAGAAAGGAACTAAGACCTGGAGTAAAAACTACTGATAGTAAGAAAACTGAACAAGTAAAAGACACTAAAACAAATTACATAGCACCTGTAAATAAAGTAATTAAGCAAAAGATGAACCAACATAAAGAAGTAGGAAGACCTCCAAGGAGATATAATAAATATGAATGCTGGTGCTGTGGAAGGATTGGGCATTTTGCACTTGACTGTTGGTTCAATCCAACTGTTCCAAGATTCAACTCTGGGAGACTAGTATTCAGACCTATGACAACTCTCACAGCTCCAAGAATTATTCAACAACTAAATATTCCAGCTCATACTAACAAGGTTCTAGGACCCAACTTGGTGTGGGCTCCTAAGAAAAGGTAATTTCTCTTTGTAGGGTTGTCCAAAGACCAATCAACTTTCAATCTGGTACTTGGACAGTGGGTGCTCTATGCATATGACAGGAACAAAAAGTTTGCTGAATGATTACACTACTGTAAGGAATGGACCAAAGGTTATCTTTGGAGGGTCTGAAAGAGGTAAAACTAAAGGTTATGACAATATTTCAAATGGGATTGTCACCATCACCAAAGTTGCTCATGTTGATGGATTGCAACACAATCTCATTAGCATAAGTCAATTATGTGATATTGGGTATGACATTTCATTCCACAAGGATGAGTGTCTGATTAAGAAAGAGAATGAGATAATTCTCTCAGGCACTAGGAGTGGCAACATTTACTGCTTAAACTTTATATGTTCTGATCAAGTTAACTCCATATGTTTAGTAGCAGAAAATAAAATTTCTGGTAGTGTTCAATGGCACAAAAGGTTAGCTCACATAAACTATAAGACTATAAATAAACTTATTTCAAAAGATCTAGTGAGAGTTGGGCCTAAGTGGAAGTGTGTGCAGGAAAGTCCTTGCCATGCTTGTCAAATGGGTAAGCAGACAAAGTCATCCTTCAAACCAATTGGTGAGAAGGATTCCATTAGATGTCTATATCTACTTCACATGGATCTATTTGGACCAATGTCAATCCATAGCTTTGGAGGAAAGTCATACACTCTTGTAATAGTTGATGATTACTCCAGATTCACTTGGGTATTATTCCTCAAACATAAGTCAGACACTTTAGAAATACTCACCAATTTTGTTAGGAAAATCACTAATGAAATAGGAAATTCTGTAGCCAAGATTAGAAGTGATCATGAGACTGAATTTCAGTCAGGTGCAATGACCAAATTTTGTGAGAATCTAGGAATTTCTCAAGAGTTCTCATCACCTAAAACACCTCAACAAAATGGGGTTGCTGAGAGAAGAAATAGAACCCTTATTGAAGCTAGCAGGAGTATGCTGAGTGATTCCTCTCTTCCTGAGTACTTTTGGGCTGAAGCTATAAACACAGCATGCCATGTGCAGAATAGGGCTCTTATAAACAAAAGACTGGATAAGACCCCATATGAGTTATTGAAAGGTAGAAAACCCACATTAGCCTATTTTAAAATATTTGGTAGTAAATGTTTTGTATTAAACAATGGAAAGCACCATCTCACTAAATTTGCCGAAAAAGCAAATGAAGCAATCTTTGTTGGGTATAGCTCTCAAAGTAGAGCCTATAGAATCTTCAACAAAGAGTCTAATAGGATAGAAGAATCTGTACATGTTGTATTTGATGAAACCAGCCTTATTTATAAGGATCTGGGAAGTTTATCTAGTTGTGCAGGTTCTACACAGAAATTGAAGGAGATGAACATCAATGAACAGCAAAATGAAAATAATGAAGAAACTAATGAGACTACAATTGTAACTAGAGAATATGAACTTCAAGTTGAAGACAATTATGAAGAACCTATTGCTGTTGAAGAACCACTTCATCCAGAACCCCTAGAAGAACCCACTCAAACAGAAGCACCAGAATTTCAAAGGGAAAACGAAAGGTGGAGGAATGCTACCAAACATATGAAAGACCATCCAAAAGAACAGATCATAGTAAATCCAAATGATGGAGTGCAAACCAGAAGAGGAAACTCAATACATGAGGCTTTGCATCACAGATTTCTTTCCAAAATAGAACCTAAGAAGTTTGATGAAGCAAATAAAGACACTTCATGGATATCGGCTATGCAAGAAGAGCTAAATCAATTTGAAAGATGCAAGGTCTGGATATTGGTCCCAAGACCAAAGAAACACAAAGTCATAGGGACCAAATGGGTATTCATGAATAAGCTTGATGAAAATGGTGTAATCATCAAAAACAAAGCTAGGTCGGTTGCCCAAGGATACAGACAGGAGGAAGGCATAGATTTTGATCAAGTATTTGCCCCTGTGGCAAGATTGGAGGCAATCAGGCTATTCCTGGCATTTGCAGCTCACACTGGTTTCATAGTCTATCAAATGGATGTAAAGTCAGCATTCCTAAATGGAACAATATTGGAGGAAGTATATGTTGAACAACCCCCAGGTTTTATTGACTCTACTCATCCAAATCATGTTTATCTATTATTAAAAGCACTGTATGGTCTGAAACAGGCACCTAGAGCTTGGTATGAAACATTATCTAGATTTCTTATTGAGAACAAATTCTCAAGAGGAAAGATAGATAAGACATTGTTTCTCAGGATAGTTAAAGGTCACATTATTTTAGTACAAATATATGTAGATGATATAATATTTGGCTCCACTGATAATAACCTTTGCAAAAGATTTGCAAACCTTATGCAAGGGAAATTTGAAATGAGCAGTATGGGTGAGCTTAAATACTTCTTAGGACTGCAAGTGAAACAATCTGAGGAAGGAATTTTCATTTCTCAGACCAAGTACACAAAAGAAATTATTAAGAAGTTTGGAATGGAAAATTCCACTATAATGAAGACACCAATGGCAGCAAATATGTCACTGGACAAGGATGAAAAAGGGAAACCTATTGATGAAACCTTGCACAGAGGCATCATTGGCTCATTGCTCTACCTAACTGCTAGCAGACCAGACATTATGTTTTCAACATGTGTGTGTGCTAGATATCAAGTGAACCCTAAAGAATCTCACTACACAGCTGTCAAAAGAATCCTGAGATATCTGAAGGGCACTCTTGATCTTGGCCTTTGGTATCCTAGAAGCAATGATTTCAAACTAATTGGCTTTTCAGATGCTGATTTTGCAGGATGCAAGGAGGATAGAAAGAGTACATCTGGTACATGTCAATTTCTTGGCAAAAGACTAATATCTTGGAGTAGCAGGAAGCAGACAAGTGTGGCTATTTCAACAGCAGAATCTGAATACATTTCAGCTGGAAACTGTTGTGCTCAGCTACTATGGATTCAACACAAACTCCAAGACTATAAAGTTCAGCTAAGTAAATCTCCTCTATTTTGTGATTCAAGTAGTGCAATTGCTATAGCCAACAATCCAGTTGTTCGATTCAAAAGTGCGCCTCCGAAGGAAAACGAGGGTTGCGGACTATCAGTTACTATTTAGTTAGAGAATTCAGACCGCTAGCAGCGGTCGAGGCCAGACTTCGCCCGTCGCGGCAAATGCCACTCCTGCGACGGGCTTTCCTTTGATTGAAAAGAAGCAGTTACAAATGTGAAAGAACAGAAGCCGGCCGGTCGAACAGTTCGCGAGACCTGAAACTCGAGACCGGAGCTCAGACAAGCGAGCTCTTGGATTCGAGTGTGCGTGTCTTGTGAACAGTGGCGCCCCCTATTTATAGGCTTGGGGGCCTGCCCGATTGGGCAGGGATAAAATAACCTCCTGCCCGGGTACAGGAGAAACGGGCGGCGGTGACGGGATACACAAAGAAGAAAAAGAAAGAGGCCGCGCGATCTGACGGCCTGCCTTCCCGACCTGTCTTGCTTGCGGTTGAGGACACCGGGACCAAGTCAATAATGCAGACCGCGCGGTTTGGAGATTGAGGCCGCGGTCTGCCTTCTGGTCATGACTTAGCCGATCTTCAAGATGTAACTTGGATAGCCTTCGATCTGGAGCCCCGGCCTGTTCTTCGGGGCTGGAACTTCGAGTTTCTATGGGACAACCCGCGCGGCCTTCTGGCTGAGACCGCGGATGAACTTCTTGCCTTGGCTCTTTGACGATCTTATCCCTTTGGGGGCGATCCGGAAATGACACCAGGCCGCCCGGCCTGGCCCTTCCTGAACTGAGAACCGCCGATTCCAGGACCCAGCGGCTTAGCCCAGGAGTCCGAGCGGTCTGATAATGGTTCAAACCGAGAAGCGGTTTTCCGGGCAAACATAATCCCCGCATATTTTCAAATCTCAGAGGATTTCGAAAATATTAGCTTTGACCGAGAGACCGCATCCGACTTGCCTTGAATTCTATAAGAGAGCCAGAGAATTCATTCTGCGTTGCTTTTTCTGAAATCACGGGATATTACTCGCCGGTTGCGGTCAGAATTTTTAAGACCGGCTATTCTTCAGTAATGGACTTCCTGGACGCCGTGCTAGACCGCGTGGATCCCAGCGGAGACCAGAGGAGGGCGGAAGATAAGAGGCGCGAACCGTTGGAGAAGCCGGACAAGGAGAAAGAGAAGCAAGACTGGAAAGATCGGAAGAAGAGAAAGCGGGCTGAGAAGGCCGCAGCGGCTAGCCTCAAGCCAGTCGTAGATTTATCAACTCCCAAAACTTCTGCAGAGCCCGTGGTGAACAGCTCGGGGCCTCCCCCCGATGTCTCGTCGATCCCTCCCAGCGACCTCAACTAACAGACCGCTAGCTTGCCGAGCAAAGAGGTGGCCGCCACTTCTGAGAAAGTTGTTTCAGACAGCCCTTCGAAGAAGGTCGGCGAAACCGCCTCGTTTGGAGTGGAAATCACCCCATCCGGGAACCCTCACCTGCTTGTCAGGGATCTAGAGGAAGGGGCGGTTAGTTCCCCCAGGACGGGCGAACCGAATACTCCTCTGCCCGTGGATGATTATCCCAGCCCCCTGAAAGAAGTTCACCCAGCTCCGGGTAAGAGAGAAAGGAAGAGGAAGCAGACCGGGTCCGTGACCGAGCGGATAACAAAGAAGGTCAAGAGGCTAGCCGCTAAGGAAAGGGCGGCCCTTAAGAAACCGACCGAATCCCTCCTTCAGACCAACTCGCGACTAAAGGAGGAATTGGGCCTCATGACTCCTCCACCCAAAAAGTTGAATGACCCATCGGCTACCCCTGATACGAAGCCGGGCGAACTGATTCCGGACTCGGCGAGTAGTCTATCCTTTAATGGGATTTTCAGAGATATGGATGAGCTGGTGAAGCGGGACCAGCTCCTTGACAGCCCGCCGGCCTCAGAACAAACCGCCCGAACTGCTGATAACTCAGGCCGCCCCGCCGAGACCGATCAGACCGAGGCCGAAGAGCGAGAAGCCGCTGCCCGGACCGCCTTGGAGGTTGAGCGGAAAGCGATGGAGCTTGGGGAGGTGCTGAAGGCGCAGGAGAAGGTTCCCCCGGCAATGACCGGGGAGGAGATAGTGGTGGTGAAGAAGGAAAAGGCGGACCGGGCTTTAAACAAGCCGCTGCGGTCTGATCTCTTCTCACCAGGTACGAGCCCCGCGGATCGTAAATCTGTCCGTTTCTTCATTCCACGGCCTCTTCGAAATAAGTTATTGACCCCGCCGACGAGCTTTTTCCCTATGGCGGCCTGGTCTTCTTCCGCTAGGCAGAGTAAGGAGAGATTCTTGCATGAACTACAACGGCGGTTAGACCCAAAACAGCCTAAGCGGCCTGCGCGCCTAGGCACTGATCTTTTATTTATGTCCATTGCTGTTTATATTCAACCCTGCATGCTTTTATTTTTTATGACCGCGCGGCCTTTTGCAGATAGCAACGATCAGACTGTGAAGCCGGGCGACCTTGTGGCCAGCCTACCTCCATTGGTTCCCCTGGCATCGATCCGCGCAACAACTTCGCAGGAAGGGCCACAACTTCTCGAACATCTCGAAGGGGATCTGGCCACCCTGCGAGCCCGCTTGAAAGAGATCGAAGACCGGGAGGCCGCTACTCGGACCGCTCTGGAGGCTGAGCGAGTTGCGAGGATGAAGGCTGAAGAGGCGCTGAAGGCTCAGCTGGAGGCCGCGCGGGTAGCAGTGGAGGCCGAGAAGAGGGCCAAGGTAGCACAAGTCGCTGCTCTGACCGCCCAGCTGGAGAAAGAGAAGAGAGCGTCCGCGAAATCTGAGGGCGACTCAAAGTATTACCAGGAAAAGTTCCTGCAATTAACCAGAGAGGTCGCTGCGAGTCGGCGAAATATGAATGATGCGATGGTGGTTATTGGCCGCCCGACTGTTGGGGCGGGCTCGAATCCTCCCCCGGTTCGGGCGGCTGATCCAATGGTTGATGAGGCCGCTGCGGTCCCCCGTATGATTGCCGCCTCGCGGGTTGAAAGGGATGTCGGGCGGCTTCATAGTACAATCAACTACCTCCATTATCATACCAGCCAAATTTATTCTCTCCTGAACACCACAAGTGACCAGGTCGCACGACTTCATAGAGAGGATGCCTCCCCAGAGCGCCGTCAGCCGTGACCAATATTTGAATATAACTTGTATTATGAATGTGGCTTGTTGATCTGGACAATGTTCTTCTCTATTCTTGTCTTTTATTTGAACAACTCGCGCGGTCTCTTGTTTTAACCGCTGTACTTTATGCCTTGTTTAAATCTTATGTTTCATTCGAACTGTTTTCCGGTCGGGCGAACTGTGATGTATGCTTATTTCTGTTTTTTCTGGATGCCTTCGCTTCTTTCATATTTCTGGTGAATCTAACCACATAGGCCATTGACCGCACGGTCAGAATGTATAGCCGTGACATGATTTTACTATTCACAGATCATAGAAATCTATAAGTATAGAATTTGCCGAAGTCATTCTCACGATTTCCAGATGGCGCGATCCAAGAACAAGTCGCAGCGACCTGTTAAAGTTAAAGCCGTCCGAGCTGACGCGGCCTTGGCATTCCATTCGGCGGACCATCCGGAATGCCGCCTTACTCAGAACGAACTAGATGATTTCATTGCCAGACACATGGTAGGGAGCAATCTGCTCGCGCGGCTTCCTTTGCGCGACGAGCGGATTAACTCTTCCAGTCCGCACCAGATCGCCATCCCGGTTGACCACTTCGAATATGGCTTCAAGTTCCCACTGCCGCTTGAAGTCATAGCCATTTTCGACCACTACGGGGTTGTGCCCGGTCAGCTTCCGCCGAACTCGATCGCTTCAATATACAGCTTCATCTCCTATCTGCGGTTCGAGCGAACTAGATTCTCCATCGACTTGTTCAGGAAGTTCTTCTCGGTGCGGGCAGTATCCGACTCGGGGACTTCGACTTACAGAGGGCACCTCTACTTCAGCTGCCTCGGGCTGAAGGTTGTTAACCTGGCGAACAAAGTCTCCGACTGGTCGGAGCGGTTTGTAATGCTCGAAGGTAACTTCGGGCTGTTACAAACCAACCCGCAAGTCCGGGGGGAAGAAGTCTTCCAGATCCCCCAGGTCGGCAAGATCGAGGCGGACACCTTCGCGTTCCTTGAGAAGGAGCGGCTTGATATCAACCACTACATCCCGCTTTTCTCGGAGCTTGAGAATATCCTCCCCGAACATAGTAAGTTCTTCTAGACCGCCTTTATATGACCGCGCGGCCTTCTTTAATTATACTTTTGATTTTATTTTGCAGCCGCCCATATCGTTCCAGCGAACAAGCCGGTCACGCCGGCCGGCCCAGTTTTAACCCAGAGGGAGAAGAGGCAGCGGCGAAAGAGGTCGCCATCCTCGGAGGAAGAGGGCCCGACCTCTTCTGACGACTACGAAATCCTTCGTTCAAGTGGGAACCCGCCCGACCTGCAGGGCAACCCGACCGTCCTTTGGCACAGGGATGGAAGTCGGATCCGGGTATCCACCGCTCTCCCTCCCTGGGGGAGCGAAAAAATTGAACGCCATGCCCTAGCCGCCGGGGCCGCCTTGTATGGTCGAAAGACCTTAAGGAAACTGATGAGAACCCCAGAAGAAGAGCTCCCCCGGCTAGCGGCTCAAGCCGGCGCCTGGGGATTTTCGGCCAACCACTTTATGGCCTTGTCGTATAAGCGGCTAGTTTCTGCTCAGAAACATCTGGAGAGGAAATACGAGGAACAGGCTGCGGAGAACACGCGGCTTCGAGAAGAGAACGCGCGGCTTCAAGAAGTCGTGGCGGTGAGTTTTTCAAAAGACAATGCGGTCCCTTTTGTTCAGCCCGAGCAGCCTGATTCATTTTTCCTTTTTCTTGCAGAAGCAATATGAGATGACCAACCCGTCCTTCCAGGACGAGGTGCTGCCCCATGTGGCCCAAGGGATCAACAAGGCCTTGGGTCTCATGGGAGACCGGGGCGGTCTGTCCGAAGGATTCGGCGGAACCACCTTCTCCGACCTCTTCCCCGCCTTGGAGGTGCAGCTTGACGAAATCAACCGCAGGAAGAATGGAAAATCCAAGGTGGGCGAGGAGGCCGAAGCCGACGCGGGCAGGGAGATCGTGCTCCATCAAGGAGGCGATGGAAGTGATGAAGCCGCTGAAGAGGTCGACGCGGATGGAGATGCTGATGACTTCGATGATGAGGATAGTTTGTCCTCTGGATCTACCGGCTCTGCAAGCAAGACCGGGCGGTCTAGCGACAGTAGTTCGTCCGGCTCCTCTTCGCTAAGTGAAGGTTATTCGCCGGAGGTCGACATCGATGGCGTAGACCCCATTTCTCCTGTCAAGAAGAAGAAGAAGAAATCGGCAGACTAGTGCCCTCGTTTTTTTAACTTTAATTTTTGTAACCGCCGGTCTCTTTTTGTTGGCCGGGCGGTCAATATTTTGTAAACATATTTTGAGAAATGAAATAGAAGTTTTTACCTGTCTGATTGTCCTTCTATCATTACTTACTTGTGATTCTTTGTCTCTTTTCTTTACTCTTTATGATCTAACCGTGCGGACATCTTGGCCTGAGCACAAGTGATGATTGATTGTCTTCGACGATCCTTTGTTCAACCCGCGCGGTTATATATTTGGATCTCAGGATATTCGATCTCTAATAACAGATAGATTCATGCGACCATAATTCGGACCGCGCGGCTTCTTTAGATATTAAATACTTGCTGCTATAAGTAATGAATCACAATCTTTCACGCGGTTCGAATTCAGCTCTGGCGAATAATCCATCATGTCTAAGGATAACTTTTGCTAAGAAATAGCTTAACCTGATCGGTTAGAACACAATCCGAGCGATCACGTATTCAGATCCAGGGATATCCAATTCTGATTATTCATTCAGGGATAGATAATGCCCGGCCGGTTTAAAATTCAACCCGGATTATATAGCCAGATCCAGAAAATACTAGCTTGATAGAACGAAGAGATAGATAGATCCAATCCGATCAAAAATGTAACCCGAGCGATCATATAGTTAGCTTAAAAAATATCCGATTTTATAAAGGATGGATGAACCCGCCCGGTTCGAATGCGACCCGGGCAATCAGATAATCAGTTCTGGAATTTTGATAATAAACGGTCGGATCCGCCCGGTTAGAGTGCAGCCCGGGCGATCATACGATCAGATTCAGAAACACTTTCCTTAATAGACGACGGGCATACCCGCCCGGTTTGAATATAACCCTGGTGATAACATGATCAATTTCAAAAGATGTCTTAACTTATATTCAGCCAGACCGCTCGGCCTGAAATACTCAGACCGCATGGTCTTAATACCACAACCCCTTATTGGGGTAGACGAACACCTGCACCTGTTCAACCAGACCGATCGGCCTGAAAAACTCAGACCGTCCGGTCTTAATATCACAACCCCTTTATTGGGGTAGACGAACACCTGCACCTGTTCTAACAATATTTTCCTTGAGTGGTCCATATAAAAATCATCAGAAGTGAATGCCTCCCTGTAGGGAAGAAGAATAATCCTACAGGCTCAAATGACCAAGTGGGCAGGTGGGCCTCGGCGGCGAACATTGCTTTCCTCAAGTGGTCATAAGAGCTGTAGGGAAAAAGAAAAAATATGTACAGACTCAGATGACCAAGTGGGCAGGTGGGCCTTGGCGGCGAACATTGCTTTCCTCAAGTGGTCATAAGAGCTGTAAACGACTCATCCGCTCTCTTGCCTAGGGTTACAAGCCGAGTTGATCAATTGGGCAGGTGGGCCTCGGCGGCGAACATTGCTTTCCTCAGAGAGATCAACTCAGTTGTGGGCCCAACTAGGTACCGTTTCGAGAGTACCTAAGAGTATTCGATGGTCACAGACTATGATGATCAGTTGGGCAGGTGGGCCTCGGCGGCGAACATTGCTTTCCTTAGAAAGATCATCAAAGCTGTAACTATATCCCTTCGGGGCATGATAGAGCTGACAATCACCTAGACCTCCCTTGATGCAGGGGTGTGTCAGATATCGGCCGGGATCCAAAGTTCTGAAGACCACCGCAGCGGAATTGGCAAGCTACCACTACATGTGTGCGAAAACTCCCCGCATCACACGATCTTGGTGGGTTTTACGCTATGACTACAATCCGAGGGGGTTCGAGCAGAATTTGGCGATATCTCAGAGGTTCGGGGAGTGAGATATGTGTGTTTGTATTTATGATGCAGAGAACCATCAGACAAGAAGAAATGTCAGTATAGGGCTTTTCATTCAATACCAAAAAGAGATGTAAAGAATAAAAGAAATAGTTTCAAGGATAGAATCGTTTGAGATCGTCACCGCTCCACGTGCGTGGGATGTCTTCTCCTTCGCTGGTTTGGAGACGGTAGGCCCCATTCTTAGATACTTCTTTGATGATGAAAGGTCCTGCCCAATTAGGATCCAGCTTTCCAACATTACCAGACCTTGCTGCGGCATCCACCTTTTTTAACACCAAATCCCCGACTACAAACTGCTTCACTCTGACATTCTTATCAAAATATTTTGCCATTCTCCTTTTAACTTCTTCCTGCCTGATTGTTGCTTCATCCTGAAGTTCCTCGATTAGATCTAGATTATGCATGAGGGCCTCACCATTTTCATCTATCCAGGATTCTCCTCCTTCTTTGGCGTAAATAACCCTCGGAGTGACCACCTCGAATTCCACAGGGACAACAGCTTCCGAGCCATGAGATAATTTGAAAGGTGTCTCCCCGGTAGCTGAGGACGGAGTAGTACGAAGGGTCCACAGGATGGAAGGAAGTTGGTCCGCCCAATTCCCTTTCTGGTTCAAGACTCTTTTCATCAAAAGCTGCCGAATTTGCCTGTTTGCCGCCTCCACTTGACCATTGGTCCTTGGATGGTGTACTGAGGCAAACCGAAGATCAATTCCTATCTGATCACAGAAGCTTATCATCTCCGGATTGTTGAATTGTGGGCCATTATCGGTGACGATTGCCAACGGAATTCCATGTCGGCAGATAATTTCTCCCCAGACGAAGTTTCTGACAATTTGGGTGGTAGTTCTTGCTAATGCTTTTGCTTCGATCCACTTACTGAAATAATCGATCATTACCAGGATAAAGCGACGTTGTCCGCTGGCCATTGGGAAAGGCCCCATAAGATCCATTCCCCATACTGCAAAAGGCCATGGCGCAGTTATTGACCTGAGTGACTGAGCAGGCAAATGTTGAAGAGGAGCGAACTTTTGGCACTGGACACATCGCTTGGCGAATGCTTCAGCATCCTTTCTCATGGTTGGCCAGAAGTATCCTTGCCGCAGGATCCTTTTTTCTAAGGTTTTCGCCCCTGAATGGCTACCACACTCCCCAGAATGAACTTCCTGAAGTATGACCGGGATCTCCTCTTCTGAAACGCACCGTGCCGAGGGAGAAATCAAAGTTTTTCGGTATAAGACTCCTGCTATCAAGTAGTAGTAAGCCGCCTTTCTTCTGAACCTACTTTTGTCCTTGATTGATGGATGATATTCTCCTTTTGTCACAAACAATTCGTAGGGGTCTTTCCAGGAAGGATGCTGATCGATCTGCATGAGCTCTTCTTCCTCTGTCTCCTCTGTTGCCGGATGAAAAAGTTCTGAGGTTACTCCCCCTGATGGAAGACCAAATTTTGACAACTCGTCTGCCTCTTCATTCTGCTTTCTCGGAATGTGCTCGATGATGAAGGATTTGAATCTCCCGATTTCTTTCTTAGCTAGGAATAGGTATTTTCTCAACATCGGTTCTCTTGTCTCGTAGTTTCCCAGAACCTGCGAGGCCATTACAAGAGAATCAGTTTTCACATGAACATGTTCTATCCCAAGCTCCTTTGCGAGTCTCAGGCCGGCCAAGAGTGCTTCGTATTCGGCCTGGTTATTTGTAACTGAAAAGAAGAATCTAATAGCCTGTTCCAGCCTGATGCCGTTTGGACTGATCAAAACCACTCCGGCTCCCACGGAGTTCCTGCCAGAGGCCCCATCCACATAAATGATCCAAGCCAAAGGAGATTGCACTACCTGCTCTGGATTAGACTCCATCGTGTCTACCAAGAAATCTGCCAATACTTGTGCCTTTATTGCCGTTCTGGGAGTGTACAGTATTTCGAACTCGCTTAGCTCGATTGCCCATTTGGCCAACCTTCCTGAATGTTCCGGCTTCTCCAAGATATTCCTCAGTGGATGATCTGAAACCACCTGAATAGGATGAGCTTGAAAATAGGGGCGGAGCCTTCGTGATGACATGACTAAAGCCAAGGCTAATTTCTCCAGGATTGAATATCTAGTTTCCGCATCTTTAAGGATATGGCTGACATAATATATCGGAAACTGCTTCTTTTTCCCTTCCCGAACCAGGACAGAGCTTATCGCATCAGGGCCCACCCCCAAGTACAAGAATAGCGTTTCTCCTTCGCGAGGGCTTTGAAGAAGGGGGGTTGAAGTTAATTGCTTTTTCAATTGTTCGAAAGCATTATTGCATTCCTCGTTCCATTCAAACTTAGATCCTCCCCTAAGTGTTTTGAAGAACGGAGCGCTTTTATCTCCCGATTTGGAAATGAATCGGCTCAATCCTGCCAACCTTCCACCAAGTTGCTGTACCTCTTTTGGATTACGAGGAGGGGTCATGTCTAGGATGGCCTTTACTTTATCTGGGTTCGGTGCGAGACCATCAGGAGTGAGAAGATGTCCAAGAAATTTCCCCTTGTTCGCCCCGAACACGCATTTCGAGGGGTTTAATTTTAATTTGAACCTCCGTAGAGTAGCGAACGTCTCTACGAGGTCTTCTAGACGGATTAAAAAAGTTTTACTTTTTAGAAGGAGATCATCAACATATACTTCCAGATTTCTCCCTTTTTGTTTTTCAAAAACTGTGTCCATCATCCTCTGATATGTTGCCCCCGCATTTTTGAGGCCGAAAGGCATGACGAGATAACAATAACATCCATCATTGGTAATGAAGGATGTATGCGGGATATCAGGCTTATGCATCTTAATCTGGTGATAACCAGAAAATGCATCTAAGAAACTCATAAAACTATATCCCACCGCGGAATCTACCAAAACATCTATCCGAGGCAAGGGATAACAATCCTTGGGGCATGCTTTATTGAGTTTAGTGAAATCAACACACATACGCCATTTCCCCCCAGACTTTTTCACCATCACTACATTCGACATCCAGGTGGGGTACTGGATTTCAGAAATGAAATTGGCCTTAAGAAGCTTTGCAACTTCTTCTTTGATAGGCACCGCCAGCTTAGTTGCTATCTCCCTCTTCTTCTGTTGGATTGGCTTGAACTCCGGAGAAACGTTGAGGTGATGGCACGCGACATCTGGATCTATTCCAGGCATGTCTTCCGCCGACCAAGCGAAGATGTCCAAGTTATTCAGCAGGCAGGAGGTTAACTGGAGCTTTTCCTCTCCCGATAGCTCGGCGTTGATGATCAGCTTCTTCCCTTCCCCTTCAACAATGGGGATCTCTTGGGTCTCCTGGGCAGGTTCCAGGTAAGTCCCTTTCCGTTCCGCGCTTTCCTCAGCTTCTTCAGGGAGTTCGGACACCTCTTGGATGTCATTCTGGGCCTTGTGAAGTGGTGCCTCGGTGATCACATTAACTGTCTTCACATAACATTCGCGTGCCACCTTTGGGTCGCTCCGGATCCGATACTGACGCCCCTCAGCAGCGAATTTCAAGGCCAAATGGAAAGTAGATACTACCGCTCTGTAAGCATTCAGGATTGGCCTTCCGAAAATTGCGCAGTAGCTACTTGGGGCTTCCACCACTACGAAGTTTACCAACTTCGTTATGCCCCCCAGCGATACCAGAAGCTTCACGCACCCCTCCACTTCCTTCTTTTCTCCGGAGAAGCCATAGAGGGGGCCTTCTGTGGAGAGTAAGGCCTTTCCAGTCTTGAGGGCCTCAAACGTTTGGCGAAAGATGAGATTAACCGAGCTGCCGGTATCGATCAAAATTTTGTGCACTGCGTAATTCTCAATAACCGCCTTTATCACCACCGCGTCATCGAATGGATTTGCATTTGGGGAGAGATCTTCCTGGCCAAACGTAACAACCATCCTTTCCGGGGCAGAAGTGGAGGCAACTGCCACTTCTTGCTTTGTAACTCTCCCGATGCTAGATTTTCGGGAGGATTCTATCCCTGCCCCACCATGGATGCAATAGATGTTGCCGAGAGAGCCAACATCATTCACCTCTATGCATTCGGCTGCGGGATGTATATCCCCATAACCCCCGGCCTCCTCTACATCAGCACACTCCCATGCTACTTCGACTGCCTCCTTCTTCTTCTCAGCTCGCGGTTCAACCGGAGTTTCTTGCCGAACCAACCCCCGAAGCTTTCCCTCTTTCAGGAGTTTTTCTATCAACCACCGGAGGGCCCGGCAATCCTCAGTCTGATGCCCCTCTTCTTTATGATATTCACAATAAAGGTTTGGGTTCCGATTGCGAACTTCTGATTTCAAAGGAGGGGGCCTTTTAAAGTCAGGCCTCTTCTGAAGAATCTGCACGACCTCATTCATGGTGACGTTGAGTGGGGTGAATGAATCTTGTGACTCATCATATCGGATGGATGGGATAGGTGGAGATGGTTGTGCGATGTATTGTGGCAGATATACGGGCATGATTTGCGGAACTCCAATGGGTTGAGTGGGTGCGATGGCCAACGGCGGTTTCTGATCTTGAAACCGTTGATGGCCAATGAATGGTTGCTTGGGCTTAAGATTCCTTCCCCTTTGAGCCCGAGGCTCGAAATCAGGCCGAGACGAGTGATTATAACGTTGCTGATGGGTTGATGCAGAATTGAACTGATCGTTGTCGCTGAGTAACTTGGCAACGTAACCCGGATTAGTCTTTTCCCCCCTGATAAATTTGTTTGCCAGACTAATCATTTCTTGATATGTCTTTGGTTCCCTGATTTGGGCTTCAAACTTCAGCGGCCCCTCCCTAAGGCCATGCATTAGTGCGACCCTATATAACTCCGGATCGACGTTTTGTACCTCCATTATTTCCCTTTGGAAACGATCGACGAAACGGGCCCACGTTTCGTTTTCTTGCTGTCGTATCTCGAATAGGGCTGCCGGACCATTCTTCCTCTTCTTAGAGGTAGAGAATCGAAGCAGAAATTCTCTACGCAACTCCGCAAAGCATCTGATAGATCGAGGATGCAATCCATAGAACCATTCTCTGGCCTGCCCATCAAAGGATGTCACCAGGAGCTTGCACTTTGTTGCATCAGTGATGGTCCTCAGAGCAACAGCCGATTCAAATGCCTGGAGGTGTATTGCTGGATCGGACTCCCCACTATATGCTGACATACGTGGTTCTCGAAAGTTGTTTGGGGCCGGCTCTCCTCGGATTTCGTCGGTGAAGGGAGAACTCTCCTCGGCATCCTCGTACAGAGGGAAAGCAGGGTTATAAGGGATCTCGGCTGCGGACATTGGCGGACAGGCCGCATGATAGGAGCGGGCAGGTGCTCCAGCCGGATATGATTGGAAGGCGGCGACCTCAGGCGGATAGGGAAAATGAGCGGCCTGAGAGGTCGCCCCTTGAAAGTCAAGGACCCGAGCTGGCATACATCGCGCGGCCTCTTGGTAGAAATTCGGCCGGTCCGCGGAACCTTCTTGTGGTG
Organism: Dactylorhiza incarnata; assembly: GCA_033032865.1. NCBI lineage: Eukaryota > Viridiplantae > Streptophyta > Magnoliopsida > Asparagales > Orchidaceae > Dactylorhiza > Dactylorhiza incarnata. The sequence goes on along the minus strand of JAWHQI010000373.1, from coordinate 845,485 downwards.
GTCGGGAATGAGCGACTTGCGCGAACGGGTATGGAGGTGGAGGAGGTAAAACAGGAGTGACCGCCTGGTGAGCCGCGGCCTGCTGAGGGGCTAACCGCTCGGTTAGTAGAGTTAGGGCCTGAGTGATCGCGTCCAGACGTTGATCAGTCGCCTGCCGAGCCTGGTCGGCCTCTCTCTTTGTCCGCTCCAGAGCTTCCCACAAAGAGTCTTCACTGTGGTCGGATCGGTCTCTTGGAGGGAGCTGGCGGTCTGACATTCTGAACCAAGGATTTCGCTGACAGTCTGCGATCTGAAGGTCGCGTGTTTCTGTTCGATTCAAAAGTGCGCCTCCGAAGGAAAACGAGGGTTGCGGACTATCAGTTACTATTTAGTTAGAGAATTCAGACCGCTAGCAGCGGTCGAGGCCAGACTTCGCCCGTCGCGGCAAATGCCACTCCTGCGACGGGCTTTCCTTTGATTGAAAAGAAGCGGTTACAAATGTGAAAGAACAGAAGCCGGCCGGTCGAACAGTTCGCGAGACCTGAAACTCGAGACCGGAGCTCAGACAAGCGAGCTCTTGGATTCGAGTGTGCGTGTCTTGTGAACAGTGCCGCCCCCTATTTATAGGCTTGGGGGCCTGCCCGATTGGGCAGGGATAAAATAACCTCCTGCCCGGGTACAGGAGAAACGGGCAGGCGGTGACGGGATACACAAAGAAGAAAAAGAAAGAGGCCGCGCGATCTGACGGCCTGCCTTCCCGACCTGTCTTGCTTGCGGCTGAGGACACCGGGACCAAGTCAATAATGCAGACCGCGCGGTTTGGAGATTGAGGCCGCGGTCTGCCTTCTGGTCATGACTTAGCCGATCTTCAAGATGTAACTTGGATAGCCTTCGATCTGGAGCCCCGGCCTGTTCTTCGGGGCTGGAACTTCGAGTTTCTATGGGACAACCCGCGCGGCCTTCTGGCTGAGACCGCGGATGAACTTCTTGCCTTGGCTCTTTGACGATCTTATCCCTTTGGGGGCGATCCGGAAATGACACCAGGCCGCCCGGCCTGGCCCTTCCTGAACTGAGAACCGCCGATTCCAGGACCCAGCGGCTTAGCCCAGGAGTCCGAGCGGTCTGATAATGGTTCAAACCGAGAAGCGGTTTTCCGGGCAAACACCAGTATCACATAGCAGAACTAAGCATATAGAAATAAGATACCATTTCATTAGAGAACATGTAGAAAATGGAGATATCTCAATTGAATATGTTCCAACCGAAAAACAGGTTGTTGACATATTTACTAAACCCCTGGATGAAACTAAATTCAATAATTTTAAAATTGAATTAGGTATGTTAAAAATGGATTAAAACTATTTTGGATTAAATAAATAAAAATAATGATTGAGATCCATAAGGTGAGTGAAGAAGTTATCTGGTGTCGAAAGAAGATACTTGGCGTCGAGAGAAGACACCTGGCGTCGAGAGAAAGTATGTGGCGTCGAGATGTAACCTGGCGTCGACTGAAGATATATGGCGTCGAAGCGATCTCAACGCTTATGCAAACATAGCTAGACCATCTCGACAGGGTCAATTTAAACCACTAGATCAATCCTGTCAAATAAGTTAGGCGCGCGGCTATTCATCTTCTTGAACTAGGACTTCTATAAATAGTGAAGACACTTCGTTAGTGCCCTAGTTCTCTAAGTTCGAGATTGTCTGCCCTAGAAAATCACTCCATCAATTCTCTCTCTCTTCGTTCATCAACAACAATGCCTCCCAAAAGCAATGAGTATCTCTATGAGGGAAGTGAACTTGTTCGAAATGGATTCCAATCAGCTTCTGTGGAGATAAAATCAACAATCGAATTAATCTACAATGCCGGACTGGAATTTGTACTATCTGAATCAACTCTCATCTGGAAACGAGAGGTATTAGAGCTATACTCTAACATAGTAATAGACTCCGTCAATTCAAAGATTAAGTCCAGTGTGAATGGTAAGAAGATTAAAATAACTCCTTCTAGACTAGCTAAGGCACTAGAATTGCCTAGGTTAAAAAGGAATGCAGAAGAAGAAGAGGTGACCTCTGAACAGATTAGATTAGCACAAATCTGGTGCGGAATTGAAATGTCACGAGAAATCACTGGAAGTATTCAGAGAAAGGGAATGAATTCAAAAGGTAAATTGATAACAGATGTTATAGGAAAGGGACTGCTGTGCAAGACTGGATCACATGACAAAGTTTCTAGAAAAATGTTTATTCTACTAACAAGGATTATTCATTCTCTGAGAACAGACTGGGGAAGAGTTGTGTTTGATAGGATTGTTGAATGTATCCAAGTACCCAACATGGGTAGGATATTGTCTTTATATTTAGTAAAAGTCTCTCCTGATTCCTTGAATAATAAACCTGGATCAAAGATAAATCACATGAAGAAAATGGATATGAGAATGATAAAGAGATGAGACAGAATCTTATCTAACCCTCCTCCAGCAGATCCTTCTCCCAAGCAGAAGAAAGCAAAGAAGCAAAAGAAGAAGAAGGCTTCTTCAAGCTCTTCAAGTTCATCCAGTTCATCCTCCTCCAAAAGAAAATCTAGATCTACTCCAATTCATGATCCAAACCTTTCAACATCAGAAGATGGAGCAGGGAATAATGTAAGGGTTAGTCCTCCTGATACTCCAAGGGATGAGAGTAAGAAAGGAGAAGAAGAAGGAGGAAGTCTCCATGTATCTCCTGCTGGACTTGAAGGAGTTGTACTAAATGAGAAAGAGACACAAGATGAGATTCCTGCTCAGAAAAATGATGAAATGAGCAAGGTAGCAGTTGAGGGGGAGGGTCAGGATGAGAATCCTGCTCAAGATAAAATTGATCTGATCAATGCAGAGACTGAGGGGGAGCCTCAAGATAAAATTGATCTAATAAATGTAGAGACTGAGGGGGAGCCTCAAGTTGAATTTCTAGCTGAAGGTAATGCACCATTTGAGGGGGAGCCTCAGGCTGAGATCCCTGCTAAAGAGAATTCTGAAATAAATGCTATGGAAGTAGAAGGAGAACCTGAAGCACCAAAGAAATCTGCTGAGAAGATTATCAAGATAGAATCCTCTAGCTCCCATATGAGCCAAAGAAATGATTCCTTCATCAGAGAAGAAAGTAACAAAGGCGTTGAAATGGAAAAGGAGATCCATGTGGATCTTAGTCCTATTCTTCCTCAGCTGGAAGTGTTGCTGAATAATCAAAGAAGATTATTAGAACAATATATTGAGGAAAATAATACAAAAATGAAAAATGAAGTAGATTTCCAACTGAAATTGGTTAGATTTGAAGTGAATCATCAGATATCTGCATTAAGGAAAGAGATGGTAAAGTTTTTTAAGAGGGCTGGTGTTTCAGTAGACTATACAACTGAACAGCTTGATGTACTCAAAGAAACATCAAAGGTTATTAAAGAATCTCAAGCTGAAATTACAAAGACAGTAAATGATGTGCAGTCAATCCAAGGAATACTAAGTAACAATATGCAAGTTCTATATAAAGAACAGGTAGCTCAAATCTTAACAAGTGCAAATAAGGTTGAAGCTAGACTGCAATAGCAGAAGGCTGATATCTTGGCTAAAATTGATGAGAGCTCCTCAGTTCTAAAAGATCAAGCAAAGCTGCATGCAGATACTATAGATGATCATCTTTTTAAAGTAAAGAAAACCATTGAAAGTGGGGTTAACCACTTGGAAGGTCAGGTCAGATTTCAGAAGAATACTTTGAGAGAACACATTGTTGAAGAAGTCCTAAAGGGGGAGAGGTCATTGATTCAAGCCAGTTCTGAACATGCTATGTGGACCTCAAACTCTATAAGAGAAACTTTTGGATATTCACCTATAGACTATGGGAATGATCAAGTCTCTGAGACAAGGCCAGCCTCTCTTAGATAGGTTCAAAAATAGATTGCTAAAATGTATAGTCCTGAGAATAAAAGTAAAAGAGAAAATTTTACTAGTGAGCAAGTAGAATCAAGTAAAAGAAAGTTCAGAGAAGAGGTTCAATCAAGAGTTGATTTTGAACATTGGTCTCCCTCTTCCAGAGAATTGATTCTATCAGCATGGGAAGTTGTGAAGAATAACCCAGAGGAAAGAGGAAAGTGGTATTCTGAAGATGAATGGTTAAAGCATAGGGATCAAGAGGAACTAAAGATCAAATTCAAGGCTGGCAAAATGGCTGGGAAGGTCCAGGCAGGAGAAATGGAGCCAATCAGATACTTCCCAAAGCCATTTGGCTATTTTAAGAGGAAAAAGGAAGTTGCTGAAGCTATCTCCAAAAGAGCTAAAAGAGGAATAGAATTCAAGGATCCTGGACAGCTTTAGAAATTTAATCTTTATCTTTCACTTTCAGAAGAATGTAATTGATATATTTTTGAACAATCTTGATGAATTCCCAGTGTGAACTATTCTTCATGTTCATATCTATACTTATGCCTGTGATGTGTGTTTGCCCGGAAAACCGCTTCTCGGTTTGAACCATTATCAGACCGCTCGAACTCTTGAGCCAAGCCGCTGGGTCCTGGAATCGGCGGTTCCCCGTTCAAGAAGGGCCAGGCCGGGCGGCCTGGTGTCATTTCCAGGATCACCCCCGAAGAGATAAGATCGACAAAGAGCCAAGGCAGGAAGTTCATCCGCGGTCTCAGCAAGGAGGCCGCGCGGGTTGTCCCATAGGAACTCGAAGTTCCAGCCCCGAAGAACAGGTCGGGGTTCCAGATCGAAGGCTATCCAAGTTACCTCTTGAAGATCGGCTGAGTCATGACCAGAGGGCAGACCGCGACCTCAATCTCCAAACCGCGCGGTCTGCATTATTGACTTGGTCCCGGCGTCCTCAGCCGCAAGCAAGACAGATCGGGAAGGCAGGCCGTCAGATCGCGCGGCCTCTTTTCTTTCTCTTCTTTGTGTATCCCGTCACCGCCTGCCCGTTTCTCCTGTACCCGGGCAGGAGGTTATTTTATCCCTGCCCGATCGGGCAGGCCCCCAAGCCTATAAATAGGGGGCGGCACTGTTCCCAAGACACGCACACTCGAATCCAAGAGCTCGCTTGTCTGAGCTCCGGTCTCGAGTTTCAGGTCTCGCGAACTGCTGACCGGCCGGCTTCTGCTCTTTCACATTTGTAACCGCTACTTTTCAATAAAAGGAAAGCCCGTCGCAGGAGTGGCATTTGCCGCGACGGGCGAAGTCTGGCCTCGACCGCTGCTAGCGGTCTGAATTCTTCAACTAAGTAGTAACTGATAGTCCGCAACCCTCGTTTTCCTTCGGAGGCGCACTTTTGAATCGAACAGAAACACGCGACCTTCAGATCGCAGACTGTCAGCGAAATCCTTAGCTCAGAATGACAGACCGCCAGCTCCCTCCCAGAGACCGATCCGACCATAGTGAAGACTCCTTGTGGGAAGCTCTGGAGCAGACAAAGAGAGAGGCCGACCAGGCTCGGCAGGCGACCGACCAGCGTCTGGACGCAATCACTCAGGCCTTAACTCTACTAACCGAGCGGTTAGCCCCTCAGCAGGCCGCGGCTCCCCAGGCGGTCACTCCTGTTTTACCTCCTCCACCTCCATATCCGTTCGCGCAAGTCGCTCATTCCCGACCACCACAAGAAGGTTCCGCGGACCGTCCGAATCTCTACCAAGAGGCCGCGCGATGCATGCCAGCTCGGGTCCTTGACTTTCAAGGGGCGACCTCTCAGGCCGCTCATTTTCTCTATCCGCCTGAGGTCGCCACTTTCCAATCATATCCGGCTGGAGCACCTGCCCGCTCCTATCATGCGGCCTGTCCGCCAATGACCGCAGCCGAGATCCCTTATAACCCTGCTTTCCCTCTGTACGAGGATGCCGAGGAGAGTTCTCCCTTCACCGACGAAATCCGAGGAGAGCCGGCCCCAAACAACTTTCGAGAACCACGTATGTCGGCATATAGTGGGGAGTCCGATCCAGCGATACACCTCCAGGCATTTGAATCAGCTGTTGCTCTAAGGACCATCACTGATGCAACAAAGTGCAAGCTCCTGGTGACATCCTTTGATGGGCAGGCCAGAGAATGGTTCTATGGATTGCATCCTCGATCTATCAGATGCTTTGCGGAGTTACGTAGAGAATTTTTGCTTCGATTCTCTACCTCTAAGAAGAGGAAGAATGGCCCGGCAGCCCTATTCGAGATACGACAGCAAGAAAACGAAACGTGGGCCCGTTTCGTCGATCGTTTCCAAAGGGAAATTATGGAAGTACAAAACGTCGATCCGGAGTTATATAGGGTCGCTCTAATGCATGGCCTTAGGGAGGGGCCACTGAAGTTTGAAGCCCAAATCAGGGAACCAAAGACATATCAAGAAATGATTAGCTTGGCAAACAAATTCATCAGGGGGGAAAAGACTAATCCGGGTTACGTTGCCAAGTTGCTCAGTGACAACGATCAGTTCAATTCTGCATCAACCCATCAGCAACGTTATAATCACTCGTCTCGGCCTGATTTCGAGCCTCGGGCTCAAAGGGGAAGGAATCTTAAGCCCAAGCAACCATTCATTGGCCATCAACGGTTTCAGGATCAGAAGCCGCCGTTGGCCATCGCACCCACTCAACCCATGGGAGTTCCGCAAATCATGCCCGTATATCTGCCACAATACATCGCACAACCATCTCCACCTATTCCATCCATCCGATATGATGAATCACAAGATTCGTTCACCCCACTCAACGTTACCATGAATGAGGTCGTGCAGATTCTTCAGAAAAGGCCTGACTTTAAAAAGCCCCCTCCTTTGAAATCAGAAGTTCGCAATCGGAACCCAAACCTTTACTGTGAATATCATAAAGAAGAGGGGCATCTAACTGAAGATTGCCGGGCCCTCCGGTGGTTGATAGAAAAACTCCTGAAAGAGGGAAAGCTTCGGGGGTTGATTCGGCAAGAAGCTCCGGTTGAACCACGAGCTGAGAAGAAGAAGGAGGCAGTCGAAGTAACATGGGAGTGTGCTGATGTAGAGGAGGCCGGTGGTTATGGGGATATACATCCTGCAACCGAATGCATAGAGGTGAATGATGTTGGCCCTCTCGGCAACATCTATTGCATCCATGGTGGGGCAGGGATAGAATCCTCCCGAAAATCTAGCATCGGGAGAGTTACAAAGCAAGAAGTGGCAGTTGCCTCCACTTCTGCCCCGGAAAGGACGGTTGTTACGTTTGGCCAGGAAGATCTCTCCCCAAATGCGAATCCGTTCGATGACGCGGTGGTGATAAAGGCGGTTATTGAGAATTACGCAGTGCACAAAATTTTGATCGATACAGGCAGCTCAGTTAATCTCATCTTTCGCCAAACGTTTGAGGCCCTCAAGACTGGAAAGGCCTTACTCTCTACGGAAGGCCCCCTCTATGGCTTCTCAGGAGAAAAGAAGGAAGTAGAAGGGTGCGTGAAGCTTCTGGTATCGCTAGGGGGCATAACAAAGTTGGTGAACTTCGTAGTAGTGGAAGCCCCAAGTAGCTACTGCGCTATTTTCGGAAGACCAATCCTAAATGCTTACAGAGCGGTGGTATCAACTTTCCATTTGGCCTTGAAATTCGCTGCTGAGGGGCGTCAGTACCGGATCCGGAGCGATCCAAAGGTGGCACGCGAATGTTATGTGAAGACAGTTAATGTGATCACCGAGGCACCACTTCACAAGCCCCAGAGTGACATCCAAGAGGTGTCCGAACTCCCTGAAGAAGCTGAGGAGAGCGCGGAACGGAAAGGGACCTACCTGGAACCTGCCCAGGAGACCCAAGAGATCCCCATTGTTGAAGGGGAAGGGAAGAAGCTGATCATCAACGCCGAGCTATCAGAAGAGGAGAAGCTCCAGTTAACCTCCTGCCTGCTGAATAACTTGGACATCTTCGCTTGGTCGGCGGAAGACATGCCTGGAATAGATCCAGATGTCGCGTGCCATCACCTCAACGTTTCTCCGGAGATCAAGCCAATCCAACAGAAGAAGAGGGAGGTAGCAACTAAGCTGGCGGTACCTATCAAAGAAGAAGTTGCAAAGCTTCTTAAGGCCAATTTCATCTCTGAAATCCAGTACCCCACCTGGATGTCGAATGTAGTGATGGTGAAAAAGTCTGGGGGGAAATGGCGTATGTGTGTTGATTTCACTAAACTCAATAAAGCATGCCCCAAGGATTGTTATCCCTTGCCTCGGATAGATGTTTTGGTAGATTCCGCGGTGGGATATAGTTTTATGAGTTTTTTAGATGCATTTTCTGGTTATCACCAGATTAAGATGCATAAGCCTGATATCCCGCATACATCCTTCATTACCAATGATGGATGTTATTGTTATCTCGTCATGCCTTTTGGCCTCAAAAATGCGGGGGCAACATATCAGAGGATGATGGACACAGTTTTTGAAAAACAAAAAGGGAGAAATCTGGAAGTATATGTTGATGATCTCCTTCTAAAAAGTAAAACTTTTTTAATCCATCTGGAAGACCTCGTAGAGACGTTCGCTACTCTACGGAGGTTCAAATTAAAATTAAACCCCTCGAAATGCGTGTTCGGGGCGAACAAGGGGAAATTTCTTGGACATCTTCTCACTCCTGATGGTCTCGCACCGAACCCAGATAAAGTAAAAGCCATCCTAGACATGACCCCTCCTCGTAGTCCGAAAGAGGTACAGCAACTTGGTGGAAGGTTGGCAGGATTGAGCCGATTCATTTCCAAATCGGGAGATAAAAGCGCTCCGTTCTTCAAAACACTTAGGGGAGGATCTAAGTTTGAATGGAACGAGGAATGCAATAATGCTTTCGAACAATTGAAAAAGCAATTAACTTCAACCCCCCTTCTTCAAAGCCCTCGCGAAGGAGAAACACTATTCTTGTATTTGGGGGTAGGCCCTGATGCGATAAGCTCTGTCCTGGTTCGGGAAGAGAAAAAGAAACAGTTTCCGATATACTATGTCAGCCATATCCTTAAAGATGCAGAAACTAGATATTCAATCCTGGAGAAATTAGCCTTGGCTTTAGTCATGTCATCACGAAGGCTCCGCCCCTATTTTCAAGCTCATCCTATTCAGGTGGTTTCAGATCATCCACTGAGGAATATCTTGGAGAAGCCGGAACATTCAGGAAGGTTGGCCAAATGGGCAATTGAGCTAAGCGAGTTCGAAATACTGTACACTCCCAGAACAGCAATAAAGGCACAAGTATTGGCAGATTTCTTGATAGACACGATGGAGTCTAATCCCGAACAGGTAGTGCAATCTCCTTTGGCTTGGATCATTTATGTGGATGGGGCTTCTGGCAGGAACTCCGTGGGAGCCGGAGTGGTTTTGATCAGTCCAAACGGCATCAGGCTGGAACAGGCTATTAGATTTTTCTTTTCAGTTACAAATAACCAGGCCGAATACGAAGCACTCTTGGCCGGCCTGAGACTCGCAAAGGAGCTTGGGATAGAACATGTTCATGTGAAAACTGATTCTCTTGTAATGGCCTCGCAGGTTCTAGGGAACTACGAGACAAGAGAACCAATGTTGAGAAAATATCTATTCCTAGCTAAGAAAGAGATCGGGAGATTCAAATCCTTCATCATCGAGCACATTCCGAGAACGCAGAATGAAGAGGCAGACGAATTGTCAAAATTTGGTCTTCCATCAGGAGGAGTAACCTCGGAACTTTTTCATCCGGCAACAGAGGAGACAGAGGAAGAAGAGCTCATGCAGATCGATCAACATCCTTCTTGGAAAGACCCCTACGAATTGTTTCTGACAAAAGGAGAATATCATCCATCAATCAAGGACAAAAACAGGTTCAGAAGAAAGGCGGCGTACTACTACCTGATAGCGGGAGTCTTGTACCGAAAAACTTTGATTTCTCTCTCGGCACGGTGCGTTTCAGAAGAGGAGATCCCGGTCATACTTCAGGAAGTTCATTCTGGGGAATGTGGTAGCCATTCGGGGGCGAAAACCTTAGAAAAAAGGATCCTGCGGCAAGGATACTTCTGGCCAACCATGAGAAAGGATGCTGAAGCCTTCGCCAAGCGATGTGTCCAATGTCAAAAGTTTGCTCCTCTTCAACATTTGCCTGCTCAGTCACTCAGGTCAATAACTGCGCCATGGCCTTTTGCAGTATGGGGAATGGATCTTATGGGGCCTTTCCCAATGGCCAGCGGACAACGTCGCTTTATCCTGGTAATGATCGATTATTTCAGTAAGTGGATCGAAGCAAAAGCATTAGCAAGAACTACCACCCAAATTGTCAGAAACTTCGTCTGGGGAGAGATTATCTGCCGACATGGAATTCCGTTGGCAATCGTCACCGATAATGGCCCACAATTCAACAATCCAGAGATGATAAACTTCTGTGATCAGATAGGAATTGATCTTCGGTTTGCCTCAGTACACCATCCAAGGACCAATGGTCAAGTGGAGGCGGCAAACAGGCAAATTCGGCAGCTTTTGATGAAAAGAGTCTTGAACCAGAAAGGAAATTGGGCGGACCAACTTCCTTCCATCCTGTGGACCCTTCGTACTACTCCGTCTTCGGCTACCGGGGAGACACCTTTCAAATTATCTCATGGCTCGGAAGCTGTTGTCCCTGTGGAATTCGAGGTGGTCACTCCAAGGGTTATTTACGCCAAAGAAGGAGGAGAATCCTGGATAGATGAAAATGGTGAGGCCCTCATGCATAATCTTGATCTAATCGAGGAACTTCAGGATGAAGCAACAATCAGGCAGGAAGAAGTTAAAAGGAGAATGGCAAAATATTTTGATAAGAATGTCAGAGTGAAGCAGTTTGTAGTCGGGGATTTGGTGTTAAAAAAGGTGGATGCCGCAGCAAGGTCTGGTAATGTTGGGAAGCTGGATCCTAATTGGGCAGGACCTTTCATCATCAAAGAAGTATCTAGGAATGGGGCCTACCGTCTCCAAACCAACGAAGGAGAAGACATCCCACGCACGTGGAGCGGTGACGATCTCAAACGATTCTATCCTTGAAACTATTTCTTTTATTCTTTACATCTCTTTTTGGTATTGAATAAAAAGCCCTATGCTGACATTTTCTTCTTGTCTGATGGTTCTCTGCATCATAAATACAAACACACGTATCCCACTCCCCGAACCTCTGAGATATCGCCAAATTCTGCTCGAACCCCCTCGGATTGTAGTCGTAGCGTAAAACCCACCAAGACCATGTGATGCGGGGAGTTTTCGCACACATGTAGTGGTAGCTTGCCAATTCCGCTGCGGTGGTCTTCAGAACTTTGGATCCCGGCCGATATCTGACACACCCCTGCATCAAGGGAGGTCTAGGTGATTGTCAGCTCTATCACGCCCCGAAGGGATATAGTTACAGCTTTGATGATCTTTCTGAGGAAAGCAATGTTCGCCGCCGAGGCCCACCTGCCCAACTGATCATCATAGTCTGTGACCATCGAATACTCTTAGGTACTCTCGAAACGGTACCTAGTTGGGCCCACAACTGAGTTGATCTCTCTGAGGAAAGCAATGTTCGCCGCCGAGGCCCACCTGCCCAATTGATCAACTCAGCTTGTAACCCTAGGCAAGAGAGCGGATGAGTCGTTTACAGCTCTTATGACCACTTGAGGAAAGCAATGTTCGCCGCCGAGGCCCACCTGCCCACTTGGTCATCTGAGTCTGTACATATTTTTTCCTTTTTCCCTACAGCTCTTATGACCACTTGAGGAAAGCAATGTTCGCCGCCGAGGCCCACCTGCCCACTTGGTCATTTGAGCCTGTAGGATTATTCTTCTTCCCTACAGGGAGGCATTCACTTCTGATGATTTTATATATGGATCACTCAAGGAGAATATTGTTAGAACAGGTGCAGGTGTTCGTCTACCCCAATAAAGGGGTTGTGATATTAAGACCGGACGGTTTGAGTTTTTCAGGCCGATCGGTCTGGTTGAACAGGTGCAGGTGTTCGTCTCCCCCAATAAGGGGTTGTGGTATTAAGACCATGCGGTCTGAGTATTTCAGGCCTAGCGGTCTGACTGAACATAGGTTAAGTCATCTTTTGGAACTGATCATATTATCACCAGGGTTATATTCAAACCGGGCGGGTATGCCCGTCGTCTATTAAGGAAAGTATTTCTGAATCTAAGCATATGATTACCCGAGTTATTATGCGACCGGGCGGTCTTATCAATATTTTGCAAGTTGGAATACTTTCTGGCAAAGCATATGATTACCCGAGTTATTTTGCAACCGGGCGGTCTTATCAATATTTTACAAGTTGGAAATCTTCTAAGCTAATCATCTATTTCCCGGGTGGCATTCAAACCGGGCGGATTTAATCATCTTTTATAAGTTTGGTATTTCTGGATCTAACATGTAACAGCTCAGATTTCATCCTGACCGGCCGGACTTATCTATCTATCCGTCCGATAATGAGTTAGGCATTTCTAAATTCAAAGCATGTGGTTGTCCGGATTGCATTCTGACCGAGCGAACCTATCAATACTTCAAATTAATCAAATCTGGTTGTCTTTGGAATTGAGTATATCACCGTTCAGTTTATATTTTAAACCGGTCGGGTTGACTGATTTCCTAGCAAAAGTCATCCTTGGATGCAATGAGTTGTTCGCCCGGATTGATTTCAAAATCGCTCAAACTTAAAGGATTATTATTTGCATCAACAAGGATGTGGTATCTCTCTTTTTAAATAAGGGGTCGCTCGGCCTAAAACTATGATCGCACAAGGAATCGGACATCCTGAGATTTTTAAAGGAAAAAAAAGAGAGATAGCCGCGCGGCTAGATTATAAGAAGCGAAAGAAAAGAAGGAGAGAAAAAGACAAGATATCAATCACAAGTAAGTAACAGCGGAATGACAACCAGACAGGTAAGAAATTTCTATTCATTTCTTCAAAAATATGTTTACAAAAGTACTAACCGCCCGGTTAACAAAAGGAAACCGGCGGTTACAAAAATTAAAAAGTAAAAAAAAAAAAGCACTAGTCTGCCGACTTTTTCTGCTTCTTGACAGGCGGACTTGAGGTCAGGCCTTCGATGTCAATCTCCGGCGAATAGCCTTCGCTGAACGAAGAAGAATCCGACGAACCGCTGGAACTTGATCGCCCGGTCCTACTGGCGGAGCCGGTGGTCCCAGAGGACAGGTCATCTTCATCGTCCTCATCAGCGTCACCGGCTTCACTGTCCGCGTCGACCTCATCAGCGGCTTCACCGCTTCCATCGCCTCCTTGATGAAGCACGACCTCTCTGCCCGCGACGGCCTCAGCCTCCTCGCCCACCTTGGTCTTCCCTTTGCGCCTTCGGCTGATTTCATCGAGTTGAGTCTTCAAGGTGGGGAAGAGGTCGGAGAAGGTGGTACCCTCGAACCCTTCGCTCAGACCGCCCCGGTCTTCCATAAGACCCAGGGCCTTGTTGATTCCTTGGGCCACGTGAGGCAGCACCTCGTCTTGGAAGGCCGGGTTAGTTATCTCATATTGTTTCTGCAGGAAAGAAAGGAAAAACGAGTTAGGTCGCTCGAGCTAAGCAAAAGGGGCCGCGGCATTTGTTTGTCGAAACTCACCGCCACGACTTCTTGAAGCCGCGCGGTCTCCTCTCGAAGCCGCGTGATTTCCGCGGCCTGCCCCTCGAACTTCTTCTCCAGGTGTTCTTGGACGGAAACCAGCCGCTTGAATGACAAGGCCATAAAGTGGTTGGCCGCAAATCCCCATGCACCGGCCTGAGCCGCTAACCGGGGGAGCTCTTCCTCGGGAGTATTCCTCAGCCTCTTCAAAGTCTTTCGACCATATAAGGCAGCCCCGGCGGCTAGGGCGTGGCGGTCAATCTTTTCACTCCCCCACGGAGGGAGCGCGGTGGATACCCGGATCCGACTTCCATCCCTGTGCCAAAGGACGGTCGGGTTGCCCTGCAGGTCGGGCGGGTTCCCACTTGAGCGAAGGATCTCGTAGTCGTCAGAAGAGGTCGGGCCCTCTTCCTCCGAAGATGGCGACCTCTTTCGCCGCTGCCTCTTCTCCCTCTGGGTTAAAACTGGGACGGCCGGCGTGACCGGCTTGTTCGCTGGAACGATATGGGCGGCTGCAAAATAAAATCAAGAGTATAAGTAAAGAAGGCCGCGCGGTCATATAAAGGCGGTCTAGAAAAACTTACTATGTTCGGGGAGAATGTTCTCAAGCTCCGAGAAAAGCGGGATGTAGTGGTTGATATCAAGCCGCTCCTTCTCAAGGAACGCGAAGGTGTCCGCCTCGATCTTGCCGACCTGGGGGATCTGGAAAACTTCTTCCCCCCGGACTTGCGGGTTGGTCTGCAACAGGCCGAAGTTGCCTTCGAGCATTACAAACCGCTCCGACCAGTCGGAGACTTTGTTCGCAAGATTGACAATCTTCAGCCCGTGGCAGCCGAAGTAAAGGTGCCCCCTGTAAGTAGAAGTCCCCGAGTCGGAGACCGCCCGCACTGAGAAGAACTTTCTGAACAGGTCGAGGGAGAACCGGATCCTCTCGAACCGCAGGTACGAGATGAAACTATATATTGAGGCGATGGAGTTCGGCGGAAGCTGACCGGGCACAACCCCGTAGTGGTCGAAAATGGCTATGACTTCAAGCGGCAGTGGAAACTTGAAGCCATACTCGAAGTGGTCAACTGGGATGGCGATCTGGTGCGGACTGGAAGAGTTAATCCGCTCGTCGCGCAAAGGAAGCCGCGCGAGCAGATTACTCCCTACCATGTATCTAGCAATAAAGTCATCCAGTTCGTTCTGAGTAAGACGGCATTCCGGGTGGTCCGCCGAATGGAATGCCAAGGCCGCGTCAGCTCGGACGGCCTTAACTTTAGCAGGTCGCTGCGACTTGTTCTTGGATCGCGCCATCTGGAAATCGTGAGAATGACTTCGGCAAAATTCTATACTTATAGATTTCAATGATCTGTGAATAGTAAAATCACGACACGGTTATACATTCTGACCGCGCGGACAATGACCTATATGGTTAGATTCACCAGAAAAATGAAAGAAGCAAAGGCATCCAGAAAAAACAGAAGCATACACCACAGTTCGACCGACCAGAAAACAGTTCGAATGAAACATAAGATTTAAACAAGGCATAAAATACAGCGGTTAACATAGGAGACCGCTCGAATTGTTCAAATAAAAGACAAGAATAAAGAGGAATATTGTCCAAATCAACAAGCCACATTCACAATACAAGTTATGTTCAAATATTAATCACGATTGACGGCGCTCTGGGGAAGCATCCTCTCTATGAAGTCGCGCGACCTGGTCACTGGTCGTATTCAAGAGAGAATAAATTTGGCTTGTATGATAATGAAGGTGGTTGATTGTGCAATGAAGCCGCCCGGCATCCCTTTCGACCCGCGTAGCGGCAATCATACGGGGGACCGCAGCGGCCTCGTCAATCATTGGATCAGCCGCCCGGACTGAAGGAGGATTTGAGCTCGCTCCAATAGTCGGGCGGCTAACAGTTACCACCCCATCATTCACATTTCGCCGACCAGCGGCGACTTCTCTGGTTAAGCGCAGGAATTTATCCTGGTAATATTTTGAGTCACTCTCAAACTTGGCAGAGGCTTTTTTCTCCTTCTCCAGTTGGACGGTTAGAGCAGTCCGCGTAGCCACCACCGCTGCTCGCGCGGCCTCAAGCTGAGTCTCCAGGATTTTCACTTTCTCTGTGCTGGACCTCCTGTCGATCTCCGATTGCGCCAGAGCGGTCCGAGTGGCGGCCTCCCGGTCCTCTACCTCCTTCAAGCTGGCCCTCAAGTTGATCAGATCTGCCTCAAGGCGATCAAACAGATGCGGTCTTTCCGGCAAGGATGTCGCACAGGTTGAGATCGGGGGTGCTAGCTGAGGCAGACTGGCCTCAAGGTCGCCCGGCTTCACAATCTGATCGCTGCTATCTGCAAAAAACCGCGCGGTCATAAAAAATAAAAGCAAAGAGGCTCAGCGGCGGGTTCACTAATTTATTATGGCGAGGCCGCGGAATGAAAAAGCGGACAGCTTTGTAGTCCGTAGAATCCTTACCTGCCGCAAGAGGATCAGGCCGCGACGGCTTGTTCAAGGCCTGTTCCGCCCTTTCCTTCTTCACCTTCATGATCTCTTTCCCGGTCATTGCTGGGGGTACCTCCTCCCGCGCTCGCTGAACCTCTTCAAGTTCCCTCGCTTTCTTTTCGACCTCCAAGACAGTCCGGGCGGCGGCCTCTCGCTCTTCGGCCTCCATCCGAACGGTCTCTTCAGACCGGGCTGTGTCATCAGTAGCAGGAGCGTTTTGGTCAGAGGCGGTCGGGCTGGCAAGAAACTGGTCTCGCTTCACCAGCTCATCCATGTCTTTGAAGATCCCATTGAAGGATATACTGCTCGCCGGGTCCGGGGGCAGTTCGCCCGTCTTCACGTCAGGAGTGGCCGGCGACTCGTTTGACTTGCTGGGTGGGGGAGTCGCAAGACCTAGCTCCTCTTTCAGCCGCGAATTGGTCTGAAGGAGGGATTCGGTCGGTTTCTTGAGGGCCGCCCTTTCCTTAGCGGCCAGCCTCTTGACTTTCTTGGTTATCCGCTCGGTAACAGACCCGGTCTTCTTCCTTTTTCTCTCTCTCTTACTCGGCGCTGGGCCAAGTTCTTTCGAGGGGCTGGGGTAGTCATCCACGGACAAAGGGGTGTTCTGTTCGCCCGTCCTTGGGGAGGTAACCGCCTCCTTCTCTAGATCTCGGACGAGCAAATGAGGGTTCCCGGATGGTGTGATTTCCACACCAAACGAGTCATTCTCTCCGGCCTTCTTCGAAGGGCTTTCTGGAGCAACTTCTTCAGGAGGAGCGGTCTCCTCTTTATTCGGCGGACTGGCGGTCTCCAAACTGTTCGCCACGGGCTCTGCAGGAGTCTTAGGTGTCGTTAAGTCCACAACCGGCTTGGAGCTGCCCGTTGCGGCCTTCTCGACCTGTTTTCTCTTTTTCCGGTCTTTCCGGTCTTGCTTTTCCCTCGCCTTATCCAATTTTTCCGGCGATTCGCTCCTCTTGTTTTCCGCCCTCTTCTGGTCCCCACTGGGATCCACGCGGTCTAGCACGGCGTCCAGGAAATCCATTACTGAAGAATTGCCGGTCTTAAAAAATCCAACCGCAGCTGGCGAGTAATACCCCGAGATTTCGCAGAAAAACTCCACAGAATGAATTCTCTGGCTCTCTTATAGGATTCAAGGCAGGTCGAATGCGGTCTCCCGGTCAAAGCTAATATTTTCGAAATCCTCTTGAGATTTGAAAATATGCGGGGATTATGTTTGCCCGGAAAACCGCTTCTCGGTTTGAACCATTATCAGACCGCTCGAACTCTTGAGCCAAGCCGCTGGGTCCTGGAATCGGCGGTTCCCCGTTCAAGAAGGGCCAGGCCGGGCGGCCTGGTGTCATTTCCAGGATCACCCCCGAAGAGATAAGATCGACAAAGAGCCAAGGCAGGAAGTTCATCCGCGGTCTCAGCAAGGAGGCCGCGCGGGTTGTCCCATAGGAACTCGAAGTTCCAGCCCCGAAGAACAGGTCGGGGTTCCAGATCGAAGGCTATCCAAGTTACCTCTTGAAGATCGGCTGAGTCATGACCAGAGGGCAGACCGCGACCTCAATCTCCAAACCGCGCGGTCTGCATTATTGACTTGGTCCCGGCGTCCTCAGCCGCAAGCAAGACAGATCGGGAAGGCAGGCCGTCAGATCGCGCGGCCTCTTTTCTTTCTCTTCTTTGTGTATCCCGTCACCGCCTGCCCGTTTCTCCTGTACCCGGGCAGGAGGTTATTTTATCCCTGCCCGATCGGGCAGGCCCCCAAGCCTATAAATAGGGGGCGGCACTGTTCCCAAGACACGCACACTCGAATCCAAGAGCTCGCTTGTCTGAGCTCCGGTCTCGAGTTTCAGGTCTCGCGAACTGCTGACCGGCCGGCTTCTGCTCTTTCACATTTGTAACCGCTACTTTTCAATAAAAGGAAAGCCCGTCGCAGGAGTGGCATTTGCCGCGACGGGCGAAGTCTGGCCTCGACCGCTGCTAGCGGTCTGAATTCTTCAACTAAGTAGTAACTGATAGTCCGCAACCCTCGTTTTCCTTCGGAGGCGCACTTTTGAATCGAACAATGTGATTCTGTCTCTCTACATGACATTTTTTTTCTTTCTGAATTGCCTATGTTTTTATGCTTATATAAGAAACCATGTCTGAGGTAATTTTTGTGGATAGAATGTTTTAGTAATCTAATTTTATAAAGTTTGATACTCTTTATTTTTGATTATCTGTGTAGAGTTTAGAACACATTGTTTATCTTTGAAAAGAGAGATATATCATTGACTGAGATTATGACTTCTTCAAATAGGCGGAGATTGTTGGGATCATTGCCCACAATGTCTTAGATTTGGAGAAGTCCATTCCCAAGTCAAAGATATATCTCAGAATGTATTTGACATACTCTCTAGAATCAATGTACAGGAGATCAAGTCAGGAAAAAAGTTCTTGGAATTCATTCAAGTCCACAAGTGTCGAGACATCATACATCGCTCGACGCCTGTGACTCAGAAGCGTTGACTCATGTCTACTACTCAAATAGACAAGGTCGGCGCTGAAGTTCTGAGACCAAGTTTGGAAACGTCGATCCAAGTTATATTGCTCGACGCCTTGGAAAGAGAAGTGTCGACTTAACCTCAGTCAGCGCAGTGCCAACCAGAAGTGTCGAGATATGAAGGCTTAGTTAAGAAGCGTCGAGCTCCTGGACGTTGCTCGACTTCTTCAGATAAAAAGCGTCGACTAAGTGATGTTTGCTCAACGCCTGAGAAGTAGGAGTCGAGAGCCTCAGTCTAAGGAGTAAGCGTAGAGCGTCTAAATACCGCTCGACGCCTAACTGGAAAAGCGTCGACAGAGATGTTTAGTGCTCAACGCCTTTTCTACAAATACTCTGAACTGAAGAATATCTTACACAGCTAGCTGAGCTCTTTGTTTCCATTGATGACCGTTGAAGACGTAACGTCATGCTGACGTGGAGGAGCGTAACAGACATTGCAGATGGCGGGCTATAAATAGAAGGCATGACCTATGGGTTTAGAAGTTAACATTTCTGAGAGAAAGTTTGAAAAAGAATCTGGAGAAGTCGTCTTCTCTTTCAGAACCAATCTAAACTGAGGATTTCATTCAGCAATCTGGTGCTGATACCTCTCTCTGAAAGAAGAAGATCAAGAAGGAAGAATCTGTCTTCCTAAGAAGAAGAACATTCATCACAGCCTGTCGAATCAAGAAGATCATTTGCTGCTGCTGTTCTACTGAAGATTTCTGTCTGATCATTCAGACAGATCAAGAAGGCTCAACAATCTCGAATCTGAGTCTAAGTATTTGTAATCCTCTTTATAAATTTCTGTAGGATCTGAGTTGTCAGATCTGAGTGTAGGATCTGTCAAGGATCTGAGTTGTAAGATCAGGTGTGATCTGAGTTGTAAGATTTAGGGGTGAATCTGAGCTGTAGGCCTAGTTATAAAGGCTGAGGTAGGATCTGTTTGATCTGAGTTAGTA
Source organism: Dactylorhiza incarnata (assembly GCA_033032865.1). NCBI lineage: Eukaryota > Viridiplantae > Streptophyta > Magnoliopsida > Asparagales > Orchidaceae > Dactylorhiza > Dactylorhiza incarnata. Next base: position 826,018 of record JAWHQI010000373.1, on the reverse strand, counting down.
AGATCTGTGGATCTGAGACTGTAAGATCAGTTGTGATCTGAGCTGTAAGACCTACTTGTGGTCTGAGATCTGGAGGAGCTATAACCTCTATCTAGCACACTGCTAGAAGGGGAGAAGTGGATTACCCAAGATACGGGAAACCACTATAAAAATTCTGTGTGTTCTTTTCTGTGTATATCATTATTTCTTGAAAGCTCTGATCAGTTTTATCTCGATTATAGTCAAGAATCGTAATAGTTTTTAAATAACCTATTCACCCCCCCCCCCCCCCCCCCCCCTCTAGGTGATTAGCTACCCTTAATTAAAGTCTTTCATCCCGCCAGCGGCCCAGTACTCAAATTCCTCCACTAGGTTAGACTGTCGCCATTGAGTGTTATTTTTCACCTTGTCACTGATTCCTATTTCACAGGTAATCCCATGACCCCTCTCTCCGAGTCAGAGTCTGGAGCATTGGAGATATCTACACCCCCCTCGCCGAGTCAGGTCGCCGACTTTTTGGGGGATCCCAGCGATCCAGAGCGAATGAAGAGGCGGGTCACCGAGATATTCCAGAAGCATACCACCTTGCTGAGGGATCTACACGAGCAGAATAGGCTGGATCAGCTTGCTAATGAGGAAAGGTTCACCGCGATGGAGGATGCGAACGCGCGCGTCCTCGCCGAGATACGGCCGACCGATCATGGTGACGCGACCTCCCCCGAGGTGTATATTGCCCGTATTGATGATTACATGCGGCTGGCGAGCCAGGCGAACCGGTCACTTCGCGAGTATCACTACCCGCGAGTCCCCCCTCGCTCTGGTGTCTGGGGTCGCGGTCGCTGGAAGTGGCTGCGATATTGAGGATTCTTGCATTGCTTTTTATTATTTTTCTTCCCCCTCCTCTTCGATAGGAGGGGTCGTGAACAATTTTTATAAGTTTGTAATAATGATACCTTGACTCGCTTGCGAGCCCTTTACTTTCCCTGTTCATCATCTCTTCTTTCGCCTTACCTGGCTCGCTCATGCGCAGATTATGTTTGTGTTTCTATTACTAGCACTCGCGTATTGCCCTTGCTTTTTATTTTTTATTATTTAACGTTAGCTCGCCAATGATTAATGGGAGAAAGCTTTGACAGGGTGCCGATTCGCTGGGAGCGAATAGATCCCCTAGAGGCGGAAGAGTACCGCGCGAATCCGTTATCCGCAGATTTCGACGCTTCGACTTCTTCCCGCCTTTTTCATTTCTATAAATAGTCGACCCTTTTTCCTTTCCAACCACCGCATTTACTGTTCCTTCTTCGCGCTCCCTCTCTTTCTGACTCTCTCGCATACCTAGCTCGCTCTCGCGGTCTCTGCGATTTCACAGATCCCAGACATCATGGTTGGCGAGACGGAAGCTGAGGGGCGGTCCAAATGTGTCGGGGTCTTCCTCGATGGTCTTTTCTTCGGCGCTAACCTCACGAAGGAGGAATATCAAGCCACCATCGACCAATACATTCATTCTGGATTTATGGCTCGCTGCCCTACCGAGCGGGACACCATCAGCGACCCGTATCCTGACGAGCTCTCCATCCCCGTCGCCCATTTCGAGAATGGGTTGCGACTCCCACTTTGGCCGGAAGTGCGCCAAGTATGTTTATTTCTTGACCCTTACATTCCTGACTCGCTTCGCGAATGGCGCTCTAACTCTTGTTGACTTTTCCAGGTGCTCAAGTACTTCGGCGTTCTGCCGAGTCAGCTAACGCCAAACGCGATCGCCGTGGTGGTCGCGTTCGCCAGTTACCTCAGGGCGGAGAAGATCGAGTTCAGCCTGCTCGTCTTCTGCAAGGTCTTCTCGTTCCGTGCGTACAAGGACGGGACGGCTCACTTTGCGAGCCAGCATGTCATCGTTTGTGAGACGGTGAATAAGTCCCATTATTGGACACAGAAGTTCGTCCTGGTGAAGGGTCCTTTCGGCAACGTCTCCTACACTCCCACCCAGCGAGACGAGGCCGCCTACCGCCCTCCGACCTCGCTAGGGGGTTGTTATGCGGCCCTGTATCAATACCTCAAGGGAAAAAACTTCGAGGTCGCCTTCCTTCGAGAGCGAGTGGACCTCCTGCCACCCGTCCCCCCAGGAGAAGGTTTGACTCGCACTCGCCAACTTCCTTACTCCCTCCTCCTTCGATTGTCTAACGTCCCCCGTTATCTTCACAGGAGAGTGTGAACTCCCACTCAATCCTCCTCACGCGCCTCCTTCTTCCCTCACCTCCAGCTCGCTCGCGCGTGCGGCCGCCGAGGCCTGCCGTGATGTCCCGAGTTCTTCGTCGGGAAAGAAGCGCCCTCCTCCCCTACGCCGGCCTGCCTCGCAGGGGGCGGCGAAGAAGACCAAGAAGGCCCCCTCTGCTGCTGATAAGTAGTATTTTTATAACTTTTTAATAGAAAGTTTTGTAAATATTTAATTTGTATTTTCCCTTTTTATGTCATTTCTAGGTCATAAGTGTTTATTTTGAAATTTTGTTTCTAATTTAGCTTAATTTTAATTTCTGCAGAATTTTGGGACAAATTGGAGAAATTGACAAGTACACGCCCTCAGTCATGCCCGTGACCAAGGGCGTGTAACCTAAAGATCAGTCCAGAGTCGATGCCGCGCCAATTGAGCTAGTCCACAGCAAGTCACGCCCTCGGTCACGCCCGTGACCAAGGGCGTGTAATCTTAGAATCTTCCATCTGGCTGCCGTCGAGACGTGGAGATGCTGTTGAGAAGTCAACCCTAGTCACGCCCGTGACTCACATGTCACAGCCGTGACTTGCCCGCGTGATCCCTGCTCTGCCGCCGCGGCGTAAACAACCCACGCTGCATTAAATGAAGCCGTCCAAAGTCACGGCCGTGACCCAACATGTCACGCTCGTGACATGCCACTTTTCGCCGCGCCGTCCAGAAAGCCCACGCCGCTGTCGGATCCGATGTGAATAGTGCAGTCACGCCCTAGGTCACGCCCGTGACCGAGGGCGTGTAATCTGAAATTTTTGCCTATAAATTCAGAGGCTCTCCTTGAGTCCAGGGTTCAGAATTTTGGAGTGGGGGAGGTGTTGTTAGAGCTGAGAGTGAGTTTTTCAAGTGCTTGTTCATGTCTTTTCTTTAGCTTTCATGTTCTCTTATTTCCTTTCATGCAATGTTTTTAAATTTTCATGTACTAGTTTTCTTAAGCTTTGTAACCTTCACTTTCCTAGTTTTGTAATCTCTTTAATTAAGGCTTGTAATAGTTTTTATTTTCAATTAAAAATAGTTTCATATTTCATGTTCTCTTTCTCTCCTTAGTATTTTCTTCCTTTCATGCAATGTCAATTTCTCTTTCCTTTCATGCAATGTTTGATCTTTTCATTTAGCTTGCAATTAGTTTTAATTTTAGTTAAGCAAAAACAAACCTCAAATTTTCGTCGATAAGATAATGGTGATTTTCCTCGAAGTAGAAGTAATCAACGCGCCCCGTGGACTACGACCTTGATATTCCTAAATATCCTATACTATAGACGATAAAGTACACTTGCCTTTATCAGATATAGTTTTGGAGAAAATCTCAAACCTTCACTAAATTTCAAAACCGCAAAATCTATATCAAGTTTTTGGCGCCGTTGCCGGGGACTTTGCGTTGATATTTTGAAAAGAGGATAGCTATTAATTTTATCATGCTTCTTTTTATTTTATTTTGCTTTTTCTAAATTTCAAAAAGAATTTTTTTTTTTAGTTTTTCTTCTTCCTTTCTTCTCTTTTTAGTGTATGACCCGAGGTAGCACTTCGATTCTTCCTTTTGATCCGAAGATCGAGCGAACCCTTTTGAGGCACCGCCGTTCTCGTGATCAGGGAAATCAAGTAGAATCCGAAGAGTCGATCGGGGACACTAACACAGCGAATATGGATCATATCTTAATCCTCCTAATCTTAACGAGCCAAATCCTGATGAGGACGCGCAACGGACCATGTGCTATTATGCGCGGCCGAATTTGGAAGGCACACAATCGAGTATTGTTCTCCCCATGGTGGCGAACAATAATTTTGAGATCAAGTCCAGCATCATACAAATGGTGCAACAATCGGTGACCTTTGATGGTCAACCCGACGAGGATCCAAATTCACATATTTCTTACTTTCTTGAAATTTGCGACACTTTTAAGATCAATGGCGTCACAGATGACGCCATTCGATTACGTCTTTTTCCTTTTTCTTTGCGGTCTAAGGCCAAGCAGTGGTTGGGCTCCCTACCTAGGGGATCCATTACTACATGGGCCGAAATGGCGGAAAAATTTCTCAATAAATATTTCCCGCCTTCAAAGACCGCTAAATTGCGCACGGATATTGCGTCGTTCATACAAATCGACTCGGATACTCTCTATGACACATGGGAGCGCTTCAAGGAGCTTTTGCGTCGATGCCCTCACCACGCACTTGCCACTTGCCAACAAGTGCAAATATTTTATAGTGGCTTAAATCTCCAAACGAGGCAAATGATTGATGCGGCCGCCGGGGGGACATTAAATAACAAAACCCCGGTCGCCGCTCAAGAGCTTTTCGAAGAGATGGACACAAATGCGTACCAATGGAACATGCCTCGAGCACGGCCTAATAAGCTGGCCGGAATTTTTGAAATAGACGCAAACGCGAATTTGGCTTTACAAGTTGAGCGCTTAACAAAGCAAGTGGCGGAGATGTCTGCTTCCTCCGCCACTCCTCCTTGGGCTAATAACGTTTTAATTGAAAAACATGTTGACTACATGGGAAATCGGCCTCGGCCTTCCTATAACCCCAACACCGCTCCGTATAACAACACATACAATGCTGGTTATAGGAATCACCCGAATTTCTCATGGAGCAACCAAAGAAATGCTCAGCGTCCTATGAATTTAAATCAACCTCCCCCTAATCAACTTCTTAACTTAACTCCGCCTCCAAATTTGATTTCTCAAAATTTTAATCCACCCGATTTTCCACCGCAACAACAAAAACTCTCTCCGATTGAAGAGGTTTTTGCAAAATATGTTGCTACAAATGAAACGAACATCCGGAACCTTACCGGATCGATCAAAAATTTAGAGAATCAAGTGGGCCAGCTCGCAAAGATGATTTCTGAGCGTCAACAAGGAGCACTACCGGGGAATACCGAGCAAAATCCAAAGGAGAGCGCGCACGCGATTACACTCCGAAGCGGGAAGGAGGTGGTTCAAAAACAGGACGAACCCAAGGTAATTTCCTCTCCTCCTACTTTTAATTCATCTTCGAATTTGCCCGCTACGATAGCACACACTTCTATTTTAAATCTGCGCGCTCCTACTTCTAATATTCCATATCCATCTAAGTTTAAAAATGAAAGCGCCGAAAAAAATTATAAAAATTTTTTAGATGTTTTAAAACAAATCCATATTAATGTACCTTTCTGCGAGGCTATCTCACAAATGCCTAAATATGCGAAATATCTTAAGGAGTTGCTCTCCAATAAGAAAAAGTTAGAAGATATTTCGCATATTTCTTTAAACGCATAATGCTCCGCGGTTGTACTCAACAAATTGCCTAAAAAAGCAAATGACCCTCGACGGTTTTCCATCCCATGTCTATTTGGCAATTCGTTAGTAAAACACGCCTTAGCGGATCTTGGAGCAAGCATCAACCTTATGCCGTTTTCTTTGTTCAAAAAGCTAGGTCTAGGAAATCCAAGGCCCACTCGAATGAGTATCCAATTAGTGGATCGTTCTTTAAAATATCAGATAGGAATAGTGGAGGACGTGCTCGTCAAGGTTGACAAATTCATCTTCCCGGTGGATTTTGTCATTCTTGACATCGAAGAGGATGCCGAAGTACCCCTCATACTCAGTCGCCCCTTCCTTGCCACCTCCCGCGCTATTATAGACGTAAGTAACGGAAAGCTCCTCCTACGGGTTGGAGACGATGAAGTTACTTTCGGCATAAATTCCTCGATGCGGAACACGCTAGAAAACGACGATTCATGTTTTTACTTGGAAGAGTGTTGTGAGTTCGATTCATCCCTCGAGTTAGTTTCATCGGCGAGTAGTGATTCCGAGCCCGTAGAGATCTTTTATGATGAAGAAGAAGTTTCTCACCCCACACCACCCGAACCATTACTTTTAGAAAAATTAAAAATCAAGACTTCTTATGAAGAACCACCCGAATTAGAGTGGAAACAACTCCCCCACACCTTAAATACTTGTTTTTGGAAAAAGAGTCTAAGCTACCCGTCATCATTTCATCCGATCTTAGCAACTCAGAAATTTATGAGTTGACTATAGTCTTAAGAAAGCACCGCCACGCAATTGCGTGGCAATTATCGGATATTAAGGGTATAAACCCATCTTTCTGCACTCATAAAATCTTTCTTGAAGAAAATTCCCGCAACTCAGTCCAGCCTAAACGACGACTAAACCCGAACATGAAAGAAGTCGTTAAGGCCGAAGTTATAAAACTTCTGGACGCGGGAATCATCTACCCGATATTAGATAGTACTTGGGTTAGCCCAGTACAAGTCGTGCCAAAGAAAGGTGGTGTCACGGTAGTTGCGAACGAAAATAACGAATTGATCCCAACCCGTACTGTTACAGGTTGGCGGATGTGCATCGTCTATCGGAAACTAAATGATGCCACCCGTAAGGATCACTTCCCTCTACCATTTATCGACCAAATTTTAGAGCGCCTCTCGGGTCACTCCTACTACTGTTTTCTCGATGGTTTGTTGGGATACTTCCAAATCCCGATTTCGTCCGACGACCAAGAGAAAACCACTTTCACTTGTCCCTTTGGCACCTTCGCTTAACGAAGGATGTCATTCGGTCTTTGTAACGCGCCAGCTACATTCCAAAGATGTATGCTGGCAATATTTGACGAGTTAGTGGAGGAGGTGATGGAAGTATTTATGGACGATTTCTCCGTATACGGAGGTTCATTTGAAAACTGTTTAAAAAATCTCGAGCGCGTGTTGCAGCGATGTGAGGAAACGAATTTAGCGCTTAATTGGGAAAAATTTCATTTTATGGTCAAGGAAGGACTAGTCCTTGGCCATAAAATTTCGGGCAAGGGGATCGAGGTCGATATGGCCAAGATCGAAGTAATTGAAAAGCTCCCCCCTCCAACAAACGTAAAAGCTATTAGGAGTTTCCTAGGCCTTGCAGGGTTCTATCGGCGCTTTATACAAAATTTTTCCAAAATCACAAAGCCGTTAACCCATCTTCTCGAGAAAGAATCATCTTTTCTTTTTAACGATGAATGTAATTTAGCCTTTCAACTTATCAAAGAGAAACTTATAAACTCCCCGATTCTAGTCGCCCCAGATTGGTCGCTCCCTTTTGAAATCATGTGCGACGCGAGTAATATTGCGGTTGGTGCCGTTTTAGGCCAACGGGTGAGTAAGTATTTTCACCCGATCTATTATGCGAGCAAAACACTCACGTCGGCACAAGCAAACTACACCACGACCGAGAAGGAACTTCTAACAATCGTTTTCGCCTTCGATAAGCTTAGGTCGTATATCACTCTCTCAAATGTTATCGTCTTCACAGATCACTCCGCGCTTAGGTATCTCTTAAGTAAATCGGACGCCAAGCCTCGTATTTTGCGATGGATCCTCCTCTTGCAGGAGTTTGATTTAGAGATCCGGGATAAAAGAGGAGCCAAAAACTTGGCGACCGATCACCTTTCTCGTTTAGAAAATCCCTCCTCGGAAGCATTAATAGAGGCCGACATCAACGATAAATTTCCCGAAGAACGCCTCCTAGCTCTCGAAAATATTAATTCATCTTCTACCCCCTGGTTTGCGGATTTGGCTAACTATTTAGTAGCCCGGGTCCTGCCAAAAGAATTCTCGAGTCAGCAAAAGAAGAAATTCTTTTCTGATTTAAAGAATTACTTTTGGGAGGACCCCTTTTTATTCCGTGTATGCGCAGACCAGGTTGTGAGAAGATGTGTTTCAAGTGAGGAATACGTCATTGTCATGAGGGACCCACCGGTGGTCATTATCATTCGAACCGAACCGCGAGGAAGGCGCTGGAGGCGGGCTTTTATTGGCCCACGCTCTTCAAAGATGCTCACACCCTTGTGAGTGCTTGCGACAGCTGCCAGCGGTCGGGGAACATCTCTCGCCGGGATGAGATGCCCCAAAATATTTTCTTAGAATGCGAAATTTTCGACCTTTGGGGTATCGATTTTGTTGGTCCTCTCCCTCCCTCTTTTTCAAATAAATATATTCTAGTGGCGGTCTACTACGTATCGAGGTGGGCGGAAGTGCAAGCTCTCCCCACCAATGATGCGCGAGTCGTCGTTAATTTCTTAAAAAAATTATTTTCTCGATTTGGCACGCCGCGCGCTATTGTGAGTGATCGGGGCACCCATTTTTGCAATAGTCAATTTACAAAATTTTTAGCAAAATATGGTGTCACGCACAAATTATCCACCACATATCACCCACAAACGAGTGGCCAAGTCGAAGTTGTTAATCGAGAATTAAAATGGATTTTAGAAAAAACAGTTTCTATTAATCGGAAGGATTGGGCAATAAAGCTCGATGACGCGCTATGGGCCTATCGAACGGCGTACAAGACCGATATCGGTTGTACACCGTATCGAATGGTTTTATGGCAAGGCTTGCCACCTTCCGGTCGAATTAGAACACCGCGCATTTTGGGCGCTTAAATTTTTAAACCTCGATTCCACTCTAGCGGGGGAACAAAGAAAATTCCAAATGAACGAATTAGATGAGTGGCGAGCGAATGCGTATGAGAGCAATAAATTATATAAGGAGCGAACAGAGTTTTATCACGATAAGCATATAAAATTTCCAAAAACTTTTTCGCCGGGCGATCTCGTCCTCCTTTATAATTCCCTCCTTCGCCTTTTTCCGGGAAAACTAAAATCCCGATGGTCCGGACCCTTTATTGTTAAAGAGGTTTGGTCCTATGGGACAATTTTAATTTCCCACAAGGAAAAAGGTACCTTCAAAGTTAACGGGCACCGCCTTAAATTATATCTTCCGGGAGAATTAACTAATGAAAAGAGTGATTCGATTGTATTAAACCTATAATATGATCGGCAAGTGGGTCAAGCTACGCGACCTTAAACAAAGCGCTTTTGGGAGGCACCCCAAAGTTATCTTTTTATTGTTTTCTCTTGTTCTTTAACATATTTTGTAGGTAATCGTCGCTTCCCCGCACAAACTTCAAAAAATCAGGGAAGCCCTTTCTCTTTCTTCCTTCTCTTTTATCATGCATTTCCTTTTTGTTTTGTCTTGCACTTTATTTTCTTTTACTTCATACTTAGTTTTAAACATTGGGGACAATGTTTAACTTTAAGTATGAGGGTGTAAATAGTTCTTTGTAAATAGTTGTTAAATTAGAAAATTTTCAAAACAAAAAAAAATATATATTTTCTTATGTTTTCTTCTATTTTAGCACTTGTAAAACCCAAAAACTCAAGAAAATAGAAAATAGAAAAATTTAAATCTTGGAAAGGGACGTTTGGGACCTCACCCCATCTCACCTCCTAGTACCGTGAGAACCCTTCACGGGGTATACCTCGGGAAGTCCAAGAATTAACAAAAAAAAAAGTTGTTAGCTTTTTAATATTTGTTTTTGTTTATTTCTTATCAAATATCCAAAAAAAAAGATAATATAAAATTTCAAAAAAATATATGAAAAAAACTTAAAATACAAAAAATTTAAATCTTATACCTCTCCTATTTGTTATTTTTGTGATTTCTTAGAAATCTAGTTGAGAATGTTTATAAGCATGTTTAAGTTTTTAATTGGCTAAAATTTTGCTTATCATAGTTTGTTAATTTTAAATTTGAAGTAATCTTGATTTAAGAATCATCTTATGATTTTAAATTGATTAGAGAATTTATTTAGCATGACTTCTCTTTTTATTTTTAAATGACTTCATTTTGTAGTGAATTTCTTAAACCTCTTTAGATTTCAATTATATTTTCTTCTAATTTTTTAGATCTTAGGAAATTTAATGTTACTAGAATTTGCTCTCAATATAATTTAAAGCTAGCTAGATTTATTTCCCTTCCTTACCCCCTTTGTGGCATAAAAAATGAAGTTGAAAAGATCATATGTCATGGGAATAAGAGGATAAAATTCATTATTCCCTAAAACATATGCACCCAAAATATTTGAAAAGATTATATGGCATGGAGTAAGAGGATAAAATTCATTACTCCTAAACCATATACATTTTGGGTTGTTATTAGAAGAGAAAAAAAAAATAAAGGTGAGAGGATAAAATTCATCACCTTAAATCAAAGATCTCTTCTCATGCCAAATTTTATGAAATCCCCCTTAGCCAATTATCATTGTTCTAGTCTTAGTTGAAAATTATGGAGAGAGCAATATTTAGTAATTTACTTTTCCTTAAGTTTCTTTTAAGGTAGAGTTCTTATAATTTTAATTTAATTTAGTTTTATAATTTCTACAATTTTGTCAAACTACTTAATTTTCTTGAGAAGTTCTTGCCTAATGATTTTTCTCTCTTTTCAAATCATCATCATAATTTAGGACTTAACTCCCCCTTGAATTTACTCTTAACTTAACTTTTGGTTAAATGAAATTTTAGTTTTAAATTAAAATTTTTTTAAGGATGTCTTATAAATTATGTCTCACACTCTTGCTCTGGAATAGCAAAACCTCAAGTATAGGGGTATTTGATAAGTAGTATTTTTATAACTTTTTAATAGAAAATTTTGTAAATATTTAATTTGTATTTTCCTTTTTATGTCATTTCTAGGTCATAAGTGTTTATTTTGAAATTCTGTTTCTAATTTAGCTTAATTTCAATTTCTGTAGAATTTTGGGACAAATTGGAGAAATTGACAAGTACACGCCCTCAGTCACGCCCGTGACCAAGGGCGTGTAACTTAAAGATCAGTGCAGAGTCGATGCCGCGCCAATTGAGCTAGTCCACAGCAAGTCACGCCCTCGGTCACGCCCGTGACCAAGGGCGTGTAATCTTAGAATCTTCCATCTGGCTGCCGTCGAGACGTGGAGATGCTGTCGAGAAGTCAACCCTAGTCACGCCCGTGACTCACATGTCACGGCCGTGACTTGCCCGCGCGATCCCTGCTCTGCCGCCGCGCCGTAAACAACCCACGCTGCATTAAATGAAGCCGTCCAAAGTCACGGCCGTGACCCGACATGTCACGCCCGTGACATGCCACTTTTCGCCGCGCCATCCAGAAAGCTCACGCCGCTGTTGGATTCGATGTGAATAGTGTAGTCACGCCCTAGGTCACGCCCGTGACCGAGGGCGTGTAATCTGGAATTTTTGCCTATAAATTCATAGGCTCTCCTTGAGTCCAGGGTTCAGAATTTTGGAGTGGGGGAGGTGCTGTTAGAGCTGAGAGTGAGTTTTTCAAGTGCTTGTTCATGTCTTTTCTTTAGCTTTCATGTTCTCTTATTTCCTTTCATGCAATGTTTTTAAATTTTCATGTACTAGTTTTCTTAAGCTTGTAACTTTCACTTTCCTAGTTTTGTAATATCTTTAATTAAGGCTTGTAATAGTTTTTATTTTCAATTAAAATTAGTTTCCTATTTCATGTTCTCTTTCTCTCCTTAGTATTTTCTTCCTTTCATGCAATGTCAATTTCTCTTTCCTTTCATGCAATGTTTGATCTTTTCATTTAGCTTGCAATTAGTTTTAATATTAGTTAAGCAAAAACAAACCTCAAATTTTCGTCGATAAGATAATGGTGATTTTCCTCGAAGTAGAAGTAATCAACGCGCCTCGTGGAATACGACCTTGATATTCCTAAATATCCTATACTATAGACGATAAGGTACACTTGCCTTTATCGGATATAGTTTTGGAGAAAATCTCAAACCTTCACTAAATTTCAAAACCGCAAAATCTATATCAGCTGCCAAGGCGAAGGAGGTCGTGGACTTATCTGAATCCGATCTCCCCTCTCCTTCCGCTGCGGGTCAGGAGCTCGCCAAAGAGGGAGGCGAGCCAGGGGAGACGACCGCCACGCCCAAGCCATCGAGCCACACTAACTTCGGGCTAGGCATAAAGCTTGCGGACGCGGTTGGCGAACCGGTGCTCGCGTGGGACCCCGACCAGAACAAGGTCGTCTGCTCCTCTCTACTCCCTTCCTGGGTAGAGGACGACAAGGTCGGGGGTGAGGCGTTCGCCCTCGCCTTCGGCCTCTACGGTCGCGAGGAAGCCTCCCTCTTTCGGTCCTTCACGCCGAGGGGGGTCGTATATGAGGCATTGCGAGCCCAATTCCGGGCGATGGAGCTAACCCACATGGTGGGTCGCCGATACTTTACGGCGGATAGGGAGATCAGGGAGCTGAATGTTGAGCTCCAGAGGTCTGCGGACGAAGTTGCGGAGCTCAAGGGGAAGGAGGCCTTATCGGAGGGCCTCCTCGCCAGTCTTCAAGGCGGACTGGTAAGTAATGCTTTGCGAAAATCCTTTCCAGTTCAGCTTCGCTTTTCTCTCGCTAACCCACTTTTTGCAGGACGCCGAGTCCGTCAGCCAGCTTCACGCGCGGATCGCTGACTTGGAGCTGGAGAACACCTGCCTCAAGGCCCAGGTCCACGACCTGACCTCAGCGGTGCTTCCTCCCCCTCCTCCGCGAGCTGGGACTCGCGGTTAGTCGTGAGAAGGGAAAGAAGCCGACCGCAAGAGGTCGATGGAGATCGCGGAGCTTGTCCTCGACACTCTCAAAGGAGCGGACATGATCGTTCCCGACGCTATGGAGTTCACTGCGGAGGAAGTCGTCCCAGACTTGTTCGCTCCCATCTCCGAGGCGGAGGATCGAGAGAGCGGCTGAAACGTTATCTGGCGAATCGCCTTAAAATTTTTTGTTGTTTATAATGTAAAAGGTTTTTCCTTTTTGCCGGCGAGCCCGCCGTTGGACTGTAATCTTTTGTGAGAAATGAAAAAAGAAATATGTTGTCCATCTTTTCAATGTGATTTCCTTATTTCTCGTTCGCATGCACTCTTTCATTCGCGCTCGCGCGATCTCGATTTTCCTGTGCTCGTGCTTTTAAGACTTTCGTTCTGATGCTCGCGCCTGCGTCTCTTTAATTGACGATTCTCCCTTCGCCGTATTATACCTAGACCGCTCTCGCCCCCATTCCCTTCTGAGGCAATGGTAAGACTTAGGTCGCCGAGCCTCATACTTGCTTAGGAAGTACCTTGTTGAGGACCCTTGCGAGAGAGGCCGGTATTAGCCTACCTCGCTCGCACTCGCTTTTTGCGAGCTATTTCGTTATCCAGGGACCACCGCGGAGGCGGTCCCTCTTTGGCCCGCCAACTTCACTCGCGCCACCGAAATTCACAAGCAGCTTTGCGAATCAGTGGACTCAGCCGTTCTGCCGCAGTCTATTCCTTCATGCGATCGGACCCTTGGTCCCGCCTCGCCCGGATCTTGAGGTTGCCTGCGAGCCAAACCCCTTGCTGTGAGTAACTTATTTTCCTGCCCAAACCATTTGTAACTTTACCCGCCCTTCCAGAGATCAACCTGACCCACCGTTTATGAGAGCCCGACAGCGGAATCGATCTGGGGCATTCTAGCATCAAACCACTTGAAACATTGTCAGCCTCTCCAGAGATCAACCTGACCCACCGTCTATGAGAGCCCGACAACAGAATCGATCTGGGGCATTCCAGCACCAAACCATTTGAAACATTGCCAGCCTCTCCAGAGATCAACCTGACGCACCGTCTATGAGAGCCCGGCAGCGGAATCGATCTGGGGCATTCCAGCACCAAACCATTTGAAACATTGCCAGCCTCTCTAGAGATCAACCTGACCCACCGTCTATGAGAGCCCGGTAGCGGAATCAATCTGGGGCATTCCAGCACCAAACCACTTGAAACATTGCCAGCCTCTCCAGAGATCAACCTGACCCACCGTCTATGAGAGCCCGGCAGCGGAATCGATCTGGGGCATTCCAACACCAAACCATTTGAAACATTGTCAGCCTCTCCAGAGATCAACCTGACCCACCGTCTATGAGAGCCCAGCAGCGGAATCGATCTGGGGCATTCCAGCACCAAACCATTTGAAATAATGTCAGCCTCTCCAGAGATCAACCTGACCCACCGTCTATGAGAGCCCGGTAGTGGAATCGATCTGGGGCATTCCAGCACCAAACCAATTGAATCATTGCCAGCCTCTCCATAGATCAACCTGACCCACCGTCTATGTGAGCCCGGCAGCGGAATCGATCTGGGGCTATCCTGTTGGGTTTTCTATACCCCTTCATTAGGGATGACATATCAAATATGCGCAGCGGAAATGAACAAGAACAACCCAAAAAGAGATCAACGGATCTTGCGGTTTTCATGATTCAAGAGAATAAGAAAGCAAATGCAATGTACCTTCGCGGGATTGAGTCAATACTCAACCAAGGTGCTCCAAAAGGAAATCCAAAATCTGAGTTCCAAGAACCGAAATGTATCGGCTCCTCTACAACGATCCACACGAATGATGGAGAACCCTAGCTTCTTGTCGTACAAGAACTAGGTCGGAGAAGGAAGATCTCAACGTCCCCACGGACTGCTAGATCCGATCCAGGGGAGGCGGCGACCACGACGGAGGAAGGACTATCGGCGGACGGGAAGAATGAGAAGCCTTCGCGCGGAACAGTTCCGGTCGGCCGTTCGTCCAAAAACGCGAAAGGATTAAGTCCATCGTAATCCTAGAATTGCAAGCCCTTTTATACTAAAATGCATAAATCAGGCTATCCGCAGACCAGAACAATTCTGTCCAGATTTACATTCGCCGAATTCGACTAATCGATATAACCGAATTCGACTAATCACTATAACTGAATTCGGCGAAACCATTTCGACGAATTCGTCTATATGAATTCGGCTATATAAATTCGGTGAAACCCTTTCGTCGAACTGACCTGATTCGGCTAAACCCTTTAGTCGAATCTGTAATAAATTCTGTTAATCATATTAGTCGAATTTCATTAGTCGAATCAACATAATTCGGTTAATCACATTAGCCGAATTTGACACAATTCGGTTAAACCCTTTAGCCGAATTTGTCATGTATAAACCCATTTGTTTAAACCCTTTAAACGATTTCCCGTTGAGACATTCTCAACTTAATTCCAAGCATTCACAGGATTGGTCCTCCACTCATATCCAATATGAGTAAGGCCAACACAATCCTTTCTCCAATTTCTCCAAACGCTTTTATGTGCGCCCTATAGGCTCATATTGCGTTGGCAGCAAGACTAACTATTGATTGCTTTGAGATCACCTCAGAAACTCCAACAATTCCAGCACCAAACCATTTGAAACATCGCCAGCCTCTCCAGAGATCAACCTGACCCACCGTCTATGTAAGCCCGACAGCAGAATCGATGTGGGGCATTCCAGCTCCAAACCATTTGAAACATTGCCAGCCTCTCCAGAGATCAACCTGACCCACCTTCTATGAGAGCCCGACAGCGGAATCGATCTGGGGCATTCCAGCACCAAACCATTTGAATCATTGCCAGCCTCTCCAGAGATCAAACTGACCCACCGTCTATGAGAGCCCGGTAGCAGAATCGATCTGGGGCATTCCAGCACCAAACCATTTGAATCATTGCCAGCCTCTCCAAAGATCAACCTAACCCACCGTCTATGAGAGCCCGGTAGCGAAATCGACCTGGGGCATTCCAGCACCAAACCATTTGAATCATTGCCAGCCTCTCCAGAGATCAACCTGACCCACCGTTTATGAGAGCCCGGTAGCGGAATCGATCTGGGGCATTCCAGCACCAAACCATTTGAATCATTGCCAGCCTCTCCAGAGATCAACCTGGCCCACCGTCTATGTGAGCCCGGCAGCGAAATCGATCTGGGGCATTCCAGCACCAAACCATTTGAAACATTGCCAGCCTCTCCAGAGATCAACCTGACCCACCGTCTATGAGAGCCCGGCAGCGGAATCGATCTAGGGCATTCCAACACCAAACCATTTGAGACCTGCCAAAGAATTGCTCCAAAATGCATGTGTTGAGTAGGAAATATAAAAAGTCAGTTACAAAAAATGGCTAAGGATAAAACCTTTTTAAATCATCTCCACTCCTGGCTCGGCGAAGAGGTACCCCTTCCACATCCAGGAGGTGGTACCCTCCTGACCTGAACACTTCACTTACAATGTAAGGTCCTTCCGAATTGGGCTCTAGCTTGCCAACCGCGGCTCCTCTCCCAGCCGCGTCAACCTTCTTTAGCACTAGGTCTCCTTTTTCAAAGTGTTTTATCCTGATGTGTTGGTCGAAGTATCTGGCCATCCGCCTCTTGACTTCCTCCTGTCGGACTGTAGCGAGGTCTCAGAGCTCTTCTATCAGGTCCAGGGACAACCTTTGCTCCGCATCATTTTCTACCAACCATTCTCCGTCCCCCTCACCTGCGGTGATCACCCTGGGGGTTTTGACTTCAAACTCTATCGGGAGAACGACCTCGGACCCGTGGGAAAGTTTGAAAGGGGTCTCCCCGGTGGCTGTGTTTGGGGTAGTTCTCATGGCCCATAGGACGGAGGGTAGCTGCTCCACCCAATTGCCTCTTAGATTCTCCACCTTCTTCTTTAGTAGGTTGACAATTATCTTGTTCGCCGCCTCCACCTGGCCGTTGCTCCTTGGGTGATTGACCGACGCAAATCTTAGGTCTATGCCGAGTTGGGTGCAGAAACCAATGAATTCTTCACTGGCGAATTGGGGTCCGTTATCAGTCACGATGGCAAGGGGGAGCCCATGCCTGCAAATGATTTCACCCCAAACAAAATTTCTCACTACCTGGGATGTTACCTTGGCCAGCGCCTTCACCTCGACCCATTTGGAAAAATAATCTATCATCACCAGCAGGAACTTCCTTTGGCCGCTTGCCTGGGGGAAGGGTCCCACCAAATCCAATCCCTATATAGCGAAGGGCCACGGAGTTGTGATGGTCCGGAGCCTCTGGGCCGGGAGGAGCTGGAGTGGGGCATAGAGCTGGCACTTCGAACACTTCCTCGCGAACTCTGCTGCATCCCTGCTAAGGGTAGGCCAGAAGTAGCCCTGCCTCAGCAATCTCCCTTCCAGGGTCCGGCTTCCGGAGTGACTGCCACACTCCCCCGAGTGGATTTCTTCGAGGATCCTCGGGGTCTCCTCCTCAGACACGCAACGAGCTAGGAGCCCCAAGAGTGTTTTTCGGTATAGCAATCCTGCATGTAAGGAGTAGTATGCAGATTTGTACCTGAGCCGCCGCTTGTCAACATCTCCTTCGGGGAACTTTCCCGATGTTAGGAAGGTGATGAGGGGATCCATCCATGATGCTCGCTGATCCACCTCCATTAGCTCCCCTTCTTCAATGGAAGGTCGAAAGAGTTCCGACACTGTCCCCCCCGCCCGAGGGCCGAACTTGGCTAATAGGTCTGCCGGGGTGTTCTCCTCTCTTGGCACATGTGTAATGGAAAAGGTGCGAAATTGGCCGATAACCCCCTTGACTTTCTCTAGGTAGTGTTGGAGGGTCAGTTCCCTTGCTTCAAATTCTCCCCTGATTTAGCATACCACCACCATGGAGTCCGTTGAGACCTCCACATCCTGCACCCCTAGCTCCCTAGCTAGCCGCAGGACTGCTATCACTGCCTCGTACTTGGCTTGGTTGTTGGTGATAGGGAAATGGATGTTTAGAGCCTGCTCTATCTTTGTCCCTTGGGGGCTTACCAGGATGACCCCCCCTCCATAGGAATGCTTCCCTGACGCACCATCCACTAGCATATTCCAAGCAACTGGGGAGGGTGGCTCATGCTCTCCTACCTCAGTTGCGTAGTCCGCCATGAAGTCTGCCACCGCCTGCGCCTTGATTGACGTCCTAGGCACGAACGCGATGTCGAACTCACTTAGCTCCACGGACCATTTGGCTAACCTTCCTGAATGCTCGACCCCTCCATGACTTTTCGAAGCGGGTGGTCGGTCACCACTTTGATGGAGTGTGCTTGGAAGTATGGCCTAAGCTTCCGGGCCGATACCACCAAAGCGAACGCCAACTTCTCCAAAATTGGGTATCGGAGCTCCGCCTTCCTCAGCACTCGGCTGACGTAATAGATGGGAAACTGCCTTCTCCCCTCTTCTCGGATCAACACTGAACTGACTGCCTCCGATCCTACCCCTACGTATAGGGATAGGTCCTCCCCTTGCCTTGGCCCCTGGAGTAGCGGGGTCTGGGTGAGTTGTCCTTTCAAAGCCTGGAAAGCTTCCACACATTCCGAGGTGCATTCAAACTTCTTGTTTCCCCATAGCACCTTGAAGAAAGGGGCACACTTCTCACCCGCTTTGGAGAGGAATCTGCTGAGCCCGACCAATTTTCCCGTGAGGCGTTGAACTTCCTTCGCATTTCTTGGCGATCTCAACTCCAAGATTGCCTTAACCTTGTCGGGGTTGGGCTCCACCCCTGCCGGGGTGAGCAAGTGGCCTAAGAATTTTCCCATGCTAGCCCCGAAGACACACTTCAAGGGGTTGAGCTTCATCTTGTAATTCCGCAAAGTCCCAAAAGTCTCTTCAAGATCTTGGAGGTGAGACTTGAGGACCTGACTTTTCACCATGAGGTCATCGACATTGACCTCCAGGTTCCTTCCCCTCTGCTCTCGGAAGACCCTGTCCATCATTCGCTGGTAGGTAGCCCCTGCATTCTTAAGCTCAAAGGCATCATCTTGTAACAATAGCATCCATCCCCCGTAATGAAGGAGACATCCTTGTTGTCGGGAGGGTGCATGCGAATTTGGTGATAACCTGAAAAAGCATCTAGAAAAGACATTACAGAGAAACCGACGGCTGAGTCAACCAGCGCGTCGATTCTAGGCAAAGGGTAACAATCCTTGGGGCATGATTTATTTAGCAATGAGAAATCAACACACATCCTCCACTTACCATCCCCTTTTTTCACCATTACTACGTTGGAGACCCAGCCTGGGTGCTAGATCTCCGATACAAAACCAGCTTTGACGAGCTTGTTCACCTCCTCCCGGATTGGTGCCTCCAGCTTGTCAGCAGTGGACCTCTTCTTCTGGCAGATGGGGCGAGTGTTAGGATTGAGGTTGAGGCAATGGCATGCCACATTTGCATCGATTCCCGGCATCTCCGCTGCACTCCATGCGAAGACGTCCACATTGTCTTGGACGCAAGCCAAGACCTTCCTCTGGTCCTCCGGGCTGA
This sequence comes from Dactylorhiza incarnata, assembly GCA_033032865.1. Taxonomy (NCBI): domain Eukaryota; kingdom Viridiplantae; phylum Streptophyta; class Magnoliopsida; order Asparagales; family Orchidaceae; genus Dactylorhiza; species Dactylorhiza incarnata. Next base: position 806,860 of record JAWHQI010000373.1, on the reverse strand, counting down.
GTTCCCCGCTGATCCTGACTTTCTCGATTGTTCCAGCCTTGGTGGTCACCTCCAGCTCCACCACTTCCTCCGCTGCTTCCAACCTGGATCGCTCCCCCCAGACACCGTCCTCCCTTTCGCCACAAGCGGCCCCTCTGGCCCATTCCTCCATATCTTCTTCTTCCACCACCACCACCTCTTCCACCCCTTCTCCCGAGACCTCTTCTTCTCTCTCTCTCTTTTTCCCCTCCTCCGCCCTGGGCTTTTCCACGACCCCTTCCTGGGCATGAACAACTCCTTCCCCCCTTCTTCCTTCCAACCTCTCCTCCTCTTCGGCCTCGGCTACCTCCTCCATCACCTTGTCCCATTCCTCTGCTTCTCCCATCCAAGAGACGGTGTTGACGGCAGTTACATAGCACTGTCTTGCCACCTTAGGGTCCCCTCGGACCCGAATCTGGATTCCCCCGGTGCTGAATTTGAGACACTGGTGGAAGGTGGATGGGACGCATCGGAATGCGCTGATGAGAGGCCTTCCGAAGATGGCGTTGTAGCTGCTGGGGGCATCTACAATCACGAAGCGGCAGTTCCAGGATTGCCCTCCTAAGGTCACATGGAGTCCCACTCCGCCTTCCACTTCTTTCCTCTCTCCCGAAAACCCAAATAGAGGGCCATCCGAAGCCAACACCCTTCTGGCTTCCACCTTCATTTCATCAAACGCCCTCTTGAAGATGACATTGACCGAGCTTCCATTGTCCACGAGAATTCGGGACACCGTGAAGTTCTCGATGGCGGTTTGGATGACCAATGCGTCGCGAAAAGGGTCCTCATGACCCGGCATGTCCTTCTGAGAGAAAGTGATTTTTTCGGCAGGGGGTGGGGCCGTGGATGTTGAAGCCACGCTCCGACGATAGATAGTATGGAGGCTCGCCTTGCGGGTTGCCTCCACCCCCACTCCCCCATGGATCACCCCGATCCCTCCTCGGGTCCCCAAATCGACCCTGTCTTCACATCTCTCCTCCTCGTCCTCCCGAGGCAGGACTTCCTCGATTCTCACTTGCTGCTACTGTCGCGGCGCAGGAACCCTGGCTCTTTTTATCTCCAAGAATTCGGGGCAGGTGGCCGTTGCGTGACCTTCCTCATCGTGGAAGTCACAGTACGGCACCGCCGCCTCCCCCATTTCGGCCCCTGCCGCCCTGTTTCCCCTTCTTCTCCCCGCTCCTGCTTCCACCACCTCTCTCCTTCCTCTTCCTCCTCCTCTCCCTCGTCTGATCGCCATAGCCTGCTGAGGCGGGGGAGGCATCTGCCTCGGACCCTGCCTCCATCCTAGCTGTTGAGGCCTTCCTTGCCCTCCATAGAAGTTACCTCCTCCCGGGGCGTAGCCTCTTCCCTAACCTTGCATCCCCCCGCCGTGCTGCCTCCATCCCCCTTCCAGGGCACGGGGCTCTTCCCTCCTTCTTACTTCCTGCTGTCTGACCTCCGGCTCAGTGAGCTTTGCTAGCCTCTTAGTGAGTTCCGGATTGGCTTCTTCACTCTCGACTTCTTCTACCACCCTCCCCATCAACTCCTCGTAGGAGACAGGGGCTTTCCTTTTTAGGTCCATCTGAAAGAAACTCTCCTTCAGCCCCAACGTGAAGGCGAGCTGAAGAGCAAACCCAGGCATCTCCCGGGTGAGCAGAACTTCCTCCTGAAACCGATCTGCATAATGAGCCAACGACTCCTTAGGCTCCTGCTTCACTTTGAAGAGGGACTCAGCGTCCTTCTTCCTCTTCTTCGAAGTTGAAAATCGTAGCAAGAAACTTCTGCGCAGATCCTCGAAAGTATAGATCGATCCGACGGGAAGTTGGTGGAACCACTCCCGAGCTTTTTCCTTCAGGGTGACGGCGAAGAGCCGACATTTGAAGGCGTCCGACATCGGCCTGATAGAGACCGAGTCCTAAAATGATTGCAAATGCTGGACCGGGTCGTCCCGACCATGGTAATAGACCCTGTCCCACTCTCTGAACCCTTCCGGGACGGGTGCAAAGAGCACCAACTCGCAAAAGGGGCTTCCTCCCCCTACTACCTTTTCCTTCTCAGCTTGCCCCCTAGATCTCTCGCCCAGCTAGAGCTCGCCGGGGCTAAGCTCGCGAGAGCCACCATTGCCAGGCCTGCCCCCGCGGGTAAAGTGTCCTCCGGAGTCGCATTCGCGGGCGCCGGCTCGCCTCTCCCGCGCCTACCTACCTTGCGCACTCTTGTCTCGTACTCGCCGGGACAGAGCTCGCCGGGGCCGAGCTCGAGGTACTGGCGAACAGAACTCGCCCTTCCAGATCTTGCGCTGACCCGCCTGCTACTTCTTTTCCAATCCTTCCCCCAGGGGCTCCCTCGCCAGTCGCCGCCGGAGGTTGGGACGCTTGGGCTACCGGGGTCGCGAGCTCGCTACGCAGTGCCGAGAACCCGAGGGTGTCGAAGACTTCTCGTCTGAAATCCGCGAACATCTTCTGCACCGCCGCCGGAGGCGACCCGCAGAGCTCCTCACCTTGATCCTCATCTCCTGCCATGTTCCTCTCTCGGAATCTTCTTGGACCAGCTGCGCTCCACGCTCACCGCACCAAAATGTTGAAACCGATTTCTCGATTTCTTGTGAAGCTCGGGCCCCCAACGAGTTGAGGGGCAGCTAGCCCTTACTAGTCCCTCGAAAGGAGCAGACCGGAGACTCGGAAGTGGATTAAGACCTTAGTCGCAGCGAGGAGGTCCCACCACAAACCCAGAAGATCGTTGAGCGCTTCCCCTCCCAAGCCAAAACTGAGACTTGGGCACCTTGGAGAGCTTGAGAGCTGAACCAAAGTAACCAAGGAAGAAGAAGAAACTCAGAGATCTGAGATTGGAATCCTCTCCCAAGGTGCCCTTTGAGGTCTATTTATAGTTTTTGTGTAGCTGGTCTGTTAATAGCGGAATTCCGTCTTTTGGTTTTACTAACTGCACCCCAATTTGGCTTGCTAACAACTGAACTCCGCTGTTTGGATAGGCTAAGGGCAGGCCATCGGGGATAGAGAGGTAATTTCGTCGAACATAAAAGATCAGCAGGTTCGTCGAATGCGACAGCTTGGAGAGTTCGTCGAACGCAGTGTCTTGCCGAATTCGTCGAGCGCAGCCCGCACTTCGTCTGGCGCCGGGCTGAGTTCGTTGACCTCGACTGAGATTCACCGATCACGGAGACTTTGGAAGAAATCCGACTCGCTTGCCTTCTCGCGATCATTCAGCGAGTTTCTGGCTCGCTCGCCTCCTTGCGAGCATTCGGCGAGCACCTGGCTCGCTCGCCTTCTTGCTGGTCGACCTTGAGGCTCGGGCTCGTGGGAACTTGACTCGCGCCTCTTCCCGCGAGTGACCTTTGATAGATCTGGTTCGCCTCCTTTGTTACCTCCTCCCCCTGTTAGATTTGAAGCCTCCTTTGGGCGAATGGCCTGTGAAGACCTCGTTCGCACTCCTGCCCCGCTCGCACTCTTGGCTCGCTCGCCTTCTTGCGAGCAGCCGACAAGTGCTTGTCCCAGCGGATCCGCTGAGACGGGATAGAGATAGCCGCTGAGATGGCCGTCGGACTGAGAAGCCAATTCGTCGAATGGACTACGGAGTTCGTCGTACTCAGAACTTCGTCGACCGCTGAGCTGAGGCGGGATCGTCGAGCGCTGATCGAACGTAGAGCGTCGTTCGTCGAACGCAGAGAGCATATGTCAATTTTGCTCTTTCTCTTATTTTCTGCCTATTAACATATATCCCTCCCGAGAACCCGGCTCGCATCACTTTTACTTGATCATCCACTAGGCGAATATAGGGGTTGTACACTTTTGATAAGGAGATCTTGTACCAGGACTAGATCTTTTGTTAAGGAGATCTTGAACCACTGAATCCTTTAAAGAGGGATTCTAAGAACTCTTTACTCAGTTTTACAAAAAGAGAAAATAGAGTAAAGAAGGAGAAGAGGTTGAAGATGGTTCTTTTGTGAATGAATCCTCATGTATTCTCGCAGACGGACTAGACCGAACCGGCGATCAGCCACCACGGATGCGTCCGGCTCGTTGTTTAGATTTAGTTTCATATATAACATTATGTATTTTGAGTTTTATTTCATGTAGTTATGAGATCGAAACTGCCGACCAATCATAGCCGTCGATTTTGGTTGCCCTAATCTTGTTTTCTTATAAATAGATCTTTAGGGCTGCAGGAATTCTCATTGCAGAAATTTGGAGACTTGTCTTCCTCATTTTCAGTGATCCCCTCCGCGGTGCCTACTCCGTGGAGCCCCCTCTATGACGACTCCTTGGGTAAGTATCCTCCTCCTCTTGTTCTCCTTACCCTCCACCAAACAGCCACCCCTCCCCTTTCCCTCCCACCCGCCAGCCCCGTGTCCAATCCCAGCCGCCAGCCCCCTGTCTAAGCCCAGCCGCCAGCCCCCTGTCAAAACCCTGCTCCCAGCCGGCCCTAGCAAACCCCAGCCGCCACCCCCTCAGCCTTCTACCGCCTCCCTCCCTGTTCCCAACAACCGCACGTCGCCTGCCCACTAGAACCCTGTCACAACCTGTATTTTCCCGAAATAAATTATAATATCAGAGCAAGGGGAAAACACGCGTCATGATGCCACGTCCTGTAGGGGACAACTACAGACATTCAGGCGAGCACTCTAACGAACAATTTTACGAGAAAAGATGTGAATTAATAAAGGCATTATCTTTTAAGATTATTTTTATTAGATTAGGAAGCCGTGCCCCTCGGCCCTGCAGTTTACATAGCCGCTCTTTATCAAAGATATGTGTACTCAACGGAAGAAAATTAGTTCACTTTATTCCTAACGGCGCTGAAGGCCAGAGATGTCTCCAGGGCGATCGCCGGTCTACATTTAATATATAATAAAGAAGTATCATTTTTATTTTGGTTTACGCTTTACAAATATGTGATACTTAATAGTAAATACGACAAACAGTTAAAAGAACAACTTTTTATCTGCTAAAAGAACTGCATTAATATTCAGCAAAATAGGCTTTTCCCAGAGTGTACAAATACAAAATAACCAAGTAGCAGTAAAGGAAGCTAGCAGCAGCATCAGCAAGTAAACCAAGCAAAAGTCATACGGGCGTCAACAACTGATACGAACCCGCAGGAAAAGAAAACGAGTCAACAGTCCCAAAAAGAAGAGCTACAACAACAGAACCTAAATCCTTACCCACTAGAGAGGAAAGGCCTCGACGGCGAACGGAACGGCCCAGCTCAAACTCCAACGGCAGCTGCAAACCTGAACCTGAGGCATGCATAAGAAAAGAATGTCTCAGCCCAAAGGGTGCAAGAAAACAGCATGGGTAAAAGTAAGAGCAGGCAAGGTAACCAGTAGCATAACCAGTCTGAAAAGAGTATATAAATACACATATATATATATACATATACATCTATATAGCTATATATATATACGCTTATATAAAGATTTCAGTAATAAAAGGTTAAGAGGGTCCCGCATAGAGCCGGTCCGATGAACAATAGCGTAAATAAATTTTCTTGGCATAAAGTGCAAAATGGACCAGTGGTGGCGGACCCAAACAATGTCACTATCCACTCACATAAAGGGGACATTCACCCCAACCGTACGGTTGGGACCATTGTCCACAATGTCCTAAATTTGGAGAAGTCCATTCCTAAGTCAAAGATATACCTCAGAATGTATTTGATATACTTTCTAGAATCATTGTGCAGAAGATCAGGTCAAGCAAAGTGCTCAAGGAATTCATCTAAGTTCACAAGCGTCGAGACACTACACATCGCTCGACGCTTGTGACCCAGAAGCGTCGACCCATGTCTGCTGCTCAAAAAGACAAGGTCGCCGCTGAAGATCTGAGACCAAGTCTAGAAGCGTCGAGCCAAGGAATATCGCTCGACGCCGTGGAATAAGAAGTGTCGACTAAACTTCAGTTAGCTCAACGCCAGCACAAAGAGTCGAGATATGAAGGCAAAGTTAAAAGCGTCGAGACACTACACATCGCTCAACACCTTATAGAAAAAGCGTCGACAGAGATACACAGTGCTCAACGCCTTTTCCTGAAAAGCTCTGAGCTGAGAATGTATAACAGTTCATCCACAGCAAGCTGAGCCTTTGTCTATTCTGAAGCCATTAAAGACCGTTGAAGACTTAACGTCATGCTGACGTGGATGAACGTGTCAGATGTCGTGGATGATGGGCTATAAATAGAAGGCATAACCTATGATTCAAAGGAGAACTCTCCTAATTGAAAGCCATCATCTTCTCCGTTGTTCGAGAGAAAATCTGAGGAAGAATCTGAAGAAGCCATCTCCTCTTTCAGAATCGTGCTACAAGAAATTCCTTAGCAATCTGGTGCTGAGACTATTTTCTGAAGAGAGAAGGTTAAGAAGGAAGAATCTGTCTTCATAAAGAAGAACAATCATCCCAGCCTGTGCAAATCAAGAAGATCATTTTGCTGATGCTGTTCTGCTGAAGTTTTCTATCTGATCTTTCAGATAGATCAAGAAGACTCAATACATTGGTGAATCTGAGTCTAAGTATTGTTTCTAATTCTTGCAAATTCTGTTGGATCTGAGTTGTCAGATATGAGTGTAGGATCTTTCAAGGATCTGAGGTGTAGGATCAGGTGTGATCTGAGTTGTAAGATTCAGGGGTGAATCTGAGTGTAAGCCTATTGTTATAAAGGCTGAGGTAGGATCTGTTGCGATCTGAGTTTGTAAGATCTGCTGAGATCTGAGAGGGTAAGATCTGTAGAGATCTGAGACTGTAGGATCTATTACGATCTGAGCTGTAAGACCTGTTTGGTGATCTGAGATCTGGAGAAGATATAAACCCTATATATCACACTGCTAGAGGGGAGAAGGGGGAAAGTGGATTACCCAAGATAAGAGGAACCACTATAAAATTCTGTGTGTTTGTGTTTATTTTCTTGAAAGCTCTGATCATTCATTTTGGTTTTAATCAAGAATTGCAATTAGATTTTAAAATAACCTATTCACCCCCCCCCCCCTCCCCCTCTCTAGGTGATTAGCTACCCTTAAATAAAGCTTTCAAGTGGTATCAGAGCGAGGTTGTTCAAGAAAAAGGTTTAACAACCTGAACAAGATCTCCTAAGGGTAGATTTGTTAAGTTGTGATGGCTAACAGTGAAGGAAACAAGGAATTCACATCAATGAAGTTACCTATGTGTAGAAAAGAAAACTTTGGAATTTGGAAGGAAAGGGTCAGATTATTCATGGAAGCCTCTGACCCTAGGATATACATCACTGTACTAGAAGGACCTTTTGTTCCAATGAAGGTCTCATTCACAGATGGAAGTATCAAGACTCCCAAAACATACTCTGAGATGACTAAAGATGAAGTGATTCTGGCCTCCATTGATAAGAGAGCTCAGAATATCATTGTGAGTGCAATTGAGGATTCAACCTTCCAGAACTTAGTACACTGCAAAACTGCCAAAGAAATGTGGGAATCTCTCATTGTCTATATGGAAGGGACTGAAGAAGTCAGAGATGACAGGAAGTCTCTTCTAAATCAGCAATATGAGGCTTTCAGACAAGACAAGAAAGATTCAATAGCAATCTGCTATGAGAAATTCTTCAAAATTGTAAATGGTCTGAAAACCTATGGAAGAACTTTTACAGATTGAGCTGAATGATAAATTCTTAAGATCCCTGAACAAAGAATGGGATATCAAGATCCGTGCTATCAGGGAAATGGGAAATCTGGGAAATATTCAGCCACAGAATCTATATGGGAAACTTCTGTCCCATGAACTTCACCTGAATACCAGAAAAGCTGAAGAAGGACACATCAAGGAAAATCCTATTGCTCTGAAGGCAGAAAGTTCTAAGAGAAGCAAAGAAAGGATGCCAATATCCCCCAGGATACCATCTGAATCAGAAGAATCAGAGACCAGTAATTCTGACTCTGAAATATCAGATGGTGAACTGTCACTCTTCACCAAACAGCTGAAAAGGATGCTCAGAAGAAAAAAACACTGGAAAACTAGACCCTCTCAGTCATCCAGATCTAAGAAGCACTCCAATTCTTTAGAAGGATTCAAACAAGATTCCAAGAAGGACAGGTATAACTCTAAAAATAATAAATCTAATTCAGAAGAAATTGTGTGCTTTGGATGCAGGAAATCTGGACGCATGATTGCTGATTGTCCTTCAAAAAGAAAGAACAACAAGAAGTCTGATGAAAGGAGGCACAAATCTGACAAGAGACATGAGAGGAGCCTAATAGCCAAGAAAGGCAAAGTCACTCTCAGTGACAGTGAATCTCAATCATCTGATTCAGATAGTGAAGAGGCACTCAAAGCTCTGGTGGCTGTCAATGAAAGTGAAGACATTCTGAACCATAGACCTATGATAAGAGCCCCGCTATCAAGGTCTGATAATGAAGAGGATGAAGAAGAAAATACATGACTCATGGCACTCAGTGATGAAGAGGATCAGGAGACAATCTCTAATGTGAAGGTACTTGATAAAACTCCTTTATCTGATTCTGAATCTGAACCTAAAATTATTTCTAACTTTCATTTTCTTCTGATGAGAATGACTCAAAATCTAACTTTCATGAAGATGAAATTGTTGAGAAATATGAGTCACTTCTTAAAGCCCTTAAAAAGAGCAAAAGGCATAACAAAAAGCTACATAAATAAATATCTGAATTAAAGCAGACTAACTCCCAATACTCAGAGGCAGCTGAGAGGCTGAATCAGGTAAGCAAGGAGCTTAGCAAATTAAAAATCATGTCTATCACATTCACATTCAGACTTTATGCACTAAGGAGAACATAATAAAAGAACTTGAAGCAAAACTCCTAGCTGAAAGAAAGATTGTGGCAAAGTTCTCAAAACCACAAACTATCCTTCCCATAATAGACACATTTTCTGCACAATACAGATCTGGCATAGGATACAATGGAAAGGCAGAAAATAAATCTAAAAGTAATGACAAGGCACCTATGCAACCTATAAAATTCAACAATGCCATGCCTATCACAAATGAGCATGATCTAAAAGTTGTGCATAAGTTTTGGAAGGGTGAGTGTTTAAATAGCAAAGATGACTCAATTCAACCAAGTATTAATGATGCCAAATCTCTATACAAAGAAAAAGAATTAACTCATCATGACTCCTTTGTATTTAAAGCAAACACCAAACTTAAAGGAGAGGAACTAAGACCAGTAGTGAAAACCACTGCTGTCAAGGAAACTAAATCAGTAAATTTCATTAAAACACTTTACAAAGCTCCATTGAATAAGGCAATTAAACAACATGTAAGTCAACCCAAAGAAGTGAGAAGACCTCAAAGGAGATATAACAGGTATGAATGTTGGTGCTGTACGTGGAAAGGTTGGCCATTTTGCCCTTGACTGCTGGTTCAATCCAACTGTTCCAAGATTTAATTCTGGGAAACCAGTACTCAGACCTGTGGCAGCACACACATCACAAAGATTCAAACAACAAGTAAAGACACCAGCTATTACTAACAAAGTTCTAGGACCCAAATCTGTGTGGGTTCCCAAGAAAAAGTAATTTTCTCATTGCAGGTTTGTCCAAAGACCAATCAAATTCCTATCTGGTATTTGGACAGTGGGTGTTCCATGCACATGACTGGGACAAGAAGTCTACTGAATGACTATACCTCTGTGAAGAATGGACCAAAGGTTGTATTTGGAGGATCTGACAGAGGTAAGACTAAAGGATATGGCAAGATCACAAATGGAATTGTCACCATCACCAAAGTTGCTTATGTTGATGGATTGCAGCACAATCTCATCAGCATAAGTCAATTATGTGATCTTGGGTATGACATTTCATTTCACAAGGATGAGTGCCTTATTAAGAAAGAGAATGATATAATTCTCTCAGGCACTAGGAGTGGCAACATTTACTGCTTAAATTTTATATGTTCTGATCAAATAAATCTCATATGCTTAGTTGCTGAAAATAAATTCTCTAGTAGTGTACAATGACACAAAAGGTTAGCCCACATAAACTATAAGACTATAAATAAGCTTATTTCAGGAGATCTAGTGAGAGTTGGGCCTAAGTGGAAGTGTGTTCAGGAGGGTCCCTGTCATGCTTGTCAAATGGGTAAGCAAACTAAGTCATCCTTCAAACCAATTGGTGAGAAGGATTCCATTAGATGTCTATACCTACTTCACATGGACCTATTTGGACCAATGCCAATTCATAGCCTAGGAGGAAAGATTTACACCTTTGTAATTGTTGATGACTATTCTAGATTCACATGGGTATTCTTCCTAAGACACAAGTCAGATACCCTAGAAGTATTCACTAGCTTAGTTAGGCAAATCAAAAATGAAATAGGAAATACAGTTGTCAAAATAAGAAGTGACCATGAGACTGAATTTCAGTCAGGTGCAATGACCAAATTTTGTGAAAATCTTGGCATCTCACAAGAGTTCTCATCTCCTAGAATACCCCAACAAAATGGGGTTGCTGAGAGAAGAAATAGAACTCTCATTGAAGCTAGTAGGAGTATGCTTAGTGACTCCTCTCTTCTTGAGTATTTCTAGGCTGAAGCTATAAACACAGCATGCCATGTGCAAAATAGGACACTTATCAACAAAAGACTGAATAAGACCCCTTATGAGTTGTTGAAAGGTAGAAAACCCACTTTAGCCTACTTCAAAATATTTGGAAGTAAGTGCTTTGTATTAAATAATGGAAAACACCATCTCACTAAGTTTGCTGAAAAAGCCCATGAGGGAATTTTTGTTGGCTATAGCTCTCAAAGTAGAGCTTATAGAATCTTCAACAAAAGCTCAAATAGGATAGAAGAATCTATACATGTTGTATTTGATGAAACCAGCCTTATTTATAAGGATCTGGGAAGTCTCTCTAGTAATGCAGGTTCTACACAGAAATTGAAGGAGATGAGTATCAATGAACAGCACATTGAAGACAATGAAGAAACCAATGGGACTGTGATTGTGAATAGAGAGGATGAGTCTCAAGAAGAAGACAATCATGAAGAACCAACTGCTGTTGAAGAACCACATCATCCAGAACCTCTAGAATAGCCAACTCAAATAGATGCACCAGAACCACAAAGAGAGAATGAAAGGTGGAGGAATGCAACCAAACACCTGAAGGATCACCCCAAAGAACAGATTATAGGAAATCCAAATGAAGGTGTGCAAACCAGAAGAGGGAACTCAATACATGAGGCATTGCATCACAGCTTCCTATCCAAAATAGAGCCTAAGAAGTTTGATGAAGCCAATAAGGACCATTCATGGATATTGGGTATGCAAGAAGAGCTAAATCAATTTGAAAGATGCAAGGTCTGGATAATGGATCCTAGACCAAACAAACACAAAGTCATAGGGACCAAATGGGTGTTTAGGAATAAGCTAGATGAAAATGGTGTGATTATTAAAAACAAAGCAAGGTTGGTTGCCCAAGGATATAGACAGGAGGAAGGCATAGATTTTGATCAAGTGTTTGCTCCTGTGGCAAGATTGGAGGCAATCAGGCTATTCCTGGCATTTGCAGCACATATTGGATTCATAGTTTATCAAATGGATGTGAAGTCAGCATTCCTTAATGGAACAATACTGGAGGAAGTATATGTAGAACAACCCCCAGGTTTTATTGATTCTACTCATCCAAACCATGTCTATCTTTTATTAAAAGCTTTGTATGGTCTAAAACAGGCACCTAGGGCCTGGTATGAGGCATTATCTAGATTTCTCATTGAGAACAAATTCTCAAGGGGAAAGATAGACAAGACATTGTTTCTTAGGGTAGTTAAAGGTAATATTATTCTAGTGCAAATATATGTAGATGATATAATTTTTGGCTCAACTGATAATAACCTTTGCAAAAGGTTTGCAAGCCTTATGCAAGGGAAATTTGAAATGAGCAGCATGGGTGAGCTCAAATACTTCTTGGGACTCCAAGTGAAACAGTCTGAGGAAGGAATCTTCATTTCTCAGACCAAGTACACCAAAGAGATCTTCAAGAAGTTTGGAATGGAAAATTCCACTGTCATGAAAACTCCAATGGCAGCCAATATGTCACTGGACAAGGATGACAAAGGGAAACCTATTGATGAAACCTTGTACAGAGGTATCATTGGCTCATTGCTCTACCTAACTGCTAGCAGGCCAGAAATTATGTTCTCAACATGTGTGTGTGCTAGGTACCAAGTAAACCCTAAAGAATCTCACTATACTGCTGTCAAAAGAATCCTGAGATATCTGAAGGGTACTCTTAATCTTGGCCTTTGGTATCCTAGAAGCAATGACTTTGAATTGACTGGTTTTTCAGATGCTGATTTTGCAGGATGCAAGGAGGACAGAAAAAGCACATCAGGCACCTGTCAATTTCTTGGCAAAAGGCTAATATCTTGGAGTAGCAGGAAGCAGACCAGTGTAGTTATCTCTACAGCAGAATCTGAGTACATCTCAGCTGGAAACTGTTGTGCTCAGCTACTTTGGATTCAACATCAACTCCAAGACTATAAAATCAAGCTAAGTAAATCTCCTTTATATTGTGATTCAACTAGTGCTATTGCTATAGCTAATAATCCTGTATCACATAGCAGAACAAAGCACATAGAAATTAGATATCACTTTATTAGAGAACATGTATAAAATGGAGACATCATAATTGAATATATTCCTACAGACAAACAAGTAGCTGACATATTCACTAAACCCCTGGATGAAACAAAATTCAATAACTTCAAAATTGAATTAGGAATGCTAAAAATGGAATAAATTTAGAATAAATGACAATTCTCAAATAAGTACATAAAATGAAATTAATAAATGAAAATATTAATTAAGTCCTAAAAGGTGAGTGGAGTTATATCTGGCGTCGAACAAGGATACCTGGCATCGAGAGAAGATTCCTGGCGTCGAGAGAAGATTCCTGGTGTCGAGCGAAGATAAATGGCATCGACCAAGGCCGTCTCGATAGGGTAAATTTGAACCGTTTGATCAATCATGTTAAATAAGTCCGGCGCGCGGCTATTCATCTTCTTAAATTAGAAATTCTATAAATAGGGAAGATACTTCGTCAGTACATATGCCCTAGAATTCTCAATTCGAAATTATTTGCCCTAGAAAATCTCTCCATCAACACTCTCAATCTACAATCAACAACAACAATGCCTTCCAAGAGCAGTGATTACCTTTACGAAGGAGGCGAGCTCGTTCGCAATGGATTTCAAACAGCACCAGAGGAAATCAAGTCAACCATCGAGCTAATCTACAAAGCAGGACTAGAATTCGTTTTATCTGAATCGACTCTAATTTGAAAACGAGAGGTATTAAAACTTTTCTCCAATACAGTAATAGACACCGCCAATTCTAAACTGAAAACTACTGTAAATGGTAAGAAGATTAAGATTTCTCCTTTAAGACTTGCTAAGGCACTAGAACTGCCAAGATTCAAAAGTAATGAAGAAGAAGAAGAAGAAGTGAGTTCTGAGCAGATTAGATTAGCCCAAGTCTGGTGTTGAATTGAAACTTCACATGAAATTTCTGGGAGTATATAAGAAAAGGGGTGAATTCAAGAGGAAAACTGCTAACAGATGTGATTGGAAAGGGACTACTATGCAAGACAGGGTCCCATTATAAAATCTCCAGAAAAATGTTTGTTCTTCTGACAAGGATTATTCATTCATTAAGAACTGATTAGGGAAAGGTGGTGTTTGACAGAGTGGTCGAATGTATCCAGGCACCCAACTTGGGTAGGATATTGTCTCTATATTTAGTAAAAGTCATTCCAGATTCTTTAAATAACAAACTTGGATCCAAGATAAATCATTTGAAGAAAATGGACATCAGAATGATAGAGAGGTGGGAAAGAATTTTGTCAATCATCCACCAACAGAATATTCTCCCAAGCAGAAGAAAGTTCAGAAGAAAAAAAAAAGAAGGTCTCTTCCAGCTCTTCAAGCTCATCATCATCCAATCTTGTTAAATAAGTCCGCCGCGCGGCTTATCATCTTCTTAAATTAGAAATTCTATAAATAGGGAAGATACTTCGTCAGTACATATGCCCTAGAATTCTCAATTCGAAATTATCTGCCCTAGAAAATCTCTCCATCAACACTCTCAATCTACAATCAACAACAACAATGCCTCCCAAGAGCAGTGATTACCTTTACGAAGGAGGCGAGCTCGTTCGCAATGGATTTCAAACAGCACCAGAGGAAATCAAGTCAACCATCGAGCTAATCTACAAAGCAGGACTAGAATTCGTTTTATCTGAATCGACTCTAATTTGAAAACGAGAGGTATTAAAACTTTTCTCCAATACAGTAATAGACACCGCCAATTCTAAACTGAAAACTACTGTAAATGGTAAGAAGATTAAGATTTCTCCTTTAAGACTTGCTAAGGCACTAGAACTGCCAAGATTCAAAAGTAATGAAGAAGAAGAAGAAGTGAGTTCTGAGCAGATTAGATTAGCCCAAGTCTGGTGTTGAATTGAAACTTCACATGAAATTTCTGGGAGTATATAAGAAAAGGGGTGAATTCAAGAGGAAAACTGCTAACAGATGTGATTGGAAAGGGACTACTATGCAAGACAGGGTCCCATGATAAAATCTCCAGAAAAATGTTTGTTCTTCTGACAAGGATTATTCATTCATTAAGAACTGATTAGGGAAAGGTGGTGTTTGACAGAGTGGTCGAATGTATCCAGGCACCCAACTTGGGTAGGATATTGTCTCTATATTTAGTAAAAGTCATTCCAGATTCTTTAAAAAACAAACTTGGATCCAAGATAAATCATTTGAAGAAAATGGACATCAGAATGATAGAGAGGTGGGAAAGAATTTTGTCAATCATCCACCAACAGAATATTCTCCCAAGCAGAAGAAAGTTCAGAAGAAAAAAAAAGGTCTCTTCCAGCTCTTCAAGCTCATCATCATCCAAAAGAAAATCAAGATCCTCTCCAATCCATGATCCTAATCTCACATCATCTGAAGAAGAAGAAGGGAACAAACCCAGGGACAGTACTCCTGACACACCAACAGGTACTGATCCAATACTGGAAGGGGCTGACAAGATCAATAAAGAAAAAGATGAGAATGAGAAAGAAGAGGAAGAGAGAGGAAGTCAACATGGATCCCCTGCTAGAGATAAGGGGAAGTCTCAAAGTGAGGGGGAGGCTCCAGATGAGATCCCTGCTCAGGTTAATACTGAATTTAACATGGCAGCAGCTGAGGGGGAGGCTCAGGATGAGATCCCTGCTCCAGACATTTTTGATATTAACAATGCAGACATTGAGGGGGAGTCTCAGCATGAGATCCCTGCCCCTGAGAATTTTGATTCAGCCAATGCACCATTTGAGGGGGAGTATCATCCTGAGGTCCCTGCTCAAGAAAATCCTGTTGTTGATGCTATGGATTTGGATGGAGAGCCTGAAGCCACAAGGAAAGAGGCTGAGAAGGTGATTAAGATAGAATCTTCTTGCTCACATATGAGCCAGAGAGATGACTCTTTCATCAGAGAGGAAAGTAGTAGAAGTGATGGAATGACAAGAGAAATCAATGTGGATCTAAGTCCAATACTACCTCAGCTGGAGATGTTGCTCAATAATCAAAGAAGATTATTGGAACAGTATATTGAAGAAAATAATACAAAAATGAAAAATGAAGTAGTTTTCAGATGAAATTGGTAAGATTTGAAGTCAATCATCAAATGAATGCACTGAGAAAGGAAATGATAAAATTTTTCAAAAGAGCTGGTGCTTCTGTGGACTATACAACTGAACAACTGGATGTAATCAAAGAGACTTCAAAGGAAATTAAAGAAAAACAAGCAGGTATTGCAAAGACTACAGATGATGTCCAAGTGAATCAGGGAATTCTAAGCAACAATATGCAAGTGTTGTACAAAGAACAAGTTGCACAGACTCTTACAGGTACAGCTAAGATAGAAGCTAGGCTGCAACAGCATGATGCTGCTATACTAGCCAAAATTGATGAGAGCTCCTCAATTCTAAAAGATCAGGTAAAGTTAGATACAGATACTATAGATGACCATCTTCTTAAGGTCAAGAAAACCATTGAAAGTGGAATAAATCATCTGGAGGGCCAAGTTAGGTTTCAGAAGAATGTTCTAAGAGATCATATAGTTGAAGAAGTCCTAAAGGGGGAGAGGTAAATGATTCAAGCCAGCTCTGAGCATGCTGTGTGGACCTCTAATTCTATAAGAGAAACTTTTGGCTATCCTCCCATGGATTATAATAATGATCATATTTCCGAGACCAAGCCAGCATCTCTTACACAGATCCAAAAGCAAATTGCCAAGATGTACAGTCCTGAGGATAAAACCAAGAGAAAGAACTTTACCAGTGAACAAGTAGAATCTAGCAAAAGGAAGTTCAGAGAAGAAGCTGAATCAAGGGTTGCTTTTGAACATTGGTCTCCCTCTTCAAGAGAAATGATTCTGGCAGCATGGGAAGCTGTGAAAGGTAATCCAAAAGAAAGAGGGAAATGGTACTCTGAAGCTGAGTGGTTGAAGCACAGGGATCAGGAGGAGCTGAAGATGAAATTCAAAGCTGACAATTTGGCCGGGAAAGTTCAGGCGGGTGATAAGGAGCCAATCAGATATTTCCCAAAGCCATTTGGCTATTTCAAAAGAAGAAAAGAGGTTGCTGAAGTCCTTTCAAAGAGAGTCAAAAGAGGAATAGAGATCAAGGAACCTGAACAACATTAGGATTTTAATCTTTATTAACAATTCTCAGAGAAATGTATTTGATATAACTTTGAACACTCTTGATGAGCTCCCAGAGCAAACTATCTTTTATTATCATATATATATATATGCATGTGATGTGATTCTTTCCTTATCTTTATATGATTTATTCTAAACTGCTTTTGATTTTGTGCTCATATGAGAAATCATGTCTGAGATAATTTCTTTTGTTAGAATGTTTTGGTAATCTGATTTTATAAAGTATTATACTCATTGTATTTTGATTACATGTATAGAAAACATTGGTTATCTTTGTAAAAAAGGATATATCATTGACTGAGGTAATGACTTCTTCAAATAAGGGGAGATTGTTGGGACCATTGTCCACAATGTCCTAGATTTGGAGAAGTTCATTCCTAAGTCAAAGATATACCTCAGAATGTATTTGATATACTTTCTAGAATCATTGTGCAGAAGATCAGCTCAAGCAAAGTGCTCAAGGAATTCATCTAAGTTCACAAGCGTCGAGACACTACACATCGCTCGACGCCTGTGACCCAGAAGCGTCGACCCATGTCTGCTGCTCAAAAAGACAAGGTCGCCGCTGAAGATCTGAGACCAAGTCTAGAAGCATCGAGCCAAGGAATATCGCTCGACGCCGTGGAATAAGAAGTGTCGACTAAACTTCAGTTAGCTCAACGCCAGCACAAAGAGTCGAGATATGATGGCAAAGTTAAAAGCGTCGAGACACTACACATCGCTCGACACCTTATAGAAAAAGCGTCGACAGAGATACACAGTGCTCAATGCCTTTTCCTGAAAAGCTCTGAGCTGAGAAATGTATAACAGTTCATCTACAGCAAGCTGAGCCTCTGTCTATTCTGAAGCCATTAAAGACCGTTGAAGACTTAACGTCATGCTGACGTGGAGGAGCGTGTCAGATGTCGTGGATGATGGGCTATAAATAGAAGGCATAACCTATGATTCAAAGGAGAACTCTCCTAATTGAAAGCCATCATCTTCTCCGTCGTTCGAGAGAAAATCTGAGGAAGAATCTGAAGAAGCCATCTCCTCTTTCAGAATCGTGCTACAAGAAATTCCTTAGCAATCTGGTGCTGAGACTATTTTCTGAAGAGAGAAGGTTAAGAAGGAAGAATCTGTCTTCCTAAAGAAAAACAATTATCCCAGCCTGTGCAAATCAAGAAGATCATTTTGCTGATGCTGTTCTGCTGAAGTTTTCTATCTGATCTTTCAGATAGATCAAGAAGACTCAATACATTGGTGAATCTGAGTCTAAGTATTGTTTCTAATTCTTGCAAATTCTGTTGGATCTGAGTTGTCAGATCTGAGTGTAGGATCTTTCAAGGATCTGAGGTGTAGGATCAGGTGTGATCTGAGTTGTAAGATTCAGGGGTGAATCTGAGTGTAAGCTTATTGTTATAAAGGCTGAGGTAGGATCTGTTGAGATCTGAGTTTGTAAGATCTGCTGAGATCTGAGAGGGTAAGATCTGTTGAGATCTGAGACTGTAGGATCTATTGAGATCTGAGCTGTAAGACCTGTTTGGTGGTCTGAGATCTGGAGAAGATATAAACCCTATCTAGCACACTGCTAGAGGGGAGAAGGGGAGAAAGTGGATTACCCAAGATAAGAGGAACCACTATAAAATTCTGTGTGTTTGTGTTTATTTTCTTGAAAGCTCTGATCATTCATTTAGGTTTTAATCAAGAATTGCAATTAGATTTTAAAATAACCTATTCACCCCCCCCCCCCCCTCTAGGTGATTAGCTACCCTTAAATAAAGTCTTTCACGTACAAAGGCGTCGTTGTGGTGGTCTCATTGTCCTACCGACCACTACTAAAAGAACTGCGATGGAGGACCCCATTGTTCCCTTTACCCATCCTTCCAGTTCAAACAAATCCACCAACGTTTAGCCAAGTAATAATAAGCGATATGCAGAGTTAAACACGCAACCACCATTCGGGTTAAGCATAAACAATCCCAAGGGGCAGCCCTCATACAACCCTCATAAACAGCAATCCCCAAATGAACAAGGTGCAGCCCCCAAAGCAAAGAAAGCAAGAGAGGCAGCCCCAAACAGAGCCCCAACAGCACCAGCAGCCCCCAATTCAACAAGGAAAGGAGCACCCAAAGCAAAGAAAGCAAAAAGGCAGCCCCAAACAGAGCCCCAACAGCACAAGCAGCCCCCAATTCAACAAGGGAAGGAGCCCCCAAAGCAAAGTAAAGCATAACAGCACTCCAATTCAACAAGGGAAGGAGCACCCCAATCAAAAAGATATCAGCTCCCCCAAACCAAAAATAGAAAAAAATATTAAAGCAGACCCTATGAGAGAAAAACAAGGTCAGCCCCCAACAAAAGAAAATCAAAACAGCAGCAGGTTTCAGCCCCCAATTTAAATAAAGGCGGCAGCAGACTCACAAACAGAAAACCAGCTGGGCAGCCCCAATTAAACAAAGGGAGCAAGGATAATAGCAGCAGGGCAACAGCAGCAGAGCAAAGCAACAACAACAGCAAAGCAAAACTACTGCAGCAAAGCAAAACTACAACAGCAGCAAGGCAAAGCTACAGCAGCAAAGCAAAGCCACAACAGCCCTAGGTACCGAGCCAAAGGGAGACAAGAACTTCCAGCACAAAAAAAAAATTCATACCCAAGCATCAGGAATAAGAAAAATTTCCAGCCATAATAAGTGATACCCAGCATCAGGAATAAGAAAGAAAGAAGGGGGAAGAGGAGGGAAGAAGTTTTCTTGCCTCGAAACCACCAGGCAACCCCGCCAAATCGTGACAATCACCACTAAGGCCGACTGCTAGCCCAGCCCCGGCGACGAAGACAGGGCCCGGCAACCTCCCAACACTCCTCCGACGGCCGAAACCTCCGACTTCCGGCGACCCCGGCGAAGCCCTAGCTCCCTCTCTCTCTCGGGCCGCTCGATTTCGCACGGGAAGAAGGAAAAAAAGATGAGATCGAAAGGTGAAGCTGCCCCCCTTTTTCCACTGATTATGTACATATACATATGTAAATTTACACATATATCTATGTGTGCATATATTTTTTTTTCTTTAATATATATATTTTATTTTATTTCTTATTATTTTTTTGTAACACCAATGAGCATGTATATATATATACATGATGAGAAGGATGTATATAGAGGCCTTTGTACACCACTATACGCACACACATACCCTTTACACATTCCTTGCACGAATACGAATATATATATATATATTTATTTATTTATTTATATATTCCCCTACTTACGCCTGCATAGATGATTCAACCTAGGATTAACTCGCCGGACGATGCCGCTCCCTAAAAGGTAACGCCCCTCTCATATACACTAAACTACGATAATTTCGTATTTAAACGATTGATTTTATCGTGACCCCACTTAAAAGATTATAAGAAAACCCGGGGCGTTACACACCCCGCTGACAGCTCCCCTAACAACAACCCACAACAGCCCTCAGCCCCCACCCAATCCCCTGTCCACCGCCAAACCCAGATACGCCCAGATCTGGACGGGACAGTCCAGATCCTGTCTCGTACCACCCGATCCAGCCCCTTAACCCCCATACGCGCAGCCACCACCTCCCCCTCCCGTGGAACCACCTTCCCCTTACCCGATCTATTCCAACACCACCCGGAAAACCCCCATCTCGTCTCCAACATTGAGATTTGTGATAAAATTACTGCAGCCCTATTTTATTTCAGATTCTTGTGGTGTTTTGTATTAGTTGACGGTATTAAAACTTTGTTACGTCGTGGTAGTCTTATGCTTGTGGAATTAAAAGTTCTTTATTATTTGTCTTGTGAAAATCTCTGACTGAAGGACAGATTGAATCGATGCGCGCTTGCTCTGGCCCTCCTTGCGGAGGAAAGCCACGCCTCAAGCTTTAAGAAATTGTTTATCTTTGCTTATGAAAATTTGTGCGTTGTCTTATAATATTTTGTTGCTAATATTAATCGGTGCGCCTAACCACTGTTTTTGCATGCATCTTTGGAATGTACCCGACACATTGCATAGATCAAATGACATTCGCCGATAGGCGAAGGAGCCAAAAGGACAAGTGAAGGTGGTTTTCTCTTGGTCCTCGAGAGCGATTGGGATTTGGAAGTATCCGAGAAACCATCAAGAAAACAATAAAAAGAGTGCCATGATAGCCATTCAAGGATTTGATCCATGATCGACAAAGGAAAATGATCCTTGTGAGTAGCATTATTTAATTTGCGGTAGTCGATGCGCACCCGCCATCCGGTAACAGTACGAGTAGGAATTAATTCATTTTTATCATTTGCGACTACCGTAATTCCTCCTTTCTTAGGTACTATTTGGATCGGACAAACCTAAGTGCTATCCAAAATTGGATAGATAATTCCCGCATCAAATAATTTAATTACCTTTGCATTAACTACTTCCTTCATGTTAGGATTTAGTCGGCGTTGAGGTTGAACAATTTTGCGGTAATTTTCTTCCAATAGAATTTTATGTATACAAAAGAAAGGATTTAATCCCTTTGATATAAAAAAATTTCCACGCAATTGTGCTGCGATGATTTTTAAAACATTTAATAATTTAGATTTTTCAATATCAGAAAGAAACGCTGACACAATTACGGGGAGTTTAGAATCCTACCCGAAAAATAAATATTTAAGGTGATCGGGTAATTGTTTTAAATCTAAAAGAGGAGGTTCTTCATAAGAAGTTTTTAAACGATCACTTCCTAATTCTAAAATTTCAAATAGCGTAGCACGAGTGATCCTGTTGTCATTATCTTCATTAGATAAAATATTTAGAGAGTCAAAATCCGCATCATGTAAACAAGCCGGTGAAATAAAATCAGAAAATAAAATTGTGTCTTCATCATGTGAAGCCTCCAAAAAGAAACACGAGTCGTTATTAGATAAAATATTTTTCAAGGAAGAATTAATAGTAAAGGTAACTTCATTATCTCCGACTCTAAGGAGAAGTTTATCATTACTAACATCAATAATAGCACGAGATGTGGCAAGGAAGGGGTGGCCAAGAAGGGGTGGCCAAGAAGGGGTGGTTAAGAATTTGTGGTACATCTTCTTCCCTTTTCTTTTGATAATATTTGAAAATCAAATCCCTTGAATTAAGGAATAAGTATATCTGGGAACCATAAAGCTGACACGTCGTATATCTCTTTCCTTTTCCATGAAATGTTCTTTTCCGAGAATATGTCAATGGCTATAATCTTTAAATAATAAAAGGAAATATATTATCCTTACTTATCTGATATAAAAGAGCCGTTGCTGAAGAGATCTGAGTTCAGAGAATGAATAGTATAATCTTCTGAAATAAATCTGCTGTATTGCAATTTCGTCGATCTCAAGATTTTCGTCGAACACAATATTTAGTTCGTCGACCTCAAATGAATCTTGTTGGAAGAATTAAATTTGTTGAGTTGTGAAGAACTTTCGTCGATCTGAAGGTTTTCGTCGAACGCAAATTCGTCGACCGCTGAACTGAGCAAAAACATCGACCGCTGAGACTGGATAATTTCGTCGACCGCTGAGACGCTGAGCCGCGGAGACTGAGGATCGTCGACCGCTGAGACGGGCTTGAAGCAAGCCGTTCGTCGAACGCAGATTGTAAGCCGTTCGTCGAACGCAGATTGTAAGCCGTTCGTCGAACGCAGAGAGCAGTTCGTCGAACACAGTATTGAGTTTGTCGAACGCAGAAACTGAATTATTTCTTAGTTCTATCAGCCTAAAACCCTGACCCATAGACTATACATTGGGGTCAACTTGATCCTAGTCAACATATAGTGATCCTAGCCCAAATCAGTAATAGGGTTGTTCCAATAATCTCCCCCTATTTGGGTTAGGACACTATTTGACAAAAATTAAATAAAACAAACAGAAACAACAGAGCATATATATATCTGATATATTTTAAATAGTTCATCAGATATAAAATAAATAATACTCTGAGTTCTGAAACATTTCAATGAAAACAGAAATAATAAAAACCTTTACACTTTTCTGAATCTGCTTTCTGAATTCTGAAATCTGATATTGTCTGAACTGATTTTTCTGAATTCTGATTAACTGAGCTTGTATCTGCTATATTTCAGCTTTCTGAATTTGTTGATCTGAACAGCTTTATAATCTGAATATGATATCTGCTTTAACTGGAATTATTTCTTGATCTGCTTTGCTACCAATCAGAATTTGAATCTGCTATAACATCTTCCTAAATCTGTCATAATCTGAATTTGTTTCTTCTTCTATATCAAAAATTGTATTCAGAATATGCAATATATAAAGCTTCTTCATAAGTCATCTTGCCCTTTCTGAAAGCATCTCCCCCTGAGAGTATCTCCCCCTGAGACTGGAGGTTCTTCAGCTTTCTCCCCTTGCCTAGTTCATAGAAACTCTGCCCATGAGAAACTGCATCATATGGAGCTTCTTCAAGACATCTCCCCTGCCTAGTTTCAGGAAAGCCTGAGGCTAGGCCCCTAGAAGAAGGGACATTTGAGGAGGTAGGGAAGGATGCCATCTTTATATTGCTATTGTTCCTGCAAAATGAAATAGAGATCAAGTGCAAAGGGAACTAGAAAGAGAAACAATTCTGTAGGCATTCAGATAATCAGAAAAACTTAGTTTGATATTGAAGGGAATGAGGGGATAAATAGAAGATTTAATTTTTAATTGATTGAGTCTCCATCTATCATTCCTAGCTGATTTATAAAGAAGATACGTTTCTTTTCATCCAAGGGTTTGGTGAAAATATCAGCCCTTTGCAAATCAGTAGAGATGAATTGTAGGCAAATTTTATTTTTATCCACATTATCCCTAAGGAAGTGGTGCCTAATTTCTATATGTTTAGTCCTACTATGGAGAACTGGATTTTGTGCTATAGATATTGCACTAGTATTGTCACAAAATATAATTGAATTATTTAAGTTGACACCATAGTCTAGGAGCTGATTTTGTATCCACAACATCTGTGAGCAGCAACTGCCTGCAGCTATGTATTCAGCTTCAGCTGTTGATGTGGACACAAATGTTTGTTTCTTACAAAACCAAGACACAAGCCTATCACCAAGAAACTGGCAAGTTCCTGATGTGTTTTTCCTGTCTACTCTGCATCCAGCATAATCTGAATCTGAGAATCCAGTTAATTCAAATTTAGATGTTGTTGGATACCAAAGTCCTAGATTTGGACAACCCTTTATATATCTCAAAATTCTTTTTAATAAAATTAGGTGAGATTCTTTGGGGTTAACTTGAAACCTAGCATAAATACAAGTAGCAAATATTATATCATGCCTACTTGCTGTTAAATAAAGTAATGAGCCAACAATTGCTCTATATACCTTTTGATCAACAGGTTTCCCTGATTCATCAGTATCAACAATAGCATTAGAGGGCATGGGTGTTTTCATAGTGGAAGAATCAGATATACCAAATCTTTTCACTAATTCCTTAGCATACTTAGATTGGGATATGAAGATTTCATTTGGAGTTTGCTTCACTTGAATCAGTAGAGCCAAAAATAATATCATCTACATATATTTGAACTAGCAAAGTTTGATTTTTATGTATCCTGAAAAATAGGGTTTTATCTACTATACCTCTACATAATTTATTCTCAAAAAGAAAACTAGCTAAGGTCTCATACCATCTTGAATCAAAAATGGCACCTCCACGATCTGCTCGAGGAAATAGGAGGAAAAGGAGGCCGCGAGCACCTGGTTACTTGAGTCGCGAGTGAAGAGGGGAGAAGAGAAGAAGAGAGGGCCGCTAGCTTGCGGCGAGGCCAGACTTCGCCCGCCGCGGCAAATGCCACTCCTGCGACGGGCTTTCCCTTTATTTAATAATCTGTATTACAGCTCATTGTGTTTAGTACATGGAAAATAGAATGAATACAAGAGAGTTGCGGGTAAGAAAAGAGTAAGCCGCGCGGGCTGTTTGCCGAGGTCGCCCGGACAGGTCGCTGAGGTCGCCCAGACAGGTTGCTGAGGTCGCCCGGACAGGTCGCCCGGACAGGTCGCCTGGACAGGTCGCCCGGACAGGTCGCCCGGACAGGTCGCAGCATGGTGCGGTCTGACTGTTTCTAGCCGCCAGTTTTGTCCCCAACTTGCCTGTCCTTTCTTCATGGTCGAGGGACCTATTTATAGGCTCAGGGTCGATGTCGTCACCTTCGGTGAGCCGGTGACTGGAGTTCTACCCGCGCGGTTTAAAGGGTGAGGCCGCCCCACCTGGACGACTTGAAGGGAGAAGCTGCCACACCTGGGCGACCTGAAAAAGGAGACCGCCCCTGCTGGGCGACCTGAAGAAGGAGACCGCCCCTGCTGGGCGACCTGAAGAAGGAGACCGCCCCTGCTGGGCGACCTGAAGAAGGAGACCGCCCCTGCTGGGCGACCTGAAGAAGGAGACCGCCCCTGCTGGGCGACCTGAAGATGGAGACCGCCCCTGCTGGGCGACCTGAAGAAGGAGACCGCCCCTGCTGGGCGACCTGAAGAAGGAGACCGCCCCTGCTGGGCGACCTGAAGAAGGAGACTGCCCCTGCTGGGCGACCTGAAGAAGGAGACCGCCCTTGCTGGGCGACCTGATGAAGGAGACCGCCCCTGCTGGGCGACCTGAAGAAGGTGACCGCCCCTGCTGGGCGACCTGATGAAGGAGACTGCCCCTGCTGGGCGACCTGAAGAAGGAGACCGCCCCTGCTGGGCGACCTGAAGAAGGAGACCGCCCCTGCTGGGCGACCTGAAGAAGGAGACCGCTCCTACTGGGCGACCTGATGAAGGAGACCGCCCCTGCTGGGCGACCTGAAGAAGGAGACCGGCCCTGCTGGGCGACCTGATGAAGGAGACCGCCCCTGTTGGGCGACCTGAAGAAGGAGACCGCCCCTGCTGGGCGACCTAAAGGAGAGAAGCCGCCCCACCTGGGCGACTTGAAGGGAGAAGCCGCCCCACCTGGGCGACTTGAAGGGAGAGGCCGTCTACCCGGGCGGTTTGAAGGAAGAGGCCGTCTACCCGGGCGGTTTGAAGAAGGAGGCCGTCTTACCTGGGCGGTTTGAAGGAGGAGGTCGCCCCTTCTTACCACTTTGTGTGTAAAAAAGAGCCTTTGCGTGAGGTCTAATCCTTCCCGGGCGTGAAATCTGCAAAAATGTAGCAAAAGAGGCCTCGCAGGGGAGGATCGCCAATTTCTGGGTCAACATAATCCCCGCACCTTTTCAAATTTCTATGAAACTTTGAAAAAGTAGGTATTGACCCACAAAAATCGTGATTCGCTGCTGGTAACCTGTCAAAAGAGTGGAAAAGACAGAGAGGGGACGAGTACCTGATGCCTCTCCACAAAGGAACTAGTGAATGCTTATTCTTTCTCCTGTGAGGTTGGAGAGTTACAGCAAGTATAAAACACAATTCACAAATACCTGAAGGGAACTTGCGAACATCGGCTCATTTTGTCCTCTGAGGTAGACTAGTAATCGTCTACTAGTCTCTGAGGAGAACTCGAAAAGTAAAGAAAGAACATGGCGCGAGTAACTGGACAGAACTCGCGAACACCTGCAAGTTTCTCTGCAAAAGAGAACTCGAAGCAGGTATAAAAGAGAATATAACGCGGGTACCTGAAAAGAACTGGCGAGTACCTGCTAATCTCTGCAAAAGAGAACTCAAAACAGGTATACAATATAATGCGAGTACCTGAAAAGACCTCGCGAACACCTGCTAATCTCTGCAAAAGAGAACTGAAAGCAGGTATAAAACATAACGCGAGTACCTGAAGAGAACTCGCGATCACCTGCTAATCTCTGCAAAAGAGAACTCAAAGCAGGAATGAAATATAACGCGAGTACCTGAAGAGAACTCGCGAACACCTGCAAATCTCTACAAAAGAGAATTCAAAGAAGGTAAAAAACATAACGCGAGTACCTGAAGAGAACTCGCGAACACCTGCAAATCTCTGCAAAAGAGAACTTAAAGCAGGCAAAAGAATGTATAACGCGAGTACCTGAATAGACCTCGCGAGCACCTGCTAATCTCTGCAAAAGAGAACTCAAAGCAGGTATAAAATATAACGCGAGTACCTGAAGAGACCTCGCGAACACCTGCTAATCTCTGCAAAAGAGAACTCAAAGCAGGTATAAAATATAACGCGAGTACATGAAAAGACCTCGCGAGCACCTGCTAATCTCTGCAAAAGAGAACTCAAAGCAGGTATAAAATATAACGCGAGTACCTGAAGAGACCTCGCGAACACCTGCTAATCTCTGCAAAAGAGAACTCAAAGCAGGTATAAAATATAACGCGAGTACCTGAAAAGACCTCGCGAGCACCTGCTAATCTCTGCAAAAGAGAACTCAAAGCAGGTATAAAACATAACGCGAGTACCTGAAGAGAACTCGCGAGCACTTGCTAATCTCTGCAAAAGAGAACTCAAAGCAGGTATAAAACATAACGCGAGTACCTGAAGAGAACTTGCGAGCACCTGCCAATCTCTGCAAAAGAGAACTCACAGCAGGTATAAAACATAACGCGAGTACCTGAAGAGACCTCGCGAACACCTGCTAATCTCTGCAAAAGAGAACTCAAAGCAGGTATAAAATATAACGCGAGTACCTGAAAAGACCTCGCGAGCACCTGCTAATCTCTGCAAAAGAGAACTCAAAGCAGGTATAAAATATAACGCGAGTACCTGAAGAGACCTCGCGAACACCTGCTAATCTCTACAAAAGAGAACTCAAAGCAGGTATACAATATAACGCGAGTACCTGAAGAGACCTCGCGAACACCTGTTAATCTCTGCAAAAGAAAACTCAAAGCAGGTATAAAACATAACGCGAGTACCTGAAGAGACCTCGCGAACACTTGCTACTCTGCAAAAGAGAACTCAAAGCAGGTATAAAACATAACGCGAGTACCTGAAGAGACCTCGCGAACACCTGCTAATCTCTGCAAAAAGAGAACTCAAAGCAGGTATAAAATATAACGCGAGTACCTGAAGAGACCTCGCGAACACCTGCTAATCTCTGCAAAAGAGAACTCAAAGCAGGTATACAATATAACGCGAGTACCTGAAGAGACCTCGCAAACACCTGCTAATCTCTGCAAAAAGAGAACTCAAAGCAGGTATAAAATATAACGCGAGTACCTGAAGAGACCTCGCGAACACCTGCTAATCTCTGCAAAAGAGAACTCAAAGAAGGTATACAATATAACGCGAGTACCTGAAGAGTCCTCGCGAACACCTGCTAATCTCTGCAAAAGAGAACTCAAAGCAGGTATAAAACATAACACGAGTACCTGAAGAGACCTCGCGAACACCTGCTACTCTGCAAAAGAGAACTCAAAGCAGGTATAAAACATAACGCGAGTACCTGAAGAGAACTCGCAAACACCAGCTAATCTCTGCAAAAGAGAACTCAAAGCAGGTATAAAATAATCTATAACGCGGGTACCTGAAGAGAACTCGCGAATACCTGCTAATATCTGCAAAAAGAGAACATAAAGCAGGTATAAAACAATCTATAATGCGAGTACCTTTAGAGAACTCGCGAATACCTGCTAATCTCTGCAAAAAGAGAACATAAAGCAGGTATAAAACAATCTATAGTGCGAGTACCTTTAGAGAACTCGCGAATACCTGCTAATCTCTGCAAAAAGAGAACATAAAGCAGGTATAAAACAATCTATAATGCGAGTACCTGAAGAGAACTCGCGAATACCTGCTAATCTCTGCAAAAAGAGAACATAAAGCAGGTATAAAACAATCTATAACGCGAGTACCTGAAGAGAACTCGCAAACACCTGCTAATCTCTGCAAAAGAGAACTCAAAGCAGGTACGAAATATAACGCGAGTACCTGAAGAGAACTCGCAAACACCTGCTAATCTCTGCAAAAGAGAACTCAAAGCAGGTATAAAATAATCTATAACGCGAGTACCTGAAGAGAACTCGGAAACACCTGCTAATCTCTGCAAAAGAGAACTCAAAGCAGGTACGAAATATAACGCGAGTACCTGAAGAGAACTCGCAAACACCTGCTAATCTCTGCAAAAGAGAACTCAAAGCAGGTATAAAATAATCTATAACGCGAGTACCTGAAGAGAACTCGCGAATACCTGCTAATCTCTGCAAAAAGAGTACATAAAGCAGGTATAAAACAATCTATAATGCGAGTACCTTTAGAGAACTCGCGAATACCTGCTAATCTCTGCAAAAAGAGAACATAAAATAGGAATAAAACAATCTATAATGCGAGTACCTGAAGAGAACTCGCGAATACCTGCTAATCTCTGCAAAAAGAGAACATAAAACAGGTATAAAACAATCTATAATGCGAGTACCTGAAGAGAACTCGCGAATACCTACTAATCTCTGCAAAAAGAGAACATAAAGCAGGTACGAAATATAACGCGAGTACCTGAAGAGAACTCGCAAACACCTGCTAATCTCTGCAAAAGAGAACTCAAAGCAGGTACGAAATATAACGCTAGTACCTGAAGAGAACTCGCAAACACCTGCTAATCTCTGCAAAAGAGAACTCAAAGCAGGTATAAAATAATCTATAACGCGAGTACCTGAAGAGAACTCGGAAACACCTGCTAATCTCTGCAAAAGAGAACTCAAAGCAGGTACGAAATATAACGCGAGTACCTGAAGAGAACTCGCAAACACCTGCTAATCTCTGCAAAAGAGAACTCAAAGCAGGTATAAAATAATCTATAACGCGAGTACCTGAAGAGAACTCGCGAATACCTGCTAATCTCTGCAAAAAGAGTACATAAAGCAGGTATAAAACAATCTATAATGCGAGTACCTTTAGAGAACTCGCGAATACCTGCTAATCTCTGCAAAAAGAGAACATAAAATAGGTATAAAACAATCTATAATGCGAGTACCTGAAGAGAACTCGCGAATACCTGTTAATCTCTGCAAAAAGAGAACATAAAACAGGTATAAAACAATCTATAATGCGAGTACCTGAAGAGAACTCGCGAATACCTACTAATCTCTGCAAAAAGAGAACATAAAGCAGGTACGAAATATAACGCGAGTACCTGAAGAGAACTCGCGAATACCTGCTAATCTCTGCAAAAGGAGAATATAAAGCAGGTATAAAACAAACTACAATGCGAGTACCTAAAGAGAACTCGCGAACACCTGTCAATCTCTGCAAAAAGAGAACATAAAACAGGTATAAAACAATCTATAACGCGAGTACCTGAAGAGAACTCGCGAATACCTGCTAATCTCTGCAAAAAGAGAACATAAAGCAGGTATACAATATAACGCGAGTACCTGAAGAGACCTCGCGAACACCTGCTAATCTCTGCAAAAGAGAACTCAAAGCAGGTATAAAACATAACGCGAGTACCTGAAGAGACCTCGCGAACACCTGCTACTCTGCAAAAGAGAACTCAAAGCAGGTATAAAACATAACGCGAGTACCTGAAGAGACCTCGCGAACATCTGCTAATCTCTGCAAAAAGAGAACTCAAAGCAGGTATAAAATATAACGCGAGTACCTGAAGAGACCTCGCGAACACCTGCTAATCTCTGCAAAAGAGAACTCAAAGCAGGTATACAATATAACTCGAGTACCTGAAGAGACCTCGCGAACACCTGCTAATCTCTGCAAAAAGAGAACTCAAAGCAGGTATAAAATATAACGCGAGTACCTGAAGAGACCTCGCGAACACCTGCTAATCTCTGCAAAAGAGAACTCAAAGCAGGTATACAATATAATGCGAGTACCTGAAGAGACCTCGCGAACACCTGCTAATCTCTGCAAAAGAGAACTCAAAGCAGGTATAAAACATAACTCGAGTACCTGAAGAGACCTCGCGAACACCTGCTACTCTGCAAAAGAGAACTCAAAGCAGGTATAAAACATAACGCGAGTACCTGAAGAGAACTCGCAAACACCTGCTAATCTCTGCAAAAGAGAACTCAAAGCAGGTATAAAATAATCTATAACGCGAGTACCTGAAGAGAACTCGCGAATACCTGCTAATCTCTGCAAAAAGAGAACATAAAGCAGGTATAAAACAATCTATAATGCGAGTACCTTTAGAGAACTCGCGAATACCTGCTAATCTCTGCAAAAGAGAACTCAAAGCAGGTATACAATATAACGCGAGTACCTGAAGAGACCTCGCGAACACCTGCTAATCTCTGCAAAAGAGAACTCAAAGCAGGTATAAAACATAACGCGAGTACCTGAAGAGACCTCGCGAACACCTGCTACTCTGCAAAAGAGAACTCAAAGCAGGTATAAAACATAACGCGAGTACCTGAAGAGAACTCGCGAACACCTGCTAATCTCTGCAAAAGAGAACTCAAAGCAGGTATACAATATAACGCGAGTACCTGAAGAGACCTCGCGAACACCTGCTAATCTCTGCAAAAAGAGAACTCAAAGCAGGTATAAAATATAACGCGAGTACCTGAAGAGACCTCGCGAACACCTGCTAATCTCTGCAAAAGAGAACTCAAAGAAGGTATACAATATAACGCGAGTACCTGAAGAGTCCTCGCGAACACCTGCTAATCTCTGCAAAAGAGAACTCAAAGCAGGTATAAAACATAACACGAGTACCTGAAGAGACCTCGCGAACACCTGCTACTCTGCAAAAGAGAACTCAAAGCAGGTATAAAACATAACGCGAGTACCTGAAGAGAACTCGCAAACACCCGCTAATCTCTGCAAAAGAGAACTCAAAGCAAGTATAAAATAATCTATAACGCGGGTACCTGAAGAGAACTCGCGAATACCTGCTAATATCTGCAAAAAGAGAACATAAAGCAGGTATAAAACAATCTATAATGCGAGTACCTTTAGAGAACTCGCGAATACCTGCTAATCTCTGCAAAAAGAGAACATAAAGCAGGTATAAAACAATCTATAGTGCGAGTACCTTTAGAGAACTCGCGAATACCTGCTAATCTCTGCAAAAAGAGAACATAAAGCAGGTATAAAACAATCTATAATGCGAGTACCTGAAGAGAACTCGCGAATACCTGCTAATCTCTGCAAAAAGAGAACATAAAGCAGGTATAAAACAATCTATAACGCGAGTACCTGAAGAGAACTCGCAAACACCTGCTAATCTCTGCAAAAGAGAACTCAAAGCAGGTACGAAATATAACGCGAGTACCTGAAGAGAACTCGCAAACACCTGCTAATCTCTGCAAAAGAGAACTCAAAGCAGGTATAAAATAATCTATAACGCGAGTACCTGAAGAGAACTCGGAAACACCTGCTAATCTCTGCAAAAGAGAAATCAAAGCAGGTACGAAATATAACGCGAGTACCTGAAGAGAACTCGCAAAAACCTGCTAATCTCTGCAAAAGAGAACTCAAAGCAGGTATAAAATAATCTATAACGCGAGTACCTGAAGAGAACTCGCGAATACCTGCTAATCTCTGCAAAAAGAGAACATAAAGCAGGTATAAAACAATCTATAACGCGAGTACCTGAAGAGAACTCGCAAACACCTGCTAATCTCTGCAAAAGAGAACTCAAAGCAGGTACGAAATATAACGCGAGTACCTGAAGAGAACTCGCAAACACCTGCTAATCTCTGCAAAAGAGAACTCAAAGCAGGTATAAAATAATCTATAACGCGAGTACCTGAAGAGAACTCGGAAACACCTGCTAATCTCTGCAAAAGAGAAATCAAAGCAGGTACGAAATATAACGCGAGTACCTGAAGAGAACTCGCAAAAACCTGCTAATCTCTGCAAAAGAGAACTCAAAGCAGGTATAAAATAATCTATAACGCGAGTACCTGAAGAGAACTCGCGAATACCTGCTAATCTCTGCAAAAAGAGTTCATAAAGCAGGTATAAAACAATCTATAATGCGAGTACCTTTAGAGAACTCGCGAATACCTGCTAATCTCTGCAAAAAGAGAACATAAAATAGGTATAAAACAATCTATAATGCGAGTACCTGAAGAGAACTCGCGAATACCTGCTAATATCTGCAAAAAGAGAACATAAAACAGGTATAAAACAATCTATAATGCGAGTACCTGAAGAGAACTCGCGAATACCTACTAATCTCTGCAAAAAGAGAACATAAAGCAGGTACGAAATATAACGCGAGTACCTGAAGAGAACTCGCGAACACCTGCTAATCTCTGCAAAAGGAGAATATAAAGCAGGTATAAAACAAACTACAATGCGAGTACCTGAAGAGAACTCGCGAACACCTGTCAATCTCTGCAAAAAGAGAACATAAAACAGGTATAAAACAATCTATAACGCGAGTACCTGAAGAGAACTCGCGAATACCTGTTAATCTCTGCAAAAAGAGAACATAAAGCAGGTATACAATATAACGCGAGTACCTGAAGAGACCTCGCGAACACCTGCTAATCTCTGCAAAAGAGAACTCAAAGCAGGTATAAAACATAACGCGAGTACCTGAAGAGACCTCGCGAACACCTGCTACTCTGCAAAAGAGAACTCAAAGCAGGTATAAAACATAACGCGAGTACCTGAAGAGACCTCGCGAACATCTGCTAATCTCTGCAAAAAGAGAACTCAAAGCAGGTATAAAATATAACGCGAGTACCTGAAGAGACCTCGCGAACACCTGCTAATCTCTGCAAAAGAGAACTCAAAGCAGGTATACAATATAACGCGAGTACCTGAAGAGACCTCGCGAACACCTGCTAATCTCTGCAAAAAGAGAACTCAAAGCAGGTATAAAATATAACGCGAGTACCTGAAGAGACCTCGCGAACACCTGCTAATCTCTGCAAAAGAGAACTCAAAGCAGGTATACATTATAACGCGAGTACCTGAAGAGACCTCGCGAACACCTGCTAATCTCTGCAAAAGAGAACTCAAAGCAGGTATAAAACATAACTCGAGTACCTGAAGAGACCTCGCGAACACCTGCTACTCTGCAAAAGAGAACTCAAAGCAGGTATAAAACATAACGCGAGTACCTGAAGAGAACTCGCAAACACCTGCTAATCTCTGCAAAAGAGAACTCAAAGCAGGTATAAAATAATCTATAACGCGAGTACCTGAAGAGAACTCACGAATACCTGCTAATCTCTGCAAAAAGAGAACATAAAGCAGGTATAAAACAATCTATAATGCGAGTACCTTTAGAGAACTCGCGAATACCTGCTAATCTCTGCAAAAGAGAACTCAAAGCAGGTATACAATATAACGCGAGTACCTGAAGAGACCTCGCGAACACCTGCTAATCTCTGCAAAAGAGAACTCAAAGCAGGTATAAAACATAACGCGAGTACCTGAAGAGACCTCGCGAACACCTGCTACTCTGCAAAAGAGAACTCAAAGTAGGTATAAAACATAACGCGAGTACCTGAAGAGAACTCGCAAACACCTGCTAATCTCTGCAAAAGAGAACTCAAAGCAGGTATAAAATAATCTATAACGCGAGTACCTGAAGAGAACTCGCGAACACCTGCTAATCTCTGCAAAAGAGAACTCAAAGCAGGTATACAATATAACGCGAGTACATGAATAGACCTCGCGAACACCTGCTAATCTCTGCAAAAAGAGAACTCAAAGCAGGTATAAAATATAACGCGAGTACCTGAAGAGACCTCGCGAACACCTGCTAATCTCTGCAAAAGAGAACTCAAAGAAGGTATACAATATAACGCGAGTACCTGAAGAGTCCTCGCGAACACCTGCTAATCTCTGCAAAAGAGAACTCAAAGCAGGTATAAAACATAACACGAGTACCTGAAGAGAACTCGCGAATACCTGCTAATCTCTGCAAAAAGAGAACATAAAGCAGGTATAAAACAATCTATAACGCGAGTACCTGAAGAGAACTCGCAAACACCTGCTAATCTCTGCAAAAGAGAACTCAAAGCAGGTACGAAATATAACGCGAGTACCTGAAGAGAACTCGCAAACACCTGCTAATCTCTGCAAAAGAGAACTCAAAGCAGGTATAAAATAATCTATAACGCGAGTACCTGAAGAGAACTCGGAAACACCTGCTAATCTCTGCAAAAGAGAACTCAAAGCAGGTACGAAATATAACGCGAGTACCTGAAGAGAACTCGCAAACACCTGCTAATCTCTGCAAAAGAGAACTCAAAGCAGGTATAAAATAATCTATAACGCGAGTACCTGAAGAGAACTCGCGAATACCTGCTAATCTCTGCAAAAAGAGTACATAAAGCAGGTATAAAACAATCTATAATGCGAGTACCTTTAGAGAACTCGCGAATACCTGCTAATCTCTGCAAAAAGAGAACATAAAATAGGTATAAAACAATCTATAATGCGAGTACCTGAAGAGAACTCGCGAATACCTGCTAATCTCTGCAAAAAGAGAACATAAAACAGGTATAAAACAATCTATAATGCGAGTACCTGAAGAGAACTCGCGAATACCTACTAATCTCTGCAAAAACAGAACATAAAGTAGGTACGAAATATAACGCGAGTACCTGAAGAGAACTCGCGAATACCTGCTAATCTCTGCAAAAGGAGAATATAAAGCAGGTATAAAACAAACTACAATGCGAGTACCTGAAGAGAACTCGCGAACACCTGTCAATCTCTGCAAAAAGAGAACATAAAACAGGTATAAAACAATCTATAACGCGAGTACCTGAAGAGAACTCGTGAATACCTGCTAATCTCTGCAAAAAGATAACATAAAGCAGGTATACAATATAACGCGAGTACCTGAAGAGACCTCGCGAACACCTGCTAATCTCTGCAAAAGAGAACTCAAAGCAGGTATAAAACATAACGCGAGTACCTGAAGAGACCTCGCGAACACCTGCTACTCTGCAAAAGAGAACTCAAAGCAGGTATAAAACATAACGCGAGTACCTGAAGAGACCTCGCGAACATCTGCTAATCTCTGCAAAAAGAGAACTCAAAGCAGGTATAAAATATAACGCGAGTACCTGAAGAGACCTCGCGAACACCTGCTAATCTCTGCAAAAGAGAACTCAAAGCAGGTATACAATATAACGCGAGTACCTGAAGAGACCTCGCGAACACCTGCTAATCTCTGCAAAAAGAGAACTCAAAGCAGGTATAAAATATAACGCGAGTACCTGAAGAGACCTCGCGAACACCTGCTAATCTCTGCAAAAAAGAACTCAAAGCAGGTATACAATATAACGCGAGTACCTGAAGAGACCTCGCGAACACCTGCTAATCTCTGCAAAAGAGAACTCAAAGCAGGTATAAAACATAACTCGAGTACCTGAAGAGACCTCGCGAACACCTGCTACTCTGCAAAAGAGAACTCAAAGCAGGTATAAAACATAACGCGAGTACCTGAAGAGAACTCGCAAACACCTGCTAATCTCTGCAAAAGAGAACTCAAAGCAGGTATAAAATAATCTATAACGCGAGTACCTGAAGAGAACTCGCGAATACCTGCTAATCTCTGCAAAAAGAGAACATAAAGCAGGTATAAAACAATCTATAATGCGAGTACCTTTAGAGAACTCGCGAATACCTGCTAATCTCTGCAAAAGAGAACTCAAAGCAGGTATACAATATAACGCGAGTACCTGAAGAGACCTCGCGAACACCTGCTAATCTCTGCAAAAGAGAACTCAAAGCAGGTATAAAACATAACGCGAGTACCTGAAGAGACCTCGCGAACACCTGCTACTCTGCAAAATAGAACTCAAAGCAGGTATAAAACATAACGCGAGTACCTGAAGAGAACTCGCAAACACCTGCTAATCTCTGCAAAAGAGAACTCAAAGCAGGTATAAAATAATCTATAACGCGAGTACCTGAAGAGAACTCGCGAATACCTGCTAATCTCTGCAAAAAGAGAACATAAAGCAGGTATAAAACAATCTATAATGCGAGTACCTTTAGAGAACTCGCGAATACCTGCTAATCTCTGCAAAAAGAGAACATAAAGCAGGTATAAAACAATCTATAGTGCGAGTACCTTTAGAGAACTCGCGAATACCTGCTAATCTCTGTAAAAAGAGAACATAAAGCAGGTATAAAATAATCTATAATGCGAGTACCTGAAGAGAACTCGCGAATACCTGCTAATCTCTGCAAAAAGAGAACATAAAGCAGGTATAAAACAATCTATAACGCGAGTACCTGAAGAGAACTCGCAAACACCTGCTAATCTCTGCAAAAGAGAACTCAAAGCAGGTATAAAATAATCTATAACGCGAGTACCTGAAGAGAACTCGCGAATACCTGCTAATCTCTGGAAAAAGAGTACATAAAGCAGGTATAAAACAATCTATAATGCGAGTACCTTTAGAGAACTCGCGAATACCTGCTAATCTCTGCAAAAAGAGAACATAAAACAGGTATAAAACAATCTATAATGCGAGTACCTGAAGAGAACTCGAGAATACCTGCTAATCTCTGCAAAAAGAGAACATAAAGCAGGTATAAAACAATCTATAACGCGAGTACCTGAAGAGAACTCGCAAACACCTGCTAATCTCTGCAAAAGAGAACTCAAAACAGGTACGAAATATAACGCGAGTACCTAAAGAGAACTCGCAAACACCTGCTAATCTCTGCAAAAGAGAACTCAAAGCAGGTATAAAATAATCTATAACGCGAGTACCTGAAGAGAACTCGCGAATACCTGCTAATCTCTGCAAAAAGAGTACATAAAGCAGGTATAAAACAATCTATAATGCGAGTACCTTTAGAGAACTCGCGAATACCTGCTAATCTCTGCAAAAAGAGAACATAAAACAGGTATAAAACAATTTATAATGCGAGTACCTGAAGAGAACTCGCGAATACCTGCTAATCTCTGCAAAAAGAGAACATAAAACAGGTATAAAACAATCTATAATGCGAGTACCTGAAGAGAACTCGCGAATACCTACTAATCTCTGCAAAAAGAGAACATAAAGCAGGTACGAAATATAACGCGAGTACCTGAAGAGAACTCGCGAATACCTGCTAATCTATGCAAAAGGAGAACATAAAGCAGGTATAAAACAAACTACAATGCGAGTACCTGAAGAGAACTCGTGAACACCTGTCAATCTCTGCAAAAAGAGAACATAAAATAGGTATAAAACAATCTATAACGCGAGTACCTGAAGAGAACTCGCGAATACCTGCTAATCTCTGCAAAAAGAGAACATAAAGCAGGTATACAATATAACGTGAGTACCTGAAGAGACCTCGCGAACACCTGCTAATCTCTGCAAAAAGAGAACATAAAGCAGGTATAAATGAATTCATAACTGTTAGTCTTTGCTATTTTACTTACTTGTGGATATTCATATGCGATCTTCTGTTTTTAGCATTATTCCTTATAAAACTTCAAATCCTTTCTGAAAACCTCCAGGGAAAAGATATCTCCAAAAGAATAATTGTCCAGTTATCATGAAATGTTGCCCTGACGGTTTATCATTTCAGTTCAAAAGTAGATCCTGATTGGCTCAGTGAAGATGAATCGCGGGCTGAAACTGCCAGAGATTATATCTTCATAAGCTCTGATTGTCCAGAGGATTAATAAGTCCATTTCCCGACTATTAGAGTGAAAGCCTTGACTCGATTATCTCGAGTCGGTAATACTACCTTGTTGCTTCCTGTAATAGCCCGCTTTCCAGCTTTGAAGCCAGATATATTTTACCCACTTGGCTAGCATATTATGCAGCCATTTTTCATAACCTGTAGTACTCTTTCAAACCGACCGGCTTGATAGATGAAACCGCCCGGTCTAAAAGTTTTTTAACTTTTAAATGACCAAGTGGGCCAATATTTGTACCTGTTAGATATTGCTTTTTCCAAATGATCAAGGATCATAAGAGAGATAATTTTCCTGTAAGGAAAAAGGAATGGCTACAGACTCAGATGACCAAGTGGGCAGGTGGGCCTAGGCGGCGAACATTGCTTTCCTCAAGTGGTCATAAAAGCTGTAGAAATAAAGAAAAAAGGAAGTACAGACCCAGATGACCAAGTGGGCAGGTGGGCCTAGGCGGCGAACATTGCTTTCCTCAAGTGGTCATAAGGGCTGTAAACGACTCAACTGCTCTCTTGCCTAGGGCTACAAGCCGAGTTGATCAATTGGGCAGGTGGGCCTAGGCGGCGAACATTGCTTTCCTCAGAGAGATCAACTCAGTTGTGGGTCCCGCTTAGGCATCGCTTGAGAGTACCTAGGAGTATTCGACGGTCACAGACTAAGATAATCAGTTGGGCAGGTGTGGTTATGCCGCGGAGGCTATACCGACATTGCTTTCCTCAGAAAGATCATCAAAGCTGTAACTATATCCCTCTCGGGGCATGATAGAGCCAACATTCACCTAGACCTCCCTTGATGCAGGGGTGTGTCGGATATCAGCCGGGATCCAAGGTTCTGAAGACCACCGCACGGGAATTGGCAAGCTACCACTACACGTGTGCGAAAACTCCCCGCTACACATGATCTTCGTGGTTTTACACTAATGACTACAATCCGAGGGGGTTCGAGCAGAACTTGGCGATGTCTCCATGGTTCAGTGAGTTTGATAATAAGGAACAGACAAGTCACAGGAAGAGTGTTAGTGTTGTATCCACTTCATTCGATATCAAAATACAAACAAATGAGAGCATTATCATTAAGGATAGAACCGTTTTGAAGACCACCGCACTAGTCTTATAGTTGCTTCATTTTGAACTGAGGTTCTTAGTGAAGTAGCCGCCTCAAACGTTTGTAGATGAAAAACTGGATCACTTATCCCAGAATAGATTGGTAGCCTCGGTTCAACTCGGAAGTGCCTCTCAACAAATTTTGTTTAATAATGGGAAGGATCTTGGTATTATCCTGCAAGAAAAGTTAGCTCATCAAATTGATATGGAGAATTACTCATACACACCTTATAGAACTCATGGCGAGGAATAGAGAGCTTTTCTGCTTCAAATCGCGCCCAATGTTCTATATGATTGCCGAAAAGTTTGTCATTGGTAGTTGTTGCAGCAAGAAGTTGAGAATCCCCTTGTTCTTTGAGTGGAATGTTCTCCGCTAATAGGTGATGGATGTCGTTGTTTTGCACACGCATTTCTGGGTGATCGGAGGGATGCCGAGGCCCTTGGACGGATGATCCATGAAAACAGAAATTGCCGAAGGAGAAAAACTGAAATAACTTTCAAACGGAACCGAATTTTTGAAATATGAGGGCTGAAAAGTGGCTGAACGGGGAACCCCGTTCAATTTTTGGATTGTTCGGCTCGATCCGGTCGCGTCGGGCTTTGAATTTCTGAATTCTGACACCCGGATCAAAAGTTATGGCCGTTTTAAGATTGAGTGTATTTTAGGCAAAATCTCGCATCTTCATCGCAACTGTTGTTCATCAACCACTCACTATCTGAAGGTCGCGTGTTTCTGTTGAATCCAAAATGGCACCTCCACGATCTACTCGAGGAAATAGGGGGAAAAGGAGGCCGCGAGCACCTGGTTACTTGAGTCGCGAGTGAAGAGGGGAGAAGAGAAGAAGAGAGGGCCGCTAGCTTGCGGCGAGGCCAGACTTCGCCCGCCGCGGCAAATGCCACTCCTGCGACGGGCTTTCCCTTTATTTAATAATCTGTATTACAGCTCATTGTGTTTAGTACATGGAAAATAGAATGAATACAAGAGAGTTGCGGGTAAGAAAAGAGTAAGCCGCGCGGGCTGTTTGCCGAGGTCGCCCGGACAGGTCGCTGAGGTCGCCCAGACAGGTTGCTGAGGTCGCCCGGACAGGTCGCCCGGACAGGTCGCCTGGACAGGTCGCCCGGACAGGTCGCCCGGACAGGTCGCAGCATGGTGCGGTCTGACTGTTTCTAGCCGCCGGTTTTGTCCCCAACTTGCCTGTCCTTTCTTCATGGTCGAGGGTCCTATTTATAGGCTCAGGGTCGATGTCGTCACCTTCGGTGAGCCGGTGACTGGAGTTCTACCCGCGCGGTTTAAAGGGTGAGGCCGCCCCACCTGGACGACTTGAAGGGAGAAGCTGCCCCACCTGGGCGACCTGAAAAAGGAGACCGCCCCTGCTGTTTGCCCGGAAAACCGCTTCTCGGTTTGAACCATTATCAGACCGCTCGGACTCCTGGGCTAAGCCGCTGGGTCCTGATATCGGCGGTTCTCAGTTCAGAAAGGGTCAGGCCGGGCGGCCTGGTGTCATTTCCGGATCGCCCCCAAAGGGATAAGATCGTCAAAGAGCCAAGGCAAGAAGTTCATCCGCGGTCTCAGCAAGAAGGCTGCGCGGGTTGTCCCATAGAAACTCGAAGTTCCAGCCCCGAAGAACAGGCCGGGGCTCCAGATCGAAGGCTATCCAAGTTACCTCGTGAAGATCGGCTAAGTCATGACCAGAAGGCAGACCGCGGCCTCAATCTCCAAACCGCGCGGTCTGCATTATTGACTTGGTCCCGGTGTCCTCAGCCGCAAGCAAGACAGGTCGGGAAGGCAGGCCGTCAGATCGCGCGGTCTCTTTCTTTTTCTTCTTTGTGTATCCCGTCACCGCCTGCCCGTTTCTCCTGTACCCGGGCAGGAGGTTATTTTATCCCTGCCCGATCGGGCAGGCCCCCAAGCCTATAAATAGGGGGCGGCACTGTTCACAAGGCACGCACACTCGAATCCAAGAGCTCGCTTGTCTGAGCTCCGGTCTCGAGTTTCAGGTCTCGCGAACTATTGACCGGCCGGCTTCTGCTTTCTCGCATTTGTAACCGCTTCTTTTCAATCAAAGGAAAGCCCGTCGCAGGAGTGGCATTTGCCGCGACGGGCGAAGTATGGCCTCGACCGCTGCTAGCGGTCTGAATTCTCTATCTAAATAGTAACTGATAGTCCGCAGCCTTCAATTTTCTTCGTAAGCGCACTTTTGAATCGAACAGAAACACGCGACCTTCAGATCGCAGACTGTCAGCGAAATCCTTGGTTCAGAATGTCAGACCGCCAGCTCCCTCCAAGAGACCGATCCGACCACAGTGAAGACTCTTTGTGGGAAGCTCTGGAGCAGACAAAGAGAGAGGCCGACCAGGCTCGGCAGGCGACTGATCAGCGTCTGGACGCGATCACTCAGGCCCTAACTCTACTAACCGAGCGGTTAGCCCCTCAGCAGGCCGCGGCTCACCAGGCGGTCACTCCTGTTTTACCTCCTCCACCTCCATACCCGTTCGCGCAAGTCGCTCATTCCCGACCACCACAAGAAGGTCCCGCGGACCGGCCGAATTACTACCAAGAGGCCGCGCGATGTATGCCAGCTCGGGTCCTTGACTTTCAAGGGGCGACCTCTCAGGCCGCTCATTTTCCCTATCCGCCTGAGGTCGCCGCCTTCCAATCATATCCGGCTGGAGCACCTGCCCGCTCCTATCATGCGGCCTGTCCGCCAATGACCGCAGCCGAGATCCCTTACAACCCTGCTTTCCCTCTGTACGAGGATGCCGAGGAGAGTTCTCCCTTCACCGACGAAATCCGAGGAGAGCCGGCCCCAAACAACTTTCGAGAACCACGTATGTCAGCATATAGTGGGGAGTCCGATCCAGCAATACACCTCCAGGCATTTGAATCGGCTGTTGCTCTGAGGACCATCACTGATGCAACAAAGTGCAAGCTCCTGGTGACATCCTTTGATGGGCAGGCCAGAGAATGGTTCTATGGATTGCATCCTCGATCTATCAGATGCTTTGCGGAGTTACGTAGAGAATTTCTGCTTCGATTCTCTACCTCTAAGAAAAGGAAGAATGGTCCGGCAGCCCTATTCGAGATACGACAGCAAGAAAACGAAACGTGGGCCCGTTTCGTCGATCGTTTCCAAAGGGAAATAATGGAGGTACAAAACGTCGATCCGGAGTTATATAGGGTCGCACTAATGCATGGCCTTAGGGAGGGGCCGCTGAAGTTTGAAGCCCAAATCAGGGAGCCAAAGACATATCAAGAAATGATTAGTCTGGCAAACAAATTTATCAGGGGGGAAAAGACTAATCCGGGTTACGTTGCCAAGTTGCTCAGCGACAACGATCAGTTCAATTCTGCATCAACCCATCAGCAACGTTATAATCACTCGTCTCGGCCTGATTTCGAGCCTCGGGCTCAAAGGGGAAGGAATCTTAAGCCCAAGCAACCATTCATTGGCCATCAACGGTTTCAAGATCAGAAGCCGCCGTTGGCCATCGCACCCACTCAACCCATGGGAGTTCCGCAAATCATGCCCGTATATCTGCCACAATACATCGCACAACCATCTCCACCTATCCCATCCATCCGGTATGATGAATCACAAGATTCATTCACCCCACTCAACGCCACCATGAATGAGGTCGTGCAGATTCTTCAGAAGAGGCCTGACTTTAAAAGGCCCCCTCCTTTGAAATCAGAAGTTCGCAATCGGAACCCGAACCTTTATTGTGAATATCATAAAGAAGAGGGGCATCAAACTGAAGATTGCCGGGCCCTCCGGTGGTTGATAGAAAAACTCCTGAAAGAGGGAAAGCTTCGGGGGTTGATTCGGCAAGAAACTCCGGTTGAACCGCGAGCTGAGAAGAAGAAGGAGGCAGTCGAAGTAACATGGGAGTGTGCTGATGTAGAGGAGGCCGGTGGTTATGGGGATATACATCCCGCAGCCGAATGCATAGAGGTGAATGATGTTGGCTCTCTCGGCAACATCTATTGCATCCATGGTGGGGCAGGGATAGAATCCTCCCGAAAATCTAGCATCGGGAGAGTTACAAAGCAAGAAGTGGCGGTTGCCTCCACTTCTGCCCCGGAAAGGACGGTTGTTACGTTTGGCCAGGAAGATCTCTCCCCAAATGCAAATCCGTTCGATGACGCGGTGGTGATAAAGGCGGTTATTGAGAATTACGCAGTGCACAAAATTTTGATCGATACAGGCAGCTCAGTTAATCTCATCTTTCGCCAAACGTTTGAGGCCCTCAAGACTGGAAAGGCCTTACTCTCCACGGAAGGCCCCCTCTATGGCTTCTCAGGAGAAAAGAAGGAAGTGGAAGGGTGCGTGAAGCTTCTGGTATCCCTAGGGGGCATAACGAAGTTGGTGAACTTCGTAGTGGTGGAAGCCCCAAGTAGCTACTGCGCAATTTTCGGAAGGCCAATCCTGAATGCTTACAGAGCGGTAGTATCCACTTTCCATTTGGCCTTGAAATTCGCTGCTGAGGGGCGTCAGTACCGGATCCGGAGCGATCCAAAGGTGGCACGCGAATGTTATGTGAAGACAGTTAATGTGATCACCGAGGCACCACTTCACAAGGCCCAGAATGACATCCAAGAGGTGTCCGAACTCCCTGAAGAAGCTGAGGGGAGCGCGGAACGGAAAGGGACCTACCTGGAACCTGCCCAGGAGACCCAAGAGATCCCCATTGTTGAAGGGGAAGGGAAGAAGCTGATCATCAACGCCGAGCTATCGGGAGAGGAAAAGCTCCAGTTAACCTCCTGCCTGCTGAATAACTTGGACATCTTCGCTTGGTCAGCGGAAGACATGCCAGGAATAGATCCAGATGTCGCGTGCCATCACCTCAACGTTTCTCCGGAGATCAAGCCAATCCAACAGAAGAAGAGGGAGGTAGCAACTAAGCTGGCGGTGCCTATCAAAGAAGAAGTTGCAAAGCTTCTTAAGGCCAATTTCATTTCTGAAATCCAGTACCCCACCTGGATGTCGAATGTAGTGATGGTGAAAAAGTCTGGGGGGAAATGGCGTATGTGTGTTGATTTCACTAAACTCAATAAAGCATGCCCCAAGGATTGTTATCCCTTGCCTCGGATAGATGTTTTGGTAGATTCCGCGGTGGGATATAGTTTTATGAGTTTCTTAGATGCAT
Organism: Dactylorhiza incarnata; assembly: GCA_033032865.1. Classification (NCBI taxonomy): domain Eukaryota; kingdom Viridiplantae; phylum Streptophyta; class Magnoliopsida; order Asparagales; family Orchidaceae; genus Dactylorhiza; species Dactylorhiza incarnata. The sequence continues at coordinate 762,426 of JAWHQI010000373.1, read as the reverse complement.
TTTCTGGTTATCACCAGATTAAGATGCATAAGCCTGATATCCCGCATACATCCTTCATTACCAATGATGGATGTTATTGTTATCTCGTCATGCCTTTCGGCCTCAAAAATGCGGGGGCAACATATCAGAGGATGATGGACACAGTTTTTGAAAAACAAAAAGGGAGAAATCTGGAAGTTTATGTTGATGATCTCCTTCTAAAAAGTAAAACTTTTTTAATCCATCTGGAAGACCTCGTAGAGACGTTCGCTACTCTACGGAGGTTCAAATTAAAATTAAACCCCTCGAAATGCGTGTTCGGGGCAAACAAGGGGAAATTTCTTGGACATCTTCTCACTCCTGATGGTCTCGCACCGAACCCAGATAAAGTAAAAGCCATCCTAGACATGACCCCTCCTCGTAATCCGAAAGAGGTACAGCAACTTGGTGGAAGGTTGGCAGGATTGAGCCGATTCATTTCCAAATCGGGAGATAAAAGCGCTCCGTTCTTCAAAACACTTAGGGGAGGATCTAAGTTTGAATGGAACGAGGAATGCAATAATGCTTTCGAACAATTGAAAAAGCAATTAACTTCAACCCCCCTTCTTCAAAGCCCTCGCGAAGAAGAAACACTATTCTTGTACTTGGGGGTGGGCCCTGATGCGATAAGCTCTGTCCTGGTTCGGGAAGAGAAAAAGAAGCAGTTTCCGATTTATTATGTCAGCCATATCCTTAAAGATGCGGAAACTAGATATTCAATCCTGGAGAAATTAGCCTTGGCTTTAGTTATGTCATCACGAAGGCTCCGCCCCTATTTTCAAGCTCATCCTATTCAGGTGGTTTCAGATCATCCACTAAGGAATATCTTGGAGAAGCCGGAATATTCAGGAAGGTTGGCCAAATGGGCAATCGAGCTAAGCGAGTTCGAAATACTGTACACTCCCAGAACGGCAATAAAGGCACAAGTATTGGCAGATTTCTTGGTAGACACGATGGAGTCTAATCCAGAGCAGGTAGTGCAATCTCCTTTGGCTTGGATCATTTATGTGGATGGGGCTTCTGGCAGGAACTCCGTGGGAGCCGGAGTGGTTTTGATCAGTCCAAACGGCATCAGGCTGGAACAGGCTATTAGATTCTTCTTTTCAGTTACAAATAACCAGGCCGAATACGAAGCACTCTTGGCCGGCCTGAGACTCGCAAAGGAGCTTGGGATAGAACATGTTCATGTGAAAACTGATTCTCTTGTAATGGCCTCGCAGGTTCTGGGGAACTACGAGACAAGAGAACCGGTGTTGAGAAAGTACCTATTCCTAGCTAAGAAAGAAATCGGGAGATTCAAATCCTTCATCATCGAGCACATTCCGAGAACGCAGAATGAAGAGGCAGACGAGTTGTCAAAATTTGGTCTTCCATCAGGGGGAGTAACCTCAGAACTTTTTCATCCTGCAACAGAGGAGACAGAGGAAGAAGAGCTCATGCAGATCGATCAGCATCCTTCCTGGAAAGACCCCTACGAATTGTTTCTGAGAAAAGGAGAATATCATCCATCAATCAAGGACAAAAATAGGTTCAGAAGAAAGGCGGCTTACTACTACTTGATAGCAGGAGTCTTGTACCGAAAAACTTTGATTTCTTCCTCGGCACGGTGCGTTTCAGAAGAGGAGATCCCGGTCATACTTCAGGAAGTTCATTCTGGGGAGTGTGGTAGCCATTCAGGGGCGAAAACCTTAGAAAAAAGGATCCTGCGGCAAGGATACTTCTGGCCAACCATGAGAAAGGATGCTGAAGCATTCGCCAAGCGATGTGTCCAGTGCCAAAAGTTCGCTCCTCTTCAACATTTGCCTGCTCAGTCACTCAGGTCAATAACTGCGCCATGGCCTTTTGCAGTATGGGGAATGGATCTTATGGGGCCTTTCCCAATGGCCAGCGGACAACGTCGCTTTATCCTGGTAATGATCGATTATTTCAGTAAGTGGATCGAAGCAAAAGCATTAGCAAGAACTACCACCCAAATTGTCAGAAACTTCGTCTGGGGAGAAATTATCTGCCGACATGGAATTCCGTTGGCTATCGTCACCGATAATGGCCCACAATTCAACAATCCGGAGATGATAAGCTTCTGTGATCAGATAGGAATTGATCTTCGGTTTGCCTCAGTACACCATCCAAGGACCAATGGTCAAGTGGAGGCGGCAAACAGGCAAATTCGGCAGCTTTTGATGAAAAGAGTCTTGAACCAGAAAGGGAGTTGGGCGGACCAACTTCCTTCCATCCTGTGGACCCTTCGTACTACTCCGTCCTCAGCTACCGGGGAGACACCTTTCAAATTATCTCATGGCTCGGAAGCCGTTGTCCCTGTGGAATTCGAGGTGGTCACTCCGAGGGTTATTTACGCCAAAGAAGGAGGAGAATCCTGGATAGATGAAAATGGTGAGGCCCTCATGCATAATCTAGATCTAATCGAGGAACTTCAGGATGAAGCAACAATCAGGCAGGAAGAAGTTAAAAGGAGAATGGCAAAATATTTTGATAAGAATGTCAGAGTGAAGCAGTTTGTAGTCGGGGATTTGGTGTTAAAAAAGGTGGATGCCGCAGCAAGGTCTGGTAATGTTGGAAAGCTGGATCCTAATTGGGCAGGACCTTTCATCATCAAAGAAGTATCTAAGAATGGGGCCTACCGTCTCCAAACCAGCGAAGGAGAAGACATCCCACGCACGTGGAGCGGTGACGATCTTAAACGATTCTATCCTTGAAACTATTTCTTTTATTCTTTACATCTCTTTTTTGAATGAAAAGCCCTATACTGACATTTCTTCTTGTCTGATGGTTCTCTGCATCATAAATACAAACACACATATCTCACTCCCCGAACCTCTGAGATATCGCCAAATTCTGCTCGAACCCCCTCGGATTGTAGTCGTAGCGTAAAACCCACCAAGACCATGTGATGCGGGGAGTTTTCGCACACATGTAGTGGTAGCTTGCCAATTCCGCTGCGGTGGTCTTCAGAACTTTGGATCCCGGCCGATATCTGACACACCCCTGCATCAAGGGAGGTCTAGGTGATTGTCAGCTCTATCATGCCCCGAAGGGATATAGTTACAGCTTTGATGATCTTTCTGAGGAAAGCAATGTTCGCCGCCGAGGCCCACCTGCCCAACTGATCATCATAGTCTGTGACCATCGAATACTCTTAGGTACTCTCGAAACGGTACCTAGTTGGGCCCACAACTGAGTTGATCTCTCTGAGGAAAGCAATGTTCGCCGCCGAGGCCCACCTGCCCAATTGATCAACTCGGCTTGTAACCCTAGGCAAGAGAGCGGATGAGTCGTTTACAGCTCTTATGACCACTTGAGGAAAGCAATGTTCGCCGCCAAGGCCCGCCTGCCCACTTGGTCATCTGAGTCTGTACATATTTTTTCTTTTCCCCTACAGCTCTTATGACCACTTGAGGAAAGCAATGTTCGCCGCCGAGGCCCACCTGCCCACTTGGTCATTTGAGTCTGTAGGATTATTCTTCTTCCCTACAGGGAGGCATTCACTTCTGATGATTTTTTTTTTATATGGACCACTCAAGGAAAATATTGTTAGAACAGGTGCAGGTGTTCGTCTACCCCAATAAAGGGGCTGTGACATTAAGACCGGACGGTCTGAGTTTTTCAGGCCGATCGGTCTGGTTGAACAGGTGCAGGTGTTCGTCTACCCCAATAAGGGGTTGTGGTATTAAGACCATGCGGTCTGAGTATTTCAGGCCGAGCGGTCTGGCTGAACATAAGTTAAGACATCTTTTGAAATTGATCATGTTATCACCAGGGTTATATTCAAACCGGGCAGGTATGCCCGTCGTCTATTAAGGAAAGTATTTCTGAATCTGATCGTATGATCGCCCGGGTTGCACTCTAACCGGGCGGATCTGACCGTTTATTATCAAAATTCCAGAACTGATTATCTGATTGCCCGGGTCGCATTCGAACCGGGCGGGTTCATCCATCCTTTATAAAATCGGATATTTTTTAAAAAAGCTAACTATATGATCGCTCGGGTTACACTTTTGATCGGATTGGATCTATCTATCTCTTCGTTCTATCAAGCTAGTATTTTCTGGATCTGGCTATATAATCCGGGTTGAATTTTAAACCGGCCGGGCATTATCTATCCCTGAATGAATAATCAGAATTGGATATCCTTGGATCTGAGTACGTGATCGCTCGGATTGTGTTCTAACCGATCAGGTTAAGCTATTTTCTTAGCAAAAGTTATCCTTAGACATGATGGATTATTCGCCAGAGCTGAATTCGAACCGCGTGAAAGATTGTGATTCATTACTTATAGCAGCAAGTATTTAATATCTAAAGAAGCCGCGCGGTCCGAATTATGGTCGCATGAATCTATCTGTTATTAGAGATCGAATATCCTGAGATCCAAATATATAACCGCGCGGGTTGAACAAAGGATCGTCGAAGACAATCAATCATCACTTGTGCTCAGGCCAAGATGTCCGCACGGTTAGATCATAAAGAGTAAAGAAAAGAGACAAAGAATCACAAGTAAGTAATGATAGAAAGACAATCAGACAGGTAAAAACTTCTATTTCATTTCTCAAAATACGTTTACAAAATATTGACCGCCCGGCCAACAAAAAGAGACCGGCGGTTACAAAAGTTGAAGTTAAAAAAAACGAGGGCACTAGTCTGCCGATTTCTTCTTCTTCTTCTTGACAGGAGAAATGGGGTCTACACCATCGATGTCGACCTCCGGCGAATAACCTTCACTTAGCGAAGAGGAGCCGGACGAACTACTGTCGCTAGACCGCCCGGTCTTGCTTGCAGAGCCGGTAGATCCAGAGGACAAACTATCCTCATCATCGAAGTCATCAGCATCTCCATCTGCGTCGACCTCTTCAGCGGCTTCATCACTTCCATCGCCTCCTTGATGGAGCACGATCTCCCTGCCCGCGTCGGCTTCGGCCTCCTCGCCCACCTTGGATTTTCCCTTCTTCCTGCGGTTGATTTCGTCAAGCTGCACCCCAAGGCGGGGAAGAGGTCGGAGAAGGTGGTTCCGCCGAATCCCTCGGACAGACCGCCCCGGTCTCCCATGAGACCCAAGGCCTTGTTGATCCCTTGGGCCACATGGGGCAGCACCTCGTCCTGGAAGGACGGGTTGGTCATCTCATATTGCTTCTGCAAGAAAAAGGAAAAATGAATCAGGCCGCTCGGGCTGAACAAAAGGGACCGCATTGTCTTTTGAAAAACTCACCGCCACGACTTCTTGAAGCCGCGCGTTCTCTTCTTGAAGCCGCGTGTTCTCCGCGGCCTGTTCCTCGTATTTCCTCTCCAGATGTTTCTGAGCAGAAACTAGCCGCTTATACGCCAGGGCCATGAAGTGGTTGGCCGAAAATCCCCAGGCGCCGGCTTGAGCCGCTAGTCGGGGGAGCTCTTCTTCTGGGGTTCTCATCAGTTTCCTTAAGGTCTTTCGACCATACAAGGCGGCCCCGGCGGCTAGGGCATGGCGTTCAATTTTTTCGCTCCCCCAGGGAGGGAGAGCGGTGGATACCCGGATCCGACTTCCATCCCTGTGCCAAAGGACGGTCGGGTTGCCCTGCAGGTCGGGCGGGTTCCCACTTGAACGAAGGATTTCGTAGTCGTCAGAAGAGGTCGGGCCCTCTTCCTCCGAGGATGGCGACCTCTTTCGCCGCTGCCTCTTCTCCCTCTGGGTTAAAACTGGGCCGGCCGGCGTAACCGGCTTGTTCGCTGGAACGATATGGGCGGCTGCAAAATAAAATCAAGAGTATAAGAAAAGAAGGCCGCGCGGTCATATAAAGGTGGTCTAGAAGAACTTACTATGTTCGGGGAGGATATTCTCAAGCTCCGAGAAAAGCGGGATGTAGTGGTTGATATCAAGCCGCTCCTTCTCAAGGAACGCGAAGGTGTCCGCCTCGATCTTGCCGACCTGGGGGATCTGGAAAACTTCTTCCCCCCGGACTTGCGGGTTGGTTTGTAACAGCCCGAAGTTACCTTCGAGCATTACAAACCGCTCCGACCAGTCGGAGACTTTGTTCGCCAGGTTAACAACCTTCAGCCCGAGGCAGCTGAAGTAGAGGTGCCCTCTGTAAGTCGAGGTCCCCGAGTCGGATACTGCCCGCACCGAGAAGAACCTCCTGAACAAGTCGATGGAGAATCTAGTTCGCTCGAACCGCAGATAGGAGATGAAGCTGTATATTGAAGCGATCGAGTTTGGCGGAAGCTGACCGGGCACAACCCCGTAGTGGTCGAAAATGGCTATGACTTCAAGCGGCAGTGGAAACTTGAAGCCATATTCAAAGTGGTCAACTGGGATGGCGATCTGGTGCGGACTGGAAGAGTTAATCCGCTCGTGGCGCAAAGGAAGCCGCGCGAGCAGATTGCTCCCTACCATGTGCCTGGCAATGAAATCATCTAGCTCGTTCTGAGTAAGCCGGCATTCCGGATGGTCCGCCGAATGGAATGCCAAGGCCGCGTCAGCTCGGACGGCCTTAACTTTAACAGGTCGCTGCGACTTGTTCTTGGATCGCGCCATCTGGAAATCGTGAGAATGACTTCGGCAAATTCTATACTTATAGATTTCTATGATCTGTGAATAGTAAAATCATGACACGGCTATACATTCTGACCGCGCGGTCAATGGCCTATATGGTTAGATTCACCAGAAATATGAAAGAAGCAAAGGCATCCAGAAAAAACAGAAATAAGCATACATCACAGTTCGCCCGACCGGAAAACAGTTCGAATGAAACATAAGATTTAAACAAGGCATAAAGTACAGCGGTTAAAATAAGAGACCGCGCGAATTGTTCAAATAAAAGACAAGAATAGAGAAGAACATTGTCCAGATCAACAAGCCACATTCATAATACAAGTTATATTCAAATATTAGTCACGACTGACGGCGCTCTGGGGAGGCATCCTCTCTATGAAGTCGTGCAACCTGGTCACTTGTGGTGTTCAGGAGAGAATAAATTTGGCTGGTATGATAATGGAGGTGGTTGATTGTACTATGAAGCCGCCCGGCATCCCTTTCAACCCGTGAGGCGGCAATCATACGGGGGACCGCAGCGGCCTCATCAACCATCGGATCAGCCGCCCGAACCGGGGGAGGATTCGAGCCCGCCCCAACAGTCGGGCGGCCAATAACCACCATCGCATCATTCATATTTCGCCGGCTCGCAGCGACCTCTCTGGTTAATCGCAGGAACTTTTCCTGGTAATACTTCGAGTCGCCCTCAGATTTCGCGGACGCCCTCTTCTCTTTCTCCAGCTGGGCGGTCAGAGCAGCGACTTGTGCTACCTTGGCCCTCTTCTCGGCCTCCACTGCTACCTGCGCGGCCTCCAGCTGAGCCTTCAGCGCCTCTTCAGCCTTCATCCTCGCAACTCGCTCAGCCTCCAGAGCGGTCCAAGTAGCGGCCTCCCGGTCTACGATCTCTTTCAAGCGGGCTCGCAGGGTGGCCAGATCTCCTTCGAGATGTTCGAAAAGTTGTGGCCCTTCCTGCGAAGTTGTTGCGCGGATCGATGCCAGGGGAACCAATGGAGGTAGGCTGGCCACAAGGTCGCCCGGCTTCACAGTCTGATCGTTGCTATCTGCAAAAGGCCGCGCGGTCATAAAAAATAAAAGCATGCAGGGTTGAATATATACAGCAATGGACATGAATAAAAGATCAGTGCCTAGACGCGCGGGCCGCTTAGGCTGTTTTGGGTCTAACCGCCGTTGTAGCTCAAGCAAGAATCTCTTCTTACTCTGCCTAGCGGAAGAAGACCAGGCCGCCATAGAGAAAAAGCTCGTCGGCGGGGTCAATAACTTATTTCGAAGAGGCCGTGGAATGAAGAAACGGACGGATTTACGATCCGCGGGGCTCGTACCTGGCGCGAAGAGATCAGACCGCGGCGGCTTGTTTAAAGCCCGGTCCGCCTTTTCCTTCTTCACCGCCGCTATCTCCTCCCCGGTCATTGCCGGGGGAACCTTCTCCTGCGCCTTCAGCACCTCCCCAAGCTCCATCGCTTTCCGCTCGACCTCCAAGGAGGTCCGGGCAGCGGCTTCTCGCTCTTCGGCCTCGGTCTGATCGGTCTCGGCGGGGCGGCTTGAGTTATCAGCAGTTCGGGCGGTTTGTTCTAAGGCCGGCGGGCTGTCAAGGAGTTGGTCCCGCTTCACCAGCTCATCCATATCTCTGAAAATCCCATTGAAAGATAAACTACTCGCCGTGTCCGGAATCAGTTCGCCCGGCCTCGTATCAGGGGTAGCCGATGGGTCATTCAACTTTTTGGATGGAGGAGTCACGAGGCCCAATTCCTCCTTTAGTCGCGAGTTGGTCTGAAGGAGGGATTCGGTCGGTTTCTTAAGGGCCGCCCTTTCCTTAGCGGCTAGCCTCTTGACCTTCTTTGTTATCCGCTCGGTCACGGACCCGGTCTGCTTCCTCTTCCTTTCTCTCTTACCCGGAGCTGGGTGAACTTCTTTCAGGGGGCTGGGATAATCATCCACGGACAGAGGAGTATTCGGCTCGCCCGTCCTGGGGGAACTAACCGCCCCTTCCTCTAGATCCCTGACAAGCAGGTGAGGGTTCCCGGATGGGGTGATTTCCACTCCAAACGAGGCGGTTTCGCCGACCTTCTTCGAAGGGCTGTCTGAAACAACTTTCTCAGAAGTGGCGGCCACCTCTTTGCTCGGCAAGCTGGCGGTCTGTTGGTTGAGGTCGCTGGGAGGGATCGGCGAGACATCAGGGGAAGGCCCCGAGCTGTTCACCACGGGCTCTGAAGAAGTTTTGGGAGTTGACAAATCTACGACTGGCTTGAGGCTAGCCGCTGCGGCCTTCTCAGCCCGCTTCCTCTTCTTCCGATCTTTCCGGTCTTGCTTCTCTTTCTCCTTGTCCGGCTTCTCCAACGGTTCGCGCCTCTTATCTTCCGCCCTCCTCTGGTCTCCGCTGGGATCCACGCGGTCTAGCACGGCGTCCAGGAAGTCCATTGCTGAAGAATTGCCGGTCTTAAAAATTCTGACCGCAACCGGCGAGTAATATCCCGTGATTTCAGAAAAAGCAACGCAGAATGAATTCTCTGGCTCTCTTATAGAATTCAAGACAAGTCGGATGCGGTCTCCCGGTCAAAGCTAATATTTTCGAAATCCTCTGAGATTTGAAAATATGCGGGGATTATGTTTGCCCGGAAAACCGCTTCTCGGTTTGAACCATTATCAGACCGCTCGGACTCCTGGGCTAAGCCGCTGGGTCCTGATATCGGCGGTTCTCAGTTCAGAAAGGGTCAGGCCGGGCGGCCTGGTGTCATTTCCGGATCGCCCCCAAAGGGATAAGATCGTCAAAGAGCCAAGGCAAGAAGTTCATCCGCGGTCTCAGCAAGAAGGCCGCGCGGGTTGTCCCATAGAAACTCGAAGTTCCAGCCCCGAAGAACAGGCCGGGGCTCCAGATCGAAGGCTATCCAAGTTACCTCGTGAAGATCGGCTAAGTCATGACCAGAAGGCAGACCGCGGCCTCAATCTCCAAACCGCGCGGTCTGCATTATTGACTTGGTCCCGGTGTCCTCAGCCGCAAGCAAGACAGGTCGGGAAGGCAGGCCGTCAGATCGCGCGGTCTCTTTCTTTTTCTTCTTTGTGTATCCCGTCACCGCCTGCCCGTTTCTCCTGTACCCAGGCAGGAGGTTATTTTATCCCTGCCCGATCGGGCAGGCCCCCAAGCCTATAAATAGGGGGCGGCACTGTTCACAAGGCACGCACACTCGAATCCAAGAGCTCGCTTGTCTGAGCTCCGGTCTCGAGTTTCAGGTCTCGCGAACTGTTGACCGGCCGGCTTCTGCTTTCTCGCATTTGTAACCGCTTCTTTTCAATCAAAGGAAAGCCCGTCGCAGGAGTGGCATTTGCCGCGACGGGCGAAGTCTGGCCTCGACCGCTGCTAGCGGTCTGAATTCTCTAACTAAATAGTAACTGATAGTCCGCAGCCTTCAATTTTCTTCGTAAGCGCACTTTTGAATCGAACACCTGCTGGGCGACCTGAAGAAGGAGACCGCCCCTGCTGGGCGACCTGAAGAAGGAGACCGCCCCTGCTGGGCGACCTGAAGAAGGAGACCGCCCCTGCTGGGCGACCTGAAGAAGGAGACCGCCCGTGCTGGGCGACCTGAAGAAGGAGACCGCCCCTGCTAAGCGACCTGAAGAAGGAGACCGCGCCTGCTGGGCGACCTGAAGAAGGAGACCGCCCCTGCTGGGCGACCTGAAGAAGGAGACTGCCCCTGCTGGGCGACCTGAAGAAGGAGACCGCCCGTGCTGGGCGACTTGATGAAGGAGACCGCCCCTGCTGGGCGACCTGAAGAAGGTGACCGCCCCTGCTGGGCGACCTGATGAAGGAGACCGCCCCTGCTGGGCGACCTGAAGAAGGAGACCGCCCCTGCTGGGCGACCTGAAGAAGGAGACCGCTCCTCCTGGGCGACCTGATGAAGGAGACCGCCCCTGCTGGGCGACCTGAAGAAGGAGACCGGCCCTGCTGGGTGACCTGATGAAGGAGACCGCCCCTGTTGGGCGACCTGAAGAAGGAGACCGCCCCTGCTGGGCGACCTAAAGGAGAGAAGCCGCCCCACCTGGGCGACTTGAAGGGAGAAGCCGCCCCACCTGGGCGACTTGAAGGGAGAGGCCGTCTACCCGGGCGGTTTGAAGGAAGAGGTCGTCTACCCGGGCGGTTTGAAGAAGGAGGCCGTCTTACCTGGGCGGTTTGAAGGAGGAGGTCGCCCCTTCTTACCACTTTGTGTGTAAAAAAGAGCCTTTGCGTGAGGTCTAATCCTTCCCGGGCGTGAAATCTGCAAAAATGTAGCAAAAGAGGCCTCGCAGGGGAGGATCGCCGATTTCTGGGTCAACATACCATGCTCTGGGAGCTTGTTTAAGACCATAGAGAGCTTTATTAAGCTTAAATACAAAAGAGGAGTGAGTTGGAGAGATGAAACCTGGTGGTTGTTCCACATAAACTTCTTCTTTGATTTCTCCATTCAAGAATGCACTCTTCACATCCATTTGATATACCTTGAACTTCTTGTATGCAGCAAATGCAAGGAAGATCCTGATTGCTTCTAACCTTGCAACTGGTGCAAAAGTCTGATCATAATCTATTCCTTCTTCCTGTGAGTATTCTTGAGCTACTAGTCTAGCTTTGTTTCTCACAATATTGCCATCTGCATCTAGCTTGTTCCTGTAGACCCATTTAATTCCAATGACTGGATGATTCTTTGGTCTAGGAACCAATTCCCAAACTTTGTTTGTCTCAAACTGATTGAGCTCCTCTTGCATAGCAATGATCCAGTTGGGATCTTATTCTGCATCTTGTAGGAATTGAGGTTCAATCTGAGAGAGAAAACAAGTGTGCATCAGATTCTGATTAGCTTGATGCCTTGTTTGGACACCAGTTGATATGTCTCCAATTATTTGAGATCTGGGGTGATCTCTAATATTGACATAATCAACAGGCATAGTGGGATCAACATTATTTGTAATTAATTCCTCTTGTGGAATGTTACTTAATGCTTCCTTTTCAGGTACAGTTTCACTGATTTCTTCATCACTTTCTTCACCATCCTGTTGTACAGGATTTAGAGATCCTTCCTTCTGTAGAGCTAATTGATCTAGCTGCTCACAGAGTGTAGGTACCTGCAGGTTTTCTTTGGTAGAAAAATTCTTCTCCTTGTAAAACAGGTTAGTTTCATCAAAAGAAACATGCATAGATTCTTCAATTTTAAAAGAGGATTTGTTAAATATCATATATGCTTTGCTGATTAATGAATAGCCTAAGAAAATTCCTTCTTCAGGTTTTGGTTCAAATTTCCTAAGGTATTTTTTGTCATTATTGTGAACAAAAGATTTACAACCAAATGTTCTAAAATAGTTAACTTTTGGTTTCTTCCCTTTAAGTAACTCACAGGGAGTCTTACCCTTAAGTTTATGTATCAAACTCCTATTCAACACATAATTTGATGTGCTAACAGCCTCTGCCCAAAAGGATAGGGGCAAATTAGCATCTGCAAGTAATGTTGTTGTTGATTCAATTAGGGTTCTATTTTTCCTTTCAACTACCCCATTTTGTTGAGGAGTTCTAGGAGCTGAGAAACAATGCCTGATACCTTCCTTCTCACAGAATTCTTGCATGAGAAGAGACTCAAACTCAGTGCCATGATCACTTCTGATCAATGCAACTACAGTAGAATACTCAATCTGAATGCTCTTAAGAAAGTCTGTAAGAACTTTAAAGTTATCTGACTTTTCTCTCAAAAAGAACACCCAAGTGAATCTAGAGAAGTCATCTACAATAACTAGAGTATATGACTTCCCCCCTAAACTCTTTGTTGTTATTGGTCCAAAAAGGTCCATATGTAGCAAGTATAAGATTCTAGGTGAATCACTTTTAGATAATGATTTAAAACTATTTTTAGTTTGATTGCCTAGTTGACATGCCTTACAAAGACCTTCCTTCTTGTATGAACCTGAGGGTAATCCTCTAACAAGATTGTCCTTAGATAATTTAGCAATGGTCCTAAGATTTACATGTCCTAATCTTTTATGCCAAAGTTCACTAGGTTTGCTTAATTGATTAAATAAACAGATTTCTGATTTTGATGAGTTGAAATTTACTAAATAGATATTTCCTTGCCTAATACCTGATAAAACAGTAATATTATCAGAAGACTTAATAAGGCATTTTGATTTATTAAAAGTTACCTGATACCCTTCATCACATAATTGGCTTATGCTGATGAGGTTGTGCTTCAGTCCCTTGACATAAGCTACCTCTTTGAAGGTGACTTCTCCAACCTTGACTTTTCCATATCCTTTTATTTGTCCACAGTTGGAATCTCCAAATATCACTTTTGGTCCAAGCTTTGCCTTATAGTTGTTCAGATTGGCCTTGTTTCCTGTCATATGCTTTGAGCATCCACTATCCAAGTACCATTATTCTTTTATTCTTGGATAGCTGTGTACCTGCAAAAATAGAAAAACAATCTATTTGTTCTTGACCCAGACTACCTTGGGTCTTTTTGAATTTCCACAAAAATCAGAAATAAAGGATATTTCAGGCTGATCCTTATAGCCTTTTGGATGATATCTCCTTGGAGGAATTATCCATTCAGTGAAAGGATTCTTAGTATGTTTAGAATAAGAATTCTTTAAATTTTCTGTATAATTTCTGTTCGACGAACTGGTCTGAGTTTGTCGATCGCCGTTCGACGAATGAATTGGATTTCGTCGAGCGCCGTTCATATAATAACTATACTGAAAATCTATCTTCAGCTTTCGTCGATCTCCGTTCGACGAATTGAATTCATTTCGTCGAGCTCCGTTCGACGAATTCTGCTGAATTCTTTTATTCTTAACAGCTTGCTTGAATATCTTTATTTACTTCTACAACCTCTTTGCTCTTAGCAGAAATGAATTTTATAGGTGTAGATAATATGTTCTTCTTAATCAGAGGTGGCTCACCTGATGATGCACCCAAGCCTAGTTTGCCACTTAATCTGGCATTTACTGTGCTTGTAATGTCCATCAGTTTGATGCTTCTCCCATTTAGGGATTCTTCAAATTTCTTGGCCTCAGAAAGTTTATTCTCAATGAAATATGTTCTCTAAAGGCAGCCAATTCTTTCTTAAGAATATCATTATCTTCACTTAATTTGTTCATTTCAGCTAGCTTATTTCTGAGAGAGATTATTTCCTTCTCAGATTTTATTAAGTCTAAGCAAAGAACCTTGAATTCATCTTTGAATTCAACTGAATTGAAATCAAAATTAGAGATTACCTGATCTGCATCATTGTCAGCTTCAGCTTCTGATTCTTCTTCATCTGAGTTGTTTGCTGAGGCATTGATAGCTGGATGAAGATGTACTTACTGACTCACTGCTTGAGTCATAAATTGCCATCAGGCACTAATCATTCTCCTTTGATTCTACTTCATCATCAGATGAGCTGGATGATGATTCTGATTCAGTGTCACTCCAAGTTTCTGCTACAAATCATCTTCCCTTCTGTTGGTGTTTGTGGGAGGAAGACTTGCTGAAGTGCTTTCTTTCTTCTTTGTTCCTTTTCTTTTCTTTCTTCTGATTCTCTGGACATTCTGGTAAAATATATCCAGGTTTCCTGCAACCAAAACATATAATTTCTTTAGAATTTGACTTATCATACCTTGGCTTTTCCCTTGATCTGGAGTCTTTCTTTCTGAAGTCCTTCTTAGCCATCTTGTAGAACCTTTTGGCTAAAAGGCTCATTGTTCGATTCAAAAGTGCGCTCACGAAGAAAATCGAGGGCTGCGGATTATCGGTTACTATTTGGTTAGAGAATTTAGACCGCTAGCAGCGGTCGAGGCCGGACTTCGCCCGCCGCGGCAAATGCCACTCTTGCGACGGGCTTTCCTTTGATTGAAAAGTAGCGGTTACAAGTGCAGGAAAGCAGAAGCCGGCCGGTAAAACAGTTCGCGAGACCAGAAACTCGAGACCGGAGCTCCCACAAGCGAGCTCTTCGATTCGAGTGTGTCCGTCTTGTGAACAGTGCCGCCCCCTATTTATAGGCTTGGGGGCCTGCCCGAATGGGCAGGGATAAAACAACCTCCTGCCCGGGTACAGGAGAAACGGGCAGGCGGTGACGGGATGCACAAAGAAGAAAAAAGAAAGAGGTCGCGCGACCTGGCGGCTTGCCTTCCCTACCCGTCTAACTTGAGGCTGAGGATACCGGGACTAAGTCAATGATGCAGACCGAGCGGCCTGGAGATTGAGGCCGCGGTCTGCCTTCTGGTCATGACTTAGCCGTTTTTCATAAGGTAACTCGGATAGCCTTTGATCTGGAGCCCCGGCTTGTTCTTCGGGGCTGGAACCTCGAGTTTTTACGGGACAACCCGCGCGGCCTTCTAGCTGAGACTGCGGATGATCTTTTTGCCTTAGCTCTTGACGATCTTCTCCCTTTGGGGGCGATCCGGAAATGACACCAGGCCGCCCGGCCTGGCCCTTCTTGAACTGAGAACCGCTGATCCCGGGACCCAGCGGCCTGACCCAGGAGTTCGAGCGGTCTGCTAATGGTCCAACCCGAGAAGCGGTTTTCCGGGTAAACATAATCCCCGCATATTTTCAAATCTCAAGAGAATTTCGAAAATATTAGCTTTGACCGGGAGACCGCATCCGACCTGCCTTGAATTCTATAAGAGAGCCAGAGAATTCATTCTGCGGAGTTTTTTGTGAAATCACGGGGTATTACTCGCCAGTTGCGGTTAGAATTTTTAAGACCGGCAATTCCTCCGCAATGGACTTCCTGGACGCTGTGTTAGACCGCGTGGATCCCAGCGGAGATCAGAAGAGGGTGGAAGATAAGAGGCGCGAATCGTCGGAGAAATCGAATAAGGAGAAGGAAAAGCAAGACCGGAAGGACCGGAAAAAGAGAAAGCGGGCCGAGAAGGCCGCAGCGGATAGCCCCAAACCGGTCGTGGACTTAACAACTCCCAAGACTCCTGCAGAGCCCGTGGCGAACAGTTCGGAGCCTCCCCCTGATGACTTATTGATCCCTCCCAGAGACCTCAACCAACAGGCCGCCAGCCCGCCGAACAAAGAGGAGACCGCTCCTCCTGAAAAAGTTGTCCCAGGCAGCCCTTCGAAGAAGGCCGGCGAAACCGACTCGTTTGGTGTGGAAATCACCCCATCCGGGAACCCTCACTTACTTGTCAGGGATTTAGAGGAAGAGGCGGTTAACTCCCCAAGGACGGGCGAACCAAATACCCCTTTGACCGTAGACGACTACCCCAGCCCCCTAAAAGAAGTTAACCCAGCTCCGAGTAAGAGAGAGAGAAAGAGGAAGAAGACCGGATCCGTGACCGAGCGGATAACGAAGAAGGTCAAGAGGTTAGCCGCTAAGGAAAGGGCGGCTCTTAAGAAACCGACCGAATCCCTCCTCCAGACCAATTCGCGACTAAAGGAGGAGCTAGGCCTCGCGACTCCTCCACCCAACAAGTCAAATGAATCACCGGCTACCCCTGATACGAAACCGGGCGAACTGCCTCCGGACTCGGCGAGCAGCTTATCTTTTAATGGGATCTTCAGGGATATGGATGAGCTGGTGAAGCGAGATCAGCTTCTTGACAGCCCGATTGTTTCCAGACAAAACCCCTCTGCCACTGATAATACAGTCCGGCCTGAAGAGACCGCTCGGACGGAGGCCGAAGAACGAGAAGCTGCCGCCCGGACTGCCTTGGAGGTCGAAGAGAGAACGAGGGAGCTTGAAGAAATGCTGAAAGCGCGGGAGGAAGTTCCCCCAGCGATGACCGGGGAAGAAATAATGATGGTGAAGAAGGAGGGGGCGGAACGAGCTTTGAACAAGCCGTCGCGGCCTGATCCTCTTGTGGCAGGTAAGGGCTCCACGGACTATAAAGCTGTCCGCTTCTCCATTCCGCGGCCTCGCCATAATAAATTAGTGAACCCGCTGCCGAGCCTCCTTTCTTTAGCGGCCCAGTTCCCTTCTGTTAGACAAAGTACGGAAAGACTCTGGCGTGAGCAATGTCAGAGGATGAATCCGGAACGGTCTAAGTGGCCTGTCCGTCCAGGCACTGCTCTTGTATTTATGTTCATTTGTATATATATATATGGCGTTGCATGCTCTTACTTTTCATAACCGAGCGGCTTCTTTCAGATAGCGTGGATCAGGTTACGAAGCCGGGCGACCCTGAGGCCAGCCTGCCTCCGTTAGTTCCACTGATTTCAACCAGTGCAACGACTTTGTCGGAAGGACCGCAGCTGTTTGACCATCTCGAGGAAGATCTGGTCAACCTGAGAGCTCGCTTGAAGGAGGTAGAAGACCGGGAGGCCGCCACTCGGACCGTTCTGGAGGCTGAGCAGATTGCGAGGAAGAAGGCTGAAGAGGCGCTGAAGGCGCAGTCGGAGATCAACAGGAAATCCGGCTCAGAAAAGGAGAAAGTCCTGGAGACTCAGCTTGAGGCCGCGCGGGCAGCAGTGGTGGCTACGCGAGCTGCTCTAACCGCTCAACTGGAGAAGGAGAAGAGAGCCTCTGCTAAATTTGAGAGCGACTCGAAATATTACCAGGATAAATTCCTGTGGTTAACCAGAGAAGTCGCCGCTGGTCGGCGAAATATGAACGATGGGGTGGTAGCTGTTAGCCGCCCGACTATTGGAGCGGGCTCGCATCCTCCCCCAGTCCGGGCGGCTGATCCAATGATTGACGAGGCCGCCGCAACCCCCCGTATGATTGCCGCTACGCGGGTCGAAAGGGATGTCGGGCGGCTTCATAGCACAATCAACCACCTTCATTATCATACAAGCCAGATTTACTCTCTCCTGAACACAACCAGTGACCAGGTCGCGCGACTTCACAGAGAGGATGTCTCCCCAGAACGCCGTCAGCCGTGACCGGCCTTTGAGAACAATTTGTACTATAAGCGTGGCTTATTGGTTTGAACAATGTTCTTTGTCTTGTATTTTGAATAACTCGTGCGGTCTCGTATTTAACCGCTATACTTTGTGTTCTGTTTTAGATCTCATGCTTTATTCGAACCGACTTCAGGTCGCTCGATCTGTGATGTATGCTTGCTTCTGTTTTCCTGGATGCCTTTGCTTCTTTTATTTTTCTGGTGAATCTAACCACTTAGGTCATTGACCGCGCGGTTAGAATGTATAGTCGCGATATGATTTTACTATTCACAGATTATAGAAATCTATAAGTAGGGAATTCTTCGAAGTCATTCTCACAATTTCCGGATGGCGCGATCCAAGAACAAGTCGCAGCGACCTGTTAAAGTTAAAGCCGCCCGAGCTGATGCGGCCTTAGCATTCCATTCGGGGGACCATCCGGAATGCCGCCTTACTCAGAGCGAACTGGACGATTTCATCGCAAAACACATGGCAGGGAGTAGTCTGCTCGCGCGGCTTCCTTTGCGCGACGAGCGGATTAACTCTTCCAATCCGCACCAGTTAGCTATCCCGGTCGACCACTTCGAATACGGCTTCAAGTTCCCACTGCCATTTGAAGTCATAGCCATCTTCGACCATTACGGGGTCGTACCCGGTCAACTTCCACCGAACTCCATCGCCTCCATATACAGTTTCATCTCGTACCTGCGGTTCGAGCGGATCAGGTTCTCCCTCGACCTATTCAGAAAGTTCTTCTCGGTGCGGGCGGTCTCCGACTCGGGGACTTCAACTTATAGGGGACACCTCTACTTCGGCTGCCATGGGTTGAAGATCGTCAACTTGGCAAACAAAGTCTTCGACTGGTCGGAGCGGTTTGTAATGCTCGAAGGCAACTTCGGACTGTTGCAGACCAACCCGCAAGTCCGAGGGGAAGAAGTTTTCCAGATCCCCCAGGTCGGAAAGATCGAGGCGGACACTTTCACGTTCCTTGAGAACGAGCGGTTGGATATCAACCACTACATCCCGCTGTTCTCGGAGCTGGAGGATATCCTCCCTGAGCATAGTAAGTTCTTTTAGACCGCCTGTATGTAACCGCGCGGACTTCGTTATTTACACTTTTGTTTTCACTTTACAGCTGCCCACGTCGTCCCTGCGAACAAGCCGGTCACTCCGGCCGTGCCGGTTTTAACCCAAAGTGTTTGCCCGGAAAACCGCTTCTCGGTTTGAACCATTATCAGACCGCTCGGACTCCTGGGCTAAGCCGCTGGGTCCTGGAATCGGCGGTTCTCAGTTCAGGAAGGGCCAGGCCGGGCGGCCTGGTGTCATTTCCGGATCGCCCCCAAAGGGATAAGATCGTCAAAGAGCCAAGGCAAGAAGTTCATCCGCGGTCTCGGCCAGAAGGCCGCGCGGGTTGTCCCATAGACACTCGAAGTTCCAGCCCCGAAGAACAGGCCGGGGCTCCAGATCGAAGGCTATCCAAGTTACCTCTTGAAGATCGGCTAAGCCATGACCAGGAGGCAGACCGCGGCCTGAATCTCCAAACCGCGCGGTCTGCATTATTGACTTGGTCCCGGTGTCCTCAGCCGCAAGCAAGACAGGTCGGGAAGGCAGGCCGTCAGATCGCGCGGCCTCTTTCTTTTTCTTCTTTGTGTATCCCGTCACCGCCTGCCCGTTTCTCCTGTACCCGGGCAGGAGGTTATTTTATCCCTGCCCAATCGGGCAGGCCCCCAAGCCTATAAATAGGGGGCGGCACTGTTCACAAGACACGCACACTCGAATCCAAGAGCTCGCTTGTCTGAGCTCCGGTCTCGAGTTTCAGGTCTCGCGAACTGTTCGACCGGCCGGCTTCTGTTCTTTCACATTTGTAACCGCTTCTTTTCAATCAAAGGAAAGCCCGTCGCAGGAGTGGCATTTGCCGCGACGGGCGAAGTCTGGCCTCGACCGCTGCTAGCGGTCTGAATTCTCTAACTAAATAGTAACTGATAGTCCGCAACCCTCGTTTTCCTTCGGAGGCGCACTTTTGAATCGAACAGAAACACGCGACCTTCAGATCGCAGACTGTCAGCGAAATCCTTGGTTCAGAATGTCAGACCGCCAGCTCCCTCCAAGAGACCGATCCGACCACAGTGAAGACTCTTTGTGGGAAGCTCTGGAGCAGACAAAGAGAGAGGCCGACCAGGCTCGGCAGGCGACTGATCAGCGTCTGGACGCGATCACTCAGGCCCTAACTCTACTAACAGAGCGGTTAGCCCCTCAGCAGGCCGCGGCTCACCAGGCGGTCACTCCTGTTTTACCTCCTCCACCTCCATACCCGTTCGCGCAAGTCGCTCATTCCCGACCACCACAAGAAGGTCCCGCGGACCGGCCGAATATCTACCAAGAGGCCGCGCGATGTATGCCAGCTCGGGTCCTTGACTTTCAAGGGGCGACCTCTCAGGCCGCTCATTTTCCCTATCCGCCTGAGGTCGCCGCCTTCCAATCATATCCGGCTGGAGCACCTACCCGCTCCTATCATGCGGCCTGTCCGCCAATGACCGCAGCCGAGATCCCTTATAACCCTGCTTTCCCTCTGTACGAGGATGCCGAGGAGAGTTCTCCCTTCACCGACGAAATCCGAGGAGAGCCGGCCCCAAACAACTTTCGAGAACCACGTATGTCAGCATATAGTGGGGAGTCCGATCCAGCAATACACCTCCAGGCATTTGAATCGGCTGTTGCTCTGAGGACCATCACTGATGCAACAAAGTGCAAGCTCCTGGTGACATCCTTTGATGGGCAGGCCAGAGAATGGTTCTATGGATTGCATCCTCGATCTATCAGATGCTTTGCGGAGTTGCGTAGAGAATTTCTGCTTCGATTCTCTACCTCTAAGAAGAGGAAGAATGGTCCGGCAGCCCTATTCGAGATACGACAGCAAGAAAACGAAACGTGGGCCCGTTTCGTCGATCGTTTCCAAAGGGAAATAATGGAGGTACAAAACGTCGATCCGGAGTTATATAGGGTCGCACTAATGCATGGCCTTAGGGAGGGGCCGCTGAAGTTTGAAGCCCAAATCAGGGAACCAAAGACATATCAAGAAATGATTAGTCTGGCAAACAAATTTATCAGGGGGGAAAAGACTAATCCGGGTTACGTTGCCAAGTTACTCAGCGACAACGATCAGTTCAATTCTGCATCAACCCATCAGCAACGTTATAATCACTCGTCTCGGCCTGATTTCGAGCCTCGGGCTCAAAGGGGAAGGAATTTTAAGCCCAAGCAACCATTCATTGGCCATCAACGGTTTCAAGATCAGAAACCGCCGTTGGCCATCGCACCCACTCAACCCATGGGAGTTCCGCAAATCATGCCCGTATATCTGCCACAATACATCGCACAACCATCTCCACCTATCCCATCCATCCGATATGATGAGTCACAAGATTCATTCACCCCACTCAACGTCACCATGAATGAGGTCGTGCAGATTCTTCAGAAGAGGCCTGACTTTAAAAGGCCCCCTCCTTTGAAATCAGAAGTTCGCAACCGGAACCCAAACCTTTATTGTGAATATCATAAAGAAGAGGGGCATCAGACTGAGGATTGCCGGGCCCTCCGGTGGTTGATAGAAAAACTCCTGAAAGAGGGAAAGCTTTGGGGGTTGATTCGGCAAGAAACTCCGGTTGAACCGCGAGCTGAGAAGAAGAAGGAGGCAGTCGAAGTAACATGGGAGTGTGCTGATGTAGAGGAGGCCGGTGGTTATGGGGATATACATCCCGCAGCCGAATGCATAGAGGTGAATGATGTTGGCTCTCTCGGCAACATCTATTGCATCCATGGTGGGGCAGGGATAGAATCCTCCCGAAAATCTAGCATCGGGAGAGTTACAAAGCAAGAAGTGGCAGTTGCCTCCACTTCTGCCCCGGAAAGGATGGTTGTTACGTTTGGCCAGGAAGATCTCTCCCCAAATGCAAATCCGTTCGATGACGCGGTGGTGATAAAGGCGGTTATTGAGAATTACGCAGTGCACAAAATTTTGATCGATACCGGCAGCTCGGTTAATCTCATCTTTCGCCAAACGTTTGAGGCCCTCAAGACTGGAAAGGCCTTACTCTCCACAGAAGGCCCCCTCTATGGCTTCTCCGGAGAAAAGAAGGAAGTGGAGGGGTGCGTGAAGCTTCTGGTATCGCTGGGGGGCATAACGAAGTTGGTAAACTTCGTAGTGGTGGAAGCCCCAAGTAGCTACTGCGCAATTTTCGGAAGGCCAATCCTGAATGCTTACAGAGCGGTAGTATCTACTTTCCATTTGGCCTTGAAATTCGCTGCTGAGGGGCGTCAGTATCGGATCCGGAGCGACCCAAAGGTGGCACGCGAATGTTATGTGAAGACAGTTAATGTGATCACCGAGGCACCACTTCACAAGGCCCAGAATGACATCCAAGAGGTGTCCGAACTCCCTGAAGAAGCTGAGGAAAGCGCGGAACGGAAAGGGACTTACCTGGAACCTGCCCAGGAGACCCAAGAGATCCCCATTGTTGAAGGGGAAGGGAAGAAGCTGATCATCAACGCCGAGCTATCGGGAGAGGAAAAGCTCCAGTTAACCTCCTGCCTGCTGAATAACTTGGACATCTTCGCTTGGTCGGCGGAAGACATGCCTGGAATAGATCCAGATGTCGCGTGCCATCACCTCAACGTTTCTCCGGAGTTCAAGCCAATCCAACAGAAGAAGAGGGAGATAGCAACTAAGCTGGCGGTGCCTATCAAAGAAGAAGTTGCAAAGCTTCTTAAGGCCAATTTCATTTCTGAAATCCAGTACCCCACCTGGATGTCGAATGTAGTGATGGTGAAAAAGTCTGGGGGGAAATGGCGTATGTGTGTTGATTTCACTAAACTCAATAAAGCATGCCCCAAGGATTGTTATCCCTTGCCTCGGATAGATGTTTTGGTAGATTCCGCGGTGGGATATAGTTTTATGAGTTTCTTAGATGCATTTTCTGGTTATCACCAGATTAAGATGCATAAGCCTGATATCCCGCATACATCCTTCATTACCAATGATGGATGTTATTGTTATCTCGTCATGCCTTTCGGCCTCAAAAATGCGGGGGCAACATATCAGAGGATGATGGACACGGTTTTTGAAAAACAAAAAGGGAGAAATCTGGAAGTATATGTTGATGATCTCCTTCTAAAAAGTAAAACTTTTTTAATCCATCTAGAAGACCTCGTAGAGACGTTCGCTACTCTACGGAGGTTCAAATTAAAATTAAACCCCTCGAAATGCGTGTTCGGGGCGAACAAGGGGAAATTTCTTGGACATCTTCTCACTCCTGATGGTCTCGCACCGAACCCAGATAAAGTAAAGGCCATCCTAGACATGACCCCTCCTCGTAATCCGAAAGAGGTACAGCAACTTGGTGGAAGGTTGGCAGGATTGAGCCGATTCATTTCCAAATCGGGAGATAAAAGTGCTCCGTTCTTCAAAACACTTAGGGGAGGATCTAAGTTTGAATGGAACGAGGAATGCAATAATGCTTTCGAACAATTGAAAAAGCAATTAACTTCAACCCCCCTTCTTCAAAGACCTCGCGAAGGAGAAACACTATTCTTGTACTTGGGGGTTGGCCCTGATGCGATAAGCTCTGTCCTGGTTCGGGAAGAGAAAAAGAAGCAGTTTCCGATATATTATGTCAGCCATATCCTTAAAGATGCGGAAACTAGATATTCAATCCTAGAGAAATTAGCCTTGGCTTTAGTCATGTCATCACGAAGGCTCCGCCCCTATTTTCAAGCTCATCCTATTCAGGTGGTTTCAGATCATCCACTGAGGAATATCTTGGAGAAGCCGGAACATTCAGGAAGGTTGGCCAAATGGGCAATCGAGCTAAGCGAGTTCGAAATACTATACACTCCCAGAACGGCAATAAAGGCACAAGTATTGGCAGATTTCTTGGTAGACACGATGGAGTCTAATCCAGAGCAGGTAGTGCAATCTCCTTTGGCTTGGATCATTTATGTGGATGGGGCTTCTGGCAGGAACTCCGTGGGAGCCGGAGTGGTTTTGATCAGTCCAAACGGCATCAGGCTGGAACAGGCTATTAGATTCTTCTTTTCAGTTACAAATAACCAGGCCGAATACGAAGCACTCTTGGCCGGCCTGAGACTCGCAAAGGAGCTTGGGATAGAACATGCTCATGTGAAAACTGATTCTCTTGTAATGGCCTCGCAGGTTCTGGGGAACTACGAGACAAGAGAACCGATGTTGAAAAAATACCTGTTCCTAGCTAAGAAAGAAATCGGGAGATTCAAATCCTTCATCATCGAGCACATTCCGAGAACGCAGAATGAAGAGGCAGACGAGTTGTCAAAATTTGGTCTTCCATCAGGGGGAGTAACCTCAGAACTTTTTCATCCGGCAACAGAGGAGACAGAGGAAGAAGAGCTCATGCAGATCGATCAGCATCCTTCCTGGAAAGACCCCTACGAATTGTTTCTGACAAAAGGAGAATATCATCCATCAATCAAGGACAAAAATAGGTTCAGAAGAAAGGCGGCTTACTACTACTTGATAGCAGGAGTCTTGTACCGAAAAACTTTGATTTCTCCCTCGGCACGGTGCGTTTCAGAAGAGGAGATCCCGGTCATACTTCAGGAAGTTCATTCTGGGGAGTGTGGTAGCCATTCAGGGGCGAAAACCTTAGAAAAAAGGATCCTGCGGCAGGGATACTTCTGGCCAACCATGAGAAAGGATGCTGAAGCATTCGCCAAGCGATGTGTCCAGTGCCAAAAGTTCGCTCCTCTTCAACATTTGCCTGCTCAGTCACTCAGGTCAATAACTGCGCCATGGCCTTTTGCAGTATGGGGAATGGATCTTATGGGGCCTTTCCCAATGGCCAGCGGACAACGTCGCTTTATCCTGGTAATGATCGATTATTTCAGTAAGTGGATCGAAGCAAAAGCATTAGCAAGAACTACCACCCAAATTGTCAGAAACTTCGTCTGGGGAGAAATTATCTGCCGACATGGAATTCCGTTGGCAATCGTCACCGATAATGGCCCACAATTCAACAATCCGGAGATGATAAGCTTCTGTGATCAGATAGGAATTGATCTTCGGTTTGCCTCAGTACACCATCCAAGGACCAATGGTCAAGTGGAGGCGGCAAACAGGCAAATTCGGCAGCTTTTGGTGAAAAGAGTCTTGAACCAGAAAGGGAATTGGGCGGACCAACTTCCTTCCATCCTGTGGACCCTTCGTACTACTCCGTCCTCAGCTACCGGGGAGACACCTTTCAAATTATCTCATGGCTCGGAAGCTGTTATCCCTGTGGAACTCGAGGTGGTCACTCCGAGGGTTATTTACGCCAAAGAAGGAGGAGAATCCTGGATAGATGAAAATGGTGAGGCCCTCATGCATAATCTAGATCTAATCGAGGAACTTCAGGATGAAGCAACAATCAGGCAGGAAGAAGTTAAAAGGAGAATGGCAAAATATTTTGATAAGAATGTCAGAGTGAAGCAGTTTGTAGTCGGGGATTTGGTGTTAAAAAAGGTGGATGCCGCAGCAAGGTCTGGTAATGTTGGAAAGCTGGATCCTAATTGGGCAGGACCTTTCATCATCAAAGAAGTATCTAAGAATGGGGCCTACCGTCTCCAAACCAGCGAAGGAGAAGACATCCCACGCACGTGGAGCGGTGACGATCTCAAACGATTCTATCCTTGAAACTATTTCTTTTATTCTTTACATCTCTTTTTTTTGAATGAAAAGCCCTATACTGACATTTCTTCTTGTCTGATGGTTCTCTGCATCATAAATACAAACACACATATCTCACTCCCCGAACCTCTGAGATATCGCCAAATTCTGCTCGAACCCCCTCGGATTGTAGTCGTAGCGTAAAACCCACCAAGACCATGTGATGCGGGGAGTTTTCGCACACATGTAGTGGTAGCTTGCCAATTCCGCTGCGGTGGTCTTCAGAACTTTGGATCCCGGCCGATATCTGACACACCCCTGCATCAAGGGAGGTCTAGGTGATTGTCAGCTCTATCATGCCCCGAAGGGATATAGTTACAGCTTTGATGATCTTTCTGAGGAAAGCAATGTTCGCCGCCGAGGCCCACCTGCCCAACTGATCATCATAGTCTGTGACCATCGAATACTCTTAGGTACTCTCGAAACGGTACCTAGTTGGGCCCACAACTGAGTTGATCTCTCTGAGGAAAGCAATGTTCGCCGCCGAGGCCCACCTGCCCAATTGATCAACTCGGCTTGTAACCCTAGGCAAGAGAGCGGATGAGTCGTTTACAGCTCTTATGACCACTTGAGGAAAGCAATGTTCGCCGCCAAGGCCCACCTGCCCACTTGGTCATCTGAGTCTGTACATATTTTTTCTTTTTCCCTACAGCTCTTATGACCACTTGAGGAAAGCAATGTTCGCCGCCGAGGCCCACCTGCCCACTTGGTCATTTGAGCCTGTAGGATTATTCTTCTTCCCTACAGGGAGGCATTCACTTCTGATGATTTTTATATGGACCACTCAAGGAAAATATTGTTAGAACAGGTGCAGGTGTTCGTCTACCCCAATAAAGGGGTTGTGATATTAAGACCGGACGGTCTGAGTTTTTCAGGCCGATCGGTCTGGTTGAACAGGTGCAGGTGTTCGTCTACCCCAATAAGGGGTTGTGGTATTAAGACCATGCGGTCTGAGTATTTCAGGCCGAGCGGTCTGGCCGAACATAAGTTAAGACATCTTTTGAAATTGATCATGTTATCACCAGGGTTATATTCAAACCGGGCGGGTATACCCGTCGTCTATTAAGGAAAGTGTTTCTGAATCTGATCGTATGATCGCCCGGGTTGCACTCTAACCGGGCGGATCCGACCGTTTATTATCAAAATTCCAGAACTGATTATCTGATTGCCCGGGTCGCATTCGAACCGGGCGGGTTCATCCATCCTTTATAAAATCGGATATTTTTTAAAGCTAACTATATGATCGCTCGGGTTACATTTTTGATCGGATTGGATCTATCTCTTCGTTCTATCAAGCTAGTATTTTCTGGATCTGGCTATGTAATCCGGGTTGAATTTTAAACCGGCCGGGCATTATCTATCCCTGAATGAATAATCAGAATTGGATATCCTTGGATCTGAATACGTGATCGCTCGGATTGTGTTCTAACCGATCAGGTTAAGCTATTTCTTAGCAAAAGTTATCCTTAGACATGATGGATTATTCGCCAGAGCTGAATTCAAACCGCGTGAAAGATTGTGATTCATTACGTATAGCAGCAAGTATTTAATATCTAAAGAAGCCGCGCGGTCCGAATTATGGTCGCATGAATCTATCTGTTATTAGAGATCGAATATCCTGAGATCCAAATATATAACCGCGCGGGTTGAACAAAGGATCGTCGAAGACAATCAATCATCACTCGTGCTCAGGCCAAGATGTCCGCACGATTAGATCATAAAGAGTAAAGAAAAGAGACAAGGAATCACAAGTAAGTAATGATAGAAGGACAATCAGACAGGTAAAAACTTCTATTTCATTTCTCAAAATATGTTTACAAAATATTGACCGCCCGGCCAACAAAAAGAGACCGGCGGTTACAAAAATTAAAGTTAAAAAACGAGGGCACTAGTCTGCCGATTTCTTCTTCTTCTTCTTGACAGGAGAAATGGGGTCTACGCCATCGATGTCGACCTCCGGCGAATAACCTTCACTTAGCGAAGAGGAGCCGGACGAACTACTGTCGCTAGACCGCCCGGTCTTGCTTGCAGAGCCGGTAGATCCAGAGGACAAACTATCCTCATCATCGAAGTCATCAGCATCTCCATCCGCGTCGACCTCTTCAGCGGCTTCATCACTTCCATCGCCTCCTTGATGGAGCACGATCTCCCTGCCCGCGTCGGCTTCGGCCTCCTCGCCCACCTTGGATTTTCCCTTCTTCCTGCGGCTGATTTCGTCAAGCTGCACCTCCAAGGCGGGGAAGAGGTCGGAGAAGGTGGTTCCGCCGAATCCTTCGGACAGACCGCCCCGGTCTCCCATGAGACCCAAGGCCTTGTTGATCCCTTGGGCCACATGGGGCAGCACCTCGTCCTGGAAGGACGGGTTGGTCATCTCATATTGCTTCTGCAAGAAAAAGGAAAAATGAATCAGGCCGCTCGGGCTGAACAAAAGGGACCGCATTGTCTTTTGAAAAACTCACCGCCACGACTTCTTGAAGCCGCGCGTTCTCTTCTCGAAGCCGCGTGTTCTCCGCGGCCTGTTCCTCGTATTTCCTCTCCAGATGTTTCTGAGCAGAAACTAGCCGCTTATACGACAAGGCCATAAAGTGGTTGGCCGAAAATCCCCAGGCGCCGGCTTGAGCCGCTAGCCGGGGGAGCTCTTCTTCTGGGGTTCTCATCAGTTTCCTTAAGGTCTTTCGACCATACAAGGCGGCCCCGGCGGCTAGGGCATGGCGTTCAATTTTTTCGCTCCCCCAGGGAGGGAGAGCGGTGGATACCCGGATCCGACTTCCATCCCTGTGCCAAAGGACGGTCGGGTTGCCCTGCAGGTCGGGCGGGTTCCCACTTGAACGAAGGATTTCGTAGTCGTCAGAAGAGGTCGGGCCCTCTTCCTCCGAGGATGGCGACCTCTTTCGCCGCTGCCTCTTCTCCCTCTGGGTTAAAACTGGGCCGGCCGGCGTGACCGGCTTGTTCGCTGGAACGATATGGGCGGCTGCAAAATAAAATCAAGAGTATAAGTAAAGAAGGTCGAGCGGTCATATAAAGGCGGTCTAGAAGAACTTACTATGTTCGGGGAGGATATTCTCAAGCTCCGAGAAAAGCGGGATGTAGTGGTTGATATCAAGCCGCTCCTTCTCAAGGAACGCGAAGGTGTCCGCCTCGATCTTGCCGACCTGGGGGATCTGGAAAACTTCTTCCCCCCGGACTTGCGGGTTGGTTTGTAACAGCCCGAAGTTACCTTCGAGCATTACAAACCGCTCCGACCAGTCGGAGACTTTGTTCGCCAGGTTAACAACCTTCAGCCCGAGGCAGCTGAAGTAGAGGTGCCCTCTGTAAGTCGAAGTCCCCGAGTCGGATACTGCCCGCACCGAGAAGAACTTCCTGAACAAGTCGATGGAGAATCTAGTTCGCTCGAACCGCAGATAGGAGATGAAGCTGTATATTGAAGCGATCGAGTTCGGCGGAAGCTGACCGGGCACAACCCCGTAGTGGTCGAAAATGGCTATGACTTCAAGCGGCAGTGGAAACTTGAAGCCATATTCGAAGTGGTCAACTGGGATGGCGATCTGGTGCGGACTGGAAGAGTTAATCCGCTCGTCGCGCAAAGGAAGCCGCGCGAGCAGATTGCTCCCTACCATGTGTCTGGCAATGAAATCATCTAGTTCGTTCTGAGTAAGCCGGCATTCCGGATGGTCCGCCGAATGGAATGCCAAGGCCGCGTCAGCTCGGACGGCCTTAACTTTAACAGGTCGCTGCGACTTGTTCTTGGATCGCGCCATCTGGAAATCGTGAGAATGACTTCGGCAAATTCTATACTTATAGATTTCTATGATCTGTGAATAGTAAAATCATGTCACGGCTATACATTCTGACCGCGCGGTCAATGGCCTATGTAGTTAGATTCACCAGAAATATGAAAGAAGCAAAGGCATCCAGAAAAAACAGAAATAAGCATACATCACAGTTCGCCCGACTGGAAAACAGTTCGAATGAAACATAAGATTTAAACAAGGCATAAAGTACAGCGGTTAAAACAAGAGACCGCGCGAGTTGTTCAAATAAAAGATAGCGAAGAACATTGTCCAGATCAACAAGCCACATTCATAATACAAGTTATATTCAAATATTGGTCACGGCTGACGGCGCTCTGGGGAAGCATCCTCTCTATGAAGTCGTGCGACCTGGTCACTTGTGGTGTTCAGGAGAGAATAAATTTGGCTGGTATGATAATGGAGGAAGTTGATTGTACTATGAAGCCGCCCGGCATCCCTTTCAACCCGCGAGGCGGCAATCATACGGGGGACCGCAGCGGCCTCATCAACCATTGGATCAGCCGCCCGAACCGGCGGAGGATTCGAGCCCGCCCCAACAGTCGGGCGGCCAATAACCACCATCGCATCATTCATATTTCGCCGACTCGCAGCGACCTCTCTGGTTAATCGCAGGAACTTTTCCTGGTAATACTTTGAGTCGCCCTCAGATTTCGCGGACGCTCTCTTCTCTTTCTCCAGCTGGGCGGTCAGAGCAGCGACTTGTGCTACCTTGGCCCTCTTCTCGGCCTCCACTGCTACCCGCGCGGCCTCCAGCTGAGCCTTCAGCGCCTCTCAAGCCTTCATCCTCGCAACTCGCTCAGCCTCCAGAGCGGTCCGAGTAGCGGCCTCCCGGTCTTCGATCTCTTTCAAGCGGGCTCGCAGGGTGGCCAGATCCCCTTCGAGATGTTCGAGAAGTTGTGGCCCTTCCTGCGAAGTTGTTGCGCGGATCGATGCCAGGGGAACCAATGGAGGTAGGCTGGCCACAAGGTCGCCCGGCTTCACAGTCTGATCGTTGCTATCTGCAAAAGGCCGCGCGGTCATAAAAAATGAAAGCATGCAGGGTTGAATATATACAGCAATGGACATAAATAAAAGATCAGTGCCTAGGCGCGCAGGCCGCTTAGGCTGTTTTGGGTCTAACCGCCGTTGTAGCTCATGCAAGAATCTCTCCTTACTCTGCCTAGCGGAAGAAGACCAGGCCGCCATAGGGAAAAAGCTCGTCGGCGGGGTCAATAACTTATTTCGAAAAGGCCGTGGAATGAAGAAACGGACAGATTTACGATCCGCGGGGCTCGTACCTGGCGCGAAGAGATCAGACCGCAGCGGCTTGTTTAAAGCCCGGTCCGCCTTTTCCTTCTTCACCACCACTATCTCCTCCCCGGTCATTGCCGGGGGAACCTTCTCCTGCGCCTTCAGCTCCTCCCCAAGCTCCATCGCCTTCCGCTCAACCTCCAAGGCGGTCCGGGCAGCGGCTTCTCGCTCTTCGGCCTCGGTCTGATCAGTCTCGGCGGGGCGGCCTGAGTTATCAGCAGTTCGGGCGGTTTGTTCTGGGGCCGGCGGGCTGTCAAGGAGCTGGTCCCGCTTCACCAGCTCATCCATATCTCTGAAAATCCCATTAAAGGATAAACTACTCGCCGTGTCCGGAATCAGTTCGCCCGGCCTCGTATCAGGGGTAGCCGATGGGTCATTCAACTTTTTGGGTGGAGGAGTCATGAGGCCCAATTCCTCCTTTAGTCGCGAGTTGGTCTGAAGGAGGGATTCGGTCGGTTTCTTAAGGGCCGCCCTTTCCTTAGCGGCTAGCCTCTTGACCTTCTTTGTTATCCGCTCGGTCACGGACCCGGTCTGCTTCCTCTTCCTTTCTCTCTTACCCGGAGCTGGGTGAACTTCTTTCAGGGGGCTGGGATAATCATCCACGGACAGAGGAGTATTCGGCTCGCCCGTCCTGGGGGAACTAACCGCCCCTTCCTCTAGATCCCTGACAAGCAGGTGAGGGTTCCCGGATGGGGTGATTTCCACTCCAAACGAGGCGGTTTCGCCGACCTTCTTCGAAGGGCTGTCTGAAACAAGTTTCTCAGAAGTGGCGGCCACCTCTTTGCTCGGCAAGCTAGCGGTCTGTTGGTTGAGGTCGCTGGGAGGGATCGGCGAGACATCGGGGGAAGGCCCCGAGCTGTTCACCACGGGCTCTGCAGAAGTTTTGGGAGTTGATAAATCTACGACTGGCTTGAGGCTAGCCGCTGCGGCCTTCTCAGCCCGCTTCCTCTTCTTCCGATCTTTCCGGTCTTGCTTCTCTTTCTCCTTGTCCGACTTCTCCAACGGTTCGCGCCTCTTATCTTCCGCCCTCCTCTGGTCTCCGCTGGGATCCACGCGGTCTAGCACGGCGTCCAGGAAATCCATTACTGAAGAATTGCCGGTCTTAAAAATTCTGACCGCAACCGGCGAGTAATATCCCGTGATTTCAGAAAAAGCAACGCAGAATGAATTCTCTGGCTCTCTTATAGAATTCAAGGCAAGTCGGATGCGGTCTCCCGGTCAAAGCTAATATTTTCGAAATCCTCTGAGATTTGAAAATATGCGGGGATTATGTTTGCCCGGAAAACCGCTTCTCGGTTTGAACCATTATCAGACCGCTCGGACTCCTGGGCTAAGCCGCTGGGTCCTGGAATCGGCGGTTCTCAGTTCAGGAAGGGCCAGGCCGGGCGGCCTGGTGTCATTTCCGGATCGCCCCTAAAGGGATAAGATCGTCAAAGAGCCAAGGCAAGAAGTTCATCCGCGGTCTCGGCCAGAAGGCCGCGCGGGTTGTCCCATAGACACTCGAAGTTCCAGCCCCGAAGAACAGGCCGGGGCTCCAGATCGAAGGCTATCCAAGTTACCTCTTGAAGATCGGCTAAGCCATGACCAGGAGGCAGACCGCGGCCTCAATCTCCAAACCGCGCGGTCTGCATTATTGACTTGGTCCCGGTGTCCTCAGCCGCAAGCAAGACAGGTCGGGAAGGCAGGCCGTCAGATCGCGCGGCCTCTTTCTTTTTCTTCTTTGTGTATCCCGTCACCGCCTGCCCGTTTCTCCTGTACCCGGGCAGGAGGTTATTTTATCCCTGCCCAATCGGGCAGGCCCCCAAGCCTATAAATAGGGGGCGGCACTGTTCACAAGACACGCACACTCGAATCCAAGAGCTCGCTTGTCTGAGCTCCGGTCTCGAGTTTCAGGTCTCGCGAACTGTTCGACCGGCCGGCTTCTGTTCTTTCACATTTGTAACCGCTTCTTTTCAATCAAAGGAAAGCCCGTCGCAGGAGTGGCATTTGCCGCGACGGGCGAAGTCTGGCCTCGACCGCTGCTAGCGGTCTGAATTCTCTAACTAAATAGTAACTGATAGTCTGCAACCCTCGTTTTCCTTCGGAGGCGCACTTTTGAATCGAACACAAAGGGAGAGGAGGCAGAAGCGAAACAGATCGCTATCGTCAGAGGAAGAAGGCCCGGCTTCTCCTGATGACTACGAGCTCCTTCGTTCTTGTGGGAACCCGCCCGACCTGCAGGGCAACCCGACCGTCCTCTGGCATAGGGATGGAAGCCGCATTCGGGTATCCACCGCGCTCCCTCCGTGGGGGAGTGAAAAGATTGACCGCCACGCCCTAGCCGCCGGGGCCGCCTTGTATGGTCGAAAGACCCTAAAGAAGCTGAGGAATACTCCCGAAGAAGAGCTCCCCCGGCTAGCGGCACAGGCCGGCGCATGGGGATTCGCGTCCAATCACTTCATGGCCTTGTCGTACAGGCGGCTGGTTTCTGTTCAGAAACATCTGGAGAAGAAGTACAAGGAGCAGGTCGCGGAGAGTACACGGCTTCGAGAGGAGAACGCGCGGCTTCAAGAAGTCGTGGCGGTGAGTTTGACAAACAAATGCCGCGGCTCCTTTTGTTTAGCCCGAGCGACCTAATTCGTTTTTCTTTTTTCCTGCAGAAACAATATGAGATGACCAACCCGACCTTCCAAGACGAGGTGTTGCCTCATGTGGCCCAAGGGATCAACAAAGCCTTGGGTCTTATGGAAGACCGGGGCGGTCTGACCGAAGGGTTCGAGGGTACCACCTTCTCCGACCTCTTCCCCACCTTGAAGACTCAACTTGACGAAATCAGCCGAAGGCAAAAAGGGAAGACTAAGGTGGGTGAGGAGGCAGAGGCCGATGCGGGCAGGGAGATCGTACTCCATCAAGGGGGCGATGGAAGTGGTGAAGCCGCCGACGAGGTCGATGCGGATAACGAAGTCGGTGATGCTGATGAGGATGATGAGGATGACTTGTCCTCCGGGACCACCGGCTCCGCCAGTAAGACCGGGCGATCTAGTTACAACGGTTCGTCGGATTCCTCTTCGTTCAGTGAAGGCTATTCGCCGGATGTTGACATCGAGGGTCTGAACTCAAGTCCGCCTGTTAAGAAGAAAAGAAAGTCGGCAGACTAGTGCTTTCGTTTTGATTTTAACTTTTGTAACCGCCGGTTTCCTTTTGTTAGCCGGGCGGTCAATATTTTGTTTTAACATATTTTGAAGAAATGAATAGAAATTTTTACCTGTCTGGCCGTCCTTCTGTTACTACTTACTTGTGATTGATACCTTGTCTTTTCCCTTTTTCTTTTCTTTTGCTCTTCGTGATCTAGCCGTGCGGCTACTCTGATCCGGATATAAATGTCGATTGATGATCTTGGATGATTTGTTTTCAAAACGAGCGATTACCCTTTTAAACTTCAGGGTATCCGATTTCTGATAATTTTGAACCATGAAGAGTATACCCGCGCGATTATAGTTTAGGCCGGGCGGTCCCTTATTATTCAAAAAGGTACCTCATCCCTGTTGATGCAAGTAATAATCCTTTTAACTTTGCGCGGTTTTGAATTCAACCCGGGCGAACAACTCATTGCATCCAAGGATAACTTTTTGCTAAGAAATAAGTCAACCCGATCGGTTAAAACATAATCTGAGCGGCAATATACTTAGATCCAGGGACAACCAGACTTGATTAATTTTGAGATATAGATAGGTTCGCTCGGCTAGAATATGATCCGGATAATCATATAAAAACATCCAACCTATTAAGGGATGGATAAGTTCGCCCGATTAGAATGTAACCTGGGTAATCAGATAATCAGTTCTGAAAATATCCAACTGTTTAAAGACATATAGATTCGCCCGGCTAGAATACAATCCGGACAACCATGCGATTGAATTTTTAAAACATACAACTTGTTAACGGATGGATAGATAGATAAATCCGACCGGTCAGGATGAAGTTTGAGCAATTATATATTAGTTCCAGAAATATCAAGTTTTAGAAAAGATGAATGGACCCGCCCGGCTTGAATGCCACCCGGGTAATAGATGATCAGCTTCGAAGATTTCCAGCTTGTAAAACATTGATAAGACCGCCTGGTTGAATAACAACCCGGGTAACAGATAATCAGTTCCGGAGATACCCAATTAAGAAATTGATAAGGTCGCCCGGTTGGATAACCACTCGGGTCATCATATAATTGCCAGGAAATATCCCAACTTATATCCAATCAGACCGTTCGGTTTGGATGTTCAGACCGCACGGTATTAATATCATAACCCTTTATTAGGGTAGACGAACACCTGTACCTGTCTTAAACATATCTTCCTCGAATGGTTTTATACAAGAAACCATAAGAGGCAAATGCCTCCCTGTAGAGAAAGAATAAAAAAGGTATGTACAGACTCAAATGACCAAGTGGGCAGGTGGGCCTTGGCGGCGAACATTGCTTTCCTCAAGTGGTCATAAGAGCTGTAAACGACTCATCCGCTCTCTTGCCTAGGGTTACAAGCTGAGTTGATCAATTGGGCAGGTGGGCCTCGGCGGCGAACATTGCTTTCCTCAGAGAGATCAACTCAGTTGTGGGCCCAACTAGGCACCGTTTCGAGAGTACCTAAGAGTATTCGATGGTCACAGACTATGATGATCAGTTGGGCAGGTGGGCCTCAGCGGCGAACATTGCTTTCCTCAGAAAGATCATCAAAGCTGTAACTATATCCCTTCGGGGCATGATAGAGCTGACAATCACCTAGACCTCCCTTGATGCAGGGGTGTGTCAGATATCGGCCGGGATCCAAAATTCTGAAGACCTCCGCAGCGGAATTGGCAAGCTACCACTACATGTGTGCGAAAACTCCCCGCATCACATGGTCTTGGTGGGTTTTACGCTACGACTACAATCCGAGGGGGTTCGAGCAGAATTCGGCGATATCTCAGAGGTTTGGGGAGTGAGATATGTATATTTACATTCACAATGTAGAGAACCATCAGACAAGAAGAAGTGTCAGTATAGGGCTTTTCATTTAATACCAAAAGAGATGTAGAGAATAAAAGAGATAATTCAATGATAGAATCGTTTAAGATCGTCACCGCTCCACGTGCGTGGGATGTCTTCCCCTTCACTGGTTTAGAGACGGTAGGCCCCATTCTTTAATACTTCTTTGATGATAAAAGGTCCTGCCCAATTAGGATCCAGCTTTCCAACATTACCAGACCTGGCTGCAGCATCTACTTTCTTTAATACCAAATCACCACTTGCGAACAGCTTTACTCTGACATTCTTGTCAAAATATTTTGCCATTCTCCTTTTAACTTCCTCCTGTCTGATAGTTGCCTCGTCTTGAAGCTCC
This sequence comes from Dactylorhiza incarnata, assembly GCA_033032865.1. NCBI lineage: Eukaryota > Viridiplantae > Streptophyta > Magnoliopsida > Asparagales > Orchidaceae > Dactylorhiza > Dactylorhiza incarnata. The sequence goes on along the minus strand of JAWHQI010000373.1, from coordinate 726,857 downwards.
TCGATCAGATCCAGACTATACCTCATAGCCTCGTCATTTTCATCCATCCATGATTCTCCTCCCTCTTTTGCATACATAACCCTTGGAGTGACCACTTCAAATTCTACGGGAACAACAGCCTCTGAGCCATGAGATAGTTTGAATGGCGTATCCCCTGTAGCTGAAGATGGCGTAGTACGAAGAGTCCAAAGGATGGAAGGAAGCTGGTCCGCCCAATTCCCTTTTTGATTTAAGACCCTTTTCATCAAGAGCTGCCGGATTTGCCTGTTCGCTGCTTCCACCTGACCATTGGTCCTGGGATGATGTACTGAGGAAAATCGCAGATCAATTCCCACCTGATCGCAGAAGCTTTTCATCTCGGAATTGTTGAACTGTGGACCGTTATCGGTAATAATTGCTAACGAAATTCCATGCCGGCAGATTATTTCCCCCCAGATGAAGTTTTTGACAATTTGAGTTGTTTTCGCCAGCGCTTTTGCCTCAATCCACTTACTGAAATAGTCGATCATTACAAGGATGAAACGGCGTTGAGCGCTGGCCATCGGAAAGGGTCCCATAAGATCCATTCCCCATACTGCAAAGGGCCACGGCGCGGTTATCGACCTGAGCGACTGAGCAGGCAAATGTTGAAGAGGAGCGAACTTTTGGCACTGGACACATCGCCTGGCAAATGCTTCAGCATCTTTCCTCATGGTCGGCCAGAAATATCCCTGCCGCAAGATCCTTTTCTCCAAAGTCTTCGCCCCTGAATGACTACCGCACTCTCCCGAATGAATTTCCTGAAGTATAATCGGAATTTCTTCTTCTGAAATGCATCGTGCTGAGGGAGAAATCAGAGTTTTCCTATACAGGACTCCTGCCATCAAGTAGTAGTAGGCTGCCTTTCTTTTGAATCTATTTCTGTCCCTGATTGATGAATGAAACTCTCCTTTTGACAGAAACAATTCATAGGGGTCTTTCCAGGAAGGATGCTGATCGATCTGCATGAGCTCCTCTTCCTCTGTCTCATCTATTGCCAGACGAAAGAGTTCTGAGGTCACCCCTCCTGATGGAAGACCAAACTTTGACAATTCATCTGCCTCTTCATTCTGTGTTCTCGGAATGTGTTCGATGATGAAGGATTTGAATCTCCCAATTTCTTTCTTAGCTAGGAATAGATATTTTCTCAATACCGGTTCTCTTGTTTCATAATTCCCTAGAACCTGCGAGGCCATCACAAGAGAATCAGTTTTCACGTGAACATGTTCTATCCCAAGCTCCTTCGCGAGTCTCAAGCCGGCCAAGAATGATTCGTATTCGGCCTGGTTATTTGTAACTGAAAAGAAGAATTTGATAGCCTGCTCCAGCCTGATGCCATTTGGACTGATCAGAACCACTCCGGCTCCCACGGAGTTTCTGCCAGAAGCCCCATCCACATAAATGATCCAAGCCAAGGGAGATTGCACTACTTGTTCTGGATTAGACTCCATCGTGTCTACCAAGAAATCTGCCAATACTTGTGCCTTTATTGCCGTTCTGGGAATGTATAATATTTCGAACTCGCTTAGCTCGATTGCCCATTTGGCCAACCTTCCTGAATGATCCGGCTTTTCCAAGATGCTCTTTAGTGGATGGTCCGAGACCACCTGAATGGGATGAGCCTGAAAATAGGGGCGGAGCCTTCGTGATGACATGACCAAAGCCAAGGCTAATTTCTCCAAGATTGAATATCTAGTTTCCGCATCTTTGAGGATGTGGCTGACATAATATATCGGAAACTGCTTCTTTTTTTCTTCCCGCACCAGGACAGAGCTTATCGCATCTGGGCCCACTCCCAAGTATAAGAATAGTGTTTCCCCTTCGCGAGGGCTTTGAAGAAGAGGGGTTGAGGTTAACTGCTTTTTCAACTGTTCGAAAGCATTATCGCACTCCTTATTCCATTCGAACTTAGATCCCCCCCTAAGTGTTTTGAAAAATGGAGCACTTTTATCCCCTGACTTGGAAATGAATCGGCTCAATCCTGCAAGCCTCCCCCAAGTTGTTGCACCTCTTTCGGGTTACGGGGAGGGTTCATATCTAGGATGGCTTTTACTTTATCGGGATTTGGTGCGAGGCCATCGGGAGTGAGAAGATGTCCCAGAAACTTCCCTTTGCTTGCCCCAAACACACATTTCAAAGGATTTAGCTTTAATTTGAACCTCCGCAGAGTAGCGAACGTCTCTACGAGGTCTTTCAGATGGATTGAAAAAGTTTTACTTTTTAGAAGAAGATCGTCTACATATACTTCAAGATTTCTCCCTTTCTGTTTTTTGAATACTGTGTCCATCATCCTCTGATATGTCGCCCCCGCATTTTTGAGCCCGAAGGGCATGACAAGATAACAATAACATCCATCATTGGTAATGAAGGATGTATGCGGGATATCAGGTTTGTGCATCCTAATCTGGTGATAACCAGAGAACGCATCTAGGAAGCTCATGAAATTATACCCTACCGCGGAATCAACTAAAACATCTATCCGAGGCAAGGGATAACAATCTTTGGGGCACGCTTTATTGAGCTTTATGAAGTCTACGCACATGCGCCACTTCCCACCAGTTTTTGGAACCATTACAATGTTTGACATCCATGTTGGATATTGAATTTCAGAAATAAAACCCGCTTTTAGGAGCTTGGAAACCTCCTCTCTGATGGGCAATGTCAGCATTGTTGCCACCTCCCTCTTCTTTTGTTGGATCGGCTTGAATTCAGGAGAGACGTTGAGGTGATGGCACGCTACATCTGGATCTACCCCAGGCATGTCCTCCGCTGACCAGGCGAAGATGTCCAAGTTCTCCAACAGGCAGGAGATTAGTTGAGCTTTTTCCTCTTCCGACAGCTCGGCGTTGATGATAAGCTTCTTTTCTTCCCCTTCAGTAATGGGGATCTCTTGGGTCTCCTGGGCAGGTTCCAGGTAAACTCCTTTCCGCTCTGTGCTTTCTTTGATTTCCTCAGGGAGCTTGGACACCTCGTAGATGTCATTCTGAGCCTTGTGAAGTGGTGCCTTGGTGATCACATTAACTGTCTTTACATAGCATTCGCGAGCAACCCTTGGATCGCTTCGGATCCGATATTGTCGTCCCTCAGCGGCGAACTTCAAGGCCAAATGGAAAGTAGATACCACCGCTCTGTAAGCGTTCAGAATTGGCCTTCCGAAAATTGCGCAGTAGCTGCTTGGGGCTTCCACCACCACGAAGTTTATCAGCTTCGTTATACCCCCCAGCGATACCAAAAGTTTTACGCACCCCTCTACTTCTTTCTTCTCTCCCGAGAAGCCATAGAGGGGCCCTTCTGTGGAGAGCAAAGACTTCCCAGTTTTAAGGGCTTCAAACATTTCGCGGAAGATGAGATTAACTGAGCTACCGGTATCAATCAGAATTTTATGCACGGTGTAGTTTTCAATAACCGCCTTTATCACCACTGCATCATCAAAAGGATTTGCATTTGGGGACAGATCTTCTTGGCCAAAGGTAACGACCGCCCTTTCTGGAGTAGAAGTGGAGGCGACTGCCACTTCTTGCTTTGTAACTCTCCCGATGCTAGATTTCCGAGAAGATTCTACTCCTGCCCCACCATGAATGCAATAGACGTTGCCAAGAGGGCCAACGTCATTCACCTCTATACACTCGGTTGTGGGATGTATATCCCCATAGCAACCTGCCTCTTCCACATCAGCACACTCCCAGGTCACTTCGACCACTTCCTTCTTCTTCTCGGTTCGCGGCTCAACCAGGGTTTCTTGCCGAATCAACCCTCGGAGCTTCCCCTCTTTCAGGAGCTTCTCTATCAACCACCGGAGGGCCCGGCAATCCTCAGTCTGATGCCCCTCCTCTTTATGATATTCACAATAAAAGTTAGGGTTCCGGTTGCGAACTTCTGATTTCAAGGGAGGAGGCCTCTTGAAGTCAGGCCTCTTTTGGAGAATCTGCACGACCTCGTTCATGGTGATGTTGAGAGGGGTGAACGACTCCTGAGATTCATCATATCGGATGGATGGAATAGTTGGGGATGGTTGTGCGATGTACTGCGGCAGATATACGGGCATTATTTGCGGAACTCCCATGGGTTGAGTGGGTGCGATGGCCAACGGCGGTTTCTGATCTTGAAACCGTTGATGGCCGAGAAATGGTTGTTTAGGCTTTAGATTCCTCCCCCTCTGAGCCCGGGGTTCGAAATCAGGCCGAGATGGATGATTATAACGTTGCTGATGAGTTGATGCGGGATTAAACTGATCGTTATCGCTGAGCAATTTGGCAACATAACCAGGATTAGTCTTTTCTCCCCTGATAAATTTGTTAGCCAGACTAATCATCTCCTGGTATGTTTTTGGCTCCCTGATTTGAGCTTCAAATTTCAGCGGCCCCTCCCTAAGGCCATGCATCAGAGCGACCCTATATAATTCTGGATCGACGTTTTGCACCTCCATTATCTCCCTTTGGAAACGGTCAACGAAGCGGGCCCACGTTTCGTTTTCCTGCTGCCGTATCTCAAATAGGGCTGCCGGACCGTTCTTCCTCTTTTTCGAGGTAGAGAATCGAAGCAGAAATTCTCTACGCAGTTCTGCAAAACATCTAATGGATCGAGGATGCAATCCATAGAACCATTCTCTGGCTTGTCCATCGAAGGACGTCACCAGGAGCTTACACTTAGTTGCATCAGTGATGGTCCTCAGAGCAACAGCCGATTCAAACGCTTGGAGATGAATTGCCGGATCGGACTCCCCACCATATGTTGATAGGCGTGGTTCTCGAAAGTTATTCGGAGCCGGCTCTCCTCGGATTTCATCCGTGAAGGGAGAACTCTCCTCGGCATCCTCGTATAGAGAAAAAGCAGGGTGGTAGGGGGTCTCTGCTGCGATCATTTGCGGACAGGCCGCCTGATAGGAGCGGGCAGGTGCTCCAGCCGGATAGGATTGGTAGGCGGCGACCTCAGGCGGATAGGAGAAGCGAGCGGCCTGAGAAGCCGCTCCCTGAAAGTCAAGGACCCGAACCGGCATACAGCGTGCGGCCTCTTGGTAAAAATTCTGCCGATCCGCAGAACCTTTTGGTGGCGGTTGGGAATGGGCGGCCTGCGCAAATGGGTATGGAGGTGGAGGAGGTAGAATAGGGGTTATGGTCGGGTTAACCGTGGCCTGTTGGGGGGCTAACCGCTTGGTTAGCAGAGCTAGAGCCTGACTGATCGCGTCCAGACGCTGATCAGTTGCTTTCTGAACCTGGTCGGCTTCTCTCTTAGTTTGCTCCAGAGCCTCCCACAGGGAGTCATCGCTATGATCGGACCGGTCTCTTGGAGGGAACTGGCGGTCTGACATTCTGAACCAAAGATTTCGCTGATAGTCCGCAATATGAAGGTCGCGTGTTTCTGTTCGATTCAAAAGTGCGCTCACGAAGAAAATCGAGGGCTGCGGATTATCGGTTACTATTTGGTTAGAGAATTTAGACCGCTAGCAGCGGTCGAGGCCGGACTTCGCCCGCCGCGGCAAATGCCACTCTTGCGACGGGCTTTCCTTTGATTGAAAAGTAGCGGTTACAAGTGCAGGAAAGCAGAAGCCGGCCGGTCAAACAGTTCGCGAGACCAGAAACTCGAGACCGGAGCTCCCACAAGCGAGCTCTTCGATTCGAGTGTGTCCGTCTTGTGAACAGTGCCGCCCCCTATTTATAGGCTTGGGGGCCTGCCCGAATGGGCAGGGATAAAACAACCTCCTGCCCGGGTACAGGAGAAACGGGCAGGCGGTGACGGGATGCACAAAGAAGAAAAAAGAAAGAGGTCGCGCGACCTGGCGGCTTGCCTTCCCTACCCGTCTGACTTGAGGCTGAGGATACCGGGACTAAGTCAATGATGCAGACCGAGCGGCCTGGAGATTGAGGCCGCGGTCTGCCTTCTGGTCATGACTTAGCCGTTTTTCATAAGGTAACTCGGATAGCCTTTGATCTGGAGCCCCGGCTTGTTCTTCGGGGCTGAAACCTCGAGTTTTTACGGGACAACCCGCGCGGCCTTCTAGCTGAGACTGCGGATGATCTTTTTGCCTTAGCTCTTGACGATCTTCTCCCTTTGGGGGCGATCCGGAAATGACACCAGGCCGCCCGGCCTGGCCCTTCTTGAACTGAGAACCGCTGATCCCGGGACCCAGCGGCCTGACCCAGGAGTTCGAGCGGTCTGCTAATGGTCCAACCCGAGAAGCGGTTTTCCGGGTAAACACTCATGAACTCCTCATCTCTTGAAGCCTTTTCTTCTTCTTCTGTAGCTTTGAAAGCAATGTTCTTTTCCCTCTTTGTTGCTGGAGATGAAGTGGACTGTTCAGCTTCTCTGGATTTGACAAGCTACTCATAGGATTTGAGCTTGCCTAACAGTGTCTCAGTAATAATCTCATTGAGGCTTCTGGCTTCCTTGATAGGCCAGATCCTAGAGTCCCATGTGTTGGGGAAGCACATAAGGATCTTATCATTTATCTCAGTGATAGAGATCACTTTGTCCAAAGATTTTAGCTCATTAATTATGAGGTTGAGCCTGTTATACATATCAACAACTGTCTCAGATTCTCCCTTTTTGAAATTCTCATATTGAGAAATGAGGTGGGATCTTCTGTCCTTTCTTTCATCAGCTGATCCTTCAACCATATTGTTGAGTGAGATCCATATCTCTCTTGCACAAGTGCATTCCACAACTTTTTGAAAAATGTCATCAGACATTGTTTGTGCTAGAATGTTCATAGCTTTTGCATCTGCACTTCTTTGCTTTTTCTAGGCTTCAGTCCACTCAGGAGGTGGAACAACATTGTTGGTAGTGGTGGTTTCAGCACTAGTTGTTGTTGTGGGAGCTGGAGGTCCTATCAAAATCACATTGAAAATTTCCTCATCAATAGAATTCATGTACAACCTAATCCTTGCCTTCCATAGTGCAAACTTACTGAGATTGCACATAGGAGGTCTTGTGCTACAATATTCTTTGTTTTGTGCCATGAGTTTTTAAGAAAAAGAATAAATAAAATAAAACTCTAAAATAAATTAAGATCTAATTGATCTATATGATTCAGGTGTTAGCCTGTAAAAATCAACTACCCTCTGATACCAATTGAAAGTGGAGGTTAGATCTTAATGTTACTCTAGAGGGGGGGGGGGGTGAATAGAGTATTAAAAACTTTTCCCTTAATTTTATAGCAGAATTAAAATAGTGATATATATATGTGTATATTGAGTGAGTAATAAAAACAAACACAAAGAAGGCACACAGCACAGCAACACAGAAAATCACAAGCACAGAGACACAAGGATTTTTATAGTAGTTCCCTAATAAATCTGGGTACGTCTACTCTTCTATCACACTTGGTAGGAACCACTAGGTTTTTGATCAGATGCCCTATCTCCAAGGGGGTTTTATTCAGGTGTCCACACACCAAAGGAGCTTTTGATCAGGTGCTCTAACCCAACTATAGGTTTTTGTTCAGGTTCCCTGCCACCAAGAGTTTAACTTTTGAAGGGAGTTATAACCCTGTACAAGAGGGGATAGAAGGGGTTATGAAGTTCTTCTCTGTCAATATGCTGAGACAAGACTCTAGTGGATGTATGTTGTAAAGCTCCTCTGTCTGATGTGAAAAGCTTGACAGCTTGAGGATGGAACTTTTACTTGAATCAAATAATCTTCCTGTAGCTGATTAATATGGAAGAATAAGTTCTTCAGATTTTTGTTGCTCTTTTGAAGATCTGTACTTGCAACTGATGACTGAGAGAGTATTGTTGAAGTTGTTCTCAGAGAATGAGTGCTGCTATTGAGGAAGAAGAAGATCTGTTAGCTTTTGTTCTTCCTGTAACCTTTTTTTTTCTTTTTCTCTGTACAGCTATATTGATATGTTCTGTATATTGATGTCGTGAAACTATGGAAGTAATGATTCTGTCAATCTTCTTCCCTTTTCTTTTGATAATATTTGAAAATCAAATCCCTTGAATTAAGGAATAAGTATATCTGGGAACCATAAATCTGACACGCCGTATATCTCTTTCCTTTTCCATGAAATGTTCTTTTCCGAGAATATGTCAACGGCTATAATCCTTAAATAATAAAAGGAAATATATTATCCTTACTTATCTGATATAAAAGAGCCGTTGCTGAAGAGATCTGAGTTCAGAGAATGAATAGTATAATCTTCTGAAATAAATCTGTTGTATTGCAATTTCGTTGATCTCAAGATTTTCGTCGAACACAATATTTAGTTCGTCGACCTCAAATGAATCTTGCTGGAAGAATTAAATTTGTTGAGTTGTGAAGAACTTTCGTTGATCTGAAGGTTTTCGTCGAACGCAAATTCGTCGACCGCTGAACTGAGCAAAAACGTCGACCGTAGAGACTGGATAATTTCGTAGACCACTGAGACGCTGAGCTGCTGAGACTGACGATCGTCGACCGCTGAGATGGGCTTGAAGCAAGCCGTTCGTCGAACGCAGATTGTAAGCCGTTCGTCGAACGCAGTATTGAGTTCGTCGAACGCAGAAACTGAATGATTTCTTAGTTCTATCAGCCTAAAACCTTGACCCATATTACTGATTTGGGCTAGGATCATATCTGTTGACTAGGATTACTGAATAGGTTTCTTTAAATTTTCCTCTAAGTAGCCTAGTTTATTTCTAGTTTAGTTTAAGCAATTCAACAAACACAGAAAGCACACAAGTATTTATAGTGGTTTCCCAAAGATAACGTGTCTATGGGTAGTCCATTTACCCCCTTCACCCTTCTAACAGTGTGTTAGACAGGGTCAACTCCTCCAACTCAGCTCCAAGAGCTTACAACTCAGATCCCTCAGGATCTCTCAGGTTTTCCCAACCCTACCTCAGGCTAAGCAGCCCTACAACTGAGATCAGCTCCTGATCCTACAGCTCAGACCTCAGCAGGTCCTACAACTAAGGCTAAACAGCCCTACCTCAGGCTAAACAGCCCTACCTCAGATCACCACCTGATCCTACAGCTCAGACCCCTTCCAGGTCCTACAACTCAGAGAATTCCTCCTCCTACAGCTCAGGCTATGCAGCCCTACAACTCAGATCAACAGATCCTACACTCAGGCCTTCAGCCCTACAACTCAGAACCCTCAGGTTCCTACAATCTCATACCAAAAGGTCTTACAACTCAGGCAAAATGCCCTACAGAAAAGTGAGTATTAAACTTACTACAGATGACAGCAAGTCCCCTATAGTACCTGCACAGCTTGTGCTTCCTGTAGTTGGTGATGTTGATGTCAGCCACTAACTGATCTTCTTCTTCAGATGAAGGTTGAAAGATCTCCCTGCTCCTTCTTGCAAAGGAGCTAACTTTTTCTCTCTTCTTCTTCTTGCTTGTTCAGTGAGCAGCAGGAGAGAAGACAAGAGCTTCAGCCGTTAATGAAACAGTTGATTTCTTTTTGCACGCGACGGAGAGAGTTCAAATGTGCCCTAACTCTTCCTTTTATACATCTCTGATCTTCAACGGCTCTTAGTTGTCCTTCTGAGAAGTATTGGAGAAACTGGTGGACCCCACACAGCTTTTCTGCAACTTGCACCACGGGCAGAACACGCAATTTGTGTTCGACGAACACGATGTACTGTGTTCGACGAACTTGCCAAACTCTGAGGTCGACAAACTTGCCAAACTCTGCGTTTGATGATCTACCTTGTCTCTGCGTTCGACGATCTGCACTATCTCTGCGTTCGATGATCTGCACTGTCTCTGCGTTCGACGATCTTGCCCAAGTCTCAGCTGATTCTTCCTTTCTGTCTGCGTTCGACGAACTGAGTTCTGCGTTCGATGAACGGCACTCTGCGTTCGACGAACACGCCCTTTGTGTCTTCTCAGCGGCTCCTTCTTTGGTCTCGTCTCAGCGGTCGACGAACTGAGTTATGCGTTCGACGAACGGCACTCTGGGTTCGACGAACACGCCCTTTGTGTCTTCACAGCGGCTCCTTCTTTGGTCTCGTCTCAGTGGTCGACGAACTGAGTTCTACGTTCGACGAACGGCACTCTGCGTTCGACGAACACGCCCTTTCTTTCCACTCTGCACGCTGCTCCTTTCCCGTCTCAGCGGATCCGCTGAGACAGTGACCTCGTCTCAGCGGTTTTGACCCTTCGTCTCAGTGGTTCTGCTGAGACAAATCTTCATCTCCTTGTAGATGATTTCTCCACATCTAAGGGCATGTTTGGCCCTTCCTTTTGAGTCACCTGTACATGTATAAACTACACAAGTATAGCTTTATCAAATACAATATGTCCTTAGCATTGAGAGTGATGCCTCTTCAAATCAAGGTAATATTGAGGGCAATATTCCCAACATTCTCCCCCTATTTGAAGAAGGCAGAACATTCCCAATGCTAAGGAACATGACCAACAAAAGCATATCACAATAATGATTTATATAGCATGGGCCCTAACACCCTAAGCTTTGGCCCTATCTAGCATTGGCATATCCTAAGCATTGGCCATATCTCCCCCTTTCTGGTTTCTTCAAGTATTTAACCTTGTATGGATTGGGAGGCAGCATCTATAGATCCCTTTGGATCAACTTATAGGTCAACCTATACACTCTTAGCATTTGCCATCTCCCCCTCAACCTGAGCAGGGAATTTACTCCCCCTCAATTAGAGAGCTATTTTCTGTAATAGCTGGTCTTGTTCAATTTGAACTACCCATTCTAGCACCTGAATACTGAAGGTAGAGATACATAGTACATATACCAACAATAACAAACACAATATCATTTTCAGAATATGAAATATCATTTCAATTGGATGTTCAGTACAGATATTTCAAACAGTTCAACTTATGATTTTACATTAAATAGTTTAAAGAGCATCTCAATGCAGGGTCTTCTTAGATGGTCCCTGGGAAGAGCTTTCTCCATCTTCAGACTTTCTTTTCCTAGATTCAGCAGCATCCTTGATCTTCTCCTTTACTCTAAAGTACAGAAATGGCTTGGGAAGATATCTTGTGGGAATCCCTATAGGAATTTCCCTTCTTACCATGTTTTCATTGAGAATCCTTTGGTACAGGACAGTTCCCCAGCATGTCCTTTTCTTCATGATGATCCTTGCAACCAACTCAAACATTGGTTGTGAGATTGTGTCATGTGAGCCTGACTTGCACAGAAGGGCCTTTCCCACAATATCACACAACAGCTTCTCCTTTTGGTTGAAGAATTTCTTCTTCAAAGATGCAGTCTGGGAATCACTGTATTCACACCACCTTAAGGCTTGCTCCTTGTCTGATGCAGAAATCTCCTCTTCCTCCACTCTGGGAAGGTGCAATACTTTTTCCAATCTCTTAGGGGACAATTTCACCCTAAACTCTCCAATCTTAGAAGATATGCCATCCTTAGAAGACGACAGTTTGACGTTTGCATAAAATTCTAGCACTTCATGCCTGAATATCTGAGAGGGTTCAGATAGCACGAAATCTAGACCGACAGAAGAGATGAAGGAGATAACACTTGAAATCTCTGGTGAAGCATGAATAAAGCCATCCCTCACTAGTTCGCATCCTTCTAGCAACTCCTTCACGATCTTGGGCACCATTTGGTCGAAGAGAATAAATGTTGGGACGGAAGGGTATAAGTTTCGTCTCGGCGGCTGGAGTAGTGCAAGAGAATGTGAAGAGTCATCTAACACGGTCTACTATTTATACACTAGGTCTGAGTGTTAACCTAATCGACTCAGCGGATCAGCTGAGAAGATTTACTCAAAATTTCATTCTAGGGCATAGTTCGTCGAACTCAAGCTCTACGTTCGACGGACAGAGTTCGTCGAGCCCAGAATTTTCGTAGCAGTTAAAATGCAATCTGAAGCATAGCTTAGGCAGATTGTACTGGTTAATCTTATCATCCCACTTTAACATTATTGGAGACAGCATTTGATGATAATTTCACAGTAGGTAGGAGACATACTTACCTTGAGGATTTATTCCTCTACTTGATGTTGACTTCATAATGTCAACCTCCTGTCTCTCATGTGCCGTTGGCACCCACTGTTCAAGTACCAAATGATGATGGGGCTGATACTTGAACTATCCTGCAAAATAGAGTTTAATGTACCTTAGGAGCCCAAGATGACTTGGGTCCTAGGTTCTTGTTAGCATAATCAAATGACCTTACTCTAGCTGCACCCTTTGCAGGAAGGTTCATCTTTGCACATGGCACATTAGGGTTGTGCCAACAGTCAATGGCAAAGTGTCCAACCTTACCACAGCACCAACATTCATGAATGTTGTATCTTCTCTTCTGAACACTTCTTGAGGGTTGTGCAACACAGTCCACATGTTCAGGAGGAGAAACAGCAGCATTCTTCCTGTTCCTCTCAGCAATGATTTGACTGAATGTCAATCTATGAACCGTCTTGATGCTCTTTGTCCTGATGGCATCAGCTTGCAATGGCTTGGCAGCCATAAAAGATTTGATGGCATCTGACACTGAGCAATCAGACATGTTTACTGATTTGACAGCAGTTATTGTCTTGGCTGATTCAACCTTGGAAGGGCTTGCCTTCTTATTCTTGAATGCAGGGGCTGAAGTACCAAATACAAATGGTCCAGGTTGGGCCATTTGAATTTCCTCATGGGGAGCCTTCATTGCACTCAATCTCATTCCCTTTCTTCCATTATGGGAAGGAGCATTTTCCTTCCTATAGCAACTCTCATTCTTCCAGTGACCATAAATGCTTTCATGGTCATACCTGTTGGAAGGAAGTAACACCTTTTGAAAGGTGGGATGTGACTTAGCCTTCCCCTTGCTCTTCTCTCCACTCCCTTCTCCTACTTCCATTTTATTGAATCCTAGTCCTCTCCTATTGGTTTGAAAGGAGAAGGTGTCAATAATAGGAAGCACAGATTTGGGCTTGGAGAATTGAGCCACCAGGCTCTTCTCCTTCTCAAGCTTTTTCTCAAGGTCCTTGATGACCTTGTTCTTCAGGGAAATAGTGCTTAATTGCACAACAATTAACCCCTGTAAATGGCTAATTTGTCTACTCATCTGAGCCACCAGGGTGGTAGGTTCAGTGTTGACATCCTTAGTCATTTTGACGGAGGAGGCCGCCCCTGTTGGGCGGTCTGACGGAGGAGGCCGCCCCTGCTGGGCGGTCTGACGGAGGAGGCCGCCCCTGCTGGGCGGCCTGACGGAGGAGGCCGCCCCTGCTGGGCGGTCTGACGGAGGAGGCCGCCCCTGCTGGGCGGTCTGACGGAGGAGGCCGCCCCTGCTGGGCGGTCTGACGGAGTAGGCCGCCCCTGCCGGGCGGTCTGACGGAGGAGGCCGCCCCTGCTGGGCGGTCTGACGGAGGAGGCCGCCCCTGCTGGGCGGTCTGACGGAGGAGGCCGCCCCTGCTGGGCGGTCTGTCGGAGGAGGCCGCCCCTGCTGGGCGGTCTGACGGAGGAGGCCGCCCCTGCTGGGCGGTCTGACGGAGTAGGCCGCCCCTGCCGGGCGGTCTGACGGAGGAGGCCGCCCCTGCTGGGCGGCCTGACGGAGGCCACACGCCTTGGGTGATCTGAAGGAGGAGGTCGTCCCTTCTTACCATTCTGGGCGCGTCATGTATAAAAACGCCGTGAAAAAGGCCTCCTCGAAGAGGATCGCCGTTTTCTGGGTAAACACAGTGTACCAAGTTTTGAAAGGTGGAATCATCAATAGCATTGACAATGATGTTCTGAGCCCTTTTGTCCATGGTGAACAACTCAAGAGCATCCTTGGTCAAATCTTTGAATAATTTGGCCACTCTTCTAGTTGGATCTATAGTGGATGCAGTGTGAAAGGTAAAAGGTCCTTCTTCAACTATAATGAAGATCCTTGGATCAGATGCTTCCATAAACAACCTGATCCTTTGCTTCCATATGCCAAAATTCTCTTTGTTGCATATGGGCAACTTCATGGACCTCATTTCCTTCTGCAATCCAGAGCCATTGGGATTTGATTTGACTAAACCTTGTTAGGATCTGGTCAGACTGTTAAGTCCTTCTTGACCAACCTGCCTCTAATACCACTTGTAAGTTTATAAGGTTTGTGGTCAAAATCACCTAGAGGGGGGGGGTGTGAATAGGTTTCTTTAAATTTTCCTCTCAGTACCCTAGTTTATTTCTGGTTTAGTTTAAGCAATTCAACAAACACAGAAAGCACACAAGTATTTATAGTGGTTCCCCAAAGACAATGTGTTTATGGGTAGTCCACTTACCCCCTTCACCCTTCTAACAGTGTGTTAGACAGGGCCAACTCCTCCAACTCAGCTCCAAGAGCTTACAACTCAGATCCCTCAGGATCTCTCAGGTTTTCCCAACCCTACCTCTGGCTAAGCAGCCCTACAACTCAGATCAGCTCCTGATCCTACATCTCAGACCTCAGCTGGTCCTATAACTCAGGATAAACAGCCCTACCTCAGGCTAAATAGCCCTACCTCAGATCAGCACCTGATCCTACAGCTCAGACCCCTTCCAGGTCCTACAACTCAGAGAATTCCTCCTCCTACAGCTCAGGCTATGCAGCCCTACAACTCAGATCAACAGATCCTACACTCAGGCCTTCAGCCCTACAACTCAGAACCCTCAGGTTCCTACAATCTCAGACCAAAAGGTCTTACAACTCAAGCAAAATGCCCTACAGAAAAGTGAGTATTAAACTTACTACAGATGACAGCAAGTCCCCTGTAGTTCCTGCATAGCTTGTGCTTCCTGTAGCTGGTGATGTTGATGTCAGCCACTAACTGATCTTCTTCTTCAGATGAAGGTTGGAAGATCTCCCTGCTCCTTCTTGCAAAGGAGCTAACTTTTTCTCTCTTCTTCTTCTTCTTGCTTGTTCAGTGAGCAGCAGGAGAGAAGACAAGAGCTTCAGCCGTCAATGAAACAGTTGATTTCTTTTTGCACGAGACGGAGTGAGTTCAAATGTGCCCTAACTCTTCCTTTTATACATCTCTGATCTTCAACGGCTCTTAGCTGTCCTTCTGAGAAGTATGGGAGAAACTGGCACACAGCTTTTCTGTAACTTGCACCACGGGCAGAACACGCAATCTGCGTTCGACGAACACGCTGTACTATGTTCGACGAACTTGCCAAACTCTGCAGTCGACGAACTTGCCAAACTCTGCGTTCGACGATCTACCTTGTCTCTGCGTTCGACGATCTGCACTGTCTCTGCGTTCGACGATCTGCACTGTCTGTGCGTTCGACGATCTGCACTGTCTCTACGTTCGACGATCTGCACTGTCTCTGCATTCGATGATCTTGCCCAAGTCTCAGTTGATTCTTCCTTTCTGTCTGCGTTCGACGAACTGAGTTCTGTGTTCGACGAACGGCACTCTGCGTTTGACGAACACGCCCTTTGTGTCTTCTCAGCGGCTCCTTCTTTGGTCTCGTCTCAGCGGTCGATGAACTGAGTTCTGCGTTCGACGAACGGCACTCTGCGTTCGACGAACACGCCCTTTGTGTCTTCTCAGCAGCTCCTTCTTTGGTCTCGTCTCAGCGATCGACGAACTGAGTTCTACGTTCGACGAACGACACTCTGCGTTCGACGAACACGCCCTTTCTTTCTACTCTGCACGCTGCTCCTTTCCCGTCTCAGCGGATTCGCTGAGACAGTGACCTCGTCTCAGCGGTTTTGACCCTTCTTCTCAGCGGTTCTGCTGAGACAAATCTTCATCTCCTTGTAGATGATTTCTCCACATCTAAGGGCATGTTTGGCCCTTCCTTTTGAGTCACCTGTACCTGTATAAACTACACAAGTATAGATTTATCAAATACAATATGTCCTTAGCATTGAGAGTGATGCCTCTTCAAATCAAGGTAATATTGAGGGCAATATTCCCAACAAGGGGGAAACATGGGCGAATGGACCTCGAGGTCCACGCCCATGTATCGAGCGAGCGGACCATGGGGTCCACCCACCTCTGCCGAGCGAGTGGTCCATGAGGACCACTCCCATGCACTGGGCGAGCATGCTCCGGGCGAGTGGACCTCGTGGTCCACTCGCCTTTGCTCCGGGCGAGTGGACCCCGTGATCCACTCACCCACTTTCAATCCCCCTATAATTATCCCCCCTCTTCTTTCCCTTCGTCATCACATTCGCCCCCCCCCCCCCCCCCCCCCCCCCCCCCCCTCTCTTGCTTTGCATTCCCCTTGAGGTCGGCTCTATTCCTTCATCCTTGTCCTGCGAGATGGCCCCCAACCGCCCTACTGTCGCTAGAAATGGCCGGGAGCAAAGCGCGGCTAATTTTTCCGAACACTCCTTCCCTGAAGGGAAGGTATCTAAAGAGGAGTTCTTGGCATTCAAGAGCTCCTACCTTCCTGAGGGGTGGACGTCTCGACGTCCATCGACAGGCGAGGCCATTAACTCTTTCTATGAAGACTGGCTTGCCTTCCCGCTTGCCCATTTTGAAGCTGGCCTACGACTTTCCTTATGGCCTGAGTTGAAAGAGTTCCTGAATTACTTTGGCGTAGTCCCTGCTCAGGTCAACTCAAATGCGATCTCGATGTTAACGGCCTATGCCTGCAACTTGCGAGAGGAAAGGGTCGAGTTTGACCTAACCGTGTTCCGCAAAGTGTTCGTCTTCCGGGCGACCACTGACGGGGTATGTTTTCTGACCGGCACGCACGTGAAGGTGTGTGAGACCTCCAACAAGGTCCATCACTGGAACGACACGTTCGTGTTCGTTCAAGGTGACTTCGGTGGCATCCCCTTCTCACTCGTCCGGAGGTCTAAGAAGACCTGCAAGGCCCCTCGCTTAGGTGGGGAGGCAGCCATGTTTCATAGCTACCTTGAGGGTGCGAGCTTCAAGGTCGAGCACCTCCGGAGGAACATCGACCGCCTTACCTACGTTGAGCCTGGGACAAATATCCTCTCCCTTCTGATGTCCCCCCCCCCCCCCCCCCTCTTTTTTTCCTTTTCACTCATACCTATGGACACTTACTTCTACCTTGATTCGCGCAGGTGAGCGGACTCTTCCACGGCACCCTCCCTTCGCAAGGGGGAGCTCTTCTTCATCCCGTTGGTTCGTCAAGGAGGCTGCAGCTGCACGCGCCTCTGCCCCGAAGGTCCCCGTGCCGAGGCATCGGAGAGAGAAGGAGCAGGTGGTGGAAGTCTGTCCGTAGGGAGGACTTAGGGGTGGCGCTGAGGGAGAAGGGGGAACTGAGTGATCCTGGCGCGTTGGCCAACCATCCCAACTTTGAGATGGGGGGGAACGCCATCGACTCCTTTGGTGATCCCGTCCTTCACTGGGATGAGGTTTCGAACCGAGTCTCGATCACCTCCCAGCAGCCCTCCTGGATAGAGAGTGAATCTCTCGGGGATGCCGCGTATAACCTCTCCTTTGGCCTCTATGGCTGGCAGGACGTAGCCTCCTACAAGAAAAAGTCCACTCGTGATCTTGTGTGCATGAGCTCGCAAGCCCTGCTTCACGCAGCCGAACTCTCTCATATGACTACCCGACGAGGTCTTAGTCTCTCGAAGAAGCTGAGGCAAGCCGAGGCGTCGAGCCAGGATGCCGAAGAGAAGGCTGCTTCCCTTACCGCACGCCTAGTCACCGCTGAGAGGCTCCTGGAGCAGTCATCCGGAGGCCTGGTTCGTGTCTGCCTTGGTGGCCCTTCCCTTCTTCTTCACCTTTCCTTTCTTCAATAGTTGTAACTCCTCTACCTTTCCTACCTGCAGGGACCAGAGGCTGCTGACTCGCTCAGGAGGCGATGTGAGGAGTCAGATCGAGAGGTGCATGACCTGAGGGCTCAGCTTGCTGAAGCCCAGGGGCAGTTGCGGGAGGGAAAGAGAGGTGGATCCTCGCGGGCGGCGGCGCTCGCCCCATCTTCCCCTGCTAGGGCGGAGAGCTCCCGGAAGAAGATCGTGATGAAGACGGTCGAGGCCTTGGTGAACTCCCTTCATAAGGCGGACGCTCTTCGGGACGATTGGAGGGGGTCGCTGCTAGCAATATCCTTTTCGAGTTCTACCCCTCCCCTGCACGTCCCAGCTCATCCCCTTCCAGCGGCGATTATTCTCCCTGAATGCCGGAGTTGCTAGGAACCTCCTTCTTTTATTTGTTTTTTATAAGCAATGACTACTTTGTATTTTCATTCATGTACTAGTTATTAAGGGCAAAGCGCTTGCCTATGTAATCTATGTTATTACTGAACATGCAACCATTCAGCGAACCTTCTAGCTTTTTCAACTCCTCGCTATACAAGTAAAACAATTGTCTGGTTTGAGATCTCTTCCTGCGACGGAGAGAGTTTACTATCTTGCCATACCTTAAACCAATCTGTCAGATCAACCGGAGGCGGAGAACTGGCCCGCGCCCTGGGGGCTTAGCTTACCTGGAGGCAGAGGAATTCAACACCCTCCTAATCCAGTTACCAAGTAGTGAGTCGACCCGATGAGTCTCCCATCTGCCAGCATGACTGAGCCCGGAGAATGGTCTCTAGTCGGGGATCTTACCGATTGGAGGTGGAAGTACCCGTCCGCGTCCTAGGTGCCTTGCTTACCTGGAGGCAGAGGAACTCAACGCCTTCCCAATCCAATTGGAGGCGGAAGTACCCATCCGCGTCCTAGGGGCTTGGCTTACCTGGAGGCAGAGGAACTCAATGCCCTCCCAATCTAGTTACCAAGTAGCGAGTCGACCCGATGAGTCTCCCATCTGCCGGCATGACTGAGCCCTGAGAATGGTCTCTAGCCGGGGATCTTACCAATTGGAGGCGGAAGTACCCTGAAAGTGGAGGTTAGATCTTAAGTTACTCTAGAGGGGGGGTGAATAGAGTATTAAAACTTTTCCTTAGTTTTTATAGCAGAATTAAAATAGTATTATATATAAGTGTAAGCTGTGTGAGAATTATATAAACAGAAAAATTAAGTAAATGTAATCACAAAACAAACAGCACAAGCACAGAAAATAATCAAACACAGAAGACACAAGGAGCTATAGTAGTTCCCCAATAAATCTGGGTACGTCTACTCTTCTACCACCTTTGGTAGGAATCCACTAGGAGGTTGTTGATAAGGTGCCCTCACACCAGGTGAGCTGTTGATAAGGTGCTCTAACCAAACTGCAGGTTTTTGAAAAGGTGCCCTGTCACCGAGATTAACTTTTGAAGGGAGTTATAACCCTGTACAAGATGGGAAGGAAAAAGTTTATAGTGTTCTTCTCTGTCAAGATGCTGAGAGAAGACTCTAGTGGATGTTGTTGTAAAGCTCCCCCTGTCAGATTGAAGTATTTGACAGAAAATGAAGAAGCTTTCTCTTGAAAACTAAGATCTCCTGTAGCAGTTTGATCTGGAAGAACAGGTTCTTCAGATTGCTTGTTGCTCTTTTAGAAGATCTGAATTTGCAGCAGATTCTGAGTGAATGCTCTTGAGGATGATGTTCTCAGAAGTTTTTGTTTGCTGCTTGTAGAAGAAGAAGATGAAGAAAAATACTTTCTGAGATGTCTGTCTGTGTCTTTTTCTTCTTCTTTTTCTATATATATATATCCTTTTTATTCTGTAATAGAACGACGTTTGAATTCTGTCGACTCAAACGATTTTGGCAGGTCCTTTTATTTTTGACTGTGAAAAGATTCCTTTTCATTAAATGTCAACGGCTATTGCTGCCTTGGTAAAAGGAAAGAAGGGAATATATTAACTGAGTTTAATATCCTTCCTTATCTGTCAGAATATGTCCAAAGGATATTAAATAGATCTGTTATATTCGTCGTTTTGCTGTTAGGATAGATAGAATATAGTTGATAACAAATCTGGGCTTCAATAAATGATCTGTCGAATGCTGGCTATAATCTGTCGAGCGCTATCCAGAGGATGTTGAACGCTGGCTGGAAAACTGTCGAGCGATGTTCAGAAAATGTTGAACGCTGGCTGGAAAACTGTCGAGCGCTGTTCAGAAAATGTTGAACGCTGGCTGGAAACTGTCGAGCACTGCTAGCCATTTGTCGAACACTGATCAGAGAATGTCGAGCGCTGGAACTGGCTGTAATACTTCAGTCTGCTGAGAACAATTTGTCGAACGATGCTAGAGATTCGTCGAACGCCACTTGCCATTTGTCGAACGCTGCTAGCCATTTGTTGAGCGCTGGGAACCTTAGATTTAATCTTAAGTTCTAGCTAATTTATCAGCCTACAGACTTGACCCTTAAACTATACAATGGGGTCAACTGATCCTAATCAGTACATAGTGATCCTAGCCCAAAACAGTAAAAGGGTTGTTCCAACAATCTCCCCCTATTTGGGTTAGGATACTATTTGACAAGAAAAATTAAATAGATACAGCAGAAAGTATAATCAACAGAGCAACAATGAAATGAAATATATCTGATAGATTAAAATAGATCATCAGATAAGATAAAAATAAGTGCTCTGAGTTTAGTGTTGAAACCGATTTCTCGGTCTCCCGTAGAGCTCGGGGCCCTCACCGAGATGAGGGGCGACTAGTCCTTACTAATCCCTCGAGGAGGGTAGGCGGAAGATTAGGAAAATGACCTAGACCTTGGTCACAGCGAGGAGGTCCCTCCACTAACCCGGAAGATCGTTGAGCGCTTCCCCTCCCAAGCCAAAGCTGAGACTTGGGCACCTTGGAGAGCTCTGGAAATGCTAACCAAAGAAAGCCTAGGGAGAGGGAAGCTAAAGTGAGCTCTTCTCCAAAGGTGCCCTTGAGGTCCTATTTATAGATTTTCTGATCTGGCCTGCAAATAGCAGGATTCCGCCTCTTGATTTTTCTATCCGCACCCCAAATGGGTCTCCTAACAGCCAAACTCCGCTATTTGGAGAGGCTAAAGGCAGACCACCAAGGGTGACAGGGTAATTTGGCCGATTCCTAGCGAACTCTTGACCCGCTCGCCTCCTTGCGAGCACTTGGCGAGTTCTTGACTCGCCGGCTTCCTAGCGAGCACTTGGCGAATTCTTGACTCGCTCGCTTCCTAGCGAGCACTTGGCGAGTTCTTGACTCGCTCGCTTCCTAGCGAGCACTTGGCGAGTTCTTGACTCGCTCGCTTCCTAGCGAGCACTTGGCGAATTCTTGACTCGCTCGCTTCCTAGCGAGCACTTGGCGAGTTCTTGACTCGCCGGCCCTTCTGGCTCGCTCGCCTTTGGTTGCCCGTCCTCTCGGCGAATATCGGGGTTGTACACAATCCCCGCTCTTCGCGAGGCTTTTCAGGCTCGCGAAGAATCGTCCAACCCTTGATATTCGTCGGCCCCTCGGTGACGTGGCGAGAATCTTTCGGTGGGTCCCACGCCTACCACTATAAATACCACTCTCCTTGGCTGTCATTCGAACTTTTCATTTTTCTCTGGCTTTTCTTACTCGGTCTCTCGCCCCCAACGCAATGTCGAAAAAGGATGAGATGCTGGCCCGCCTAAAGGCTTCGCAGGCGGCCCAAAAGGGGAAGACCGCTGTCATCGCCTCCTGGAATTCTCTGCAACGCTCTCCGCCTCCTCCTTCCCTAAGGACGGCGAAGGTCGTCCGGCGCCCGGCTGGTGGGGGTGGGTCTTACTCTTCGCCGCACTCTCCGGATGACGAGCGCGCCTCTCAGGTATTATCGCCCAGTTGCTTATTTGGTGCTCTTCCTTTCCGTCCTTATTCATGATATTCGCAGAATGATCCTCAGGGCGAGAACGAATCGGGAAGGCCAAACACGGAGATCCATCTCTCCTCTACGGGTGGGGGTGACGTTCTTCTTGCGGATACGAGGGTCGTCGATAGACAGGACTCGCCTTCGCAACGGGGTGAGCGAACTACCTCATTTTCCCTTACATTCCTTGACTCGCTAAGTCTTACTTACTTTTCATGCAGTGTCTTCCCTCGCGGCCCCAGAGGATCAAGTTCCTCCTCCAGCGAACTCGCCCCTCAGGCCGAACCAAAATATCCCCACTCCTAGATTCGGCGTCCTGGGTCAGAGGAGCCCAGGAGGGACGTTGATTGCCGAGCCAGGACTTGGCTCCAGACCCGCGCTCGCCTCTGGTCTGGGTAAGGCCCTCACCCCTGCCTTTATTGAGGCATTCCGGGGTCAGCCGGGCACCTCCCGCCAGCGGCCCAGTACTCCAATTCCTCCACTAGGTTAGACTGTTGTCACTGAGTGTTGTTCTTCACTTTGCCACTGATTCCTACTTCGCAGGTAACTCGATGACGCCTCCCTCCGAGTCAGAGTCTGGAGCGCTGGAGATGTCTCCACCCCCTTCGCCGAGCCAGGTTGCTGACTTTTGGGGGGATCCTAGCGATCCGGAGCGAATGAAGAGGCGGGTCACGGAGATATTTCAGAAGCATACCACCCTGCTAAGGGATCTACACGAGCAGAATCGGCTAGACCGGCTCGCCAATGAAGAAAGGTTCGCCGCGATGGAGGACGTGAACGCGCGCATTCTTGCTGAGATACGACCGACCGATCAGGGCGACGCGACCTCCCCCGGGGTGTACATTGCTCGCATCGATGACTACATGCGGCTGACGAGCCAGGCGAACAGGTCACTCAGCGAGTATCACTACCCGCGAGTCCCCCCTCGCTCTGGTGTCCGGGGTCGCGGTCGCTGGAAGTGGTTGCGATATTGAGGATCTTCGTATTGCTCTTCTATTGTTTTTCTTCCCCCCTCCTCTTCATTAGGAGGGGTCGCGAACAATCTTTATGAGTCTGTAATAACAGTACTTTGACTCGCTTGCGAGCCTCTTATTTTTTTTGCTTTTTATCTCGTTCTTTTTCCCCGCTTGGTTTGCTCTCGTGCAAATTACATCTCCATTACTCGCACTCGCGCACCTCCCCGTGCTTTTTTCCTTTTATGATTCATTGTTTTTAGTGTGAGCTCGCCAATGGGGAAAAGCTTTTAACAGGTTGTCGACTCGCAGGGAGCGAATTGGGTCCCTGGAGGCGGGGGAGTACCGCGCGGATCCGCTATCCGCAGATAACGACGCTTCGGCTTCTTCCCGCCTTCCTTATTCCTATAAATAGCCGACCGTTTTTCTTTTCAACCACCGCATTTACTGTTTCCTCCTCGCGCTCTTTCTCCTTCTGTTTCTCTCGCAGATTTTAGCTCGTTTTCGCGACCTTCGTGACTCGGCGGATCACATACTATGGTTGGCGAGGCGGAAACAGAGGGGCGAGCCAAGTGCGCCAAGGCCTTCCTCGACGGCATTTTCTACTGCGCCAACCTCACGAAGGAGGAATATCGGGCCGTCGCTGACCAGTTCATCCACTCCGGTTTTGTGGCTCGCTGCCCTACCGATAGGGATTCCCTCAGCGACCCACACCCAGACGAGCTCGTAATTCCTGTCGCCCATTTCGAAAATGGGTTTCGACTCCCTCTCTGGCCGGAAGTGCGCCAGGTATTATCTATTTCTCATCCTTGGCTTCCCTGAATTGCTTTGCGAACAGCGCTTAATGTTTGTCGGCTTTTCCAGGTGCTAAAGTACTTCGGCGTCTTGCCGAGCCAGCTGACGCCGAACGCGATCGCCGTGGTGGTCGCGTTCGCCAGTTACCTCAGGGCGGAGAGGATCGAGTTCAGCCTGCTCGCTTTCCGCAAGATCTTCTCATTTCGTGCGAACAGGGATGGAACGGCTCACTTTGCGAGCCAGCATGTTACCGTCTGCGAGACGGTGAACAAAACTCATTACTGGACGCAAAAGTTCATCCTGGTGAAGGGTCCCTTCGGCAACATCTCTTACACCCCTATCCAGCGAGACGAGGCTGCCTACCGCCCTCCGATCTCGCTAGGCGGTTGCGACGCGGCACTGTATCAGTTCCTCAAAGGAAAAAACTTCGAGGTCGCCTTCCTCCGAGAGCGAGTGGACCTCCTGCCACCCGTCCTTCCGGGGGAAGGTTTTGCTCGAACTCGTCCACTTTCTTAATCCTCTTTCTTTTGATCGTCTAACGCTCGTTATCTTTGTAGGAGAACGCGATCTTCCCCTCAATCCGCCTCATGCGCATCCCTCTTCTCTTTCTCCCGGCTCGCTCGCGCGCGTGGCCGCCGAGGCCTGCCGCGACGTCCCGAGCTCCTCATCGAGAAAGAAGCGTCTCCCCCCCAACGCCGGCCTACTTCACATGGGGAGGGGAAGAAGGCCAGGAAGACTCCCTCTGCTGCCAAGGCGAAAGAGGTTGTGGACCTGTCTGAGCCCGACCTCCCCTCTCCTTCTGCGGATCAGGAGCTCGCCAAAGAGGGGGGCGAGCCAGGGGAGACTGTCGTTCGGCCCAAGCCGTCGAGCCATACTAACTTCGGGCTCAGCATGAAGATGGTGGATGCGGTCGGCGAACCGGTACTCGCGTGGGACCCTGACCAGAACAAGATCGCCTGCTCCTCTCTGCTCCCTTCCTGGGTAGAGGACGGCAAGGCCGGGGGTGAGGCGTTCGCCCTCGCCTTTGGTCTCTATGGTCGCGAGGACGCCTCCCTCTTTCGGTCCTTCATGCCGAGGGGGGTCGTGTACGAGGCGATGCGAGCCCAGTTCCGGGCGATGGAGCTAACACACATGGTGGGTCGTCGGTACCTCACGGCGGATAGGGAGATCAAGGAGCTCAAAGTCGAGCTTCAGAAGTCCGCGGATGAAGTCACGGAGCTTAAGGGGAAAGAGGCCTTGTCAGAGGGCCTCCTCGCCAGCCTTCAAGGCGGGCTGGTAAGTATCGCTCGGTGGAAATCTCTTCCAGTTTGGCTTCGTTCTCCTCTCGCTAACCCGCCTCTTGCAGGATGCCGAGTCCGTCAGTCAGCTCCACGCGCGGATTGCTGACTTGGAGTTGGAGAACACTTGTCTCAAGTCCCAGGTCCACGACCTGGCCTCGGTGGTGCTACCTCCCCCTCCTTCGCGAACTGGGACTCGCGGTCAATCGCGGGAAGAGAAGGAAGCCGACCGCAAGAGGTCGATGGAGATCGCGGTGCTTGTCCTCGACATTCTCAAGGGAGCGGGCATGATCATCCCCGATGCCATGGAGTTCACCGCGGAGCAAGTCGTTCCCGACTTGTTCGCGCCCATCTCCGAGGCGGAGGGTCGAGAGAGCGATTGAAGAGCTGTCCGGCGAGCCGCCTTGATTTTTCTTCTTGTTAATGATGTAAAAGTTTTCCTTTCTTTTTGTTTCCGGCGAGACCGCCGCCGAATTGTAATCTTTTGTGAGGAATGAAAGGGAACGTTTTATCAATCTTTTTCTGTGTTATGTTTTATTCATGGTTCGCACGCAGTCTTTTCCATTGTGCCCGTGAGGCCCCTATCTTTTTATGTTCGTGTATGTGGATCTTCATTTAGCGCTCGCGCTCGCCCCTATTTTGTTGGCGGCCTTTTCTCGTTGTATTATATCTGGGTCGCTCTCCCCTACCTCATTCGCACTTGCCACTGGCGGGTTTCCGCCGATATCCGCGATTCGTCACGAGAACGGACTCCTCCCGGGTCATTTTCCTTATTCGCTTCGATACCTTTTGCGAGTGACCTTGCGAGCCATCGACTCTATTACCCTGCCGTGAATGATCCTCGTGCGCGAGCGGACCTCTGGTCTCGCCTGGCCCGGGTTTTGGGGTCGCTCGCGAGCCAGAATCCCCTGGCATGAGTATCTTGTCTTACCTGCTCAACCCACGCACGACTTTTCCGGCTTCTCCAGAGATCAACCTGGACCCCCCGTCTAGTGAGAGCCCGGGAGCGGAATCGATCTGGGGCATTCTAGCACCAATACTTGTCACCTTGCCAGCCTCTCCAGAGATCAACCTGAACCCCCCCCCCCCCCCCCCCCCGTCTAGTGAGAGCCCGGGAGCGGAATCGATCTGGGGCATTCCAGCACCAACACTTGTTACCTTGCCAGCCTCTCCAGAGATCAACCTGAACCCCCCGTCTAGCGAGAGCCCGGGAGCGGAATCGATCTGGGGCATTCCAGCACCAACACTTGTTACCTCGCCAGCCTCTCCAGAGATCAACCTGAACCCCCCGTCTAGTGAGAGCCCGGGAGCGGAATCGATCTGGGGCATTCCAGCACCAACACTTGTTACTTTGCCAGCCTCTCCAGAGATCAACCTGAACCCCCCGTCTAGTGAGAGCCCGGGAGCGGAATTGATCTGGGGCATTCCAACACCAACACTTGTTACCTTGCCAGCCTCTCCAGAGATCAACCTGAACCCCCCGTCTAGCGAGAGCCCGGGAGCGGAATCGATCTGGGGCATTCCAGCACCAACACTTGTTACCTCGCCAGCCTCTCCAGAGATCAACCTGAACCCCCCGTCTAGTGAGAGCCCGGGAGCGGAATCGATCTGGGGCATTCCAGCACCATCATACCCAACCTTTTGTCATGTTGGCGTGGCAATAGTTATAAGCGTCATAAGAAAGGAGCAATGCGTTAATTAAACAACATAATAAAGCATTCAAGGGTAAAACCTTTTCAAATCATCCCCAATTCGGGCTCGGTCGAGGGGTACCCCTTCCACATCCTGGAGATGATACCCTCCCGACTTGAGCACCCTGCTTACAATATATGGACCCTCCCAGTTGGGGTTAAGCTTACCCACCGTGGCCCCTCTGTCGGCCGCGTCGACCTTCTTCAGGACTAGATCTCCTTTCTGAAAGTGTTTTATCCGTATATGTTTGTCAAAATATCGAGCCATCCGCCGCTTGACCTCTTCCTGTCTGACGGTGGCCAAGTCCCGGAGTTCTTCCACCAGGTCCAAGGACAGCCTCTGCTCCGCATCGTTACCTTCTAGCCACTCTTCATCCCCCTCGCCCGCAGCGATCACCCGGGGGGTTTTTACCTCAAACTCTATGGGGAGAACGGCCTCGGACCCGTGAGAGAGCTTGAATGGAGTCTCCCCGGTGGCGGTATTCGGAGTAGTCCTCATGGCCTAGAGGACGGAGGGTAGCTGTTCCACCCAGTTTCCCCGAAGGTTCTCCACTTTCTTTTTTAATAGGTTAACGATTATTTTGTTCGCCGCCTCCACCTGCCCATTGCTCCTCGGGTGGTGGACCGAAGCGAACCTGAGGTCAATGTCGAGCTGAGTGCAGAAGCCAACAAACTCTTCACTCGCAAACTGCGGCCCATTGTCCGTCACTATAGCTAGAGGGAGTCCATGCCTGCAAATTATTTCCCCCCACACAAAATTCCTTATAACCTGAGAGGTTATCTTAGCAAGTGCTTTCACCTCTACCCACTTGGAGAAGTAGTCGATCATGACCAGCAGGAACTTCCTCTGGCCGCTGGCTTGGGGAAAGGTACCGACAAGGTCCAGCCCCCATATGGCGAAGGGCCAAGGAGCCGTGATGGTCCGGAGTCTTTGGGCTGGGAGGAGCTGGAGCGGAGCGTAGAGCTGGCATTTCGGACACTTTCTTGCGAACTCTGCCGCATCCTTGCTGAGAGTGGGCCAGAAGTAGCCTTGCCTCAACACCCTCCCTTCCAGGGTCCGACTCCCGGAGTGACTGCCGCACTCCCCGGAGTGGATTTCTTCCAGCACTCTCGGGACCTCCTCCTCGGAGACACAATGGGCCAGGAGTCCCGAGAGGGTCTTTCTATATAGCCCCCCTGCATGCAAGGAGTAATAGGCGGACTTATACCTGAAGCGCCTCTTGTCCACGTCCTCTCCAGGGAACTGCCCGAAGGATAGGAAGGTGATGAACGGATCCATCCACGAGGCTCGTCGATCCACTTCCATCAATTCTCCTTCCTCGATGGAGGGCCGGAAGAGTTCCGAAGTCGTCCCTCCCGCTCGAGGACCGAACTTGGCTAAGAGGTCCGCCTGGGTGCTCTCCTCCCTCGGCACGTGCTTGATGGAGAAGGTGCGGAACTGCCCGATGACCCCCTTAACCTTTTCCAGGTATAGTAGGAGGGTCGGGTCCTTTGCTTCAAATTCTCCCTTGATCTGGCATGCTACCACCATGGAGTCCGTGGAGACCTCCACGTCCTGCACACCCAGTTCCCGGGCCAGTCGAAGGCCCGCTATCACTGCTTCGTACTCAGCCTGGTTGTTGGTGATTGGGAAATGGATGTTTAAGGCTTGCTCAATCCGAGTCTCCTGAGGACTTACCAGGACTATTCCCCCTCCATAGGAGTATTTTCCCGACGCTCCGTCCACCAACATCTTCCATGCTTCTGGGGGAGGTGGCTCGTGCTCCCCCACTTCGGCCGCATAGTCGGCCATGAAGTCTGCCACCGCTTGAGCCCTGATGGACGTCCTGGGCACGAACGTGATATTGAATTCGCTTAATTCCACGGACCACTTTGCCAACCATCCTGAGTGCTCCACCCCTTCCATGATTTTGCGGAGCGGGTGGTCCGTCACTACTTTAATTGAATGGGCTTGAAAGTAAGGCCGGAGACTCCGGGCTGACACCACCAATGCGAAGGCCAACTTTTCCAAGATCGGGTATCGGAGCTCTGCCTTCTTCAGCACTCGGCTGACGTAGTAGATAGGGAACTGTTTCTTCCCTTCTTCCCGGATTAACATGGAGCTTACCGCTTCGGACCCTACCCCCAGGTACAGGGATAGGTCTTCTCCTGGCCTCGGTCCCTGGAGCAGAGGGGTTTGGGTGAGCTGTTCTTTCAGAGACTGGAAGGCCTTCTCGCACTCTGGGGTCCATTCAAACTTCTTGTTTCCCCGCAGTACTTTGAAAAAAGGTGCACACTTTTCTCCCGCCTTGGAGAGGAACCTGCTGAGCCCAGCCAACTTCCCTGTAAGGCTCTGAACCTCCTTCGGATTTCTTGGCGACCCTAACTCCATCACCGCTTTAACTTTGTCCGGGTTGGGTTCCACTCCTGCGGGGGTGAGCAAGTGGCCCAGGAACTTCCCTCGGCACGCCCCGAAGACACACTTCAAGGGATTGAGTTTCATCTTGTGCCGCCGCAGGGTCCCGAATGTCTCTTCGAGGTCTCGGAGGTGAGACCCAAGGTCTCGGCTCTTCACCATGAGGTCGTCAACATAGACTTCTAAATTTCTTCCTTTCTGCTCGCGGAAGACCCTATCCATCATCCTTTGGTACGTAGCCCCTGCGTTCTTGAGCCCGAAGGGCATCATCTTATAGCAATAACATCCATCCCCCGTGATGAAGGAAACATCCTTGATGTCCGGGGGATGCATGCGGATTTGATGGTAACCTGAAAAAGCATCTAAGAAAGACATTACAGAAAAACCAACGGCTGAGTCAACCAGCGCGTCGATTCTGGGCAGGGGGTAGCAATCTTTCGGGCATGATTTATTAAGAAGCGAAAAGTGGATACACATACGCCACTTACCTCCTCCCTTTTTTACCATAACGACGTTGGAGACCCAGCCTGGATACTGGATCTCTGATACAAATCCGGCCTGCAGGAGTTTGCCCACCTCCTCGCGGATGGGCCCTTCTAGCTTGTCTGCGACGGCCCTCCTCTTCTGGCGGATGGGGCGGGCGCCGGGGTCGAGGTTGAGGCGATGGCAAGCCACATTCGCGTCGATCCCGGGCATTTCCGCGGCGCTCCAAGCGAAGACGTCCACGTTCTTCTGTACGCAAGCCAGAATCTCCGCTTGATCTTCTGGGCTGAGTTCTCCGCTGACCCGGACTTTTTCCACCACCCCCAACCGGGTGGTGTCCTCGAGCTCTACGACCTCGTCCACAGCCTCCAGTCGGGACTGCTCTCCCCAAGCCCTCTCCTCTTCGGCACACGTGGGAGCCTGGGATTCCTCCTCGACTTCCTTCTCTACCACCATCAGCTCTTCTACCCTTCCCTCCTGGGCCTTCTCTTCTTCTTCCTCTCTTTCCGCCCGGGGTCCCTCAGCTACCCCTTCCTGGGCATGGACTTCATCTCCTTCCAACTTCTCCTCGGCTACCTCCTTACCTCCGGCTTCGGCCGCCTCCTCCATCATCCTATCCCACTTCTCAGCTTCTCCCATCTAGGAGATGGTGTTGACAGCCATTACGTAGCACTGTCTTGCCACCTTGGGATCCCCTCTGATCCGCACCTGAACCCCTCCATCGTTGAACTTGAGGCATTAATGAAAGGTGGAAGGGACACAGCGGAACGCGCTAATAAGTGGTCGTCCGAAGATAGCGCTGTAACTGCTTGGATCGTCCACAATGACAAAACGACAGTTCCGGGACTGCCCACCCAGGGTCACATGAAGCCCCACTCCCCCTTCTACTTCCTTCCTCTCACCCGAGAATCCAAACAAAGGGCCATCTGAGGCCAACACCCTCCTAGGCTCCACCTCCATCTTGTCAAACGCCTTCTTGAAGATGACGTTGACCGAACTTCCGTTGTCCACTAGGATCCGAGAGACGGTGAAGTTCTCGATCGCCGTCTGGATGACCAGCGCGTCGCAGAACGGGTCCTCGTAGCCCGGCATGTCTTTCTGGGTGAAAACGATTTTTTCGGTCGGGGGTGGAGCGGTGGATGTCGAAGCCACGCTCCGGCAGTAGATGGTATGGAGGCTAGCCTTGCGGGTCGCCTCCACCCCTACCCCCCCATGGATCACCCCGATCCCTCCTCTACTTCCCATATCGGTTCTATCTTCACATCTTTCCTCCTCCTCCGCTCGAGGTTCAACCTCCACAATCCTTACTGGCTGCTGTTGTGGTGGCGCGGGAGCTCTGCCCCTCTTTACTTCCAGGAACTCCGGACAGGTGTCCGTCGAGTGACCTTCCACATCATGGAAGATGCAATATGGCAACGCCACTTCCCTCGCCTCGGCCTCTGCCACCCTGTTCCTTCTCCTCCTAGCGGCTGCCGTTTCTGCCTCTCCTCCCCTTCCTCTTCCTCTTCCTCTTCCCCTTCCAATCGCCATGGCCTGTTGGGGAGGGGGAGGCATTTGCATCGGACCTTGCCTCCACCCTAACTGGGGGGGCCTCCATTGACCTCCGACATGGTTACCCCTTCCTGGGTCGTAACCCCTCCCTTGCCCTTGCATTCCTCCACCTTGCGGCCTCCATTCTCCCTCCGGGGCCCTGGGCTCTTCCCTTCTCCTGACCTCCTGCTGCCTCACCTCTGGCTCACTGAGCTTTGCTAGCCTCTTGGTGAGCTCTGGATTGGCCTCCTCACTCGCGACTTCCTCTGACACCCTCTCCATCAGCTCTTCAAAGGAGACGGGGGCTTTTCTCTTCAACGCCATCTTGAAGAAACTCTCTTTCAACCCGACCGTGAAGGCGAGTTGGAGTGCAAACCCAGGCATCTCCTGAGTGAGCTGCACTTCCTCCTGAAATCGATCGGCATACTGAGCCAGCGACTCCCTGGGTCCCTGCTTCACCGTGAAGAGGGAATCAACGTCCTTCTTCCTCTTTTTTGAGGTCGAAAACCTCAGCAAAAAACTTCGGCGCAAATCCTCAAACGAGTAGATTGACCCTGCTGGGAGATGATGAAACCAATCCCTGGCCTTCTCCTTGAGGGTGACGGCAAAGAGCCGACACTTGAAGGCATCTGACATCGGCCTGATGGAGACCGAGTCCTCGAAACTCTGCAGGTGCTGGACAGGGTCATCTCTACCGTTGTAGTACACCCGGTCCCATTCTCCAAATCCCCCCGGGACGGGTGCGGAAAGCACCAACTCGCAAAAGGGGCTTCCCCCTCCTGTCACTCTTCCTGGCTCCACTCGTCCCCCGAGCTCGCTCGCCAAACTTGAGCTCGCCGGGACTGTGCTCGCGAGGGCGGTGCTCGCCTGAACCACCCCGACAGTCGCGCTTCTTCTTGGCGCGCACTCGCCAGTGACGCGCTCGCTGGGATGGAGCTCGCCAGCATTGAGCTCGCCGGCACGGAGCTCGCCGGACTGGCGAACAACACCCGCCCTTCCTGGCTCTGACCTAAGCCGACGGCAACTTCCTTTCCAGCCCTTCCTCCTGGTGCCCTCTCGCCGACTGCTGTTGGGGGAGGGGTCGCCTGAGGTGCCGGGGTCGCAAACTCACTTCGCAGAGTTGTGACCGTGAACCCCAAGGTGTCGAGCACCTCCTTTCTGAAATCCGCGAGCATCCTAGCCATCGCCTCCTGAGGAGTCTCGCCGAACTCCTCGCCCTGCGCCTCTTCTCCCGCCATAACCCTTCTCTGGAACTTTCGTGAACCAGCCACTCTCCACGCTCACCACACCAAAATGTTGAAACCGATTTCTCGGTCTCCCGTAGAGCTCGGGGCCCTCACCGAGATGAGGGGCGACTAGTCCTTACTAATCCCTCGAGGAGGGTAGGCGGAAGATTAGGAAAATGACCTAGACCTTGGTCACAGCGAGGAGGTCCCTCCACTAACCCGGAAGATCGTTGAGCGCTTCCCCTCCCAAGCCAAAGCTGAGACTTGGGCACCTTGGAGAGCTCTGGAAATGCTAACCAAAGAAAGCCTAGGGAGAGGGAAGCTAAAGTGAGCTCTTCTCCAAAGGTGCCCTTGAGGTCCTATTTATAGATTTTCTGATCTGGCCTGCAAATAACAGGATTCCGCCTCTTGATTTTTCTATCCGCACCCCAAATGGGTCTGCTAACAGCCAAACTCCGCTGTTTGGAGAGGCTAAAGGCAGACCACCAAGGGTGGCAGGGTAATTTGGCCGATTCCTAGCGAACTCTTGACCCGCTCGCCTCCTTGCGAGCACTTGGCGAGTTCTTGACTCGCCGGCTTCCTAGCGAGCACTTGGCGAATTCTTGACTCGCTCGCTTCCTAGCGAGCACTTGGCGAGTTCTTGACTCGCTCGCTTCCTAGCGAGCACTTGGCGAGTTCTTGACTCGCTCGCTTCCTAGCGAGCACTTGGCGAATTCTTGACTCGCTCGCTTCCTAGCGAGCACTTGGCGAGTTCTTGACTTGCCGGCCCTTCTGGCTCGCTCGACTTTGGTTGTCGTCCTCTCGGCGAATATCGGGGTTGTACATTTAGAAACTTTACATTCATAATCAAGCAATTTATTTAAGGCTTTTTGTCCTGAGAAGATGGCTTGAATATGATTTTCCTGTTGGGGTCTTCTGATTTCTTTTTGCTGATAAACAAATCTTGAGCACCAATGATTTTCTGTTCTTTGACATGAGGGATAAATGCTTCTGGGTGCATATCAATATATTCCTCAGTATTGAATGCTTTAACTGTTTTGTATTTTTCAAGTTCTTTTCTTCTGTATTCTGACATGGTTGAGAAACTTGAGAAGTCTTTGCCTTCTGCTTTAGCCTTTTTAATCTGTGCATATGCAATTGTTTCTTTCAGTCTTGCCATCTGACAGATTTTCTCTTCTTCTGGATCTGGAAAGTAATAAATATCTTCTGAATCATTTTTGTCTTGAGTGACCTTTTGAGGTACTCTATCTCTGTGAAGAGATCCATCAGAAATGTGAAGTTTGTATTCTGAAGATATTTGAGAAGAAGAAAAGGTTTGACTTCTTTGAAAGATAGGAGCTAATTTCTTAGAGGAAGGAGCACTGGCTGATCCAGAGGCTTGAGAACCACTAGAACTACCAGGTCTCCTTGAATGTTGAGAGCTTGGCTTCTGAGAGGAAGATGATACACCTGCTGATCTTGTTGCACCAGCTGCTGGAGGAGGGGGAGGAGGAGGATGATTGTGCTTGACTGGTTTGTCAGGGATGTAGCCAGTCTTCTTGAATTTCTTCCTCCTATTGTTCTCATTTCTGGAGAGCTTCATCCAGTGAGGAGTTTTCTCATCAAGAGGAACATTATACAAAATGTACAGAGGAATGTCATTATTTGGATTTGGGGGCTTGGGAGCAGCCTTTGACTTAGCTGTTCTTTTCTTTCTTTTCTTTGAAAGTGTATCATCAGAATCACTGTTGTCATCATCATCATCAGAGTCAGAAGATGAGATTGGCTTATTGTATAGATCATCAATTCTCTTGATTGCTTCACGAGCCTTTAATCTTTCTTCTTCAGCTTTGTCAAACTCTGCATCTGCTTCTCTCCAGATTTCATCAAAGCTTGGCATTAGTTCTTCATTCCATACAGAAATTGGAGGTGAAGAAGTAATTTGTGGGGCTGTTGTATCATCAAGGAATTCTGCAAGATCATCTTCATATTCTGCAGAATGATCCTTTATTTGAATGTCTTGAACAGTGGATGAAGGAATAGAGGATATGTAATTTTGTATGATATCAGAATGAGTTTTCTGAGGAAGGCAAATCAGAGCCTTTGATAGATCCTCTATGTACCTTTGGTGATACCCTTGAAGTATATGTGACATCAAATTTTGATAATAAGCTATATAGATCACAGGATGGATGAATGCATATATTATTTATTTCTTCTATAACTTGTGTATCTGAATCAATTATATCTGTATCAAAAATTGTAACTTCTGTATCTTCTTCTGGAGTTTCTTCTGTTTCTGGAGCTTCTTCATAGAACATCTCCCCCTGCCTAGCTTCAGGAAAGCCTGAATCTAGGCCCCTAGTAGAAGGGACAGCAGTGGAGGAGGGAAGAGAAGCTATCTTAGTAGATAAAGTAGAAAGTGCCTGAAGAACTGGAGCAAGTTTTGCATCCAGGAGCTGGCTCATTTTAGGAAGGATAAGATCAAAAACTTGATCAGCAATAGAGGAGAGGTTGAGGGATGGATAATCTGGTGGATGGCTAGTGGATGGTTGTGAAGTGGATGGAGATGATATTGAAGGAATGATATTGCTGATGTTGGTGGTATGTGTGTGAATGTCTAGATGGATTGGACTAGGAGAATGAATAGGTGAATGATATTCATTGTGTATTGGAGAGGGAGGTGTGGTAGGTAGTGGTTCTGAAGATAGGGGTGGAGGTGGAGCATCACTGATGTGGGCAGTTGAGAGTGGAATATCATTGATGGGTGATATTGCTGTTGAAGGAGGGGATGAAGAATGAGAATATGCAGGAGATTGTTGAGCAGGTGGAGAGAGGATATGAGAGGAAGGAGGAACTGAGGAAAGATCTTCTAGAAGGGTAGAGGGAGTGACTTGATCAGTCCTTGTGTCCTCAGAAGCTTTCCTTTTTTTGGAGGCCTCAGCTCCTGTATTCTTCTTGGGAATTACTCTATCCCATTTAGCAAAGAGTGTTGAGGTCAGCCTCTTGCTGGCATTTATTGTTACTTTTGGTGACACCAGAAGCTCTGGATGCCTTTCCTGCAGAAAAATTCCTAAAATTCTTCCAAAGCATACATTCTCTTTAGAGTTTTTCTTTTTAATTAGGTCAAAAAGAATTGATCCCCAGTTGACTTTCTTCTTCTCCATTAAGGCCACCATTAACAGAAATTGGTGCCTACTGATATAGTCATGCCCAGAAGTCTTGCTTAGCAAGACTTTTCCAACAATATCTGCTAAGAACTTGTAGTCCTGAGACAGATTCATTTTCAGAATGTGGCCAGGGTTTCCAGTCAAATGGCCCATTTTGACTAAAGCTTCATCAAATTCATTTGAGCTTATGTCTAATTCATCTTCACCATTTTCAAGACCAAAGATTTCAGAAAGGATGGTGGGAGAGAGAGAGACATGATGACCTGAGATTGTTCCCGACAAGCTTTCATCGACTGGTTTTGCAGTGAAAACCCATTCCTTTATCTCTGCAACAGCTATCTTCTGCCTGGTGCTTAGAAATTTCCTTAGTTGTTGTTCATCCAGCGTTTGAAGAATATCCTTGAAGATTTGGTCTGACTGTGCAAACGAGTCCATGTCAATGTCAAAACCTGCGTCAAACTTCATTAGGTGCAGAGAGGCCTGAGGAATCGCCATTGTTCCTGCAAAGAAAGTTGAAGATCAAGTGCAGAGGGGAACTGGAGGGAAAGACGATTTCTGTAGGCGCAAAGCTTAGAATAAGATAAAATAAGTGTTATATAGTCGAGAAAATAGGGAGGAGAATTCGAGGAGCGCTGTTCGGCAAAACCTAATTAAATCTGAAGTCGAATCGACTTTAAAATTTTGTCGGACAGTTTAAAAATATCTTTTTCGTCGACTGCCGTTCGACAAACGAGATTTTCTTCACTGACTCTGAATATGAAGGTTTTTGTCGACCATCGTTCGACGAATAAAAATTTGCCGTTCTTCGTTCGACAAAAAATTTGGATGAGATAGAAAGTATAATTTTCAACAGATTGAGTCTCCATCTATCATTCCCAGTTGATTCATAAAGAAGATATGTTTCTTTTCATCCAAGGGTTTGGTGAAAATATCTGCTCTTTGTAAATCAGTGGAGATGAACTGTAGGCAAATTTTATTTTTATCCACATTATCTCTGATAAAGTGGTGCCTTATTTCTATGTGTTTAGTCCTACTATGGAGAACTGGATTTTGTGCTATAGATATTGCACTAGTATTGTCACAAAATATAATTGATTGATTTAAGTTGATACCATAGTCTAGAAGTTGATTTTGTATCCACAGTATCTGTGAGCAGCAACTGCCTGCAGCAATGTATTCTGCCTCAGCTGTTGATATGGACACAGATGTCTGCTTCTTACAAAACCAAGACACAAGCCTATCACCAAGAAACTGACAAGTTCCTGATGTGCTTTTTCTGTCTACTCTGCATCCAGCATAATCTGAGTCTGAGAATCCAGTTAATTCAAATTCAGATGTTGTTGGATACCAGAGACCTAGATTAGGACAGCCCTTTATATATCTTAAAATTCTTTTTAATAAAGATAGATGAGATTCTTTAGGGTTAACTTGAAACCTAGCACAAATACAAGTAGCAAACATTATATTAGGCCTACTAGCTGTCAAATAGAGTAATGAGCCAACAATTGCTCTATACCCCTTCTGATCAACAGGTTTCCCTGATTCATCAGCATTAATGACAGTATTAGAAGCCATGGGTGTTTTCATGGGAGAGGAATCAGACATTCCAAAGCTTTTTACTAATTCCTTAGCATACTTGGATTGTGAAATGAAAATTCCTGATGAGGTTTGCTTCACTTGAAGACCAAGGAAGTATGATAATTCACCCATGCTACTCTTTTCAAATTTAGATTGCATAAGTTTAGAGAACTTTTTGCATAAATTTGAATCAGTAGAGCCAAAAATAATATCATCTACATATATTTGAACTAGCAGTGTTTGATTTTTATGTATTCTGAAAAATAAGGTTTTGTCTACTAGGCCTCTACAGAACTTGTTTTCCAATAGAAAATTAGCTAAGGTCTCATACCATGCCCTGGGAGCTTGTTTGAGACCATAGAGAGCTTTATTAAGCTTGAATACATAAGAAGAGTGAGTTGGAGAGATGAAACCTAGTGGTTGTTCCACATAGACTTCTTCCTTGATATCTCCATTTAGGAATGCACTTTTTACATCCATTTGATATACCTTAAATTGTTTGTATGCAGCAAATGCTAAAAATATTCTGATAGCTTCAAGTCTTGCCACAGGTGCAAAAGTTTGATCATAGTCTATGCCTTCTTCCTGTGAATATCCTTGAGCTACTAGCCTTGCTTTATTTCTCACAATATTTCCTTGATCATCAAGTTTGTTCCTGAAGACCCACTTGGTGCCAATGACTGGATGGCCTCTTGGTCTTGGAACCAAATCCCAAACTTTGCTTCTTTCAAACTGGTTGAGTTCCTCTTGCATTGTAAGAATCCAATTTGGATTTTGTTCTGCATCTTTTATAGTTTGAGGTTCAACTTGTGATAGAAAGCAAGTATGCATCTGATTTTGGTGTAGTTGATGTCTTGTCTGAACACCTGCTGAAATATCACCAATCACTTGTGAAATTGGGTGATCTCTAACTGTGATGTGGTCAACAGTTGGAGTTAATTCTGCAGTGGTATTTATTTGGGGATTTTGTTTAGTAATTGTATCCTGTGGAGGATGTTCTGTTATTGCTTGATTCTGATAATCAACAAGATCTGGATGATCTTCTTCTTCACTATCTTCAAGGTTTTGAGCTAATGGTTGCATTGAATCTCCTGACTGTAGATTTAGTTCATTAAGCTCTTCACATAGAGCTGGTACCTGCAAAGCATTCTTGGTAGAAGAGTTCTTCTCCTTGTAAGACATGTTAGTTTCATCAAAGGAAACATGCATGGATTCTTCTATCTTAAGAGTGGATTTGTTAAATACCTTATATGCTTTGCTAACTATTGAATATCCTAAGAAAATTCCTTCTTCAGATTTTGGTTCAAATTTTCTAAGATATTTCTTATCATTGTTATGAACAAAACATTTACAACCAAAAGTTCTGAAATAGTCAACTTTAGGTTTCTTTCCTTTAAGTAATTCATAAGGAGTTTTACCCTTAAGTTTGTGTATCAAACTTCTATTCAGAACATAGTTTGATGTGCTAACAGCTTCTGCCCAAAAGGATAGTGGCAAATTAGCATCTGCAAGCAATGTCCTTGCTGATTCAATTAGGGTTCTATTTTTCCTTTCAACTACCCCATTCTGTTGAGGAGTTCTAGGAGCTGAGAAGCAATGCCTGATACCTTCCTTCTCACAGAATTCTTGCATAAGAAGAGACTCAAACTCAGTGCCATGATCACTTCTGATCAATGCAACTATAGTAGAGTATTCAATCTGTATGCTCTTAAGAAAGTCTGTAAGAACTTTAAAGTTATCTGACTTTTCTCTCAAAAAAAATACCCAAGTGAATCTAGAGAAGTCATCTACAATAACTAGAGTGTAAGACTTCCCTCCTAAACTCTTTATTGCTATAGGTCCAAAAAGATCCATATGTAGCAAAAATAAGATTCTAGGTGAATCACTTTTAGATAAGGATTTAAAACTATTTTTGGTTTGCTTACCTAGCTGGCATGCCCTGCATAAACCTTCTTTCTTATATGATCTTGATGGTAGACCTCTAACAAGATTATCTTTAGATAGTTTGGCAATTGTTCTAAGATTTACATGCCCTAATCTTTTATGTCATAGTTCACTAGGTTTGCTTAGCTCATTAAACAGGCAAATTTCTGATTTAGAGGAATTGAAATTTACTAAATATATATTACCCTGTCTAATACCTGATAAAACAATGACATTATCAGATGATTTGATAATGCATTCTGATTTATTAAAGGTTACCTGATAACCTTCATCACATAACTGACTTATGCTGATGAGGTTGTGCTTCAGACCCTTCACATAGGTGACTTCCTTGAATGTTACTGCTCCAACCTTGATTTGGCCAATGCCTTTGGTTTGACCATGGTTGGAGTCTCCAAAGATCACTTTGGGTCCAAGCTGTGCCTTGTAATTTTTCAGATTGGCCTTGTTTCCTGTCATGTGCTTTGAGCAGCCACTGTCCAAGTACCATTTTTGATTTAATCTTGGATGGTCGTGTACCTGCAAAGACAAAAACATAAACTAGTTGTTTTTGACCCAGACTACCTTGGGTCCTTTTGTGTTACCACAAAATTCAGAAATAAATGACATTTCAGGCTGATCCTTATAGCTTTGTGGATGATATCTCCTTGGAGGTATTATCCATTCAGTGAAAGGATTTTTAGTTTGTTTGGAATTAAGATTTCTAGTATTTCCTGTATAGTATCTGTTCGACAAATTTGGATAAATTGGTCGACTATTGTTCATCTGATAACTATACTGAAAATCTGTTTTCAGACTTCGTCGAGCTCTATTCGACAAATTTGAACCTTTTTGTCGATCTCCGTTCGACGAATTCTTTTGAATTCTTTTATCCTTAACAGACTTGCTTGAAATATCTTTATCTCTTTTTGCAGCTTCTTTGCCTTTAGCAGAAATAAATTTTATAGGTGAGGAGAGGATATTTCTCTTAATCAGAGATGGCTCACTTGATGAGGCACCCAGGCCCAGTTTGCTATTATTAAGTCTAGCATTGACTGTGCTTGTGATGTCCATCAGTTTGATACTTCTCCCATTTAGGGATTCTTCAAATTTCTTGACCTCAGAAAGTTTATTCTCAATGAGAACAATGTGTTCTCTGGAGGCAGCCAAATCTTTCTTAAGATTTGCATTTTCTTCACTCATCTTTTTCATTTCAGCTAACTTACATCTGAGTGAGATTATTTCTTTCTCAGAGTTGAGTAAGTCTGAGCAAAGGACTTTGAATTCAGCCTTGAATTCATCTGAAGTACAATCAAAACCAGACATTACCTGATCTGCATCATTTTCTTCTTCTGATTCTGAATTTTCTTCATCAGATTTGCTGGCTGAGGCATTGATTGCCATCATGCAGAAGTTCTTTTCTTCTTCATCATCACTAGAGCCTGATGAAGATTCATATTGTGACTCACAGTCTGAGTCATAAATTGCCAGTAGACATTGGCTATTCTCTTTTGTTTCTTCTTCATCAGAAGAACCAGATGAAGATTCTGATTCAGATTCTGTTTCACTCCAGGATGTTGCTACAAATCCTCTTCCCTTCTTTTTGTGTGAGTGGGAGGAAGATTTGCTAGAACCTTTCCTTTCTTCCTTTTCTCTTTTTCTCTCCTTTCTGTCCTTTTTGTTTTGATTCTCTGGACATTCAGGAGCAATATGTCCTGGCTTCCTGCAACCAAAACATATAATTTCATTAGAGTGATTTTTGTCATACCTTGGCTTGTCATAGCTTCTGGATGACTTCTTCTTGAAATCTTTCTTAGCCATATTATAGAATCTTTTGGCTATGAAGCTCATCAGCTCCTCTTTGGTAGGAGTTGGTCCTTCTTCTTCTGCAGCCTTGAAAGCTATGCTTTTCTCCTTCTTGTGTGCTGGGGATGAAGTGGATTCTTCAGCTTCCCTACTTTTGACGAGCTGCTCATAAGATTTGAGCTTGCCCAACAAGGCTTCAGTGGTGATCTCATTTAGGCTTCTGGCTTCTTTGATTGGCCAGATTCTGGAGTCCCATGTGCTGGGAAAGCACATAAGAATTTTGTCATTGATCTCTGTGAGTGAGATCACTTTGTCCAGAGACTTCAGCTCATTTATTATGAGGCTGAGCCTATTGTACATATCAGCAACATTTTCTGATTCTCCCTTCTTGAAGTTCTCATATTGAGAGATCAGGTGAGATCTTCTATCTTTCCTTTCATCTGCTGAGCCTGCCACCATGTTGTTGAGAGATTCCCAGATTTCTTTTGTTGAGGTGCACTCAACTACTTTCTGGAATATGTCATCTGACATAATTAAGGCCAGAATGTTCATTGCCTTTGCATCTGCATTTCTCTGCTTTTTCTGAGCCTCAGTCCACTCAGGAGGTGGAACAGCAGTGTTGTCTATTGTTGCAGTAGTGCTGGTTGTTGCTGTAGGTGCTGGAGGTCCTGTAAGAATAACATTGAAAATCTCCTCATCAATAGAGTTCATATAAAGCCTAATCCTTACTTTCCATAGTGCAAACTTATTGAGATTGCACATAGGAGGTCTTGTGCTAGAATATTCTTTGTTTTGTGCCATGAGTTTTGAATGATATAAAATTCTTAGATAAAGAAGCTCTTAGACAAATTAAGATCTGGTTGATCTTTGTGATTCAGATGTTAGTCTGTAAAGAATCAACCCTCCTCTGATACCAATTGAAAGTGGAGGTTAGATCTTAAGTTACTCTAGAGGGGGGTGAATAGAGTATTAAAACTTTTCCTTAGTTTTTATAGCGGAATTAAAATAGTATTATATATAAGTGTAAGCTGTGTGAGAATTATATAAACAGAAAAATTAAGTAAATGTAATCACAAAACAAACAGCACAAGCACAGAAAATAATCAAACACAGAAGACACAAAGAGCTATAGTAGTTCCCCAATAAATCTGGGTACGTCTACTCTTCTACCACCTTTGGTAGGAATCCACTAGGAGGTTGTTGATAAGGTGCCCTCACACCAGGTGAGCTGTTGATAAGGTGCTCTAACCAAACTGCAGGTTTTTGAAAAGGTGCCCTGTCACCGAGATTAACTTTTGAAGGGAGTTATAACCCTGTACAAGATGGGAAGGAAAATGTTTATAGTGTTCTTCTCAGTCAAGATGCTGAGAGAAGACTCTAGTGGATGTTGTTGTAAAGCTCCCCCTGTCAGATTGAAGTATTTGACAGAAAATGAAGAAGCTTTCTCTTGAAAACTAAGATCTCCTGTAGCAGTTTGATCTGGAAGAACAGGTTCTTCAGATTGCTTGTTGCTCTTTTAGAAGATCTGAATTTGCAGCAGATTCTGAGTGAATGCTCTTGAGGATGATGTTCTCAGAAGTTTTTGTTTGCTGCTTGTAGAAGAAGAAGATGAAGAAAAATACTTTCTGAGATGTCTGTCTGTGTCCTTTTCTTCTTCTTTTTCTATATATATATATATCCTTTTTATTCTGTAATAGAACGGCGTTTGAATTCTGTCGACTCAAACGATTTTGGCAGGTCCTTTTATTTTTTACTGTGAAAAGATTCCTTTTCATTAAATGTCAACGGCTATTGCTGCCTTGGAAAAAGGAAAGAAGGGAATATATTAACTGAGTTTAATATCCTTCTTTATCTGTCAGAATATGTCCAAAGGATATTAAATAGATCCGTTATATTCGTCGTTTTGCTGTTAGGATAGATAGAATATAGTTGATAACAAATCTGGGCTTCAATAAATGATCTGTCGAATGCTGGCTATAATCTGTCGAGCGCTATCCAGAGGATGTTGATCGCTGGCTGGAAAACTGTCGAGCGCTGTTCAGAAAATGTTGAAAGCTGGCTGGAAAACTGTCGAGCGCTGTTCAGAAAATGTTGAACGCTGGCTGGAAACTGTCGAGCACTGCTAGCCATTTGTCGAACACTGATCAGAGAATGTCGAGCGCTGGAACTGGTTGTAATACTTCAGTCTGCTGAGAACAATTTGTCGAACGATGCTAGACATTCGTCGAACGCCACTTGCCATTTGTCGAACGCTGCTAGCCATTTGTTGAGCGCTGGGAACCTTAGATTTAATCTTAAGTTCTAGCTAATTTATCAGCCTACAGACTTGACCCTTAAACTATACAATGGGGTCAACTGATCCTAATCAGTACATAGTGATCCTAGCCCAAAACAGTAAAAGGGTTGTTCCAACATACCCGTCCGCGTCCTAGGTGCCTTGCTTACCTGGAGGCAGAGGAACTCAACGCCTTCCCAATCCAATTGGATGCGGAAGTACCCATCCGCGTCCTAGGGGCTTAGCTTACTTGAAGGCAGAGGAACTCAACGCCCTCCCAATCTAGTTACCAAGTTGCGATTCGACCCGATGAGTCTCCCATCTGTCGGCATGACTGAGCCCGGAGAATGGTCTCTAGTCGGGGATCTTACCGATTGGAGGCGGAAGTACCTGTCCGCGTCCTAGGTGCTTACCTTCACCTGGAGGCAGAGGAATCAATGCCCTCCCAATCCAGTTACCAAGTAGCGAGTCGACCCGATGAGTCTCCCATCTGCTGGCATGACTGAGCCCGAAGAATGGTCTCTAGTAGGGAATCTTACCGATTGGAGGCGGAAGTATCCGTCCGCGTCCTAGGTACTTACCTTCACCTGAAGGCAGAGGAACTCAACGCCCTCCCAATCCAGTTACCAAGTAGCGAGTCGACCCGATGAGTCTCCCATCTGCCGGCATGACTGAGCCCGGAGAATGGTCTCTAGTTGGGGATCTTACCAACTGGCGTCACCTGAAAAAAGAAACTGTTTTCATTCATAGTTAAGACAATACAAGTTCATTACATTGCGCCTTCTTGCGCTTACTTGGCCACATACTCCCCGGCCTTCTCCTTCATCACCTCTTCCATCTCCTCCTCCTTCTTCACCCACTCGACCGCGTTGACTGCTATGACGTAGCACTGGCAAGCCTCCCTGGGATCTCCCCTGACCCGGGCCTGGACTCCTCCAGTGTTGCATTTCAAACACTGGTGGTATGAGGACGTCACGCACTTGTACGCGCTGATGAGGGGACGCCCGAAGATGGCGTTGTAGCTACTTGGCGCATCCACGATGACGAACCGGCAGTTTTTGGACGTACCCCCCAAAGTGACGAGGAGTTCGACTCCCCCTTCATCTTC
The DNA here is from genome assembly GCA_033032865.1 of Dactylorhiza incarnata. Lineage (NCBI taxonomy): Eukaryota > Viridiplantae > Streptophyta > Magnoliopsida > Asparagales > Orchidaceae > Dactylorhiza > Dactylorhiza incarnata. The sequence continues at coordinate 683,135 of JAWHQI010000373.1, read as the reverse complement.
CTTCCTTTCTCCGGAGAACCCGAAGAGTGGTCCGTCTGACGCCAACACCCGCTTCGACTCGACCTTCATCTTGTCGAAAGCCTTCTTTAACACCATGTTCACCGAGCTCCCATTGTCGACCAGGATTCGGGAGACCGTGAAGTTTTCTATTGCGGCCTTGATGACGAGTGCGTCGCAGAAGGGATCCTTGTGGGCCGGCATATCTTGGGCCGAGAAGGTGATCTTCTCGCAAGGGGGTGGGGATCGGGAGGTCGAAGCGACGCTTCGACGGTATATGGCATGGAGGCTCCCCTTTCGGGTGGCCTCTATACCCACTCCTCCGTGGATCACCCCGATCCCACCCATGGCCCCCAGGTCGATCCTTTCTTCGCACGAGTCTTCCTCCTCTTTCTTTTTCCCTTCCCCTCTTCCCCTTGGACCCTCCAGGCAGAGCTGCTTTCCCCCTGCTGGGGCTTTCCCTTCTTCTCGCATCTCGAGGAACTCCGGGCAGGCCGCGGTTGCGTGACCTTCCTGTTGGTGGAAGTCACAATACGGTAGCACCAATCCCTTTGCCTCCTTCTCCCAGTAGCCCCTCTTCTTTCCTCCCTTCTTTCGGCCGATCGCCATGGCCTGCAGGGGTTGGGCTTGCAGCGGCCTTGCGTCGGGCTGCCAGCCTGCTGGGTTGAACCCTCCCTGCCTCCCCTGGTAGCCTCCCCCTCCATGGAAGTGGCCTCTTCCTTGGCCCTGAGAGGGTCCCCCAGGCGGCCTCCAGGCTGGTCGGACGGCTGGCGGTTGAGACCTCCAGCCTTGCTCCGACAAAGCGGGGGGTCCCTGGTGTCCCTGACTCCTCACTTCCTCTTTCCTTCTCCCTCCCCGCTCCTTCCTCTCCTCCTTCTTCTCTTCTTCCACGCCCTTGGCCAACCTTGTCATGAACTCCTAATTTGTTGCTTCGCACTCGATCTCCCGGGCAGCGCGCTCCATCAGCTCTTCGAAAGACACCGAGGGGTCCCGAGTCAAACTCATCCTGAACAGCCCTTGCTGCAACCCGAGGGTGAAGGCCAGTTGTTGGGTGTGCCCGGGCACCTCGATGACTAGGAGGACTTCTTCCTGGAACCTATCCATGTAACTTCCCAACGTCTCCCCTGACCTTTGTCGAATCAAGAACAGCGCTTACGCCCCCTTCCTCCTCTTCTTTAAAGTGGAGAAACTTAGCAAGAAACTCCGACGTAGGTCCTCGAAGCCGTAGATGGTTCCCACTGGGAGCTGGTGGAACCAGTCCCTCGCCTTCCCCCTGAACATGACGGCGAAGAGTCTATATTTGAAGGCATCTGACATCTGTCTGATCAAGGTCATGTCTTCGAACCACTGGAGGTGCTGAATTGGGTCGTCCTTTCCTGCGTAGTAAGACATGTCAGGCTCGCTGAACCCATTGGGAACAGGAGCCGAGATGATCATCTCGCAGAAGGGACTTCCCCATCCTCCCTAGCGAGTCGAAGGCGTTCTCTCCACTTCCCCACTGGGGTAGCCGGTCCCGGGAGAGCTGTTGAAAAGCACTCTCGCTTGGAGACCCGAGCCCTCCACTGTGGCTGGCTCCTTCCCTTACCGATGTGCTTGCCCCGCCTCCATTGGAAAGGGCGAGGCGAGCACGGGTGCGGGTGGTGTTGAGCACTCGTCGTGAGGGGGGAGTGCGACCCGCAAGAGCTCTAGGATCGTCTTCCTGAACTCGTCAAAATCACTCTTCTTCACATACTCGCTGGTAGTGGGTGAGCCCCCCAGCTCATCGCTTTCAGCCATGAGACTTGCCCAGAGCTTTCCGAACTAGCTGCTTCCACGCTCACCGCACCAGATGTTGAAACCAGAGAACTGGTCTCGACGTTCGAAAAAGAGATGCAGCCAACCCTTACTTGACCCGAGCTAGAACCCCTGACTAGTTGCTAAGAACTGGAAGACCTTGCCCTTGAAGAACACCTGAGCCCACAAACGAACTCCTTAAGCTGCAGCGTGGAGGTCCCACCACACACCCGGAAGCTCATAAGGAACTTCCCCTCCCAAGCCAATGCTGAGTCTGGGCACCTTGGAGGGCACAAAATCTCACCTCACCACCAACCTTCACTGACAGGGGGGGTTGTGCTTTCTCCCAAGACACACGCGAGGGAGAGGGGGTAGAGACCAACCCTTCCCAAGGTGCCCATGGGGGTCTATTTATAGACTTTCCCAAAATGGGTTGCGGATAGCCCAAAATTTACTATCCGCATCTCAACCACGAACCTGAATGACCAACACAGGAGGGGGGCGAGTGGAGGTTGAGGCGTCCACTCTCCCCCTTGCTGGGGGTCGGGTGAGTGGACCAAGGTCCACCACCCGAACTGGGCGAGTGGACCTTATGGTCCACTCAGCTAACCGGGCGAGGGGACCATAGGTCCACTCGCCCAGTCGCCCAGGGCGAGTGGACCTATGGTCCACTCGCCCACATGTCTGGGGCGAGTGGACCATAGGTCCACTCGCCCCCTACTTTGGGCGAGTGGACCTATGGTCCACTCGCCCCTCCACTCGGGCGAGTGGACCTTAGGTCCACTCGCTCGGAGCCTTGGGCGAGTGGACCTTAGGGTCCACTCGCCCAAGTGGGAAGTGTTCCCCCCGGGTCTTCTCTTTCTTGGTCTTGGATACCTTTGGCTAGTCAATCTTCTGTGTCACGGTCAATCTCTCTACCACGACCCTCTCCGCATCGGGTCACGCCGACTCGGAAAATATGAGGGTTGTACACTCCGAATCAACTTTTTCGTTTGGAGTAGTTACCTCCTTCTCGCTTCGTAGTGTGATTGCTTTTGCTTGCTCCTTTGGGTTAGACTCTGTATTGCCCGACAATGCTCCTTGTTGGCGATCAGAGAGCATTTTTGTGAGCGTCTTTGACGATGATTTGGCGGCAAACTCCCGTCTGCAAGAAAAACTGAAGGTATTAATGAATTGAGCTCTTGAGATATCATTTTTCTTACCCGCGCGGAGAGTCATTGCTTCGCGGCCACTCTTGGTTCAGGTTAGGGTGACGGGCAATTTGAGGTTTCGACGGGAAGCGCTCCGGGTCAGCAAGCGTTCGGCGGAAATGACACTCAACCTTTTAAAAGAGAAAGGCGCCTTGAAGCCAGAATACGCTGACATCGACTACGTGATGCTATTCGCGGGCTATGAAGATACTACGGTCTCCGATTTGTGAGAAGACTCCGCTGGAGGCGGGGTGTTACAAGACTGGAAGCGGCCACTAGTTCGAAGAACCGGGAACTCGTTGGTGGGGGCAATGAGTCCGGGGCCGAGGATTGATGACTGTACTTTTCTTTGAAGGTGACCGCGTTTCTTTCTTCGTGTTCGCGGTCTCTAAGCTGTATTTCTATTGATGAACCGTTATTGTCTTTGCCACTCGATGATTTCTTTTTCCATTCTCTGAATTTATGCATGTTAGATGTTAAAAATGGAGTACTTAATAATTTACTTCACACCTTGTTTTCCACACGAATATCTTTAAGACGTGCACCAGGTGCGTCATTCTCCCAGGCATTCGCCCATCATTGGGATAGTTATAAGAACTGATCGGGCGACGCCATCTGCAAGGTGTCCGTCTATTAATGTAACTGTAGTGATTTATTTTGAGCACGGGCACCTCCGTGAATGCTCGCCAATTGAAACAGTTGTAAGGTGGGACCAGCTATGCGACGTCACTCAGGGTGTCCGCCTACTAAGAATAATGAATATATTGCGCTTATTCCTGCGGGTACTCGCCAATTCGAATAATTATTAGAGAACCAATCAGACGACCCCACTCCGGGTATCCACCTATCAAGAATAATGAATATATTTGAGCATGTTTATTCCTGCAGGCACTCGTCGATTCGAATAATTATGAGAGAACCAATCAGGCAACCCCACTCCGGGTGTCTGCCTATCAAGAACAGTGAATATATTTGAGCGCGCTTATTCCTGCGGGCACTCGCCGATTTGAATAATAATGAGAGAATCAATCAGGCGACCCCACTATGGGTGTCTGCCTATCAAGAATAGTGAATATATCTGAGCGCGCTTATTCCAACAGGCACTCGCTGATTCGAATAATTATGAGAGAATCAGTCAGGTGACCCCACTCCGGGTGTCCGCCTATCAAGAATAATGAATATATCTGAGCGCGCTTATTCCTGCGGGCACTCGCCGATTTGAACAATTATGAGAGAACCAATTAGGAGACCCCACTCCGAGTGTCCGCTATCAAGAATAGTGAATATATCTAAGCGCGCTTATTCCCGCGGGCACTCACCGATTTGAATAATTATGAGAGAACCAATCAGGCGACCCCACTCCGGATGTTTGCCTATCAAGAATAGTGAATATATCTGAGCACGCTTATTCCCACGGGCACTCGTCGATTCGAATAATTATGAGAGAACCAATCAGGCGACCCCACTCCGGGTGTCCGCCTATCAAGAATAATGAATATATCTGAGCGCGCTTATTCCTGCGGGCGCTCGCCGATTCGAATAATTATGAGAGAACAAATTAGGAACCCCACTTCGGGTGCCCGCTTACCAAGAATAGTGAATATATCTGAGCGCACTTATTCCCGCGGGCACTCGTCGATTCAGATATTTATGAGAGAACCAATCAAGCGACCCCACTCAGGGCGCCTATCAAGAATAATGACACGGGGAATGTTCTCCCCAATGCGCCTGTCCTTCAGACTTTAAGGGATGACTTCCGAATGTCATAATGCTTGGGATGAATTCAGCCAATACTCGTTGAGGTATTATTTGCTTTGGCGTTTTGTGTTCAAAAATTGTGCGGGCCGCAGGTGGCGGGAAGACGCCCGTGGTGCTTCCCTCCGTCGGGGTCGTCCGATGGGGTTATGGGTGTCCGAAGAAAGAGCGCTCCTCCGAAAGGACGCCCTCAGTGTATGAAGCACATGTTGCTCGGAGCTTGTCCTCAGAGAGGCATCAATAACAGTAACAACGTCATTGTTGACGCATGGACGTCTATCTCATTTACTGGTATCCACCTGCCACGTACGCCAGTCGTTTGTTACTCGAACGAGGGCAATTGTAGTGGTCTTAGGGCGGCGGTTAAGAGAAAGTAACCGGTGCTTGCGGAGATGACCTTCACTCGAGCCGACTGGAGGCGTGCGAGGGGGTCCAAGCGGGTTTCGATGACTGCCCAAAGGGAGTGAAAATGAGTGAAGTCCTGACTTTTCCCACCTGGACTCTCACCAGATTGTAGGGACGCGACGACTAGCTATTGATTACCGATCAGGGCTGCCGTGTCGTGTCATGGAGAGATTTAAGAGCTTTCCTATCATAAAAAGAGCGCTAGTGTCTCATTTATAAATCATGTAAGATGTTTTAGTGACACGAAATAAAAGCAAGAAATTTTAATAACACATAGAAAGATGCAATGATTCAAAAGCCACCCGAGACTCTCTTCGCAACCACATGCTAGGGGGATGGGCCCTTTTTGGCGATGCTCCCCACTCGGGGAGGGACGCATTCATCGACCGAATTTACAGATCATATGTAACATTCCCGTGCCGTCCTGAGATCGCTTCGAACCCTAAACTATTTTTCTCCCAGAGGGAACTTGAGCACTTGATGACAAGTGGACGTTGTGGCTTGGAAGTCGTCTAGGAGCGGCCTCCCGAAGATTGTATTGTAGCTGCTCGGCGCGTCGATCACTAGAAATGATTCATGCTGTGCTACTCCATATAGGACCACGGTGAGGTATATTCCCCACTCTCGTTCCTTTCCCCTGCGAAACCGTAGAGTGGTCCATCACAGGCTTTCATGGGCTTGTATGTCTTCATAGCAACAAAGGCTGGCTTGAAAAGAACGTCGACTAAGCTGCCGGTATCGATGAGAGATTACCACTGCGTCGTGGAATGGATTGATGGTTTGAGGAAAGTCTTCTTCTTTGAAAGTAATTGCCCCTAGAAGAGGGGGAGCAAGTGAAGCTGAGGCGACTTCTCTCTCTCGGAGGCGCTTCAGACTCGCCTTTCTTGATGACTCCGTACCTGCCCCGCCGTGAATATAATTGATATATCCCAGCCGGTCGACGCCCTCGACTTCCATGCAGTCATCTTCTTCAACATCCTGGCCGACATCCTCGCCTTGCTCGATGTTTCCACACCTTTGTGTGCTCGGGCCCGCCTCTTCTTTTTTCCTTTCCCTTCGAAGTAGAGGCTCCTCCAGTGCTGCACGCATGCAGAAATACTGCACGCGCAAATTCACATCCAGAAATAGCATGTGGCCAAGGGAACAAAAGACGCGCGTGTGTGCATTGTGAAACACACGGGCGTGCGTGAACAATTTTGAACATAACTTCCCTAGACACGCACAAAAATCCACATTCGTTGAAGACAACGTCCACATAGTCCAAATATACATAATATAAAAATGAACACTTTCCAAACAAATCTGGTACAAAAAAAAATAGGACAATAACACATTGAATTTCAGGATGGAGACCATATATGAAATGCACGTATAAGGCACACCTCAACAAAATGGAATAGCAGAAAGGAGAAATAGGACTATTATTGAAATGGCAAGGTGCAGGTTGCAAAACAAAAATCTGGCTAAATAATTCTGGGGAGAGACTGTCATTACAGCAGTATACCTCTTAAATAGAAGCTCGCGGCATGATCGATTCAACACTACACCGCATGAAGCATGGACAAAACAAAACCACATGTTACTTATTTAAGAATATTTGGTATCCTTGCTTACAACTTAGAGAACACCACCAATAGAGATAAGCTGTCAAAAAAAGGTATAAAAAGCATTTTGATCAGATATTATGAAAACTCAAAGGCTTATCGAGTTTGCAATCCAATTAGAAAGCCACTGCTAATCACTAGAAATGTTATAATTGATGAATACAGAAGATGGGAGTGGAACGTGGCTCAGGATTAGATATCTACACCGACGGTTATAGTTGTTAGAAGAGGCAAACCCTTCGCAGAGGCCTGCGATAGATTTTACAGCAGACCCCCTTCCATCCATGTCGTTACCAGTCATCAATACAGAGGAAACAATCAGCTTTGAAGAGCATACAACCAATTCCAGCGGTTCATCATCTCTCTCATCGCCACACAGGTATCGTTCCCTCACAGATCTTTATTGTTGGGTCCAGTGTTCCTTCACTTGACCCGTAGCGTCATTTCATACATCCTTAGAGAAAAAGTAGCGCCCTTCCCAGAGCCTGCAATAGATTTTACAGCAGACCCCTTTCATCCATGTCGATACCAGTCATCAATACAAAGGAAACAATCAGCTTTGAAGAGCATACAACCAAATCCAGCGGTTCATCATCTCCCTCATCGCCACACAAATATCGTTCCCTCACAGATCTTTATTGTTGGGTCCAGCATTCCTTCACTTGACCCGTAGTGCAATTTCCTACTTACTTAAAGAAAAAATAGCGCCCTTTCCATCAGTCCGGGCATTTGGGATAGTTGGTTGCGCTTGATCCTACAAGTGGTATCAGAGGGAGGTTGCGGGTTCGAGACGGGGGGGGGGGGGGGGGGGGGGGGGGGGGGGGGCGTTGATTAAATCCCAAAATTTCTCAACCTGTGTGGGTCCCGGCGGGTCAGGCGACCGCGGCCACCTCTGAGCCATGTGGAGCACCTCTGAGCTTGCGGGTCGTGCTGGACGCTAGGGGGGATTGTTGGGTCCAGTGTTCCTTCACTTGACCCATACCGTCATTTCCTACTTCCTTAACGAAAAAGTAGCGTCATTCTCATCAGTCTGGACTTTTGAGATAGTTGGTTGCACTTGATCCTACAATTATAATAATTACAACATTTCTCTGTTCATAAAGGAGCCATCTAGCTATCCAAAAATTGCTACTGATTCCAATTTGGTGAAAGCCATGAAGGAAGAGATTTACATGACAAACAAAAATAATACCTGGGAGCTCAGAAATTGAAAGACTGACCGGTAGCTAACGGCTACACACAAAAGCAAGGTATATAATACTTTGAAACTTTCTCATGACTTGTAGCCAAATTCGAATCAATATGGGTTCTGCTTGCCATTGCTGTCAACTTCAGTACCCTATATATCAAATGGATTTGAAATATGCCTTTTTGAATGGTACAATAGAGGAAGAAATCTATGTCAAACATTCTCAAGGTTATGAATTAAGGGGGGAAGAAGAGAAGGTCTATAGATTGAAGAAAGCATTATACAGTCTAAAGTAGGTGCCAAGGTCTTGGTACTATGAAATTGACTCTAACCTCTTAAATATCAGTTTTGACAAAACATCTAGTGAACCATGTATATATGTATGTTAAGGAGGAGGAAAGAGAAGTCATAATCGTATGCATATATGTTGATGATCTCTTAATCACAGAATCAAGCCTTTGCATCATCATCAACTTCAAAACTTACATAAAAACTAAGTTTGAAATGACTGATCTTGGCATCTCACGATATTTTTTGGGAATTCAAATTCTCCAAACTGCTCATGCCATGTTTATTTCCCAAATCGCTATGCAGAAGTCATTCTCATAAGATTTAGAATGCAGGACCCAAAGCCTGCTAAAACTCTTATGATCACCGGAGATAAGTTAAGTAAAGAAGATGGAGAAGAGAAGACAAATCCCGAGGAATACAAGAGTTTAGTGGGTTCTCTCATCTACTTAAACAATACTCACCCCAATATTGAGCATGATGTAAGTATAATTTACAAATTCATGCAAACACCAAGTATCAAACACTTGATGGCCTCAAAGAGAATACCGAGATACGTTAATGTTACCGGATCTTATGGATTGAAATTTGAGAAAGAGAAAAGTAATGAGCTTATAAGATACTCTGATAAAGATTGGGCTGGGTGCACTGACAACATAAAAAGCACCACCGACTTCTTCTTCTTCATGTGTGATGCAGATAGAGAAGTTGTATGTCTCAAAAGGCCGATGAAGGTGATTATCCGAGATGAAGAAAAACGGCCAACTCTAATCAAGGTTGATGATAACACCTCGAGGATAGCCCTCGCAAAAAAACCCAGTTTTCCACAACAAAACTAAACGCATCGAACTCAAGTATCATTATACCAGAGATTTGGTGAGCAAAGATGAAATCGAGCTTGAATACTGTGATTCAAATTCTCAAATTGCAGATTTAGGCTCCGTTTGGCACGGTGGTGGCGGTTGTGAACATGGGGAGGTTAAACTGTCATTCGTTAACACCCACCTAAGGAACTTCATCCACTTTTATGTTCAAAGGGATGAAATTTTTTAGGCGGTCGTTAACGAATGACGGTTTAACCCATGCGTTTACGACCGCCACCGTTGTGCCAAACGAAGCCTTACTCACAAAAGCTCCATCCATTAGTATTTGCTGCTCTGATTATGGGGGGATGTTAGAGCATAATCGAAGCAACTCGGAAGTGAGGTTAAGGAGAGAAGAACTTCCCAAGAAGATTGGGGAAGAAGATCAGATGCATGCCATTGATGGAGCCTCCGAAATCCCTCAGAAGACTGAGGTTAAGGAGAGAAGAACTTCACAAGAAGATTGGGGAAGAAGGAAAATCCTCAGAAGATATGGTGACTGCAGGACAAGCCGAAACTGTACACTATCTATACTTATTTTAATGCTGTAAAACTAAGTGGCTATAAATATAAGGCCAATAGCTGCTGTTAGGAGAAGAAGAAGAAGAAGAAGAAGAAGAAAAACTGTGTAACTTGTGCCTGCGCTTCATTTTATTGCTCATGTACTTGAAATTCTCCATATATACTTGACTATTTCTTCATAGCCTGTGTGTTTCTTGCTTAACCAAGCGCTTAATTTCGAGCAATGGCGCCGCGCGAGAATCGAAGGCCATCTCTGCCGGCCGCCGAGGGCATAGTCGGAAACCTAAGGAACATAAAGACAGTCAAGCAGCCTTACACCTCTTCTTGCTCCGAGAAGAGAAAACGCGGAAGACCGAGAAAGTTCGTCTTCATCAGCAGCGCCGACGGCGACGACCTCAGAAAACGTGAAACCGCCATGATTGTTCCCTGTACTGACATTGCTATTACCAAGAACGCGCCGCCAGAAGCAATCGCAGCCTGCGATGCTACTCGGAGATGTCTTGCGGCGCCGAGAGAGAGCTGCGCTCCCGCCGACGACGGGAACCGTCAGCCGCTGGCGAGTTCATTGAGGAAGTGTCCAAGAAAGGGGAAACCCACTCGGTCCCCTTTCTTCTGAAGTGAGTTCTGCCCTACAGCCATCTTTTTCTTGTTAATTAAGGATTAATATATCCTTCTTAATTAATGTTTTTTTTAATCTTGCAGCCATGAATTGCAGTAGAAATGAAGCGGAGGCCATGAATTGCAGTAGCCATGAACTGACCTTCACCGATTCATTTCTTAAAATTCTTTTGATTTTATTTGATTTTTACCAAATAAAATTCATTTCTTCGTCTTTATCCTCACCTCACAGCAGCAATGGCTTCAGATGAACGAACCAAGTTTAATGCATTGAAATCTGAGATTGTTTTTTCAGAGAGTTGTTATTAGCAGTCCAATTCTCGCTATTCCCAGTCCAATTTCTATGAGTTATTACGCGATTTTTGAAAATACGTCATGTACATGCATTTTTATGAAAATTGTTCAACATGAAAATTGTAGATCACGTCGAGATCTACAATTTTCGTGTTGAACACTTTTCCTAAAATGCACGAGGAAACACAATTTATCTAGGGGATTGTTAATCTCAACCCGTCTTTGGCTAATTGTAACTCAAAATTTTAAAAACATCTCATTTTCTCTCGTATTTTAGATTTTGTGCGGTAAGTCAAGTATCGGGTTGCGGTTAATATTTTTAAAATGTCCGGATTACGGTTAATATTTGGGTGCGACAAGCCAAAATCGCTTTTATTTATTCGTAGAGAGCAGCATATAAAACCGATAGTTAACTATAACAACAGCTCATTTTCTGTGTTTAACCATAATTTTTAATCCTTATTTTCGATTTTGTTTTTCATTTCTCTTTTCGATCATCTCCACTTTTTCTAATGTCTTCTCAGAGTTCTCTCAGATTTTAGATTTTGTGTTCTCCGATTCCTCTCAGATTTCCGGGTTGCAATTATAAATGAGGTGCGGTAAGTCAAGTATCGGGCTGCGGTTAATATTTTTAAAATGTCCAGATTACGGTTAATATTGGAGTGCGACAAGCCAAAATCGATTTTATTTGCTCGTAGAGAGCCGCATTTAAAACCGATAGTTAACTAAGCATGCACGTTGTTAAAATTGAAGATATATAACAGCATGATTTTCTTATTTTACTTGAAATTGGAGATAAAAACTGGGCCGTTGCAATTATGGCACGTGTCAGCACAAAATAAAAAAAAATCGAGTCGAAAAAAAAATCATTTGAGCCCTAAGTTTCTTGAACGAGAAAACATCCTCTGCCGCCGCCACTTAAACAAATGTTTTTTCATGTTCTAGCTTCTCCAAAATAAGAAATTTCCCCATCTCAATCTTGCTGTGAAATCGATCTTATGTTTCGTGCAATGTATGGTTCTATTCGTTTAGTCGTATAGATGTAATGCTCTTAAAATTGTATATGATCTGTATTTTCAGATAGAAGATGATCTTTTAACACGAAACCCCGCGCTAGCGTTTAATCGTTTATGATCTTCAGGAAATCATTTTTGCTCCCCGGGATATCATTTCCCAGGAGAGCATTATTGTTATTATGGGCGAGTAGTAATTCTCGTTCGAACACCATAACTGATATTGTGGTCTAGCGTTTGTGATCGTCTTGGAGATCATTTTTGCATGCCTGGATCATATCATAATTATTTTCCCAAGGGTGCACTTATGATCATCTCCAATCTTTTGGTTTTGTAATGAGGCATACTCCAAGGTTCTAAGCAGTCCAGGCTAACGATTAAGCATACGAATGTATTGTATCTATGCTTGCAATGTGGGATTTAGTGTTCAAAAAGAGCAGACTGTGTTGGTCAGGTAAGACGATTCTAAATGCTAGAGAATTTTCGTTCTCTAAATTAGGTAAAATGAGCACTCTTATACTTTCTGATTTCTGATTCTGAAGTTAAATTTTGACGTATGGGTTGCAAAATTAATTATCATGTTATCATTGTATTATTATATGCCGACAAATAAGGTAAAAAGTAGTGGTTGATTTTTCTTTTTAGAAAAACACAATCTTTTCTTATGTGAAGCAGTAGAACAACCTTTACTCCGCTTAGATAGATGTAAGATGAGGCAGTGTTTTAAAATCAATGACAGAAGCGGGAATAAAAACTATTGATGTATCCACATACATTCCCGATGAAGTCGATGGTTCTTAGAATGTAGGTTTCTCAAGAAGAGATGCATACAATTTCATTAATAAGGAGTGGAGAACAAAATTTGATGATGGTGACACTTTGAAACTTCTAGTGTTTTTGATGGTACTCCAATGGTTGATAGCATGTTCTCATTTAATTTTCAAGTTGACGATCTGAACAGATTTAACTATTTATCATGGATTGACGACCAAAGAAAAATATATTGTTTTAATACTTTGGTGTGTGATCATTGTAACATCCCAGAATTTTTAGGGACCCTAGATATTTTGGTGCCCTTGCAGGTGCACCTAGATTATCCTTGTGTGGCTCTAGGAGACTTTTTGAAGCCCTAAGAAGTCCATGTTGGAGCCTATGGACTCCTAGGTGAGTCACTGGCTCAAGTAGCTAAGCAGGTTTTCCCTAGAATGTGGCTTGGTAAACATAACTTTGAATGGAGGTTTGGTGTGACCCTAGCTAACCTAATACATGTCTTGGTCTTCTAAGCCTTATCATACCCCTCCTCACCCAATCAAGGATTGCCACCTCATCAATTTGGTCAACATAGGTCAAACCCTTGCATTTAGACCCTCAAACCTTTGCCTAGACCTAATAGGACATTGCATGGACTTGGTTATGACATACCATCCACCTCACACTACACATGACTCGATAAATATCATCAAATGGTCAACATTTGACCATGAAAGGTTAAACCCGACCCCTTAAGCATTGACTGGCCTTTCTCTTTTCCTCCATGGCATAACGAGGTGGACCTCGACCTCCTCTTCATCAAGGAGATGCTTCTCATCAATGTGGTGCTGGTCCAGAACACCAAGGGTGTTTTGAGAGCCCAACAGACCACCACCACTCATTGAATGAATGACAAGGGAAATGAACACCCCTTCAACCTTATTAATCCCCCTTGATGTTTCATTTTATCCCTTACCGTCCCAGCGAACCCTAACTAAATGAGAGAGAGGCTTGGTGATCGATGTCGGTGGTTGGAGAAGCAAGGAAGATTCTGTCAACGCACCACCACCATGTCGCCGCTCCTCCATTCAGCACCCTCAGCCCCTCCTTTGGTGACCATCTAAACTCTCTCGACGCATAGATCACATAGTAACTTAGAGATCTAAACTCTGGCCACCAGAGTGGAGTTTTCTGGCTACCCTACCCTCGGACCAGCACCGTGTGAGGTAGCACTCTAGACACATTATGGGTTCATTGGAGCGAATCTCCTAGGCTGGGAGGAACTCCTTGACCTCCCTAGAGGCTCTTTAGGCGGCTGCCGTCACCGAAGAAGACTATCTCTAGTGGCAGCTGTAAGACCCCCTTTTTTGCATTCGTTCCCGGGTCTTACCGCCCAGAACCGCCGTCTTGCGGTGGCACCAACTCACAGGATGGTAGCCACCACAATACGCTGATTCTACCGGCTAATCAACATCATACAGGCCAACCACATATCAAAGTAATAGAAGCGTTAAACAAACAAGTCCACAAATCACATTATACATAAATATCAAAATACAAAGTCCACGATGAGAAAGTACTAAAATGAATAGGGGCTTGTGCCCAGTACATCAATATCCTTACTACAGGTTCACTCATGCTCATGCGGAAGTCTCAAAAACATTTACATCCATATCTACTGGGCTGCTCCATCTTGTCACGCTCTCTTGTCCTAGTCTTCTAAATGAGGTCCTGCTGCTCCGGCATAACGACTCCTAAATGATGTGGTCCACTGACCGTTAGTCAAAAAGACTAAACCAAATCCCCATCCCCTCCCCTGACGACTCCTAGGCACCGGGTGGGAGGAGGAAGCGGAGGACAACAAGGGGTAATAGAAAAGCAAACAGGTGACATTGATCTATCTAGCAGTTCTATCATAATAAATCAAGGGTTACTATGAAACCGAGCAGTATATAAACGAGCGTCAAAGTGAGTATACGCACGTAGTTATAAAAGAGTCTAAGCAGCTAGAAAAGTAAACCAGAGTAGTTATAAAGTAAACTAGAGCAAGTAAAGAAACAGCTAGAGCAGCTATGAAATTAACCTTAACTTATGTGTATACACACACAAACACATAAGTTAAGGGATCTGGCAAGAAGTAAACTCATCGTATAAAGAGCACATAGTAATTTATACGATGAGGTCTTGGTTGTGCAATGATGTTATGTTATGCTATGATGTGCAATGCAATGATGCAACTCACCTACCCGACTCTGTATGTACAGACCTTTTGTTAGTTCCCTCTGTTTGAGTGTGTCAACTCAGGTACCCGGTTGAGGCAAACAGGGCAGTGGATCAGGCTTGTAAACTTCTAGGCTTATGTCACACATCTCCCAACCTAGACCATACATACGCCCCTAAGAACACACATGGTATCCGCGTACTATCTGGTAAGCACCACCTCTATCCCGCTTTTTGAGTCTCCGCTCAGGTACACCCCGTTGAGGCAAACAGGGGCAGTGGATCGGGTCCTCCACTCCTAGGCCAGGATGACACCTCCCAGCCTAGACCTTATGTACGCCCCTAAGAACACACATGGTATTCTTGTACTACTTTATACAACAATGCCTATAAGTGAAACACCGAACCCTCAGCTCGGAGGACTTGACCAGTCCTTCCTTATATAACACCGAGCCTACCGCTCGTGGGACTAGCCCGTCCTTCTAATTTACCGAGTCTGCCGCTCGCAGGACTTAACCCGTCCTTCTGATATACCGAGTCTACCGCTCGAAGGACTTAACCCGTCCTAATATACTGAGTCTATCACTCGCGGGACTAACCCGTCCTTACTTGAGCAATACTAATCCATCCCAAATTTGGGACGGGGATTATTCTATCAAGTTCTCCTATTTAAACTACTCTTGTCTACCGCTTAGTTATACTTAGAAGTTTAGGGTGAATCCCAGACTTCCCGAGGGTTACCCGACGAAGGGCTCGCAGCGGTACCAGGGAATACAATGGGTTGAAGCCCAAATCCCCTTTTTTCTAGGATATTTACTCTTATTGGTGGATACCCATTCTTTTATACACGTTTCCTCTCTAATTACTCTAAAGTCCTAAGGCAGGTTATGTGAAGTTTTTTGTAGATCTAGGAGTGAGCAGGAATAGTATAACTCAAAGTTCAAGCCAACAACCAGAAGCACATGAAGCAAACACTGTGCAACCCCGATGTTCGCAAGGAAGAGTCAGACGGCTCCCACTCAAGAAAGCGAGCCAAGATGGGCGAACCCGGGTGAGGCGAGCCAAGGAAAGGCGGGAGACTCTACAAGCGAACGAGCCGGGACAGGCGAGCCCGCCTAGAGTATGTGCGGATAGCAATTCTGGGGCTCGCCAAGGTAAGACAGGCGAGCCCGCCTAGAGTATGTGCGGATAGCAATTCTGGGGCTCGCCAAGGTAAGACAGGCGAGCCCGCCTAGAGTATGTGCAGATAGTAATTCTGGGGCTCGCCAAGGTAAGACAGGCGAGCCCGCCTAGAGTATGTGCAGATAGCAATTCTGGGGCTCGCCAAGGTAAGACAGGCGAGCCCGCCTAGAGTATGTGCGGTTAGCAATTCTGGGGCTCGCCGAGGTAAGACAGGCTAGCCCGCCTAGAGTATGTGCGGATAGCAATTATGGGGTTCGCCGAGGTAGTGCCGGCGAGCCCGCCCAAAGAAGGCACGGCTAACCCAGGAGTTCGTGAGCTTCGCTGCAGGGAAGGTGCAAGGGTGAGCCGGTTGGCCCAGCAAGGGCTTGTAGAGAAATTCCCGGTGGTATGCGGCTAGCTCCTCCGAACAGCGGAGTTTGGCTGTTGGCAGACCAATCCGGTGTGCGGATAGTAAGAATGGACAGCGGGATTTGGCTATTGACAGACCACAAAACCAAAATCTATAAATAGACCTTAAAGGGCACCTTGGGAGGGACCGGTTCGAAATCTTTGAGCCTTCTTCTCTCCTTAGGTCGCTTTGGTTTGGGCTCTCTAGCTCTCCAAGGTGCCCGAGTCTTAGCTTTGGCTTGGGAGGGGAAGCGCTCAACGATCTTCCGGGTTAGTGGAGGGACCTCCTCGCTAAGACTAGGGTCTTTGTTCATTGTCCGAGTTATCTGCCTACCTCTTCCGAGGGACCGGTAAGGGCTAGCTGCCCCTCAAATCGTTGAGGGCCCCGAGCTCCACAAGAGACCGAGAAATCGATTTCAACATTTTGGTGCGGTGAGCGTGGAGCGTGGCTGGTTCAAGAAAGTTCCAGAGAAGGGTTATGGCGGGAGATGAAGAGCAAGGCGAGGAGTTCGGTGAGACACCTCAGGTGGCGATGGCCAGGATGCTCGCAGATTTCAGAAGGGAGGTGCTCGACACCTTGGGGTTAACGGTCACAGCTCTGCGAAGCGAGTTTGCGATGCCAGCACCTCAGGCGACCCCTCCCCCAACGACGGTCGGCAAGAATGCCCCGGGAGGGAGGGATGGAAAGGAAGTTGTCGTTGGGTCAGGGCAGGACAGGGAGGGGCGAGTGTTGTTCGCCAGTCCGGCGAGCCCGATGCCGGCGAGCTCCGTGCCGGCGAGCTCCGGGCCGACGAGCTCAGTGCCGACAAGCTCTGTCCCAGCGAGCGCGCGCCAGTAGGATGCGGCGACGTTCGGGGTGGTTCAGGCGAGCGCCGCCCTCGCGAGTGCAGTCCCGACGAGCTCAAGTTTGGCGAGGGAGCTTGGTGGGCGAGTGGAGCCAGAAAGGGTGGCAGGAGGGGGAAGCCCCTTTTGCGAGCTGGTGCTTTCCGCACCCGTCCCGGGGGGGGGTTCGGGGAGTGGGACATGGTATACTACAACGGTAGGGATGACCTTGTCCAGCACCTGCACTGTTTCGAAGACTCGGTCTCCATCAGGCCGATGTCAGATGCCTTCAAGTGTTGGCTCTTTGCCGTCACCCTCAAGGAGAAGGCCAGGGACTGGTTCCATCAGCTCCCTGCAGGATCAATCTACGCGTTCGAGGACTTGCGCCGAAGTTTTTTGCTGAGGTTCTCGACCTCAAAAAAGAGGAAGAAGGACGCTGATTCCCTCTTCAAAGTGAAGCAGGAGCCCAGGGAGTCGTTGGCTTAGTATGCGGATCGGTTTCAGGAGGAAGTGCAGCTTACTCAGGAGATGCCTGGGTTTGCACTACAACTCGCCTTCACGGTCGGGTTGAAAGAGAGTTTCTTCAAGATGGCGTTGAAGAGGAAGACCCCCGTCTCCTATGAAGAGCTGATGGAGAGGGTGGCGGAGGAAGTCGCGAGTGAAGAAGCCAACCCGGAGCTCACCAAGAGGCTAGCAAAGCTCAGTGAGCCGGAGGTGAGGCAGCAGGAGGTTAGGAGAAGGGAAGAGCCCCGGGCCCCAGAGGGGGGATGGAGGCCGCACGGCGGAGGAATGCAAGGACAGGGAAGGGGTTACGGACCAGGAAGGGGTAACCATTTCGGAGGTCAAGGGAGACCCCACCAGTTAGGGTGGAGGCAGGGTCCGATGCAGATGCCTCCCCCACCTCAACAGGTCATGGCGATTGGCCGGGGGAGAGGAAGAGGAAGGAGAGGTGAGGTGGAAACAGCAGCCGCTAGGAGGAGAAGGAATAGGGTGGCGGAGGCCGAGGCGGGGGAGGTGACGTTGCCATATTGTATCTTCCATGATGAGGAAGGTCACTCAACGGACACCTGCCCGGAGTTCCTGGAGGTGAAGATGGGCAGAGCGCCCGCGCCACGGCAGCAACAGCTAGTAAGGATTGTGGAGGTCGAGCCTCGAGAGGAGGATGAGGAAAGGTGTGAGGATAGAGCCGATGTGGGGAGTAGAGGAGGGATCGGGGTGATCCATGGGGGGGGGGGGTAGGGGTGGAGGCGACCCGCAAGGCTAGCCTCCATACCATCTACCGCCGGAGCGTGGCTTCAACATCCACCGCTCCGCCCCCGGCC
Source organism: Dactylorhiza incarnata (assembly GCA_033032865.1). NCBI lineage: Eukaryota > Viridiplantae > Streptophyta > Magnoliopsida > Asparagales > Orchidaceae > Dactylorhiza > Dactylorhiza incarnata. The sequence goes on along the minus strand of JAWHQI010000373.1, from coordinate 664,941 downwards.
GAGAAAATCGTTTTCACCCAGAAGGACATGCCGGGCTATGAAGACCCGTTCTGCGACGCGCTGGTCATTCAGACGATGATCGAGAACTTCACCGTCTCCCGAATCCTAGTGGATAACAGAAGTTTGGTCAACGTCATCTTCAAGAAGGCGTTTGACGAGATGGAGGTGGAGGCCAGAAGGGTGTTGGCCTCGGATGGCCCTCTGTTTGGGTTCTCGGGGGAGAGGAAAGAAGTAGAAGGGGGAGTAGGACTTCATGTGATCCTGGGGGGGGGGGCAGTCCAGGAACTGTCGTTTTGTCATAGTGGACGCTCCAAGCAGCTACAGCGCCATCTTCGGACGGCCACTCATCAGCACGTTCCGCTGTGTCCCCTCCACTTTTCATCAATGCATTAAGTTCAATGACGGAGGGGTTCAGGTGCGGATCAGGGGGGATCCCAAGGTGGCAAGACAGTGTTACGTGACGGCTGTCAACACCATCTCCTGGATGGGAGAAGCTGAGGAATGGGATAAGGTGATGGAGGAGGCGGCCGAAGTCGGAGGTAAGGAGGTAGCCGAGGAGAAGATGGAGGGAGAGGAAGTCCATGCCCAGGAAGGGGTAGCTGAGGGACCCCGGGCGGAGAGAGAGGGAGAAGAGGAGAAGGCCCAGGAGGGAGGGGTCGAGGAGCTGATGGTGGTAGAGGAGGAGGTAGAGGAAGGAACCCAGGCTCTCGCTTGTGCTGAGGAGGAGAGGGCTTGGGGAGAGCAGTCCCGGCTGGAGAGCAGTCCTCAACCTCGACCTCGGCACCCGCCCCATCCGCCAGAAGAGGAGGGTCATCACCGACAAGCTGGAAGGGCCCATCCGCGAGGAGGTGGGCAAGCTCCTACAGGCAGGCTTTGTATCGGAGATCCAGTATCCAGGCTGGGTCTCCAACGTCGTTATGGTGAAGCAGGGAGGAGGTAAATGGAGGATGTGCATCGACTTTTCTTTACTTAATAAATCATGCCCTAAGGATTGTTACCCCCTGCTTAGAATCGACGCGCTGGTTGACTCAGCCGTCGGTTTTCCTGTGATGTCTTTCTTAGATGCTTTTTCAGGTTACCATCAAATCTGCATGCACCCCCCAGACATCAAAGATGTCTCCTTCATCACGGGGGATGGATGCTACTGTTATAAGATGATATCGTTCGGGCTCAAGAATGCAGGTGCCACATACCAAAGGATGATGGACAGAGTCTTCTGCGAGCAGAAGGGAAGAAACTTGGAGGTTTATGTCGATGACCTCATGGTAAAGAGCCGAGACCTTGGGTCACACCTCCGAGACCTTGAGGAGACGTTCGGGACCCTGCGGCGGTACAAGATGAAACTCAATCCCTTGAAGTGTGTCTTCGGGGCAAGCCGAGGAAAGTTCCTAGGACACTTGCTCACCCCCGCGGGAGTGGAGCCTAACCCGGACAAGGTTAAGGCGGTAATGGAGTTGGGGTCGCCGAGGAATCCGAAGGAGGTTCAGAGCCTTACAGGGAAGTTGGCTGGGCTCAACAGGTTCCTCTCCAAGGCGGGAGAAAAGTGTGCGCCTTTCTTTAAGGTGTTACGGGGCAACAAGAAGTTTGAATGGACCCCGGAGTGCGAGGAGGCCTTTCCAGGCTCTGAAAGAACAACTCACCCAGACCCCTCTGCTCCAGGGGCCGAGGCCAGGAGAAGACCTATCCCTGTACCTGGGGGTAGGGTCCGAAGCAGTAAGTTTCGTGTTGATCCGGGAGGAGGGGAAGAAACAGTTCCCTATCTACTACGTCAGCCGAGTGCTGAGGAAGGCGGAGCTCCGGTACCCAATTCTGGAAAAGTTAGCCTTCGCATTGGTGGTGTCGGCCCGGAGGCTCCGACCTTACTTCCAAGCCCATTCAATCAAGGTAGTGACAGACCACCCGCTCCGTAAAATCATGGAAGGGGTGGAGCACTCGGGAAGGTTGGCAAAGGGGTCTGTGGAGTTAAGTGAATTCAATGTCACGTTCGTGCCCAGGACGTCCATCAGGGCTCAGGCGGTGGCAGACTTCATGGCCGACTATGCGGCCGAGGTGGGGGAGCACGAGCCACCTCCCCCAGAGGCATGGAAGATGTTGGTGGACGGAGCATCGGGAAAGTACTCCTATGGAGGGGGGATAGTCCTGGTGAGTCCCCAGGGGACCCGGATTGAGCAAGCCTTAAACATGCATTTCCCAATTACCAACAACCAGGCTGAGTACGAGGCAGTGATAGCGGGCCTTCGGCTGGCCCGGGAACTAGGGGTGCAGGACGTGGAGGTCTCAACGGACTCCATGGTGGTAGCATGCCAAATCAAGGGAGAGTTTGAAGCGAAGGACCAGACCCTCCTGCTATACCTGGAGAAGGTCAAGGGGGTCATCGGGCAGTTCCGCACCTTCTCCATCAAGCACGTGCCGAGGGAGGAGATGGAGCACCCAGGCGGACCACTTAGCCAAGTTCGGTCCCCGAGCGGGAGGGACGGCTTCGGAACTCTTCCGGCCCTCCATCGAGGAAGGAGAGTTAATGGAGGTGGATCAACGAGCCTCGTGGATGGATCCATTCATCACCTTCTTATCCTCCGGGAAGTTCCCTGGAGAGGACGTGGACAAGAGGCGTTTCAGGTATAAGTCCGCCTATTACTCCTTGCATGCAGGAGGGCTATATAGGAAGACTCTCTCGGGACTCCTGGCCCATTGTGTTTCCGAGGAGGAGGTTCCGAGAGTCCTGGAAGAAATCCACTCCGGGGAGTGCGGTAGTCACTCCGGGAGCCGGACCCTGGAGGGGAGGGTGTTGAGGCAAGGCTACTTCTGTCCCACTCTCAGCAAGGACGCGGCGGAGTTCGCGAGGAAGTGTCTGAAGTGCCAGCTCTATGCTCCGCTCCAACTCCTCCCAGCTCAAAGGCTCCGGACCATCACGGCTCCCTGGCCCTTCGCCATATGGGGGTTGGACCTGGTCGGCCCCTTCCCCCAAGCCAGCGGTCAGAGGAAGTTCCTGCTGGTCATGATCGACTACTTCTGCAAGTGGGTAGAAGTGAAAGCACTCGCTAAGGTAACCTCTCAGGTTGTAAGGAATTTTGTGTGGGGGGAGATAATTTGCAGGCATGGACTCCCTCTAGCTATAGTGACGGACAATGGGTCGCAGTTCGCTAGTGAAGAGTTTGTTGGCTTCTGCACTCAGCTCGGCATTGACCTCAGTTTCGCATCGGTCCACCACCCGAGGAGCAATGGGCAGGTGGAGGCGGCGAACAAAATAATCGTTAACCTATTAAAAAAGAAAGTGGAGAACCTTCGGGGGAACTGGGTGGAACAGCTACCCTCCGTCCTCTGGGCCATGAGGACTACTCCGAATACCGCCACCGGGGAGACTCCGTTCAAGCTCCCTCACGGGTCCGAGGTCGTTCTCCCCATAGAGTTTGAGGTAAAGACCCCCCGAGTGATCGCTGCGAGCGAGGGGGGTGAAGAGTGGCTAGAAGATAACAATGCAGAGCAGAGGCTGTCTTTGGACCTGGTGGAAGAACTCCGGGACTTGGCCACCATCAGCAAGGAAGAGGTCAAGCGGTGGATGGCTCGATATTTTGACAAACATATCCGGATAAAGCACTTTCAGAAAGGAGACCTAGTCCTGAAGAAGGTCGATGCGGTCGGCAGAGGGGCCGCGGTGGGTAAGCTTAACCCCAACTGGGAGGGTCCATATATTGTAAGCGAGGTGCTCAAGTCGGGGGGGGGGGGGGGGGGGGGGGGGTATCACCTCCAGGATGTGGAAGGGGTGCCCCTCGACCGAGCCAGGAGTGGGGATGATTTGAAATGATTTTACCCTTGAAAGCTTTATTATGTTGTTTACTGAATGTCTTACCCCTTTTTGTGATGCTTATAACTACTGCCATGCCAGGCTAGCAAGGTTGGACATGTTGGTGCTGGAATGCCCCAGATCAATTCCGCTCCCGGGCTCTCACCTAGATGGGGGGTTCAGGTTGATCTCTGGAGAGGCTGGCAAGGTTGGACATGTTGGTGCTGGAATGCCCCAGATCGATTCCGCTCCCGGGCTCTCACCTAGACGGGGGGTTCAGGTTGATCTCTGGAGAGGCTGACAAGGTTGGATATGTTGGTGCTGGAATGCCCCAGATCGATTCCGCTCCCGGGCTCTCACCTAGACGGGGGGTTCAGGTTGATCTCTGGAGAGGCTGGCAAGGTTGGACATGTTGGTGCTGGAATTCCCCAGATCGATTCCGCTCCTGGGCTCTCACCTAGACGGGGGGTTCAGGTTGATCTCTGGAGAGGCTGGCAAGGTTGGACATGTTGGTGCTGGAATGCCCCAGATCGATTCCGCTCCCGGGCTCTCACCTAGACGGGGGGTCAGGTTGATCTCTGGAGAGGTTGGCAAGGTTGGATATGTTGGTGCTGGAATGCCCCAGATCGATTCCGCTCCCGGGCTCTCACCTAGACGGGGGGTTCAGGTTGATCTCTGGAGAGGCTGGCAAGGCTGGACATGTTGGTGCTGGAATGCCCCAGATCGATTCCGCTCCCGGGCTCTCACCTAGACGGGGGGTTCAGGTTGATCTCTGGAGAGGCTGACAAGGTTAGATATGTTGGTGCTGGAATGCCCCAGATCGATTCTGCTCCCGGGCTCTCACCTAGACGGGGGGTTCAGGTTGATCTCTGGAGAGGCTGGCAAGGTTGGACATGTTGGTGCTGGAATGCCCCAGATCGATTCCGCTCCCGGGCTCTCACCTAGACGGGGGGTTCAGGTTGATCTCTGGAGAGGCTGGCAAGGTTGGATATTTTGGTGCTGGAATGCCCCAGATCGATTCCGCTCCCGGGCTCTCACCTAGAAGGGGAGTTCAGGTTGATCTCTGGAGAGGCTGGCAAGGTTGGACATGTTGGTGTTGGAATGCCCCAGATCGATTCCGCTCCCGGGCTCTCACCTAGACGGGGGGTTCAGGTTGATCTCTGGAGAGGCTGGCAAGGTTGGATATGTTGGTGCTGGAATGCCCCAGATTGATTCCGCCTCCGGGCTCTCACCTAGACGGGGGGTTCAGGTTGATCTCTGGAGAGGCTGGCAAAAGGAGGCACGGTTTGAAGGTAACAGGTTGAGGTGTTAAAGCCAGGGGGCTTGGTTCGCAAAATTGAAAGGGTTGAGGCTGGTAAGGCCTAGGGTAGCAGGTTGAGGTGTTAAAGCCAGAGGGTCTTGGTTCACAAAATTGAAAGGGTTGAGGCTGGTAAGGCCTAAGGTAGCGGGTTGAGGTGTTAAAGCCAGGGAGGCTTGGTTCGCAGGGTGCCAAATGTCTGAGGTTGTCAAGGTCGGGTTCGCCAGGCAATATCCGCGGGCGGCGACAGTACAGGCTCGCGAAATCCATAGAAGGAGATACTCGGCGAGGCGAGCCCAGACACGCGCATTCGCGAGCCCCCCCCCGGGAGCACTACCGCGTAACAACTAGTCATGAGATAGGAGTTCAAAAGAAAAAGATCTAATGCAAGAGAAAAATAAACGCGAGCATGCTCATAAATACTAACAAAAAATCATAACTATCATTCCCCAAGATTCTTCTATGTTCGGCAGCGATCTCGCCAGCTCAAAAAGAATAATATACATTCGAAGGAAAGAGAAGAGAAGGGAGTCTAAGGGGGCTCATTCTAGGGGGCCCTCGCCATCCTTGCGAGCCCCCAACCATGGCGCCAAGTCAAAGAGATCCGGGCAGACGTCTTCGGCTGTGAACTCCATCGCGTCTTCGGCTAGGAGACCCGCGTTCTTGAGAGTCGTGAAGACGAGGTTGGCGACCTCTTGTGCATCTCGCCGCCTCTGGTCTTCGCTCTCGGGAACCCTCTGTTGAGACCCGGCTCGCCCAGGAGAAGGGGGTAGCACGCTGCGAATCAGCTCGTCCACCCGAGCCTTCAGCATGGTATTCTCCAGCTCTTGCTGGCTGTTGCGAGCGAGAAGTTTGGTTGTTGTGTCGGCATCCTGAAAGTTAATACCAAATAAGTTAGGCGAAGACCGGGGGTCGCGAACAGCAAAGAGAGGGGGCCCAGGGTCGCTTACCATCTTGACCTGCATCCCGGCGAGAAGGCTTTCCGACGCCGCCTCTCTCTCCTTAAGGCCTTTGATCTCATCGCGAGCTTTCTTAAGCTCCTCCCTGAAGGCGCGGATATCCCTGTCCGCCTGCAGGTAACGGCGCCCCGCCATATGTGCGAGCTCCGTCGAGCGAAACTGAGCTCGCATGTCTTCGTAGACCAGTTGCCTTGGCCCCATCTCTTTAAGGGCGGCGTCGTCCTCGCGGCCGTATAAGCCGAAGGCGATAGAGAACGCCTCCTCCCCGGCCTTACCAAGCTCCACCCAGGAGGGGTGAAGGGTGGAGCAGGAAATCCTGTTGGCATCAGGATCCCAAGCGAGCAGGGGCTCGCCGAGGGAATCAGAAACCTTCTCGCCTAGGCCGAAGTTCTTGTGACCCTTGGGTTTGGGGTTGCGGAAGAGCTCCAAGCGCCCTGGCTCGCCAAGGGGCCCGGTTGTTTCGCAGGGGAAGGGGGCGAGCCGTCGGTCTCGCTCAGATCAACGACCGCGCTCTTGTCTTTAACAACAAGGGTTTTCCCCCTTCGACTTCTTGGAAGAGGATTGCGAGTCGGGCTGGCTCGCAGACCGAGGTCGCTTCTTGCCGGACCCAGTGGTAGGGAGATCCCGGCAAGCCTCTGCCACCGCGGTCGCGAGCGTGTCCGCCGTAAGTGTGGTGCCTTGCGCGTGCGGAGGATTGACGGGGACGTCACGCTCGCCTGTAGAATAAGAGCGTTAGACAAAGCGAAGAAGGAAAAAAGGTAGGGCGAAAGCGAGCCATACCTTCCCCTTGAGGAACCGCGAGTAGCGAGTCGACTTTGCGCCTCAGGTGGGCGACTTCGAAGTTTTTCCCGGAAAGGTAGTGGAAGAGTTTGGCGTCGGCGCCGCTCAGCGAGCTCGGAGGGCGGTAGGTGGCGTCGTCCCGTTGAAGAGGAGTGAAGTGGAGGTTGCTGAAGGGTCCCTTCACCAAGATGAACTTCTGAGTCCAGTAGTGACTCTTGTTCACCGTCTCGCAGACGGTGACATGCTGGCTCGCAAAATAAGTGGTCCCGTCCCGGAAGGCGCGGAAAGAGAACACTTTGTGGAAGACGAGGAGGCTGAACTCGATCCTCTCCTCCCGCATATAGCGAGCGAACGCGACCACATCCGCGATCGCATTCGGGGTCAGCTGGCTCGGCAGCACCCCATAGTACCGTAGCACCTGCAAGGAACAAAGAAAATGAAAAAGTTGCGAGAGCGAACAGGGAGCGGCGAGAGGGCTAAGCGAAGTACCTGACGAATTTTAGGCCATAAGGGGAGTCGCAACCCATTCTCAAAGTGAGCGATGGGGATCGCGAGCTCGTCGGCCTCGGTCTCGTTCAGCGTAGCCTTCTCGCTTGGACAGCGAGCCGAATAGCCCTCCGGGAGATAGCGATCCATGGCATATTTGTATTCCTCCGCAGTGAGGTTCGCACAGAAGAAGTCGTGAGCTTGGAATGCTGAGGCGCATTTGGCTCGCCCCTCGCTCTCGCCATCTGCTCCCATTGAAGGATGTGTTCGCAGCGAGCCGGAAAGAAGCAACCTGCAAGTAGCGAACACGAGCACGAGCTTGCGAGAACAGAAATGAGCGTAGAGGCGAGAGGATTTGGGAAATAAATGTGGTGGATGGAAAAGTGAATCCGAACTATTTATAGGAAAATAGGATGGGCACAGGATTCGAAGCGTCGGGAGTGCGGATAGAGAAAATAAAGTAGATTTTTACTCGATGAGACTACAGCCTTGCGAGCCCGGGCTCGCCACTGTGCGGTAATTGAGCCCCGCCTGAAGCCGTGAGGGAAGGAGGCTTGGGCGCGACGCTGCCCAGAAGTTCGCGAGCGCTCCACGAGGGCAATCATATCAAACACGACGAACATGCAGAATAAGTCACAGGCGCATCACAGATAAATAAAGGGCGAGATAAAAAGTGATAAAGGCGAGTCACGATGGACTCGCAAATATTACCACACCATAGGTATCGTTCAGCATAAACATCATGAGAGAAATGAAAACAAGAGGACATCAGAAATAAATCCACGGCAGGCTCAGGGGTAAGGAAGCCATTTCCAGCGACCCCGACCTCGCTTCCCCGCGCGCGGCGGCACTCTCGGATAGTGGTATTCGCGAAGTACTTTGAGCTTGCGCAGGATCGGGTGTGCTTGGTCCTCACCCCGCGAGATGTGCACCCCGGGCGAGGTAGCGTCTGCGCGAGTCACCGGCCCCGCCTCGGCGAGGAAGCGCGCATTCGCGTCCTCCATGGCGGCAAATCTCTCGTTGAAGGAAGCCCGGTCAGCGTCATACCGCTCCTCCAGCTCACGCAGCATCATACCATGCTTCTGAAGGACCTCTTACACCCGTCTCTTCATCCGCGCGGGGTCGCCCGGGTCGCCCAAGAAGTCATCGATCTGGCTCGGCGAGGGCGGCGGTGACATCTCCACCCTCCCGTGCTCTGACTCAGGCGTGGCTTCTGAAATTTCTGCGAAGGAAGAGTTAGTAGGACCAGGTGACGAGCGAGAAAGTGAGCTCGCACAGATGTACTAACCTTGGGAGAAGAAGGGCTCGCGACGTTGTTTGCGAGAGGACTCCGGCTGACCCTTGAAGTTTTTGCGAAACCCTCGAACGTTGGGTTTCCCCAGACCAGGGGGATACACCACCCTCTCTGCGACCTGGGCGCCATCGAGAAGCGAGCCGCCTGGGCTCTCCGCGACCTGGGCGCCATCGAGAAGCGAGCCGCCTGGGCTTCGCCTGCCCACAATGTCGAAGCCCGAGGTCTCCACATTAGCCTTAGGTGGAATCGGCGAGCGCACCGGTGTGGATCCCCTCTTCTCAGGGCTCGACGGTGGGGTGTCTGCATAGGCCATAAGCGCATGGATATCGCAAAGAGACATGAGCGGGGATAAAGGAAGAAGGTACTTATGACTTATGGGGTTGCGAGAGAGGCGCCTGTTGGGTTGAGGTCCCAACCCCAGCGACTAGCGATCCCAGCCTCGCTGGGGACGGGGCACGAGAAGAGGTCAGTGTAAGGCCCGTCATGCGTTCCTCAGGTGGAGGATTCTACGAGAGGAAAAGGAATAAGTAGGGAGTCGATATAAAGAATTTAGACGAAGAATACCTGTTGCGCGAGCCCGGTATTCGGCGGTGGGGGCGAGGTAGGAGGTGACGACACGTCCTCCCCCTGCGACCTCCTAACCATCTTGGCTTTCTTGGTCTGGGAAGAAGGGGATGTGGCAGGGTTGAACATCCAGGTGTTGCGCTCGGCGGCCTGGGCCTTCGCCATCTCCCTGGAAGCCTTCAGTCGATCCCGCGCGCTCTGCTTGGAAGACATTCTGAAGGAAGAGTGTTTTCAGCGAGGAAGAGGGAGAACGAAAGGCTTGATCACTAGCTACGATGGACGGTATTTATAGTTTTGGGCATGGGACCCACCAAAACATTCCCGCCACATCAGCAAAATCGGCGAACACCAGAGGTTGGATGTTTCTTCGCGAGCTTAGGACAACCTCGCGAAAAGTGGGGATTGTGTACAACCCCGATGTTCGCAAGGAAGAGTCAGACGGCTCCCACCCAAGAAAGCGTGCCAAGATGGGCGAACCCCGGTGAGGCGAGCCAAGGAAAGGTGGGAGACTCTACAAGCGAACGAGGCGGGACAAGCGAGCCCGCCTAGAGTATGTGCGGATAGCAATTCTGGGGCTCGCCAAGGTAAGACAGACGAGCCCGCCTAGAGTATGTGCGGATAGCAACTCTGGGGCTCGCCAAGGTAAGACAGGCGAGCCCGCCTAGAGTATGTGTGGATAGCAATTCTGGGGCTCGCCAAGGTAAGACAGGCGAGCCCGCCTAGAGTATGTGCGGATAGAAATTCTGGGGCTCGCCAAGGTAAGACAGGCGAGCCCTCCTAGAGTACGTGCGGATAGCAATTCTGGGGCTCGCCGAGGTAAGACAGGCTAGCCTGCCTAGAGTATATGCGGATAGCAATTCTGGGGTTCGCCGAGGTAGTGCCAGCGAGCCCGCCCAAAGAAGGCACGGCTAACCCAGGAGTTCGCAAGCTCCGCTCGCAGGGAAGGTGCAAGGGTGAGCCGGTTCGCCCAGCAAGGGCTTGTAGAGAAATTCCCGGTGGTCTGCGGCTAGCTCCTCCGAACAGCGGGGTTTGGCTGTTGGCAGACCAATCCGGTGTGCGGATAGTAAGAATGGACATCGGGATTTGGCTATTGACAGACCACAAAACCAAAATCTATAAATAGACCTTAAAGGGCACCTAAGGAGGGACCGGTTCGAAATCTTTGAGCCTTCTTCTCTCCTTAGGTCGCTTTGGTTTGGGCTCTCTAGCTCTCCAAGGTGCCCGAGTCTTAGCTTTGGCTTGGGAGGGGAAGCGCTCAACGATCTTCCGGGTTAGTGGAGGGACCTCCTCGCTAAGACTAGGGTCTTTGTTCTTTGTCCGAGTTATCTGCCTACCTCTTCCGAGGGGCCGGTAAGGGCTAGCTGCCCCTCAACTCGTTGAGGGCCCCGAGCTCCACAAGAGACCGAGAAATCGGTTTCAACAAACACAATCTTTTTGATCAAGCAAAATTCTTCATTACAGGGCGAGGTATACATGGAGAAACATGATTTCGCCAGTACGCAAAAAACAAAGAGAAAAAACAAGCTGAAAGGATAACCAGCGGTCTGCCAACTGAGACCGCCTGACCGCTCGACCTGACAGTCCGCTCAGCTAGAAAACAAGACCGCCCGAACTGCCTGCCTGCGCCTTGAACAACACCAACTGAGAACCCCGCGAACTCCCGAACTCCACTGATCCTCCCGAACTCCAGCAACCCGCACTGCAAGCCGCGAGACCGCCCGAACACCTTCAGAAGAGGAGGTGACCGCTGCTGCCCGCATAATCCACAGAAGCTGCATAAGACAAGTTCGATCAGTTAACCGGCTGGTCACTAAAAAGAGACCGCAAGAACAGGACGCAAGCTCAGCTTACACTTGGTGCGATAATTTTGCTGCTACAGTGACTCCTATTTATAGGCGGGCGACCTGATCCAGTCACCGCCCTATGAGATAGAGTCACCACCCTTCATCGCGCGACCAGACCAGTCAACCCGCGCGATCAGCAAAAGATCCTCCTGCTTAGTGAGCTCGTCGACTTCAACAGAAGCCACACGATCATGACAACTCGCCCGGTCATGACGCTCACCACCTGTGTTCGCCACCCGACCTCCTCCAGAGACAGCGAACACACCAGGCCGACTAGGACAACAGTCTGCCAAGTCGACCAAACACCTGTGATCGCATATACCAGCAGATCACCAAGGGACCTGCTATGCGAACACAAACCGGAGACCGCGCGACTATGAAGACCTTAGTCTGCGGGCACCACAAAGAAATCGGACAGCCACCAGACCGGGCTGCCCCCACATCACGCGATCACAAGCACCAGATCGCGCGGTCACACCGAACAGAAGAACAGCTCGCCACGCGGTCACACGACCAGACCACGCGACCTCACCTCGGCACCCTTGGACAGAAGAACGGCGGTCACGCCGAATAGCCCGCGGCTAGACCAGAGAGGTCAGACCGCAAGAGGAGACCGCAAGACCGTGCGGTCAGACCAGACCGCGCGGTCTCCCCCCAGACCGCCAACTTCACAAACTTCCACTTCAACATTTTCAACACTCCCCCTTGAAGTGGGAAGTTGAAAACAGCCCAAGTAAACTCCTTAGCCGAGTAAACGACCCCTTCTCCAGCGCCTTTGTGAAAATATCAACAATGTTGTCCTGACTCCAAACATGCTCGACCGAAAGAGACCCCTCCAGCACCTTCTCACGAATGAAATGATGCTCGATCTCGATATGCTTGGTCCTCGAGTGACAAACTGGATTAGTAACTAGTTTGAGAGCACTCTCATTATCGCCGCGGAGCAGAGTCGAACCCCGAACCTCCTTATGGACATCTCCCACCAACCTCCTAAGCCAGATGGCTTCTTGAGCTGCCAAGGCCGAAGCCTTGTATTCCGCTTCCGTGGTGGAGACCGACACGGAATCCTGCTTCTTGCTGCACCATGATATAGTCGTGGGGCCCGCCATGAAGACGTATCCAGACGTCGACTTCTGATCATCTGAATCTCTCCCGTAATCAGCATCCATGTACCCATGCACCTCGAAGCCCGCATCCCTCCTGTAAAGGAGACCCATATCCGAAGTCGCCTTGACATACTTCAAAATATTTTTGACCGCTAGTAGATGAGGCATCCGTGGTTCCGTCGTATACCGACTCACCCTGCCAACTACAAATGCAATATCCGGCCTAGTGATCGTCAGATAAATCAAGCTCCCAACCAGAGCCCGGAACACCAGCGGATCTTCCAGAATCCTCCCCTCATCCTTGCGAAGTTTCATGGCCTTCTCCAGAGGTGTGGAAATGCACTTCCCTTCCTTCATGCCGAACCGCTCCATGATTCGCTCCGCATATCCAGCCTGGGACACCAGCACTCCACTTTTCTTCCTCTGCACTTCGAGTCCAAGGAAATGGTGAAGTTCACCCAAGTCCTTCATCTCAAACCTGATGGATAGCTCAGCCCGAAGCTTTGCTACTTCCTTCTTCGAATTCCCCGTCACGATCATATCGTCGACGTAAAGCAGCACGATGACTTGAAGCTCCCCGCTCTTCTTGACGAACAAGCTTGAGTTTGAGTCTGAAGCACCAAATCCACAGAATAGGAGATATTCTGCTATCTTTCCATACCACGCCCTCGGCGCTTGCTTCAAACCATACAGGGCCTTCTTCAACTTGCAGACATAGTCAGGAAAATCTTCAGATACGAAGCCTGGCGGCTGGACCATGAAGATGTCCTTGTCAATCTCTCCGTACAAGAACTCATTCTTTACGTCGAGCTGCCAAATCTCCCACCCCCAACACGCCGCCAAGGCAATCACAACCCGAACTGAAGTCATTTTTGCCACCGGACTAAATGCCTCATCATAGTCTTCATCGTATTGCTGCGAGAATCCCCGAGCCACAAGGCGAGCCTTGTATCGCTCGATACTGTCGTCAGCATTCTTCTTGAACTTATAGACCCACTTGCATGTCACAAGGGTGATACCCTTGGGCCTGGGTACCAGAGACCAAGTGTCATTCTTCTCAAGAGCACTCATCTCTTCCTGCATAGCTGAATCCCACTGTTCCACGCCTTTGGCCTTCTCGAAGCTCACTGGTTCCCGCTCATCCAAGGGACCAGCAAAGAAACATGAGACAAAGCTCACCATGTTTCCTCCTGTATAGCGATCAGGGGCAATGATTGTTCGCTTCGATCTCCTCAGCTCATTCCCCTGACTCGTAACATCCTCAGCTGCTTCTTCCCTAGCTGCCCTTCCAGACGTACTAGGAGCATCGCTCCCCCTGCTTCCTGATCCAGAAGCCTCCGTCTCAGAACTAGAAGTAGACGGACCACCTGGTGACACAAGTAGCTCCACCTGAAGATTTTCCACACCTTTCACCGGCTCCTTCACCCTGCTTTCTGGTAGCTCAACACCAGAACTTCCCTTGTAAGAGGTCACCTCGTCGAACACGACTTCGTGAGATACAACAAATCTCCGCGTCTCCGGGTCCATGCACTTCCAGCCCTTCTTCCGATCATCATATCCCACGAAGACTAGCTTCCTTGCTTTCGCATCTAGCTTCGTCTGAAGCGCATCTGGAACGTGCACATAGCAGGTGGAACCAAACACCCGAAGGTGTGCCACACTTGGCTTTCTTTGAACATCATCTCATGCGGGGTCAACATATTGATGGGACTTATATGTATCATGTTGATGACGTAGGTAGCACAAGACATTCCCTCCGCCCAGAAGGACTTTGGGATACTCTTGGCATGCAACCAACACTTGCAGGTCTCCGTCAGATGACGGATCTTCCGCTCTGCAACTTCGTTTTGTTGTGGAGTATGTGCATAAGTAAGCTCCCTCCGGATGCCCGCCTTCCTGCAAAAACTAGAGAACTCACCAGAGGTAAACTCCCCTCCGTTGTCAGTCCTCAGCTTCTTAACCCGCAGACCAAGCCGACCCTCCACAATCTCCTTGAACTCCACAAACTTGGCAAACGCCTCCGCCTTCTCCTTCAGGAAATAAATCCAGACATATCTGGTGTGATCATCGATCAACACCAGCATATACCTGCTGCCTCCGAGGCTTGGGGTAGCAGTCGGTCCCATCAAGTCACCGTGGATGCACTCCAACGGCACACTACTCCTTGTCTGTGACTTATCAAACGGCAGTCGATGAGACTTACCGAACTGACATCCCGCACAAACGTGAAGTCACCGTAGGAAGATAGACTAGGCAGGTACTTGACCAGACCTTTCACCGCCATAGCCTTCAGCTTGTCCATTCCTACATGCCCCAACCTCTCATGCCATATGACGGCACTATCATTCGTCTTCATCTTGTCGACATAAGAACTTGTCGATAAAACGAACAAGTCTTTTGCCCTTCTCCCCACATGAACGACCTCCGCTTTCACCGCTTCAACATTTCGAAGAAACCTCACTTCTGTTGGGCCGAACAGAACGTGATACCCAGCGTCAACAGCGTTTGTCACGGAGAAGAGGTTTTTCCTCATTTCGGGCACATGATAGACACTCTTCAAAGTCAGTGGCCCTCTATCACTGCCCAAGGAAACAACCCCCACCTTCTCGACACTATGCACAGTGTTATCAGCAGTTATGATGACATCGTTACCTAAGTAAGGCTGCGCTGAACTAAGCTTCGACCCGTCCCCGGTGAGGTGATGACCACACCCCGAGTCCACGATCCAGTCTTCCTGATAGTTGATAGGAGCCGCAGCTCCAACAGAAGCCGAAAAAGCTCTTCCCCATCCTCCATCAATCTGCCTGGCCTCAGCTTCCTCCTTTCCTGCAGCAGCATGCCCTGGATGAAGATTCACCCGACAATCCTTCCTGATGTGACCAAGCTTCCCGCACCTGAAGCACTTGGGACCTTCTCCCTTCTTCTTCCCTTCAGCCTTAAGAGCATAGCCCCTCTCCTGCTGTCCAGAAGTTGAAGGCCCATTGCCTCCTCCAGCGGTCTTCTTATTCGTATCCCACTTCTTCTTCCCCGTGAAGAGAACCTCGCCTTCTTCCCCAGACACTGACACCTCCGCGATCTGCCTTGTCAGACTCTCCTGCGACGCAAGCAAATTTTCCAGCTCCAGTAGAGACGGCTGATTTGCCCAACCCTGCACTGACGTCACAAAGGCCACAAACTCCTTCCGCAAACCACGGATGATGTGTCTCTTCAGCTTCGCCTAAAAAATTGGCTCATCAGGATCCAATGCTGAAATCTCAGCGCACATGTTCTTCAACTTCAAGAAGAACGTAGAGATAGAAAGGTCACCTTGAGCCGATCTGGCCAGCTCATTCTCCAGGAATTGAAGTCTTGACACATTCTTCTTGTTAAACAGCCCATCCAGGGCTCTCCAGATCTCAGCAGCTGATCCACACCCCAAGATGTGATCGAACAAATCAGGTGATATTGCCCTCTTCAGGGCGAACTCTGCTTTGGCATTAATCCGCCTCCAGTTCCTCACCTCATGACCGTTATCCCAAATCAGAATAACTTCTTCCGTGCTCTCTCCTCCAACCACCTCCCAGAGGTCCTCACCCAGAAGATAACTCTACATACAAGACCTCCACTTCTTAAAGTTGGTCGAGTTGAGCATCTCAATTCCAAGACCCCTTGCTTCCATGGCTCTACTACTGGTTCCTTCTTCACAAAGGCGATGACAACTTATGAGTTAATCACTGCTCTATCCACTCCAACCTAGCTCTGATACCATGTGAAGTTTTCCATAGATTTAGGAGTGGGCAAGAATAGTATAACTCAAAGTTCAAGCCGACAACCAGAAGCACATGAAGCAAACACAATCTTTATTGATCAAGCAAAATTCTTCATTACAGTGCGAGGTATACATGGTGAGACATGATTTCGCCAGTACACAAAAAACAGAAGAGAAAAAACAAGCTGAAAGGATAACCAGCGGTCTACCAACTGAGACCGCCTGACTGCTCGACCTGACAGTCCGCTCGGCTAGAAAACAAGACCGCCCGAACTGCCTGCATGCGCCTTGAACAACACCAACTGAGAACCCCGTGAAAGTGGAGTGTTTTAGTTCTCATTTATTTTATTAAAAGATCTTGATTAAGTTTTGGTTTCAAAATAAATGATATGTATATTTATATGTGTTTGCTGAAAGAGTAATTAACACAAGCAGTGAGAGTGCATAAAAATAAAACAAACATCCAGATGACACAAGATGTATAGTAGTTCCCCTCAACTGGGTACATCTACTCTTCTACCCACTGGTAGGAATCCACTATGAGGTTGTTGATAAGGTGCCCTCACACCAGGTGAGCTGTTGATAAGGTGCTCTAACCAAACTGCAGGTTTTTGCTAAGGTGCCCTGTCACCGAGATTAACTTTTGAAGGGAGTTATAACCCTGTACAAGGTGGGATAAGGAAGTAAAATGAAAACAGTATGTAATGTTCTTCTCTGTATGAGAAGACTCTTGAAGATCCTGATATGGTGTTGAGTGGATCTGATTGATGATGTTGAGAAGCTCCCCCCTGTCTGATATAGTTTAGATGACAGTTTTGGAGGCCTCTTCTTTTGATTGTACTTAAAACTCCTTTCTTCTTATGAAGTGATGATCCTCTATATTTCTCTTCCTGTTCTGTTCTGCCTATTTTCTGCAGTCCTCTCTCTTCTCTGTTTTTCTCTCTGAATATATAATCTGGAGATCTTGTGGCTGATTTTTAATTCTTGCCGACAAGAAAGGAATATAATAAATATATCCTTTATTTCCCAGATCCTTGAGAACATAAGATGCCGTCTTTGGCTTCTGCAACGGCTCTATTAATTAATGCTGCAACGGCTGGATTCATATACAACAATATATATATATAGCAATATATATATAAACAATAAGATATTGCTTTATAATATCTGAGCATGTATATAACAATATAATCGAGCTGAATAAATATTTTCATCATTCTGAACATCTGTGGAAAATTTGATGAACGCTGCTCGTCATTTGTCGAACGTCGTTCGTCATTTGTCGAACGCCACTAGTCAAATGTCGACCGCTGAGCTGTTGGAAGAAATTTGTCGAGCGCCGTTGACATTCGTCGAAACGCCGTTCGACATTTGTCGAACGCAGAGAACAAAGATATTTTTATTTCTTTTCTCTTTTCTGCTTATTAATAATATGTCTATTTTCAGCTTTCTTTCTTAATGAGATTTAATCTAAGTTATTCAATATGTTATGATATAAACTTAGATACTAAAGGTGGATCCTCAACTCAAATCAAACCTAAGGTTCCAACAATCTCCCCCTATTTGAGTTGGGATCCTAATCCAAATTAACTAGGTTCTAATAATCTCCCCCTATTTGGTTTAGGATTCCTAAGCATAAAAAGTCTTTAAAGCTTAAGGGTTAGAGATTATTTATTTTCTTTTTAAAACTAAGCAATTTCTGATTTCCTAAGTCTTGATTTAAATAGGAATTTAATATTATGATTTGCTAGCTGTTATAGAATTCTTTGAATTTTAAAATCAGAAAGACAAAATCTGATAGCTTCTTTCTATAGAATCCCCTTAATCAGAAGAGACTCACACTTAGTACTTTGATCATTTCTGATCTGTGCAATCTGAGTAGAATGCTCAATCATGATTTTGGAGAGAACTCTGTAAGAAAGTGAAGTCTATCTGACTTGTTTTTAAGATATAAAAATTCAATGGAATCACAAGACTGCTTATTTAGTTATAAAAATTTTAACAGAAAATGTTTTATAATTAGATATTTTTGGCCTTTTTATTTCATTGAAATATAAATTTGACAATTTATTTTGATTTTGCTGAACATACATAATTTTTTTTCTTTAAAGTACTGTTTGAACTTATCAGCTTTAATTATGTTAATTTTAACCAAATAATTTGTTCTGTTGATATTTTAAAGTTTCTTGAAGTTTATTATATTCAGGAGTTAGAATGTTTATTATTATTAACTCCTTTTTTGATTTCCTTCTCAAATATTAAATCTGTATATAATGAATTGAAACAGATTTAAAATCAAATTTTATTAAATCTGTGCATGATGGAGTGAAAACAGATTTAAAGGGATCAGAGGTAAATTAGGAATAGAAGTTACCTCATTTACCTTTTTTGATTCAGATTCAGATTCTGCATCTGATATGTAATCTGATCCATATATTGCCATCATACAGAATTTTCTGGCGTGTTGTTCTTCTTTTTCTTCTTCTTCACTTAGAGTAAATGCTGGTTCTGCAACAAAAATGATGTTAGGGGAAGAAGTAGGAATGGATTCATTTACCATCCTATAGAGAGTTCCAGATGGCATTTGCTGAAGTGCAATCAGCCACTTTGAGAAGAATGTCTTTGACATTGATTTAGCCAATATGTTCATGGCCATGATATCAGCACTTTTCAGCTTTTCCTGATCAATCAGATGAAGGGATTGAAGATGAAAGTCCTGTCAAAACAGATTTGTAAATATCTTCATCTATGGCATTCATATATAACTTAATTCTAACTTGCCATAAAGAAAAATTATCCAAATTACATATAGGTGGATCTGAAAATAAAAAATCTGCTTGTGCCATTTAGAAAAACCTTTTTAAAAGAACTAAGTGATCTTGTGATTCAGATGTTAGTCTGTAAAGATTCAACCTCCTCTGATACCAATTGAAAGTGGAGTGTTTTTAGTTCTCATTTATTTTATTAAAAGATCTTGATTAAGTTTTGGTTTCAAAATAAATGATATGTATATTTATATGTGTTTGCTGAAAGAGTAATTAACACAAGCAGTGAGAGTGCATAAAAACAAAACAAACATCCAGATGACACAAGATGTATAGTAGTTCCCCTCAACTGGGTATATCTACTCTTCTACCCACTGGTAGGAATCCACTATGAGGTTGTTGATAAGGTGCCCTCACACCAGGTGAGCTGTTGATAAGGTGCTCTAACCAAACTGCAGGTTTTTGCTAAGGTGCCCTGTCACCGAGATTAACTTTTGAAGGGAGTTTATAACCCTGTACAAGGTGGGATATGGAAGTAAAATGAAAACAGTATGTAATGTTCTTCTCTGTATGAGAAGACTCTTGAAGATCCTGATATGGTGTTGAGTGGATCTGATTGATGATGTTGAGAAGCTCCCCCTGTCTGATATAGTTTAGATGACAGTTCTGGAGGCCTCTTCTTTTGATTGTACTTAAAACTCCTTTCTTCTTATGAAGTGATGATCCTCTGTATTTCTCTTCCTGTTCTGTTCTGCCTATTTTCTGCAGTCCTCTCTCTTCTCTGTTTTTCTCTCTGAATATATAATTTGGAGATCTTGTGGCTAATTTTTAATTCTTGCCGACAAGAAAGGAATATAATAAATATATCATTTATTTCCCAGATCCTTGAGAACATAAGATGCCGTCTTTGGCTTATGCAACGGCTCTATTAATTAATGCTGCAACGGCTGGATTCATATACAACAATAAAGATATTGCTTCATATGCAACGGCTGGATTCATATATATATATAGCAATATATATATAAACAATAAAGATATTGCTTTATAATATCTGAGCATGTATATAACAATATAATCGAGCTGAATAAATATTTTCATCATTCTGAACATCTGTGGAAAATTTGATGAACGATGCTCGTCATTTGTCGAACGCCGTTCGTCATTTGTCGAACGCCACTAGTCAAATGTCGACCGCTGAGCTGCTGGAAGAAATTTGTCGAGCGCGGTTCGACATTCGTCGAACGCCGTTCGACATTTGTCGAACGCGGAGAACAAAAGATATTTTTATTTCTTCTCTTTTTCTGCTTATTAATAATATGTCTATTTTCAGCTTTCTTTCTTAATGAGATTTTAATCTAAGTTATTCAATATGTTATGATATAAACTTAGATACTAAAGGTGGATCCTAACTCAAATCAAACCTAAGGTTCCAACACCCCGCGAACTCCCGAACTCCACTGATCCTCCCGAACTCCAGCAACCCGCACTGCAAAACCGCGAGACCGCCCGAACACCTTCAGAAGAGGAGGTGATCGATGCTGCCCGCACAATCCGCAGAAGCTGCACAAGACAAGTTCGATCAGTTAACTGGTCGGTCACTAAAAATAGACCGCAAGAACAGGACGCGAGCTCAGCTTACACTTGGGGCGATAATTTTGCTGCTACAGTGACTCCTATTTATAGGCGAGCGACCTGATCCATTCACCGCCCTATGAGATAGAGTCACCACCCTTGATCGCGCGACCAGACCGGTCAACCCGCGCGATCAGCAAAAGATCCTCCTGCTTAGTGAACTCGCCGACTTCAACAGAAGCCGCGTGATCATGACAACTCGCCCGGTCATGACGCTCACCACCTGTGTTCGCCACCCGACCTCCTCCAGAGACCGCGAACACACCAGGCCGACTAGGACAACAGTCCGCCAAGTCGACCAAACACCTGTGATCGCATATACCAGCAGATCGCCAAGGGACCTGCTATGCGAACACAAACCGGAGACCCGCGCGACTAAGAAGACCTTAGTCTGCGCGCACCACAAAGAAACCGGACAGCCACTAGACCGGGCTGCCCCCACACCACGCGATCACAAGCACCAGATCGCGCGGTCACACCTGAACAGAAGAATAGCTCGCCACGCGGTCACATGACCAGACCGCGCGGCCTCACTTCGGCACCCTTGGACAGAAGAATGGCGGTCATGCTGAATAGCCCACGGCTAGACCAGAGAAGTCAGAACGCCAGAGGAGACCGCAAGACCGTGCGGTCTCCCCCCAGACCGCCAACTTCACAAACTTCCACTTCAACATTATCAACAGGTTACATATAGATCGAGCGGCACGAGTGTCAATTTTAAATCGAACATCGAACCCTACCTTCTTAGTGAGCCGATTTGGCCCGTTGTTTGACTGCAACACTCAGTTTGGTGCAAGGTGTTATAAGGTTGACCAAAAATTAAAATGGGTTGCTCCTGCTAAACAACTCATCCAAATGCTTTGAAATTTGTAGCATAGTACAGATTTACCCTTACCCTCAACATATCCAAAAATGAGAATTTTTGGAGGAACTTTTTCTATAGTTTTTGTAGAAATTTAATAAACCATATATGAATTAATTTTAGAATCTAGAGACATCCAAACCCTACCAAATTTTGGTGGGTGGTCATTAGGGTCATGAAATGACTCTGGTAAAAACTTCATTTCATTTGAGATTGATTGGTTGGGTAATTAAGTAACCAAAATCAGTCAAACTAGGGATATTAGGACAAAGGTGCACTTGATGGATTTGAGGGGTCCACCCTCATCCAAATGTTGTGAAACCTTGGCCAGAGATTTAAAATCATATAAAACACCCTCACTAGTGGTTTGAGTGTTTTGGGGTGGATGTGCCCTAGAACCATAGTGTGAACCCTAGGGTTGTATATTGAACCGATTGAAGGACATAGTGTCATATGTCATCGGAATGACTCGAAACTTGGTAGAGAAGTTCAAAGGGTGGTATTATGCCCTAGGTAATTTATCTGAAATTCTTAGGAATATTTATCCCCTCTGAATTGATTAAGAACCAATTAGGATGTTTCTTATAAGGAATTTACATGTTCTCATAACCTTGGATGTTCATGAAATTTGGCAGTAAGCTTTTATTGGTGATATTGTTCTTTGATAATTTTATTGTGAATTTTAGATTGATCTATATAGTACTTCATTTATAAAGGGAATTAATTAAGGGTTAAATACATACTGGAAAATCATGAAACTGAGTCAGAGGACTTTTTAGGGCAAGAATATGATCTGTTAATTTAGCATAATTTTTGGATGAGCTTTTATATGGTTCTCTTTACAAAGTGCCCTATGGTTTGTTTATTTAAATAAAAGATTTATATGGTCAAATGAATTTGTAAAATTATGGAACTCAAGCAGTGAAATTTAATGATCATCTTAGACATCTGTTAATTTCCTGTAATTTTTGGATGATTATTTTTGGTACTTTCTTTGTTAAGCCTTGATTTTGATAAATTAATCAATATTTTATTTGGAGGTCAAAAACTTTCTGAAAAGTTATGAACTTCATATGTGGCTATTATTTTGATGATATATAGTTGTATAAATTTTTTTATGGCCATAGCTTATCAAAAAACCATACTTGGTGTTCAAAGTCATAGGTTCCCTAATGTTGAGGAATTATAATACATGCCAAATTAATTAGGAAATTATGAATTTCTGGAGGTAGTCTTAAAATGTCATAACACACCCCCAATAATAATCTTAGGTCATTTGGAGTACCTCTCCTCATGCACCTCATGTAGTTCAAATGGTCTGCGTATAATGAAGATGTTGAATTAAGACAAACATGTAGGTTTTACATTGGGAGTTAAAGAATTTGGTGCACCCAGAATGATTGGGCTTGGAAGGGGTCACCAAAAGAAAGTAGGAGGGAGATGCTTGGTTGATTAGAAGGCAAGAGTATGTTTGGGATCGATGAAAGATTGTCGTTCCCTTGGGGTGAAGTAAAACACACTTAGCGTTAGTAAGTGTAACGTTAATAGTGGTCGGGTCAAGGGTAGATACCAATAAGAGTAAGTGCCTTAGAAAGGAGCTTTGGGGTTCAGCCCATCATAGCTCCTAGTACCGCTGCGAGCCCCTCACAGGGTAGTCCTCGGGAAGTCCATGGTTAAGCCAAAATCATAGGAATAATTTGTTATGAAAGATTAACTCAATTATACACTCACCCACACCCCGTACTACATGTGGTTAGTTGATTTGGCCTTACGAGCGGTAGGCTTGGTGGTTGTAGGCACGAACGGGTTGGTCCGGCGAGCCGTGGCTCGGAAGGTTATGGTGACGGGAAGGTTAGCCCTGGAAGCTTATGGCTCGAAGATATATAGTAATTATAATTGCATGTGCATGAAGGTGGTGGGTCTTCGGTATTGGACGGCCGTTCACACCGACGCCGATACACTGACTCGGCAAGTGTGGATTTGCACTTAGCCAAGGAAAGTCTGGTGGTCCAGCCGGTAAGAGTGCGCAGACCCTCCGCAGTGTGTTCTTTGCGTTGAGCCATATAATAGGTCTAGGTTAGGTAGTGTGAATACCAACTTAGAGGTGTGCGAGGCCCCAACCCACCGCTTCTGTTTGCACTACGGTGGTATCTTGGGAGTTTTGCTAGCTCCGAAAAGGGGGAACTAAATGTCTATGCGCATATAGTCGAAGTGTGTGAGTTGCACTTGTGTGATCATAACATTACCCAGCATAACTCTGCATGTCATAGCATAAGCATTGCATTTCAACCCCTACCCCATATCATATAAATTAGTTATGTGACTTTTTATACGATAGACCTTGTTAAACGACCCCTTGGTCTATAGGTTTGTATGGGCATTGCCATAAATCAAAGGTTATTTTTCTATTTTATACTTGTCTTTACTTGCTTACTTTACTGTTCTTTACCTTGTTTTATTTACTGCCTTTATATATATAAACCTGTGTAGTGATAAATACTCATGTAACTAAGACATGTCACCTGCTTTGTTTTATACCCATTGTTGTCCCCCGCTTCATCCTCCCACTCGGTGCCTAGGTCCACTGGAGGATGGATGGTGGGAAATGAGGCTTAGTCTTTTTGACAACGGCCGGTGGACCATATCATTTTAGGGACCGAGGAGACGCAGCACCACCAGAGGCCGGTGCAGATGGAGGCGGGCCAGTCTAGCACAGGAGCACCAGAATTAGGATCAGCGAGTGATTTGTAGTGAGGACATGATGTACTGGGCATGAGCCCTTTTTATTATTACCTCTTATTTCAGTTATTATCTGTGGACACCAATCATTTGATTTATATATCATGTAATGTGGACTTGAGCTTACTTTTGCTTCAATTGTACTTTTCTTCTTCTCTGATTGATATGGCCGGCAGGATCGACATTTTGTAGTGGCGACCTTCCCGAGTGTTCGGTGTCACCGCAAAGCGGCAGTTCTGGGCTTAAGACCCGGTTTTGCAGCGAACAAATGGGGTCTAAAGCTTTGGCACCTTGCCTCTGCGCTGCTTAGGCACCTCGCCACCGCGCTGCTTGGGCAGCTTGCCTCCACGCTGTTTGGGCAACTCGCCACCGCGCTGCTCGGGCATCTCACCACCGCGCTGCTCAGGCATCTCGCCACCGCGCTGCTCAGGCATCTCGCCACCGCACTGCTCCGGCAACTCGCCAACGCGCTGCTTGGGCATCTCGCCACCGCGCTGCTGGGCATCTCGCCACCGCGCTGCTTGGCAACTCGCCACAGCGTTGTTTGGGCTACCTCGCCACCTCGCGTTCAGACCGTCATAATACGACTTAGACCATAAGGGTCTGTCCCTCGTGCGGTCATCCTCGGTTTGAAGACTAACGCTCTTCACCGTCGACTTCGGGGCCTCTTTCCACTTTAACCAAACGCGCCGGAAGAACGCCATATGGAGCAAGACACCGGGTCATCACTACAATGGTTTGCATAACAAGACGATACTTCAAATATAATCAGGAAAATATAGCCACAAGACGCAAAGCACCAACACAATGTGTACGTATCGAGAAGAGACTCATAACATGAAGTGAAAGCAACCTCGCATTCGTCCTTCGGCAACGACTCTGTCCCAAGACATCACGAAGATGGCGATGATAGAATTGCCGCAGAAAAATCAAAACCTCCGAACTCATCCGTGAAGTAATCCGGACTCCGAAGGTTTGGGGGCTAATGATGTGCACCCATAGATTTATAGGCACTTTCGGGGTGCGTTTAGAGGAAGCTCCACTAAGGAGATGTGGAGTTAGTGGGGTCAAAGTCCAACCCATGATCATGAGAGTGGAGAAACCCGCCGCGCGCAACTCGCGCTCTATCAGCGTCAGGCGCAGTCAAGACCGCACCCCCACTACTGGGGTGCGGTCAGCCTGCACCCCACTAATGGGGTGCGGGTAGCCCACACCCCCCATAGTGGGGGGTGCGGCCAAACCGCACCCCTAAGGGGGTACGACCAAACCGCACCCCCCAAGGGCCCCCAAGGGGTGCAACCAAGCCGCACCCCCATGCCGAGGTGCGGCCAAGCCCCCCCCCCCCCCCCCCCACGCCTTGCAGGGAGGCGGACGAAACCGCACCCCCTTTTTGCGGGGTGCGGTCGGAGCCCCCTTTTCCCCATGGTGCGCGTTTCCCTATTTCTCGAATGACACGACATTCGAGGGCACATTCTCGCCTTCAATGCAACTGCCTTCCAATCGCACTCGCCCAATCTCCGTTCGCTCAAAGCGCTCTCATGCTCATTGCGCGCTCAGAACGCTCCCATGTTCGTTGCGCGCTCAGAGCGCTCTCATGCTCGTTGCACGCTCAGAGCGCTCTCGTGTTCGTTGCGCGCTCAGACTGCTCCCGAGGGTCGTTGTGTGCTTAAAGCGCTCCCGTGCTCGTTGCGCGCTTAGAACGCTCCCGTGTTCGTTGCGTGCTCAGAGCGCTCTCGTGCTTGTTGCGCACTCAGAACGCTCTCGTGCTTGTTGTGTTTACCCGGAAAACCGCTTCTCGGGTTTGATCACTCTCGGACCGGGCGAACTGCTGGGTCAGGCCGCTGAGTTCCAGGATCGGTTGCCCTCAGCTCAGGGTAAACCAGAGCGGGTGGTCCGAGGTCAGTTTCGGACCGCCCCCAAGAGTGAAAGTCGCAAAGGGCCAAAATAAGAAGGCTATCCGTGGTCTTAGGAAGGAGGCCGCTCGGGTAGTGCTACAGAGATTCAAGATTCACACCCAGAAGAGCAAGCCGCAGTTTCAGCTCGGGAATTACTCGGGTTATCTTCCGAAGAGTGGCCAAGCTATGTCCAGAAGACAGACCGCGGTCTCAAACCAGAGGCCGCCCGGCCTGAATCATTGACTTGGTCCCAGTATCTTCAGCCTCAGGCCAGACAGGTCGGAAGAGCAAGCCGTCAAGCCGCGCGGCTTCTTTCTTTCTTCTTCTTTATGCATCCCGTCACCGCCTGCCCGTTTCTCCTGTACCCGGGCAGGCGGTTATTTTATCCCTGCCCATTCGGGCAGGCCCCCAAGCCTATAAATAGGGGGCGGCACTGTTCATAAGACACGCACACTCGAATCTAGGAGCTCGCTTGTTTGAGCTGCGGACTCGAGTTTCCCGTCTTGCGGACTGTCTGACCGGCCGGCTTCTCTTTTTCTGCACTTGCAGCCCGCTGTAATCACTTTTCTTTAATCAAAGGAAAGCCCGTCGCAGGAGTGGCATTTGCCGCGGCGGGCGAAGTCTGGCCTTGACCGCTGCTAGCGGTCTCATCTTTTCATCTAAAAAGTAACCGGCAACCCACAGCCTCCCGGTTTCCCTCGGAGGTGCATTCTCGGACTCAACATGTTGCGCGCTCAGAATGCTCCCGTGTTCATTGCGCGCTCCAGAACGCTTTTCGACGTTCCTGACACACGCGCAAGTTAATCTTTCTTAATTTCTAAGATTGTAGGTCTCGTTCGTCGCCTTCATCACCTTCAACAAAGCTGCCCGAACTGCCTGACCCTGCCCGAACTGCCCGAATGGAGAAACAATCATTTATGAAAAATGGCAATCTGTGTGCTCAAATTGACCAGCGTGATTCGCCCGTCAGGTAGTTACGGTGGTTACGACGACAAAATTATCGGGCTACCCTCGGCCAAAGCTATAAATGTACAACCCCTGTGTTTGTCAAGGTATAATGGGATATTGGTATCAACTAGTTGAGTCAAGGAATATAATCAGGAAGAGACTCATCGGCCAATCAGTCGAGAAAAGTAGGGAAGGCGGGCGAGCCGAGCTCTCGGTGTTCTCTCGCAGGAAGGCGAGCGAGCCGGACTCTCGGTGTTCACTCGCAGGAAGGAGGGCGAGCCAGGCTCTCAGTGGTCGCTTGCAGGAAGGCGGGCGAACTAGGCTATCGAAGGTCGCTCGCAGGAAGGCGGGCGAGTCGGGCTCTCGGTGGTCGCTCGCAGGAAGGCGGGCGAGCCAGGCTCTCGCGGTTCGCGTGAGGAGAGTAAGGCGAGAGGAACCCTTGTGAGCGGCTCGCCCAGTAGGGGTCCAGGGGTGGTTTTACCTGGAAGCCCTTGGTGGTCTGCAGTTAGACTCTCCAAACAGCGAAGTTTGGCTATTGGCAGACCATTTTGGGTTGCGCATTGTAACAGCCCTGGCCCGACCCCAGGGTTTTACTGGGACCCGACAGGCACTGTTTCAAGGACTGCAGTCCATGCCACCCCAACCCCTCTCTGTCCCACCACAGGGTTACAGTGGGTTGTTGGAGACCGCAGTCCCCCTTTGATGAGAATTGAGCCAGTTAAGCGGCAGCGCATGGACTTCCCAGGAGGTCACCCATCCCAGAATTGCTCCAGCCCAAGCACGTTTAACTATGGAGTACTTTCACTTCTCATCACCAATTGAGCTGCCATAGCAAAAGTGTAAGGCGGAATCTGGCTATTAGCAGACCATAAGTAAAAAATTGTATATAGACCTTGAAGGGCACCTCTAGAGAGGGGATACAACCTCTGTGCTCTGACCTTCCTTCTCCCTAGGCTATCTTGGTTCAGCTCTCAGGCTCTCCAAGGTGCCCAGTCTCATCTTTGGCATGGGAGGGGAAGCGCTCTAAGATCTTCTGAGTGTGTGGTGGGACCTCCTGGCTACGAACAAGGGTCTGTGTTTAGTTCAAAGGCTTCGATTTGTTCCTTCCGAGGGGATCAGTAAGTGCTAGCTGCCCCCCACCATTGGGGGCCCGAGCTCCACAAGAGACCAAGTACTTGTTTCAACAATAAAAGGAGCACAAGGCCTTCATTTCAAGACACTCTGCCTTCTACGCCCGAGAGAGCTCTGTTAAAGATTTCCTCTGAGTTTTCCTTCGGCGCTTGAAGATCTCCTTCGGCCTTCGAAGATCTCCTTCAAGTGCTTGCAGATTTCCTTCGCTCCTGAAGACCATCTTCCTAAGTGATTCAGGGGAATCCTTCGAATTCCAAAGGGCGACTCAGTGTTCTCATTTTTGTTCTCACTACCGTTCTCAGAAGAAGTGATAAGCTTTCCGAGAGGTGGCCTGTCACCCTCAGAGTTCTCTCCCTCTCCCTCTCTATCATTGTAACGAGCAACGGTCCGTCGCGCTCGAGTTCTTTATTTTTAATTGTAATCCCCTAGAAGATAGTGGAAGTTGGTCGGCACAGCTCCGACCGCGTGATTTTTTCACCCTTTCCTGGTTTTCCACGTTAAAGTCTTCGTGTCACTAATAATTCACCCATTGACTGTTTACGCACTTGGTTCGCTTCCGAGCTAAGGTAGTTCAATTCGACCGATCTACCAGAGCACCCGAGCGATCCGCAACAATGCTAATAGATTGACATTTCACTACATATATCTTTCTAAGATGGAGGCCAAACTAGAGAAATATGAAGGCCTATGAAATGATGTGAAGGGGCATATGTCCTGATTGATGTCCACTCCATTTATGAAGTTTCAAAATAGAACTCCATTACACATATTATTTAATCTTTGGATAATGTGATCCTTCTCTCTATTTTTTCTTGCGTCCGGGTCCCACAACAAATTGTTATACGCAGACCAAACAGTGTAGCAAGAGGCCTATTGCATGCAAGTTTTCAGTATTCCTATTTCTGTCCGGGACCGAACGCAAGAATTTCTTCATTCTCTCATTGTGCTAGCGAGATTCATATCAAAAATTTCTTTTAAGATTATTTTTGTAATTGCAAAAGAAATGACATCAAATTTTAAAAGGCATTTTGGCAGATTGCACCCCCATTATACCCGCATTTGCGTTATGCACCCTAAAAATTCTAATATTGCAGTTTGCACCCTCCAATATCTTATTTCTGGCGTTTGTCACCCTGGAGGATTTAGAAGAGGGGTATTGTGGTCCTTTAGAGTATATCCCGCTTTTATTTTGTGTAGGGTAGGGTTTTCTATTTTGTCGAGCGCGCCGCACTTGGTTTCTGCGAGGCATCGCTTTCCCATTTTCCGGTGGGGTTTCGTATTCCTTATCTCCGGCGAGGCTTCGCATTCCAGTTTTCCGGTGGGGGTTTCGCTTTCCATATCTCCGGCGAGGCTTCAAGTGAGTAGCATTTATCTTTTAGCAAGTTTTTCGGCGAGGCTTCAAGACATTCAAGTTTTTCGCATTCTGTGTTATGCATGTACAGGTTTCGCATTCCAGTATTCCAGTTTTACGAAGAAACCTGTACATACTATTGCCGGAAAATTGGGCTGAAGCCCTCGATCCTGATTTCAGTTAGACATTCAATTTTTTCAGTGTTTTCACAGGTTTTCCCTTTCAATTTTTTTGTGATTTCAGCCCTTGCAGTCTAGTTTCAATCCTGATTTCAGCAATTGGAGTCCAGCTCTCATTCAGGTAGTATTGGAGAAGGTATAACTCCAGTCCAGCACTTCGAACTGAGCAGGTATAACTATGTTCCCTTTCTGATGATTTCGACTCCAGTCGAACATCTTTTATTTGCCCTTGTTAAAAAAAATTATACATTCTCATTTTGTTAGATATGGATTGGAGAACACTTTGATTGTAGAAAATGATGTAGAAGATGTTGATGAGTTAAATAGTAGCAGCGATTCAGCTAGTATTGGAGAAGAATCAGATGGCAACGATTCAGATTTTTCTGATGATTTGGTCGATAGTGACTTTGTTTTAGATGATGTAATGTTTGATGAAAGTATAGATTCAGAAATTGAAATAATTATAGATGATGTAATGTTTGCAAGATCCAATTTTAGTACTTATCCTAAATGCGATATATATGTTGCTAAATAATTATTGTGACGCATTCAACAAGGTTATTTTAAGGGCTAGAGATAATCCTATAATTACTATGTTGGAAATAATTCGGGTTATTCTAATGAAGAGGTTGCACACTCAAAGAGACAAGGTACTTAAATGTAATGGAGAAATATGCCCTACAATCCAAAAAATATTGGAAAACAATAAGAAAATTGCATATTACTACATTTTGGGATAGAATGACCAACATAAATTTGAGGTATCAGGATATGTGGGAGATAAATGGACAATTGACTTAAATTCCAGCAGTTGTAGTTGCAGAAGATGGGACCTCACTAGTATTCCATGTGTGCATGCCACTGCATGTATCTTCTACTGAAGAGAACATGTTGAAGACTATGGGCCAGTTTGGGTGAGTTGTTGCTGATGAAAAGTTGTTGATGCATATCTGTTGATAGTAAAAGTGTTGTTTCTGAAAACAAAGTTTTGTTAAAAAACTGTTTGTGTAAAATGGAGTTTGCAGAGCTTTTGATAAGCTGTTTTGTACAAACTGTTTGGCAAAAATGGAGTTTTTGTAGGTTAATTTTTTTAATTTAACTTTTTTATTTAATTCCTGAAATAGTTTTAAACATTTAAAACAAACGTCACGCGACATACCAAATAAAATTAAAATGGTTTTCAGATATTACAAAACAACGTTACAAAACAAAATTGTAAAGTCTCGCAGCACAGATTCATCGGCTGCATGCCAGTAGTTCGGTGTATCACCTACATGATTGAAAATGTTTTATATTAGATTCTTATATTAAAATAAAATATAACATATGAGTAATGAATCCTTCTTGCATCATAGAGCTGTTGCGCTATAGACTCACGCAGTGTTATCATCTCGTCAACACCACTTGCTGTATCAGTGCATGTATAATGTTGTCTCTGTGAGTCTACTCCGCCTCCCGTACGCATTCTCTCATTTTTTTATAAAATCAGGATCTATACGTGATGGATGCCTCCGTATAAAATTATGCAAAGCCATTGTCCCAAGACGATATGTGTCTGTTTCTTAAAACTATAGGTTGGCATATCGCAGTATTGCCCATTTTTTCTTCCACACGCCAAAAGTGCGTTCAATCACACTCCTAAGAGAAGAGTGTCCTTGATTAAAAATCTCTCGAAGTCCCTCCACTGGACGATTACCACGAGCAAAATCAGGAAGATGGTATCGTGTATCTGGATATGGTTTGATATACCCTCTCTGTAGTGGATATTCAGCGTCTACTAAATAATATTTTTATTCATGATCGTCGCACAAATTTTAATGAAAAAAAGGGAAAAAAACTAATATATTAACTATAATTATAACTATATTACCAATGGGGGTGCGGGAAGTTATACTTGGGATTGCTTATAGCAAAATTAAAAATCTGACTATCATGCGCAGATCCCTCCCAACAAGCCATGGAGAAAGTAAAACACATGTTGAAGTCACAAACAGCCATAACATTTTGTGTAGTAATTCCATGTCGCCCAATATATGGTACTTGTTTTTTAACTGGAATACTTGCATCAACATGTGTTCCGTCTATGGCACCAATACAATCCTTAAAGAACGGCCTGTAACGCTCATCTCCCATAATTTCAAGTGGAGTAATAGCAAAAGATCCCTCTTTTGGCACTATAATATCTTCCGCAAGGCGTATCAGAGCACGAAGACCTTCGCTAAAATATCTGCTAGCAGTCTCGGTTGAATGCTGAAACCGCTCACTTGTTTTTCTGATAGTTTCGACAGTAAATCAAAAATATTCGTTTCGGCATTCTGAAAGCATTATGAAATCTAATCATATGGCCACCAAGTAATTCACCCAACCATTTATCACCGGTTTGTTTTTATGTCATGCATGGGGTGCTCGAATTGAAAAAACTGGTGTGTTCAGCCAGCGGCGGTCCCAGGATTTTTATCAAACCCGGGCACAAACGAAAATAAAAATAAAATAAAATATTTCATTACAAATGACAAAATAATTCAACTATAAGAACAACAAATGTGATATTAGACATTGCATAAATAATAAAACTTATAATATTGAGGTTTTCAAAAAAACTTACATGTCACCGAGCAACTTTTCGCGGACGCATATCCTAAAAACGCATAATAATTTCTTCATTGGTAATTGTGTCCACAATATCTTTCTCAATATATGCTATTATGATTTCATTACAAATGTTGAACTTAGGGCAAAATGGAATCGCTCTGTTAGCCTGGAGGAGGTCGATGCCCGTCTTCTTGGATTTTTCTGAAATGAAGTTTCTACAAGCCTGCAAATGTTGGATCTGAAAATGGAATTAAGGAAGAAAAAATTAATCGATTAATCAAGAAGAAATGGAATCAATCAAATGAAATGGTTTTAAAAATTAAAGGAAAAAGTATTAACTAAAAATCTGGAATGAAATCGGGATCCCTAGCCGGCTAGCCCTGTAAATCTGCAATCGCTGAATGCCAGAAGAAGGAAGCGGAAGGATTAATGGAAGATTGGAAGCTGAGCACTCGTCGTTGCTACATGCTGGATTCATCCGTTCG